>CM062573.1:706089-1306089 GCA_031468815.1 Morus bassanus
AATCACGCCCCGCAGACGGCTGCGCGCTCCCAACCAGAACAGCCAAATCAGAGGCGTCCCGCCTCGTGACGTCACCGGGGGCGGTGTTCGAGCAGCAGCCAATGGCGGGGCACAAGGGTGGGGCAACCGCCCGGGAAACAAAGTCAGCGGGCAGCAGCCAATGAGCGGACACGGAGAAAGGCGGGGGGAGCCGCCGGCCAATGGTGAGCTGCGCGGGCCCCCGCCGCCGCCGGGGGGCGCTGTCTGCCGGGCGGGCCTGGCGCCCCGCCCCGCCCCCGGCCCCGCCCCCGGCCCGCCCCGGGTCCCGCCGCCCGCCGTTACCGCCCGCTCGGTGACCGGGCGCCGCAGCCGCGCCCCGCGGCGCCCCCCGGTCCCCCTTCGGTAGAAGCGCTGGCAGGAGGCCCAGCGTAGGCAGGGCTGCGGTGGCAGCGGCTCCCTGAAGGTGCGGCTACTCCAGCGAAGCCCTGCTTTGGCCGGGGTGGCCGATCGCTCCTGCCGGAGCCGGGTTCACCGCGACGGCACGTGGCCGCTGCGGCTCCCTGACGGGGCAGGCACCGGCGGCTGCGACCGTGCCCAGGCCCGGCCCCGGCCCCAGAGCCCGCCGGGAGACCCGCACCCCTGCGGGGGCTGCAGGGCTGGGCCCCTCCCGGGCGGCCGCGGGGCGGAGGGCGGCCGCGCCGAGCCGGGGGCGGGGGCGGGGACGTGGCGCGGAGGGCGCCGTGCCCGGGACGGGCGGGGGGCGCGGGCGGGTCCCGGCTGCGGCAGCGCGGCCGAGCGGCCCGGGGTGCCCCGAGGTGCCCCGGGGAGCCCCGTCCTGCCCCGGGGTGCTCCTTCCTGCCCCGGGGTGCTCCTTCCTGCCCCGGGGAGCCCCGTCCTGCCCCGAGGAGCCCCGTCCTGCCCCGGGGTGCTCCGTCCTGCCCCGAGGAGCCCCGTCCTGCCCCGGGGTGCTCCGTCCTGCCCCGAGGTGCCCCGGGGAGCCCCGTCCTGCCCCGAGGAGCCCCGTCCTGCCCCGGGGTGCTCCGTCCTGCCCCGAGGAGCCCCGTCCTGCTCCGGGGTGCCCCGAGGTGTCCCGAGGAGCCCCGTCCTGCCCCGGGGTGCTCCGTCCTGCCCCGAGGAGCCCCGGGGAGCCCCGTCCTGCCCCAGGGTGCCCCGGGGTGCCCCGAGGAGCCCCGTCCTGCCCCGGGGAGCCCCGTCCTGCCCCGGGGTGCCCCGAGGAGCCCCGTCGTGCCCCGAGGAGCCCCGTCCTGCCCCGGGGTGCCCCGAGGTGTCCCGAGGAGCCCCGTCCTGCCCCGGGGTGCTCCGTCCTGCCCCGAGGTGCCCCGGGGAGCCCTGTCCTGTCCCGGGGTGCCCCGAGGTGCTCAGTGCTGCCCCGAGGTGTCCCGGGGTGGTCCATGCTGCCCCGAGGAGACCCATCCTGCCCCGGGGTGCCCCGAGGAGCCCCGTCCTGCCCCGGGATGCTCCGTCCTGCCCCGAGGTGCCCCGAGGAGCCCTGTCCTGTCCTGGGGTGCCCCGAGGAGCCCCGTCCTGCCCCGAGGAGCCCCGTCCTGTCCCGGGGTGCCCCGAGGTGCTCAGTGCTGCCCCGAGGTGTCCCGGGGTGGTCCATGCTGCCCCGAGGAGACCCATCCTGCCCCGAGGTGCCCCGACTTGCCCCGAGGTGCTTTTGTCCTGCCCCAGGGTGCCCCGACGTGCTCCATCCTGCCCCGAGGTGCTTGGTGCTGCCCCAGGGTGTCCCGATGTGCTCTGTCCTGCCCCAAGGTGCCCTGACTTGCCCTGAGGTGCCCCGTGCTGCCCTGAGGTGCCCCGTGGTGCCCCGAGGTGCCCCGTGGTGCCCCGTGGACTCAGACGCGAGGGAATCCGTGGCACACTGTGTTACTGCAGGGCGAGCAGGGTCCCGCTGCCCCAGGGAGGTGGGGACACCCGCTGCGGTGGCGGAGCACTCGCTCTGCGACGGGGCCCTCGGACTGCCCGGGGAGCCCGGCCGGCAGGTAACGAGCTGAAGACTCGCTACGACCGAGGAACGTGCGTGAGGAATTGCGCAGCCAGCGAAGGCGATGCGCTTTTCATTCAGACACCCAGTCCTGTTTATTTTATGGCCCGTGTAGCTTAAAGACTCGACACGTGGGAGAACAGTTATTCCTGTGAAACAATTGCTGGCCCAGACTCATCAGGTGAGGACTGAGAAAACTCTAAATTTATGGGTAAAGCCTGCAATAACCCTCTGCGGAAACTGGGAGCTCAGCTGTGGCACTGACGTTACGTTTGGGACAATGAGATATAAAATATTCTGTTGAAAAGCCTCCTGCAGCTGAATTACACGTTTCAAAAGAAAAAACCCCAGAACAACAGGGCAGCAGATCCTCCCCCTGTGCAAGGCTGTGTTTCGCGTGCTGGGGGACACCACCACCCCTCCCACTGTGGGGAGGGCGCCAGGAGCCTCCCTGAGCCATCGAGTCTTTCCATCTCTAACTGCTTTGATTTTGTGATCCCACTTTTCCCCTCTTTCTGTCAAAAAAAGAGCTGTCTTTTCTTAAATAATAAAAATAACCAGAATTACTAAGGGGCCTCTTGATGGTGCTGTGCTAAAGAGCTCCTTACGTACTTTGATTTTGCTGCTCGTTTTCTTTATTCATGTGCTTTGCTTAAAGTCGCTGCTGCTGTGAGGACTTTTGACAGCTCGGCGGGTGGCTGGGGCTCCCCAAAATGTGTGTGTGCCCCGCTCCGTCCCAGCGTGTCCCCGGCCCGTCCTGGCCCTGAGCCCGGGTGGCAGCAGCTCGGGGGCTGGGTGTCCTCCCTATTGCCTTGGCCCCTCCGAGGAGCCGCGGGAAGGAGCTGGGGATAACTGCCATGGCTCTGCCCGAAAGGTAGGTGCAAAGTGCCTGTCTCTGCTCTGCGAGGGGAGAGGAGATGGGGCCGGGCGTCCCCACCCCGCGTCCTTCCTCGCCGCCGCCACGAGCGATCGGCACTTTCTGATGGCAGGAGATTAAAACGGTTTTTGGACATTATAGCTTAGATCCTCCCCAAACAGTGGGGCTGTCTCTTCCACTAGCATCTTTCATCCCCCTTTTCATCTGCTAGTTTCAGCATTGTCTCAATAATTTATTAATTACAGGCTGGCAGAGAGGAGTATCTGCAAGGCCTTTTCCCGTGTTCGAGGAGAGCTGGCCCCATTCCACCCAGAGCCCCGTGCTGCTGTGCCGCAGCCCCCCCTTACTGCTCAGCTTTATTGTCTCAAAACATTTCAGCCAGTAATTCTCAAACTGCGGCTCTTTCAAAAGCGATTAATTGTGAGCTGCAAAATGCGAGTCATTTTGATGAATTTGATGGCAGCTACTAGCAGGACGTGGCTTTTGGATATAGTAAAATTTATTGTGCTTAATAGGTACCTTCCCTAGATTTCATTCAAAATCTGAATTCTGATAACACAATTAGCTGTTCGCAGGGACACCTTCGCTAATTAACCAGCAGAGTAGGCTCTAGGAGTGCAGATACGAGAGGGGACCGATGAGCCGCAGCCCCTGGACACGCTGAGGTCGACACCAAGGCTGCGGCAGAGCAGGCCCTCGCCAGGACTGGCTCATTCACCTCCTCGGAAAGCCTCGGCGCTGCTCTCCGGGCTGGGAAGGCACCGCTGGCTGTGCTCCTTGGGGGAACGGGGCTGTGGCAAGCGCTGGGTCTGGGGGTAGATCCCGCCAGGGGAAACACAAGCCTAAACTGACAGCAGCGGTCCTGGATCTGCTGATGTGGTCGTGCAAATGCAATGCCTTTTAGGCCAGCTGGGTATCCAGACAGTTTCTCAGAAAAGTCTGTGGCCAGGGTGCCCGCAGGAGCCTGGTTTCCCCTCTCCCTCTCACTGATCTGCCCCCAGGCTCGTTGCTCCGGGGTGGCTCAGAAGCTGCTGGCTCCACTCTGCCATGTAACAGGGCAGAGCTGCTTGAGAAAGAGCATACTCCGCAGAGATTTTTAAACTGTAAACCTTTTCAAATGTTTAGATCTCTGTAATTTTTAAAGGACTATTTCTTATGTGGTCCGACTTCTCTGCCAGGTGTACAGGAAAGATGCTTGAAATTTCGCCTTTTGGATGCTCCCTCTCCAAACTGCCCAAGTTCCCTTGGTCCAAAGCAAATGGCCTTTTCTTCTTTGCAGCTGTGTGACATGAGCTGATTTTCATCACTTTCCTTTGGTTTCCTCTGGCAGGGAGTGTCACAGTCCTCGAGCTGTGGTGGGGTCCTGCGAGGGCGGGTGCCCCGCACCACCGCCGAGCGCTGCCCCCACTCCATGATTAGCCATTCAGTTGTGCAGAGGCGCTGACATCTTGTCATTCTTTTCTAATTTTTTTCAGATTTCAGGCTGAAGTGTGATGCTGAATTAAAAAATTTGCCCTGGGCTGTCTGCAGGGCCTCTTGGCTGCTGCAGTGCCAGCATCTGCTGGGGAGACCCCCAGGTCCCGTGTCGGAGGGCGGCAGCCCCGAGCCGGCATGGGGCGGCAGAGCCAGGGAGGGTCCTGCTGGCGCGGGTTAAGGCGGCCTTCGCTTTCCCAGCTCCCCACTCGACCTCACATTTCACCGTTGCCCACAGAGGTGCGCGGGGCCGGGACAGGTCCCCAGGGAGGGAAAGTCCCTGCACGGACCTGGCCCGGGGATCAGCCTGACTCCAGCCCGACCCAGCTGCCAGCTGCCAGTTAGCAAAAGCACAGCACAGCTTTAGAAAAACGGAATGCTGCGTGCTGGGTCTGAGCATCCCTTGAAGATGCTGCTCCCCAAAAAAGCATCTCTTGCAAAGCCATGGGCGAGGCAGCCGCAGCGCAGCTCTTGGCCAGCACCATTGGCAAACAAGACACTATGTTCAGCATCAGCTGAAGCAGCGGGGCTGGGAGGTGTGCACGCTCCCGGGGAGGGAGAAGGGAGCAGCCATCCGCACGCCGCCTCTGTCTGAGCCGTCCCCGGGGGCCCCGTCCTGCAGCCCTGCTGGAGTTAACGGGGGCTCCCCGGGGGCTCGGCCACGGGCGCAGCAGACACTTGCTGCAGAGGGTGAGATAAACAGAAAGGTCTTGGACTGTGGTTCTGACTGGGATCCAGTCCTCACTGTTTTGGTAATATATAAATTTTTTTTATCCTGGTGTATTTTTTTACGCAGAATAGCAATGATTAAAACGGTAATTGCCTTCACTCTGGCTAATTGCATTTCACAGCGAACCTATTTGTAGAACAATCCTCTCGTATTTTCTGACTGCTCGGCTATTAAACTAAGGGCAGAAAAAAGAATTTATGGTTGTGGTTTTCTGTGACGCTTAAATAATTATTGGTTTTGGAAACTATACCTCGGCAATGCAGGGGAAGGAGCGGTCTGAAGGAAGCCCCAGGAAGCCAGCGGTGGGGAGTCCAGCCCCTCAGCGTGCACGCTGCAGTGGTGGCACCCGCCATGCCGCACCGCACCGCACCGCTCACCACCCGCCCCTCTGTTTCTGCAGCCCTGAAAGGGGATGATGTTATTTAAACCCTTCAGTAACCCTGTGACGGGGCTCCAGAGGCAGATTTTGGGGCTGCAATCATGGGGCTGGCCACCCCCTGCCCCATGTGCAGCACGTGCTCGTCGTGCCCCTCCATCGGCCATGAGCACTGTGGGTGTGCTGTGCTCCCGCTCGGCGGCGGGGCTGGAGCTGGCCCGTGCCGACAGCCACGGCGAGGCACCGGCCGGGCTTCGTGGGGGACCAGATGGGTCTGGACACTGTTATGCTTTTAACAGGGTGCATCCCCATCAGCCACGTCAGCTGCCGCACGGCACGGCGCAAGCAGGCCCTGTGCATGGAACGCCCCGATCTGGCCTAATGCTTTCCCTGTATTTATATGAAAAAAATCCTGTTTTTTCTGTACATAAGGAGCCTGTAGATTCCCCCCTGACACAGGGGAAGAGGGCTGCGGAGCTCAGCCATTGACAAGGGCTGCAGAGATGGGCGTGAGGTCCATGGAGATGCCCAGAGTCAGCCAGAGCAGAGGGTTTCACTCAAACTCGGGCTCATTTGGAGACTGTAGATGGAGTACAGCCAACAAAGCCGAGCCCAGCCTCTCAGCTCGCTGTTGGCAGCATGATCATCTCTTGCAGCTCCTTTGCCAGGAGGAACCGTGCCCGGGCCATGCCACCCCACCCTGCGAGTCCTTCTGATGGCGCTGGAGACCTGTGACCACCATCAGCCACCGCTGTGGGGCCTGGGAGCAGACCCTGGCCGAGGAGGGCGTGCTCAGCCCCTGTCCCGAAATTCTGGGGGTGTCCAGGGAAACTTCTCCTGCCTGAAACCCAGCCACAGAGCTGACACTAATAGAAAAAGACCATTAAAAAGCTCTGTGATATTCTGCTCTCCTGCTTCTGGTCCCTCTCTCCCTTTGTTGCTGCTGGCATTTTATGAATTATTGATGTGCCTAGGTGCTGCTGCTCTCCCGTTTCCTTCGCCGCGGCTCCCGCTGCTGCAGCCGTGCCAGACCCACACCGTGCCGGGGACAGGTTGCCATCAAGCGATGCCCCGGGAGGTGCAGGAGGGGCTCAGTCCCCAGTGTGTCCCCACGGCAGAGCCCAGCGCAGCCCCGCCACTGAGCAGCTCGGTCCCCTTGCTGGGGCGCGGACCCGGGCTCCTGGCTGGCGTGGGTGGGGGCTTTACATGGATGTGGAGATGCCCTGCGTGCTTCTCTGCTCGTGCAAGGCTCTTCTCCTCCAGCTCCTGACCACGACTTCTGCTCATCCCTGGGTCCCTTTTCCAGCCTGCACTGTTGGGGGCTTCTCCTCCAGGCTGTCTCAGCTCCCTCCCTCGGAGCACATGGTGCAGGGCGCATGGTGCAGGGCGCATGGTGTGGGGCACATGGGGCAAGGCGCATGGTGCAGACATGATTTGGCAGAGAGTGCTGACCGGGGCTGCCTGACCCCAGAAGTGTCCCCACGAAGCCCCACACCAGCATCGCCCCAGGAGAGCGGGGTCGGGAATCGCCGCAGGGTCAGCTAAGGGGACAGCCCGGCAGCGGCTCTGCGTCCCTTCCCGGCAGGAGATGGAGGCTGGGGCGGCCGTGTGCCAGCCTTATGCAAGTACGCGTGACAGGGTATCAGGGAAAGGAGATCTTCCACAGAGCACTGAAAATGTGCCTCTTTCCCTGAGAGACCAGAAATGCTCCATCTCTGGGGTTAATATTTAATGAGGCGGTTTTAGGATAGAAGCTGTCTGCTGAAGGATAGGGCAGACGTGCTCTCCTCCTCGCGCAGCGGTACCAGGGGGTTGCAGCACCGCCGGGACAGTGTCCGTGGGGCTGATCCCAGGGGGACGAGGCTGGTGGAGGCAGTGGGGTGGGAGCCGTGGCACCCACAGCCACCCACAGCAGCCCCTGCTCGGGGGCTGAAGCGCGGGGACGCAGCAGGGCTGCGGCAGGGCGATGGGAGCCGTGCCGTTTGAGAGGGGCGCTCCCAATCCGGTGCTCATTTGGCTGCCTGGGTCTGTGGTGAATTGGAGCAAACCCGCTCCTCGGGCTCTGCCTCAGCTCTGCCGTGGCGTCCCGGGGAACAGCATCGATGTTAAATCCCAGGACACCGAGTCTCATGGCCAATTTGCTCAGGTTTCCTCGGTGGGAGCTAATGTGTTTTCCATGTTAACGTGCCTGCCCGTGGCATCCAACCTGTCTGCAGCGTGGAGCCGCTAATACTACATGACTGGCTCACGTGCCCCGTTTGCGGGTGGACAGGCTGTGCACATTGCCACCACTCTGTTCCTCCAAACCGCCTTGGCCTGGACTGACCCCAAACTTACAATATTTCAGGTTTCCTCATTAAAGAAGGAAGCGAATGACGACTCTTGCCCCAGTGTCTCTGACAAGGAAAACACTTGCTCTATCCAAAATATTTCAGGTTCCTTCACTGCCCCCGTCCTTAAAAAGCTACTGAAAAAAAGCACAAAATCTCTCTCTGAAAAGTCCAGCATTTAAAGAAATATCAAAGTTTTTCCTAAATATTTCCTTCTGTCTTTAGACTAGAGTTATTTTGAGTTGTGAGGCATTTCAACACTGTTGGCAGCATCGGTACTTGGTCAAAACATCCCCCTGGTGCTCCCCTTAGAGCTGGGCCCCAGCTCCCCCTCCAGCTCCATCCCATTTGCAGCTGCCTCTGAGGTTCCTCTTACAGCAAAGGGATCCAAGAGAGCCCATCCTTGTTGCCTACCCAAAATCACCATCCCTAAACCTCCCATCCCGTTGCTCCCCCAATGAGACCCACATGCTGGTTCCTCTGCTCCACGGGAACACGATGCTCTGGGAGGAGAGGCCAGCTGAGGAGGGCACGATGAAAGGTGAAGAGATGGAAGCAGGCCAAGAAGCAGTTGCCGTGCTGGCGACGGAAGGAGCTCTTCCCCGCAGGCAGCGAGGCATGTTTCAGCCACGGCTGGGGCAGACTGGATATATGCTGCAAAAAAAGCACCTGCGTGCTGCCTGTCCCTTTGCGAGTCCCCGAAGCCGCGGCCGTCAGCCGGCTGGGGGATCGCAGAGCATAAAACCAACCAAGCAATAAACAGAATTTCAGATGTTTTTTCAGATGCTTTTATATGTTCTCACTACATTAGTTAAAGGAGGATCTCTGAGTTTTGCTTTTTTTTTTAATAGGCAGAAAACTGCACTCAGGCCGTAATGTGGTAACGTTTGTAGACTAATCTGTTTTGGCATTTGGGGAAAAACAGACGTATTCTGAAACAACTGAGATATCAAACTTTAACTATCATCTCTGACTCAGATCCTTGACATGTTTTGTTCCTGCTCGCAGAGCTGCTGAAGGAATATGCAAGCACCGGGCTGCGTCGGAGCGGCTCAGTGCAGCGGGCTGGCGAGCTCAGGGGACAGTCGGGCTCGGGGCAGCACGGCCGGCACCCCACCGGCACGGGGGACGTGTGGGAAGCGAGCTGGCCGCCTTCGTCCTGGGCTGCAGCGTGCAGGGTCCTCCTGGCAGGCACTGACGTGTCTCGGAGGAGCCAGCTCTGACCACGGCAGACGCGGGGCTCGGGCTCCGGCCCGGGGGTGTGTTGGTGCAAGCTCCGGGCTGCTCTGGCAGAGCCTGTCTGGTCACTGCTGGCTTGCGGGGAGCTGTAGGTATACTACTGCATGTAAAGGAGAGACCTGCCAGGTGACTTGCAAAAATACTTTAGGCTCTGGCAAATGACGGGTGACCATGGGATGCTCAGCTGAAGCTTTCTTAGCTATGCATCCTGCAGAGGTCTTGAAAATTTAATCCTTCTCCCCGAATAATTTTGTGATTTTTTAGTGGGTTTGTCTTCTAGGCCTAGCATCCTTTAATTTGTTTTCTGTTGTGTGAATTTTACAGTGTATTTGGGCGTGCTCTGGGCAGCGCCGTCCCACAGGTAGCTCTGGAGGAGGATTTCAAACACGGGAGATGAAAGGGATGTTCTCTGCGTGCCATAAATACTGCAGCTCCCACGCGTGGCCCCGCTTGCAGCATGTCGGAAGAGCACGATCAGCTGCGATGCTTCCTTGTCTCTTCTTCCCAGAACGGGTAACACAGGCACACCCAAATACATCAGAGACTCCGCAGTCGCCATCTGCCTCTCTGGCCGTGTGCCGCAGGGGAGTCCCGGGGAGCGGGTGTTCACTGGAAGGCTGGACCCTGACCGTGCGCTCCCTGTGCCGGCCACCTCCTGCTTTTCCTCAGCCCGAAGAATGGCTCCAGCTGCTGTTCGGAAGCAACCTCAAGGTGCAAACACGAAGGTGGTAGGACCCCTTGCTGTGAGGCCAAGGGGTCTGTACCAAGGGAGACCAAGGAGCATCACCTCCAGCGGCACCAGACCCAGCTCCCGCCGGGCCCTCCTGCGGGTGCAGAGCGTCACGCGACAGCTTCCCACGCTGTCCGGGAGGGATCAGCGCAGCGGGGCTGGACGCCGTTTCTGTTCATGGGGCTTGTGCTCCCCTCTCATTCCGGGAAGCACCTCACATTTTGTGCATGCAGTTCGGCAGAAGGCTGTTAGGAGGATGCTAACTCGCAGTTGCACAGGCAAAGGCAGCTCCGAGGGTGACGGTGATGGGGTCTCTCCGAGGTGGCCCCTGCTGTCGTACCCGCCACCGCTGTCGCATCCACCCATTTTGGGGCTGCTGGGGCACTGGCAGGGCTGCTCTTAACTGAGCCAAGCAGCAGCAGCCCTGGATGGTGCTTCCCCTCCAGGCAGCCTCTGCTCCTGCCAGAGGGACAGCCGGCAGGGGGGCTTTGTCCCCCGTACCGCAGTCCTCCCTCCAGCAACACCCCCAGTGCTTTCGAGATCCAGCGGCAGGGCTCGCCCTGTGCAAACAAGGGCCCCAGTAAACTCGCAGAAGGCGTGTGTTAGACACGCCAGCCGCAGGAGGAGAAAAAATCAAAGGTTTCCCTGCAAATCCATCTGCCCTACATCTCCTCTCCATTTTGATCTCCAAACTCATGCAAGTTTAAAAAGCAAGTAAATGATGACAGTTTGATTAACCTCCCCACCTGCTCCCTGCTTCTTCCCCTCCTAGAAAAAGAAGCTCGGCTCACCTGCCTGGTGGGAGCATCTCCTTCAAGTGCGAAGATGTGGGGAATCAAACCAAGATGGTTCCACTGAAATTACAAAACACTACACTTTTAAATAGGCGATGAATTATTTAGTGCCCTTGCACTACCCAAATGCTGTGCTCTTTTGGTGGATGATGGCTTGGTTTCCCTCCCAGCTCTCCTGATAAGACAGAGAGTAAATTGAGAGATCAAACATTTATAGATAATAACCCACGTTAGGATCAGGCTCTGCCGCTGTGAACCAGGCAGGGTGGGAGGCAGTGCCGGGGGCTGGATGCTGCCCAGGCGCTGGATGCTGCCCCCACCTCGGCCCCCCGGGATCCCCACGCAGCCGCCAGCGAGGGCTGGGTGACGCGGCTTGTGCAGGCAGTCGGTTCTCGGTTCCCCTTGCGCACCTGGAGAGAATGAAAACATGTAACACTTTAAACCTCAAAGGCATGGAGTAAAGGCACCGAGGGAAGAAGTAGCCCCGATGCAGGGGTCAGAGCCCCGGTGTCCCAGCCGCAGCCCCATCGCTGCCCCGCGCAGGTCCGGACCCTTCAGCCCTCGGTGTCCAGCGACTTCGCATTTGCCTTCTGCACGTAAGGGTTGTGGAGACCCTCACTCATCTTGGCGTGACACAACAGGGCACTAGATAACTGAAACTTATTCCTGAATTTATTACTATGTTAAATTTACGTCCCAGAAACATTTCATTAATCCTCAGCAAGCCCCTGGCAGAAAAGGCAGCGAATCTGCAGATGGTCATTTTCCATGCAGCCTGTTCCATTTTGACAGCATGCTACGGCCAAGAGTCCCTGCTCTGACCCAGCGCCGGTCTTCCCAATCCATGTGCAGTGAAAACAAGTGTCAGGGACCGAGCTGACTCTAAGCACCCTCAGACTCCGCTGCCTGAAAGGGGCATGAGGGGGCTCAGCAGTTTTGAGACCCCCTCTACTTTACACTCTGCATTTAGGAGCTTCATTTTCACTAGGCAGGTTGAAGACATTTAGCGTATGCCAGTACTATTTTACAGCAGCTGATCTAGATTTACATAACATTATTGTACATTTTTAATTCTCTTTGGATTTAAAAGCGGTCAAAGCGTTTCATTTTCTGCTGTGTATTGTTTCATTCTTCCATATAAAATTCTGTTGAAAATGTTGTGACATGTATTTCCATATATAGCTCTAAATTTGCTTAAAGAAACAGAGTCTAAACAGTGTCTTGATGATGGAATAAATTTGTTTCTAACATTTCCAGGCAAACTGCAGAGCACAACTACTGTCATTAAAGACAAATTTGCTTAATTGCTTTAAAACTCTCTGTTCTCAAAATAAGTAGTGAAGCTGTATGACTGGAATGAAATCCTTCTGCTTTTTATTGGTGTAAAGTGGCACTTTCTTTTGAGCCAGTGAGTCTCCGCAGAGCTCCTGTCTCTTCGCTGTGAATGCCCACCTGAAGCCCACGGCCACGTGTGTTTGCTGTCCCCGGGCTGGTGCAGCTGAACCGGCAGGTGCTGGCCGGGAGAGCCCCGTCCCTGCGCCGGGCTGAGCGCCGGGCTCGTTTGGGGGGCGCCGGGCTGGCAGTGGCAGGGGCTGCTGGGGCCTGCCAGGGTGCCCAGCCAGAGCATCCTTCTCAGGCTCCCCTGCTCGCCCTGGAAGCCCTGCTCGAAGGCGGGGGACGGTCCTGGAGCTGCTCCGGCCGCTGCTCCCTCGCTGAGCCAGGCTGTGCTGTGCTGGGCAGCCTGGGGTGCTGGGACTCCCGGTCCTCCGGCCCCAGCGCCGTGACGGTGCCTCACCCTGAAGCCCCACATCTCTCGAGTGCCGATGACGATCCTCACTCCAGCCGCGTGGACCGCGGCCCCGTGCACGGGGGCCTGGAGCAAAGGCTGGGCTCTCGGCACAGAGCAGTTCCAGCAGAATCTGCTTTCCTAAGAAACACTTTTTATCCCAAACTGGACATGTCTCCCAGGGAGGTAGAACCTCCTCCTTGCAAACTTGGGAGAAGTGAAACGGTGGTGGCGGGGCAGGGGCACGGAGAAAAAAACGACTGGAAATTAGGATTTTTGCAGGTGAAAATCACCAGTTTTCTCTGGGAAATAAACATGGCCCCAGCTCCAGCCCCTGCTGCCACCCCAAGTGCATGTGAGCTGCTCTGCACCCTGGTTCGCAGGAGCAGCCGGGGCCCTCAGCAGGGCCACACACACAGACACAGACACACAGACACACAGACACACGCCCCCAGTGCTGGGTGTCCCCACGTGCCCGTCCCGAGGCCCTCGCCACCCTCTCCCCCCGACACGTGCTGTTGTACATCTGGGGGCTTCCTCCCCCTGCAGCTCCCCTGGTATCAGATGTGCTTCTATTGATTTCCTCCCTGCATTTGTTTTTGTTATTCATTATTAATGGGATCATTTTTCCATCCTTCGTGCATGAAGGCAAATTTTGTGTAAAAATCAATTGAGTGAGCACCGCCAATGGCTTGTTTGGTTTTCTGTGCTTTCATCTCTTGTGCACAGTCCCCGGGAGACAGAGAGCAGGATATTAAGGAACAAGCATGGAATGGGGAAAAAAATAATAAATCAATTGTTAGTGGTTCAGAAACCACAGAGAGGGGTTTGCCTGCTGAACCTTTGTCTCATACACACAGGCTTTACTGGGCATTTCCCTGCTCATCTCCCAGTTCAGCAGGTTTCACTCTCCCCTCTACCCGTGCTGTCATTAGAAGGGAATTCCGTTTCTCAGCAAGTTTGGCCTGCATTTTTTATTTTACCTGTGGGAGGTGGATTCGGTGGGGGGGGGTGTTGAGGAATTAAGTGTCCCAGGGTAGGTCCCACAGCCCTGCTGACCAGGACGAGGATCCCCAGCGCTCCATGAAAATGGGGAGTCCTGATTCTCGCACACCTGGAGAGGCCAGCAGGGCACGAGGGAGCAGGGGTTTGCGTTTTGGTTGCAGCTCCTCACAAAACCCACACCCCAAGAGGGTGAGGGTGACCCCGGCACAGCCCCTGCCCGGCCCGACCGCAGCCGGCAGAGCCGGGGCTGGCACCGAGCCTCCGTCGGGGGTCCCGGGCGCAGCAGGGAGCCAGGCCCCGGGGCTGAGCCGAAAGGCAGCCCCTGGCCCAAGTGTGTGGGGATGGATGGGGGCCAGGCAGGGTGGAGGCCAGGCAGGCTGTGGGCGAGGGGCTGCACCCCCCCGCCGGCCTTCTCCCAGTGACGCTTCTCACTGGGTTTGTTTGGCAGCTTGGCAGGACAGTTTCCCGTGAAGCCTTTTAACAGCGCAACGGGTACCAAAAAGCGAGCAGTGCCTCGTGCGCGTAACGCATTCGTCTGTGTCCCAGGGCACAGGGTCCCAGGATCGTAACACAGATCTCACTGTTTAAGAGCAGCAGCCAGTAAAACCCTCTTTGCTGTTCCCAACTGCAGCCTGAACTGCCTGTGCTTTGGCTTTGTGGGGAGCTGGGGGGGCAGAGAAGACGGAGGTGATCACACGTGTGGCAGCGGAGAGAAGGCGAGACTGGAGGAGAGCGCTGCACCCCGGGGCCGACTGCTGCTGGTCAGGGATCCTGCTGAGCCCCGACTCCTGCCTTCCTTCCAGCACCTCTTGGTGTTGCCTTCTGGTTTTAGAGCGCTACTTGTTAGACCAAGAAGAAAAAGTAGGCTGCTTCTTTGTGCGTCCTCAGCAATAAATACCAGTTCTGAACTATTCCTACTGAAGTCGAAGGAACTTAATCCCCAGCTCCAGGAAGATCAGTTGAGTTTCCTGTATCACCGTGTATTTATCTGGCACCAGAGCTTTGGGAGCCAAACCCAGGGAAAGACTAAGGCACCAACAATGATTAAAACAGCACGTACCTGACCTCCACAATAAAATCCCAGGTGAAGTGATCAGGTCCTGCATACCGTGTCTGGGCAGAGCAAGGCACAAACATGCACATGCAGAGTGAAAAGAAACCCGGAATTTGCAAAGAGTGAAATCTGGGGAAAGAGCGCCTCTGCAGAGCCGTCTCCGTGCAGAGAGGAACCGGGAATAAGGGAGGACGAGCAAGAAGGACCAGGTGCTTCAGATCTCGCTGGTCGGCGTTATCTGAGGGAGAGAAGAACCGCACAGGAACTCGTTTCTGGGACGGTAATGGCAGGTTTGGGAAAGTTCGTTTAGGACTTGTTTTATATCTGGAAGACATTTTCTGGACCTAGCCAAAAGGGACAAACGCAAAATTGCCACAAAACCGCAGCAGATCTGGGTAAAACCAGAACAGCCACAACAAGTAAAACTGCAGTGACACCTTTGCCACCGTAAGAACAAGCATGGTCTGATTCCCCTTTCAGAAGCGAACAGAATAATCGGCCACCAGAGCTGTCAGGTTGTCTTAGTAAACCCTGGTGAGCAGAAACGCAGCTAAGCGAGGCTCAGGCTAGGTTATCTGAGGCTCAGGCTAGGTTTAACGCAAAGCGGGGAGGAGAGTAATCCTGTCTGAAGCCAGCTTTAGGACGTTTAAGTTACTTCTGTTCCGTGCTGGAAGCCAAAAGGCTTGGGAAGCGGCGCGCGTTTGCGGTGCCCTGCCTGCAGTGGCGCTGCGGGCGCCCCCAGCCCCGTGTCCCCGTGTCCCCGTGTCCCCATGTCCCACGGGCGGGATCCCCCCGCCCCATGCCGGGGGCCGGGGCCGGGGCCGGGCGGAGGAGCGCGGAGCGGCCGCAACCCCCGGGGGAGGCGGCGGGACGCCCCCAGCCACGCAGGGGGACGAGGGGAGAGGAGAAAACGCCTCTTACCTGGCTTGTCCGTGTCAGACCACCGGCCCAAAGCCCCGCGCCGCCGAGAGCCTGGGCCGAGGTCCGGGCGGGCAGTGGGGAAGGATGCCGTCCGAGTTGCCTTCTGCCCCTTTTATACTACAGCAGGCGATTAATATTGCATCACCCGTATTTTAAATTTTCAGAACCCACAATATAATGCAATGGCATAAGGGCATTTATTATTAAAGGACATTTGATTGGGGAAAAATCATTGGAGCTGATTGGGAAAACACGGAGCGAGGGAGCGTCCTGGCTTCCCGGAGACCTGCAATCGAAAGGCTGAATCTGTAAGGTCCTTCCCTAACGGGGGAGGAGGGTGAGACCCGCTTCTGAGGTTTGATGTTTGTCACTCGTTGAAACGCTGAAGTGAAAGTCAGAGGAGGCTCGCGCTTCGATCATTAATTTTTAATCGTTAGGGTGCTTCTGGGAATGGTAAATAAAAGCCTTTTCCCCTTTTAAAGAGCATGAGAAATGAACCCGCGATCGGTTTTGTCGGGGGGATGCTCTGCGTCCCCCCGAGGGGCGGGGAGGGGGCGCTGGGGGTCCCCCCCGGGGGGGGTCCGGGGGCGCCCAGGGCTCCGCGGGGGCCCGGCGGGGCGAAGCCTCTCCCCGTTTCCCGTCGGGACGCCCCGCCGGAGGCTTTTCGTTGCTTTTGCGCTGCCGAGCGTTTCCTTCGGCGCTGCCGGCGCGGCGCGGCGCGGAAAGACGCGTCCCTTCGGGTTGAAAAATAAAGCTTTATTCCGGGGCGGGGCGGGGAGCGGAGCTCCGCGCGGCGGGACGGGGCGGGGGACGGACCGACGGACGGACGGACGGACGGAGGGGAGCGGGACCGAGCCCGGCCCGGCGGCTCTGCCCGGGGAGGGGGGGGGCGCTCCGGGAGCGGCTCTTCCCATCGCGGAACGGCGTCCGGGCAACGGCGGGACCCCCGCGGCCCCGCTCGGCTCCGCTCCCGGCACGCCTCGGGGGGCTCGGCGGGGCCGTCGCGTCCCGCCGCGGGGGGCCGGGGGGGCCGCGCCGTCGGGGCGGCCGGGGCCGGGCCCGGCGGGGGCCGTCAGTGCACCGCCGAGTACTTCATGCGCTTCTGCTTCTGGCGCTGGTTGCAGAACCAGACGCGCACCACGTTCTTCTTGAGGTCCAGCTTCTCGGCGATGGCGGCGATCTTCTCGGAGGAGGGCCGGGGCTGCAGCGCGAAGTACGCCTCCAGCGAGCGCTTCTCGGGCGCGGCGATCGAGGTCCGCTTGCGCTTGCGCTCGCCGCCCGCCGGCGGCTCGGGGCCGACGGCGCGGTCGCGGTGGGCGGCCTCGGCGCCCTCCAGCCAGGCCTGCAGCACCGGCCGCAGCGCCGTCATGTTGTTGTGCGACAGCGTCAGGGACTCGAAGCGGCAGATGGTGCTCTGGCTGAGCGAGCCCACGCCCGGCAGCTTCAGCGCCGCCAGCGCCGCCCCCACGTCGGCCTGGGTCACCCCCAGCCGGACGCGCCGCTGCTTGAAGCGCTCGGCGAAAGCCTCCAGCTCCCGCGGGTCCGAGTCCGCCTCGGGGGCGGCGGGCGGCGGCGCCGGGCCCCCCGGGGGGCCCACGCCCACGGCCAGGGGGCCCGCGGCGGCCAGCGGGTGGGGCGGCAGCGGCGCGGGCGGGGCGGGGGGCTCGGGCAGCCCGCCGACGGCCAGCGAGGGCGAGAGGTGCTCCAGCAGGTCGCCGCCGTCCAGCGCCGGGTGCGGGAGCGGGTGCGGGTGGGCGGCGAGGGCGGCGGGGTGCGGGAGGGCGGCGGCGCAGGGGACGCCGCTCATGGCGTGGTAGGGGGCGTCCGGCTTGAAGGGGGGGGCGTGGGGGTGGTGGTGGTGGTGGCCGCCCTTGGCGTGGGGGACGATGTCGACGGCCGCCAGAGCCTCCGCGCGGGCCAGCAGGCTCTCATCGAAGCTCCCGAATATATTGCCCTGCAGCTGCGAGCAAGAACGCGCACGCTGGAGTCAGTGGGGAATACTGTCATCTCCGGATGAAAAACCTGCCCCGGCACCGCGATGCCTCCTCAGAGCTCAGGTCATAAAAATTAATATGAAGGCAGCAGCCCCGCTCGCGCAGACGTGCGGATCGGAGACGGGAGCGGGAGAGGGGGGAGAGGTTCCGAGACGCGCGATTGTTCTGGCGACATGAAAAAAACATTAAGCCGGTGCCTGTCAGAAAATGTGCCTTACAGCGGTAATTAGGCTTCATCTACATACCTGCGGGGCCGGGAGGCAAACTCTGCGCATCGCCTCGGCGCTGGAGTGCAGGCTGGAGAACTTGGGCTCCTGGAGGGCGGCGTGCATGGCGAAGGGCTGCTTGGCGTTCATGGCCATCATCTCCGCGCACCTCGCAGGTAGGCAGCCCCTGACATCGGCGCAGGGGTGTCCCTCTGCCTCGCCACTGCCCAAGTGAGCGATTTTCGATGGCAGAGCTTCCCCTGCGCGCCCGCTCGCCCCCCCCGCGCCCTTCTTCACTCATCTTACACGCCGCCTGCCAGGAGCGGGCCCGCGCCCTGCGCACGCGTGGTGCGCCACGGGCAGCGCGGGGGGGGCGCGGGGGGGGACGCGGGCGGCAGGACGCCCCGGCCCCCCCGGCCCCCGCGCCGCCCTCCAGCACCCGCCTCGGGGCGGCGGGACGCGCCGTCGGGGCCGGGGCCGGGAGCGACTTGCGGCCGCCGGCCGGGCCGGGCATCGCCTCGCCGGGCCCCCGGGCAGCCCCGGCCGGGCCCCCCCTCGAGCCCTGCCCTTCCCTCGGCCGGCGAGGGGCGCCCGGGGACGCAGGGTGGCAGGTCCCGAGGGAAGGGGGCGGCAGGAGGGGACGTCTCGCCCGCGGGCTGAAGGTTGGAGCAGAGGGACCCTCCCTGCCCGGGGACCTGCCGCCGGGGCGTCTGCGCCCAGCCGCTGCTGGCACCGGCCCCTTGCCCATCACCAAAAATCCCCCCCCCCCGAAAGGCTCCTCTGCCCCCCAGGCCGGGGACTGATGCCACTCCTTCACACGCTGGAGGAATGAACCAAACCAGCCACTGAGCATCAAAGGGAAAACGTCTTCGTGCTTCCTGCATGACTAACAGCAACCCCAGAGCGCAGCCGTATCGCGCCCGTGCTGTGCCCCGGCCGGCGGGGGACCGCAGCACCCAGCCACCACCCAGCACCCCCTCCGGCACCCCTCGGGTGCCCACGCTGGCTGTCACGGGGGGATCCGTCCCGCACGTCTCGCCCAGGCCGGGCTCGGCGGCCGGGAGGTGCTGCGGCGTGGGGGGGACCGTGGCTGCGCTGGAACCCAGCGAGCACCGGAAAATATTTGCACCAAGGAATTTGTTTTCATAGGAAATTGTGAGAAATCCGTCCGTCCGGGTGGGGCATGGGGCTGCTTAAATGTCCTCGGTGCAGCCTCACGGTCCGGAGGGGCTCTGAGCTCTCGGCCTTGGGCTGCGGGGTGACACCAGTGCTGCCCTTCCCGTGGTGGCTGCAGTGACCCTGCAGACACACAGACAGACACACAGACAGGCACACAGACACGGACACTCCCCGCTCCCCCCCCCCATAAATCCTGTAAAATACATTCCCAAGTGCAGGAGAGCCAAGTGGCCCGAGCGATGCCGAGCGCCCAGCCCCGGTCAGCCTGAGCCCTGCCCGGCCACAGGCGCGTTGCGGGCTGGAAACATCTGATCCTTGGCTCAGAATGGGAAAACACAAACAACGACCCCCCCGAGAGAAACAGTCCTGAGGTTGGCATGATTCCACCATTGAGCTGCCGTTTTATTTTTGCGTTCTCCTATCTTCACACACCTGCAGACAATACTAGACTTTGATGGTCCAGGGACATATTTTGCAAGTGTGAAATTTGAAGTTCTTAAGCAAAATTAAAATCTGCTCCTAGATTTAAAGTTTCCAAGAGTTTTATAAGCCTTAATAAAAACCGATCAAGAGCCAAAGGAGTTGCTGTCTTCGTTCCTGATAAATGTATTGGCTTTGGCCAGAGGAAAGGAGAGGTTCGACTTCTGCGGTGAAAGGCCTTTCATGTAGGAAACGCACGCACCAAAGGCGCTTGCAGCATCTTGCCTCTGTGTCTCAGAGCAGATGAAAATGCAGGCTAGATGATGAGAAGTAACCTATTTTACGATTCACTCCAAAAAGGAAGGTTCGCAGCCTGCTACGCGTGCTTAGGGAGCTGCTCTCTCCCCAAAAGCCGCGGGAGCGCAGGGAGAAGGCGCTGGGAAACGCTGCAGAGGGAAGCGCTTCCCTGTGGAGCCGCCGCCCGTGCGGTGGGCCGGGGTCCCCTGCCCGGCGGGGGGGGGCGGCTGCCGGCGGGGCAGGGAACGGGGCTCGGCCTGACCCTCCCCGCACCGGGGGTCGGCCCGGCCCCGACCGGGGGGACTCGGGGGGGCCGGGGGCAGCGCCCGCCTCGGGGGCGCGCAGGGCTGGGGCGCGGGGGCGCAGCGTGGATGCGCGGGGGCGCAGGTGCGCAGGGTGGATGCGCGGGGGCGCAGGGCGGGGGCGCGCAGGGCGGATGCGCGGGGGCGCAGGGTGGATGCGCGGGGGCGCAGGGCGGGGGCGCGCAGGGCGGATGCGCGGGGGCGCAGGGTGGATGAGCGGGGGCGCAGGGCGGGGGCGCGCAGGGCGGATGCGCAGGTGCGCAGGGTGGATGCGCGGGGGCGCAGCGCCGCAGCCCCCCCAGCGCTGCCCGCCCCAGGGGCGCAGCCGGGGAAGGGGCGCGGGGCTCCGGCTGCGGGAGGCGCGGAGCGGCGAGCTGGCAAAGCAGCTCCCTCCCACTGGGGTGGGGGGGAACCAGCGCGCTGTCGCAAAGCTCCATCCCCTGATTTATGATAAAAAATTTAAAGGAAATCATTTATATTTCAGAGGGGCTAAATAGCTGCATGAAAGTTTTATCTAAAGTGGCACCATATTTATAGGCAGTCCTGCTATGTTGGAAGTAATTAATAGAGGGATAAGTTTCAGACCTTTGTTTTGTTTTGTTTTTAATCCTCCCTTTATTTAGTGCTGCCTGGTTAACGTAAATAAATAAGGGGAAGCAAACGGAAAGCCGGGCACGGAGGCCAGGGTACGTCAGAGCACATCTCCCCAGCCCTGGCTCCGCCAGCGCTCGCACTGGGCTGGCACTTTTTTCCTGTCTCTCTGCTGTTGCCTCCTTCCCTTTCAAGCAAGGAGATGTCAGAGCCTGCAAACCCCTCCTGCCCCTGTTCCCATGTGAAACTGCATGTGCTGTTTGAGGGTGTGCTGCAGTCGAGCGCCCCACGTTTGGGTACGGAGCTCGGGTCGGGGCTCGTGTCACGGCTCAGACCTCTCTTCTGCCACAGCCCACCCCAGGAACACCGTTCCCGACGGCCTGTTTTAAACACAGTCTCTTCCTTTCCTCCTGAAGGCAGCTGCTTCGAAAGAAACGCAACTGGGTAATCTAGCTGCTGAGCTCCCTTTAATTAAAGCTGTAAAATATTGATGTTCCTGGCCCTGTCTACTGATGTTACACCTTACAAACAGAGGAGAGAAGTCCAAAGGATAAACAATAACAAGTTAAAAGAGCCCAGATGGTTTGCCATCAGAAACTATCTGCACACTCAAAGGTGTCACTGCAATAGATTTCAGAGATCATTCACATACTAGTAAATAATTAATAGTATTTCTGGAGGAAAAAACCCACCAAACCCATACCCTGATGAAACACCACTAGTGACTCATTGAAAATACGAAGGTGAAAGCCAGATTAAAAAGCATGTGCTATTTTATTCTTTGTCACAATTCAAAGATTGCTATCCATTTTCCTAATACATAAAAATATTCTGTTCTTATTTAGAATTTAATTCAAAGCCCATCACAGTCAGAGTGTTGTTGATAGGCTCTTGGTTTCGTTGTATTCATTCAATTTAGTTTAAAAATTATATAGTAAATGCTTACCCAGGACTGATGGGAAGTTTGAAATATAAACGTGTTATTTAACACACAGCTCGTGCTAATATCCTCTCTACGGTGGGCTGTAAGCAGCACTACCTGTTACAGTCACAAAGCCAACAAAACTTGTCCCATTAAATTTTCTTCAATCACTATTTAAAACAACCACCTGATTTCCTGCAAATCTGGCTCCTCTGGGGTAGACTGCTGCAATACTTTACCTTTTGAGATCTGTGGGTAAGCTAAAGCATGTGTAGCTAACACAAAGATACTCCCCTTTTCCTCGCTGGGGGAGCACAGCTGGGTGTACCTGCCCTCCGCCTCCTGCCTTGGAGCCTTTGCTCCCTTACCCTGCCCACCCCGAGTCCTGGGAGGGTTCCTTTCCCACGGCTTAGCATTTCTCTTCACCGTGTATCTGAAAAAGAAGTCATGTTTTTCAGACCCGAGTCAGGGTTGACGTGATGAAGCAAATGCTGTTGCCGAGGTGCAGCCTGTTAGCACGAGATGCCTGATCCGTGCAAAGGAAGAGTGACGAGCGCCGACTTTGGAAGGTTCCTGCAGAACCTGGGTTTACACGGCACATTTCTAGCACCCTAAAAGCGCAAGCCACGCTGCACCCAGTATGATATGGCTGTTCCGCTGCACAATCTGATCGAGGAAATATCTAGGATTACCCAGACAGTCAATTATTCATCAGCTAAACGGCCAAGCATCAATTACCTGGCTTGATTCTCTTATTCATTAAGGAGATTGAAGAGCCCAACTTAACAAAGCAAAAAGAAAGTTGCTAAGTTACAGGAGCTGCCGGGCTCAGTAGCGAGGACACACCGTGTCAGGCTTTCAAAGGAGAGGGGTCTGGCAGCGAGGGGGTCTCCGAGGCTATAGAGCGTCACTCAGAGCACTCGGGTTTTAGAGCAGTCCCTTCCTCCGCAGAGCTGAAAGTAACGGGGTTAAACAGAGAGGCGGGATTGCGCCGGAGTTATAACTGCGCCTTGGTGCGGGTACAGTGAGGTCGGCTGGGGCTTGACCCAGAAGAGAAGGCTGGAGAGAACGAAAGGTGCTGCGAGGGTGCCGGCGTTCGGCAGCGTGTCCCACGCACCTGGTAGAGCCCCGCAGCTCCAACCACTGAGCTGCATGCTGACAGTAAACACAACCAAAAATGTGCAGTCAGCGTTCGACCTGCAGCCCCCGTGCAGCCGGAGGTGGTCTCACCAACCTGGCACAACTCAGGAAAATAAAGGTTGCCGCCGGTGCCGGCATTCCTCTTCAGAGCAGGGGATGAAGACCCAGAGCCGTGGGTGTGGGGGACCGGGGTGGTGAGGGAGGGACGGGACGGTGCCTGCGCTCTCCCTGGGGTTGGAGCGCGCGGTGTGTGCAGGGCAGGGTGCACCGAGGTGCCTGCCACGTGGCATGGCGGGTTCGGAGCTCGCCGCAGCAGACTCCCAGCATCCACCCAGGGAAAAGGCCCTTCGGTGAAGTAACATGAACCTGCAGCAGGACACACAGCTTTCACTGACAGACTGCTTACCCTGAAAATTGCCGGAGCCTGGAAGAGACTAATGACAATAAATTAAAAGTCAGAAAACTGCAATGCACGTAGTTACACAGCTGCGGACACCCTCTCTTAACCGTTCTGTGACTGCTGGATTACTCCTTCTTCCAGGGATTTGGGAGAACAATAAGGGCATGGCATTTCATCGAGACAAGAGCAACAGAAGTTTCCAGTAAGTACTTGCCTCATCGATGTTACCGACCTGCTCTGGCAGCAAGCGTTCCTGAGCCGTGCAGCTCCGCCACCATCACCCAAGCGCATCGGTACACTCTGCTCCAAGCACGGGCTTTCCCGGCCGGCCAGGGGTGCCTCCATGCCCAGGCTCTGCCCGACGTCCCCTGGACGTACTGGAACTCCCCGCCAGCCACTGCTGGTGACCGTGCATTTTCTGCCCCGGTTGTGGATCTTGGTGCCCACCCGTTAACAACAGCACATGCAACTAACCTGACTCAACAAGCAGATTTTGTGAGATGTGCCTTTGCCCCTTATCGTTCTCTTCCATGATTTGTCTTTTGCTGTTCCTACCTTGTGCCCGCTGGTGTGGCTGAGACCTGGGAAGTCTGGGTCGAATAGGCCAGGGAGGGAAAGCCGTGGGCGTGGGAAGGGCTGTGGGAAGCAGAATGACTGCACGCAAGTCCTATTGCTCACGGTGCTGGAAGTAACAGTGAAGTTTCCCTCCCAGGACTCCATCCCTCGCAGCTCTTCGTCTTGGTGAGGACGGGCTTCCTCTGCTGGCAGGGAACGCCCGCGGATCTGCTCAGCGGGGGTTACCGCACGCTAGCCCACCGGACCGTGCTCCCGAAGGGCTGGGCAGTCAGGCCAGTTGCTGAACTTCCTTCCAAGGAGAGGAAAGGGGATGTACTCGGGGTTTGCGTGTTGCTTCAGATTAAATTATAAGTGCTGTAATTAAAAAAACAAAACAAAGTCTTGCAGGCTGCATGCAGAGCAGCTCTCAGGGAGCAAAGTCTTGGGCATGTTACTGGTCATAGACAGCGGGCACGGGCAGCTCCAGAAGGCTGAGAGGGTGTTTGCGAGTATTAATCCTAGATCAAAACTAAAAAAGCCTTTAGTATTAGGAAAGCATTGTGGCCATATCAGAAAATTAGAAGTGCCAAAGCTCTGCTGCAGCATTGAAATGCTTGTTTAATGGCGGCAGAACAAACAGCCTGTCTTCCAGCAGTAGCATTTGGAAAGCTGATGCAATCTTATTTTTGAATTTTTCAGTAGGTTTTGATTTGAGGTCCCAGGAATGCAAGATGCCAGACAGTTCACACTAACTGGGAGGTCTTCCTTGTACGTGTTTGTAACGTGCATGAATTATATATGTGTATATATATATATATGAACTTGTTTCTTGTATCATTTCCTGAAATTAAAATTGTAACAAAGGACACATTGGTGTTTGTTAAAAATAAACCCGATCTGTTCCTGATGGAGGTAATAGGAGCAACATGACAATATTTTCCAGGGGTGGGGGTGGAACAGAGCACTTATCTGTCAGGCATCTCTTTCTTGTTATATTTGCTCCTAATTCTAGAAATACATCTAAACGTAGTCTAACAGGACTCTGTTCCACAAGAAATTAATGAGGAACAAACATTAATTATTCATGTCCTGAAACAGTAGGTCTGCTAATGTTTTTGCTAATCAACAAGTCAAACAGCTGTATCTTTGTCCGGGCAATCCTGGGGAGGATGGAGAGAGAGCAACATTGATGTGTTTTACCCGACTGCCCCCAAAGTCTTGCCCTTAGTCTGCACATTTCTCCACCAGGAATCCAGGATCGCTGCTACTTTTTTAATGCCATCCGTTGTTGTAAGGTTGAACTGAGATACCCTCCAGCTCAACGTCAGCTGCAGACCGGACCGAACTGCAGGGAAGAAGCTACAGGGAGCTCCCCGGCTGGCTTCCAGGCCTTTGGAGTCAGCCCTTTGTAGAAAAAAATTAAGGGAATAAGACAAGGAGAACAAAAATCCAGCCAAAGAAAAAAGGAAGAGCCAGGATTCAGCTGCTCAGGCCCGAAACAGGGACGGAATATCTGAAGGAAACCTGCGTTTGGCACTTCTGGTCCTTTGCGCCCTGGCTGGGGGTCAGCGGGCTCATCACCGCTGGGTCCTGGGGGCAGCACCGCACCAGGGACACCCGACAGCAGGAGAAGTGGAAACTGTAGACAGGTTCGAGGGCTGACTTTTCATGCTGGGCCTTTATCTGGGTGAACGTAATGAATTGAACCTACAAAAATGTTGCTGTTGAGACATTTGCCTAACAGAACACACTTAAAAATTAATGGCTTTGTTTAGGAAAAAAAATTTAAAAAAAATCAAAGCATAATTAGAGAACAAATTGCTTTCAAACAAGAGCTTGAAATGTTAAACAAAATTAAAAATATATTTCCTTCAAAGGGACAAAGGTTACGTAGCCAAAAAAAGGACTTGGAGTCCTCTTGCTTTGCCAGAATTCAGTGGCCCAAGGCTATTTTTTTGGTTACTGTGAAATTGTTTATTTCTTGAACAAGAGCAGAGCGAGGACTACTCAGTGTGCACTTAAGCAGAGACTCTTAAAAATCCTCCATCTAATTCAGCAAGGGGCGTTTGCCTCCACATCCAACCAAAGGAGTGCAGAGAGTGCGGAGCAGAAGCAGTCATGGCCCTACACTGCCCAGGAAATTCAACAATAAGAAAACTCAGGCAAACAGTGCCGGAGAAAGCAGTTCAGCATCCTCACACATCGCTCCAACATAGCTGTTTGTCTCATATTTACCACATTTTGGTCATCATCTATAAACCAGTAAGAGCAAATACATAAATTTTTCCACTTTCAAAGTGGGGGGAAAAAGTTTCCAGAACATTTTTTCCAAATCGAAGGGATTTTAAGACTTGTCCTTAGTTCAAAAATCTCTCCTCTACATGTCCAACATGGTTCAAAATTCCATTAGAGCCATTGCATCTTAAAACTAGTCCAAGAAGAAGGTCAAGCTGCTGAAATCCTGGAGCTATAGCTGTAGCTGCAACACATAAAGCCCTTCCCTCCTAGGATCCCCAAACAAGCTGATTATCAGTTTAATAACCAAACGCAGAATTTTCCACTCCAGGTGCTCTAACAGACAATTTTCCATCGCATCTGCCTTGGGATTCATTTCGAGTTTGTTCCCCTTTGGTGAGGCACCGTGTGATCCCGCCCTGAGGGCTGGGGCTGTTCCAGGAGAGGAGGTCTGCGAGGGTCTGCACCCGCGGAGGCGGCCGATGCCCCCTAGGCTGGGCGCTGCAGGGAGCACGGACGTCGGGAAGATCTTGGGTGCTGCTGTGCCCTGTAGCTCCCTAAAATTATTCAGATTTGCACTGCCTTCACATCCCTGTTACATTAATGCCCCCTGAAATCTTCATTAAAATTTGAAATTAAAATGTAACAGTCAAAAAGCAGTGGGGGAGAAGTCCTGTCACCTGACATTAAACTCTCCCTTCCATGGTCATATTTCTTGGGGTTTAACTGAAGAAGTCACACCGGCTGCTGCATCCGAGCTCAGGGAAAACGGTCAGTCACTGGCCAGAGAGCCTTTGCCGTGGCAGGCACTCGCTGGCTGCACACGCTACACAGTGTTTTAGCAGCTCCGCATGTCTTTGGTGTGACACCTCTTTGCTTCTTGCACAGTTTTTCACCTACCAGACACACCGAGACGCCTCGTTGTGATCAGGAGAAGAAAATCTCAAGTTCCTAGGCTGCTTTACGTTTAGCCGCAAGCATCCCAGTTGGAAGCCCTATAGGCAAGAAATATTTCCAAAGTAGCAAAAAGTTAATGTATGGAAAGCATTAGAGAAATCCCTGGGGCGTATTCCCGAAGGAACGCCCCGCTCGGCTCCTAACCCGGCGCTCGGCCGCCGCGCAGCACAGCCGCGTCCCGGGACCTGCGGGCAACGTGGTTCTACCCAGCACCAACCCGCATTTGTGTGACTCAGCTCAGGATCCTTGTTAAATTAACAAGTCTCATTACTTTTCTCCCTGTCACATCAATTTCCACACTCTGATATTAAAGATTCCACTGCATAGAAATACAGCCTGAAAATACTTTCTTACGGGCCTAGATATGCTTACAGTCATATATACTTTTATCCTGATTTAGACTTAACTCCCTCTTTCGTAATAGGGACATCAACAGTTGGAAGTGCACTTGTTCAAGAAGTCTCCCTCACTCTTCTTTGACCCACAGATAACCCAAAGTCACGTTAAAAAAGCGAAGAGTGGATGAAATTGTTGTCTGACATATCTTTAGCCACCAGAGAGCACGCAGAGGTATGTTATGTTGAGTTGACTCCAAATAATTTTCACATGAATTACTAAAGTGCCAGAAATGTTTAATTTATTAGCATTTAAATAAATCACAGAGCAGAAGTGCTTTAAGGTTATCGGCGCAAGATGTGCAGACTAGGCTATAATTAACTCAAAAACGTCATTGAGTGCCATGCTCTTAGAGGTGCGCACTGACATGATCGAGGCACAGGAAGACAAAGTACAAAAGGGGTTCGACTCGTAAAAAATGAGATGAATAACACCACAACAGTCAAACCCCTGAGCCAGGGGTGATGCTGGTGCCGGGCTGGTGCCTCCCCGGCTCTGGGGCTCCTCCCCACACCTCCCCATTGCTAGCAGGGTTCCCCCCGGGGTCTGGGACACACAGATTTCCCTCCTGAGCACTTGCAGTCACGGCAATGCTGCAGCCTGCGTGCTGTCTGTCCGTCAGCGGGAGCCGTTACAGCGCCCGGCTGAATCAACCTCTCCCGGAGGAATCGCGACCGCGACGGACGTGCACGTCCCCGCATCGCCCGCTGCTTGCGGCTGTGCACGCCGGGGCTGGCAGGGGGGTCCCTGCCATCGCTGCTGGGGGGTCCCTGCGTTGTTTCTGCTGGGGGGGTCAGGTCAGCACCGCCGCTGCCGCGGTTTCCCCTCTGGCCTTGGTCACTTGCCTCCACCACAGCTGGATGCACCGAGAGCAGTGATGCCAACCGTTACAGCCTTCCTTCGGGCTGGGGTATATCGACCACAGAAAATGTTTGTTGAAGTTCAAATCTAAATGCTGTTTCTGACAAAAAGTGTATTTGCCAGATGCCATAAAGAAGGAGTAAAAAAACCCCTTGGTTTTCTTTTGTGGGAAGAAGGGGGAAGAGCTGGGTGAAGCAGGGCATTTAGGGGTGTAAGCAATTCTGCCATTTGACCCTGCTCTGGTGAACAAGGACAAGGCTGAGGAAATCCCTCAGTCCCCTGGGTCCGGCTGCCCTTGGCTCCCCGGGTTTGGACACCCGGCTCGTCCCCACGCTCACACACCGTCCCTAAGGGATCCCCCTTCTCACCTGCTCCCCGGCAGAGGGCCGGCGCGGGTGCTGCTGGCCACAGTCGCTCGGTCCGGTCTCCGGGACGGGCAGGCACCGCTCTGCCCACAGGGACCCGGGCAGGTCCCTTGGCTGGACCCATTGCAGTGCCGCAGCCCGCCGGACCAGAGTCAAACGCCTCCCAAACGCCCAGGGAGCAGCAGCGGTTTCAGGGGCTGTGGCAGGTGAACCAGGGCAGGTTTTCTCAGCAGAGCGTAACCGCTGCCTTCTCAGAGCAAAAGCTGCTCTTGCTGCACCACTGCAGTTCACCGTAACAGTTTCTGCCCTTCAGTCAACGTATTTCGTAGCGAAACCCCATGGTTTGTTTATGTGACACGTGCAAAGCAGGAGCAATAGCAGTAAAAGTCTGCTTCAGCGCTGCCCGTATCGCACACCAATACCATTTAACGCTGACCTACACAGCGGGGCAAGGCCAGACATCACTGTCGCCCCCGAGGCCAAGCACCAACGTGCAACTCACTGCGTGTCACACGTGTCCACGTGGAATATCTCTTATGGCAAAGACGTTATTGAACTGAAGTAAACGCAGACCTACCCGTCCCCACGCAAGGGACCGGAGCACGGTAAGTGGATGCTGTTTTTGAGACGTGGCCAGAGTGGAAACAATCACTCCTTGTAGAGTGCCAAAATGATCCTGCCTCATGCATGCAATATGCATGCCATCACAAGTTTAAAAGACAAAACATCAGCTTTTTCTGTTTATACAATTTTCAGGTGATAGGAAAGCTGCAAGAACATAGCTGAATAAGTTTACAAACTTGCAATTTATACTAGGGTTATAAGTAAGACAGCAAGCAGAAAATATTGAAAAAACACAGAAGCAGTATATAAAAATCTGTGTCATAACCGAGTTTACCATTGTGAAAGCACATTTAAGATCAAATTGAAAATAAAATAAGCAGACAAATAACAGTGAAACACATCAGATTTCCAGGATGAACATTGCTAGGGTCACAGAAATTGCTTTAAAATATATTTATCTGGAGATTAACATAAATCCTGTTCTACATGGTTTCCAATAAACTTTTCTGTGTGTCTTTTCCTCCCTGGAGACGCAGTCCACCCTTCCGATGGGGACAGAGGAGGCTGGGACAGCCGGGCTCAAGAGGGGAAGGAAGCAGCCTGTGGACGGCGATGCTACCGAACCTACCTGCGCGCCCGCGCTGACCCCAGCGCTGAGGGCACTCGCACCAGGACGTTTCTGTACCCTGCACACCTGAAGAGAGCCCAGTCCTTGCTGACCACGGAGATGTCACGCTAGTCTCTGAAGTGTCCCCTTATGACCCCTCGTGATGAAAAATTATTATTGCAGAGAAAATAATCCCACACTATGATTTGGCAAACATTTTGTTTGTATGTTCAACCTACCCGATAATTGCTGCTTCTCCCCATAAAATAAGCTTCAACTAATTCCCACCAAATGCAGCTCGGTGTTTGCATGCAGAAGCCGACAGAGCCAGGGAGCAGCCAGGCAGCGTGGGGATGCCCCGTCCGCTGCGCTGCTGCTGCTCTGAGCCCTCCTGCAAATAAACACCCTAGAGCAGTTTCCTGGGAAACACGGTACTGGCCCTCTGCTTGGAAGTGAAAAAAGCGTAAAGTGCCGAGCTCCAGATGTCAATGTCAACTTAAGATGCCCACAAACTTAAAAATAAATCCTGGACTGCATGCTGTCATGGAGCAAACCCATCATCGCTTCAAATAAAGCAGGCATTGAGAAGCTGAGTGGCAGGCAGCGTACTAACTGCAAATCAATCTCAGACAGCGTTTTAAGGGATAAAAGGCAGCATTCTGGTCACCTCACCCAGCACTCTGCCTTTGAACTGAGCAATGTGAAAATCTTCACTTCTGTAATACAAGTCAGATACTTAAATTATTCAGATACCTAAAGATGCAGATTTCAAATAATAAAAATAAAATTAGATGACCATTAGGTCCGACCTTTCAGTTAAACCCCTCTCCAAAGAGCAAGAGAATTTGCGAGATGCTGAAGCAGTGCCGATGCCCCGCAGAGCAGAGGTGCGGAGATCCCCACTCGGGAGGGATCCCTGCCTCCTTCTGCCCTCTGCAGGGTAGCCTTTAAAACACTAAATTAGTTTCTCCAGCCTACACTTTTCACCAGTTCTTACATTTATCTCCCGAAACCAAACAGAAGTCCTTCCCCGGGGAAGTCCAAGTGCCCTTTAAAGACTTGTTTGGTCCTTCCAGATGGGATGCTGTTCTCGTTACTTGCACCATCCTTACGCCTTCCCAGTATCTCTTCAGAAGCAGCTGTAACTCAGCGGTTGTCAAGCCCCAGGTGATATCACACACAAGCCCTTCGCCCACCCACCTTGCTGTCGGCCTTGCAGTGGTTCTCCACGTTTGGGATCTAGCACGGATCAACCTACCTGAAAATTAACAAGCAGCAATTGGAAACTGGGGAAAGATCCTGGGGAGAAAGAGAGCAAAAGCTCTAGTTAATCCATTTATATTTTGATCACCACAATTGTAGATGTGCCATGGAAAAAAAGCTGTAGAAGTACAGACGAGAAACCTTAGAGAAACGTCAGACAAACTTCTCCATTTTCAGCCACATGCTCATGTCAGCGATCTCGTCCATAAGGACCCAGGTAAGCGTTACACACCCTGCTCCACGGGCTACACCAGGCAGAACTGGGTCCCACGTTCCAACAGACAAGTTGGAATTTTATTTCCATCTTTGGGAAACCTCTCTATGCACAATTATTGTTGTATTTCATACAGCTATGACTGTAGCTACTAAAGAGATTCTTGGCCGAATAATTATAGCAACAGTTTACCTTCATGGATTTGTTCAGTTAAAATAGTTACTTAACACATCTTGATTTCTTCAGAAAGGCTTTCAGCAAGATTCTCATCTCTCACTGTAGGAAGAGCTGTCACACCCCACTACACAGTCCTTCTTTAATAGGGCAACACTTAGATGGTATTTGAAACAGCTGGGAGAAAAAATAAATCCGAAGCCACACACACACAAAGAGAAATGCTAGCCCCTTCAAGTTCTTTTTATTCCCTTTTGCCATTAAAATTAATTTTGATCACGTAGGAAGAAACAAGTGTTTTGAACTGAATGCCAAGCATTTCCTACTCAGCGTCAAGACTCCATCTCCCTAAAGGACGTCACTGCATCTTGCAGAATGAGGGTTACTGGGTGGTTATTGACAGGAAAGCGGACTGTGGGAAGACTTGAAAGTCCAAGTATTGGCAATGAGAAAGTGTCCAAAAGCCACAGGTTTACCATGAAGAGGCTCTTCATCAACACAGAAAAGCCAGTCCGCGTTTTAAAACATTTACACTGCAGGACCACGAAGGGACGTGAGGGAGATGGCGATACACGTGTAGTTATTAAATATATTAGCAAGTTGCTTCCTCTCCTCCCCCTGTTTCTTAAAACAAGAGTGCAGTGAAGAAAGGGAAAATTCCCATCCTTGTGAAATTTCTATTTTTTTTTTTTTTTTTTTTTTAAACAAAGACAGCACACTAGCAATACCGGTAAGAAAAGGGAATGCAGGAGAAAAGGCTTTTAAGCAACTTGGATCACAAACATTTACGTTCATGAAAGGAACACAGGAAAGAGCAGGGAATAAGGAAAATTAGTGGAAGCAGCAAAGACCAAGAATGAAGTTAATCATAGAATAAATTAGTTCTCAGACCAAATTGCAAAGGGGTTAGAATTTGCATGTCTATAATTTCATCTTTTGTACACACTGTTTTCTGTAGCCCAGCAACACTGCAAGTCTGTAAAAGAGACCACGGACCCACCGTGGTCCATAAAACATTTTTCCTTTTCTGTTAAAACTTTGAACCTTCCCCAAAACATAAAATAGCCTTTCCTGGAATCCCCCTCCCCCCCCCCGCACCCTCCCCCCCAATTTAGCTGCCTTAATTAGTACTGTCAGAGCACTGATACACTTGAAGATTGTTCTCCTAGCTATTAAGTGAAACAAACTTGCACATACATTCCATACAAATAAATATCCCCTTCACACATATACTCCCCCCCAAAAAAGTGATAACGCTCTTTTTGTGATAGTTGTAATTTTTTTTTGAATGGTTCTGCTGTCCAATTTATTTAAGTTAGAATTTTCTTTGTCTTTTCTAAATCTTGAACCATTCCATAGTATATCTTTATTGCAAAAAAGTCAACATGCATCTTAGAAATTCAGATTGTAATCAATAAAACAAACATTACATATATGAATTTAAATGTATAAACAGTTAGAAATTCAACAATATCTCCTATTATACTATTACACAAGTTCACAATTTGTAAAAACTATAGTACAGATTTACTATACACCAAGAGTAACTTTATTCCTTTTCACATGATTTTGTTAAAAAAAAAAAAGTGTTGTTTTCACAATAAGCAGGCAACTGTTTTCAGACGTATTTTTTCAACTCTCAGGTTTGTTCTTTTTGCTTAGGTTAGTTCAACAATGAAAGGGAGATAGTTCTTCGTAACAGTTACGTTCTTATCCCATTCAACGTTTACACCCTCAGTTCAGACCGGTAACATCTAACGCCACGGCGCCTGTACATCCCGACTGACGCGCACAAGTTACGCTGTTGATCACAGATTTTGTCTAATTTCACAATAAAGTGTTGCCATAAAAATAAAGCTGTACTGTCACGTTACCTATCCAAACAAGCAAACAAAACCAAACCAAAAAACCCCAAACGGTTTAATAGAGCTTGTATACCCTAAAATACAGGGAGATCCATAAGCTTGGGCAAAATGAAGGTCACTTTCAAACAGCCTTCCTCCTCCTCAAACGCCAGAAGTCAGATACCGCTATACTGCCCATCACTTAAATTCCCAATAATATAATAGCATGCTTTCAATACACAAGCTAAGTTCAGAGGCACAACTCACTTTTGTGCCTCGGCGTTTAGAAATCATGTTTGGGATGTCACTTGAGGATTTATGTAAGCCTGCCAATGTGTACTGCGAAGGGAAAAAAAAAAAGAAATCGTATGAAGCTTTAAAAAAAAAAAATCATTAAATAAAGCTACCGCGCTCGCTTCCCTTCTATCTCGCCCAACTTGAACAGCCAGCACGTCTGGGAAGGGCACTGAGCACAGTGTGCCAGTCGGGTGTCACTTTAGAGCTAAAACCATATGAAAAGGAATCCCATTCTACGTGTGTCAAAGGCTACTGCAATTTTTCTTACAGCTTCATTCATTCACTGTAATTTTCATTTTCCAAATACAAAAATACAACAATTCTTATTGAAATCTATACGCTGGTAGTTTTAGTACACAAAAAAGCAAAATATTTACAAAATTATACAGTTTAAGAAAAAACTCTGTACAAAAAAATATATAAATCCTTTTGTTCCCTCTATCATTTTTTTAAACTGTCAGGACTCAAATATATTTGCTGCAATGGATTTTTCAAAATATACACTGACTGAGCCACAGACATTAAAAAAACCATTAGAGAGGATGGGAGAAAAGCAAGACATTCTTCTAAGTACGCAGGATTGGTTTCCCCTCGTTTCTTCATGTCTGTAATTTAGCCTCGGTATTAGCAGGAAAGTCCTAATTACATAAAGAGGTGAGGTTTCGATGTGAAGAGACAGAATACCGAAAGACATATTCCCTTCGACTGACAAGGAAACAGAAAATTATATATACTGGTTTGACTTTCGACAGACCACCACGGCAAAAGGATAACGACGTTAGGGGAACTGTTCACCCAGAGGCACGCTCAACTACGTGTCACTAGCCAAGTTCAGAGCCATTGTAATTTAAAGGCTTTGATGTATATTCTCCTTCAGTCGGGAACTTGCTGGGAAATATACTGGTAAACTAATTATCCAAAAAAGGAGAGCATTTTTGCACCGACATTCTGTTTATTTTGTATAGAAATGTACATAAAATGTACCGGAAAGTGTACGGTACAAATGGACAGAGTCAAGGAAAATGCTTACTAGATAACGCGTTCACGAACCGCAAGAGCCTGTAACAGTTAAGATACGCGGCTCAGGTATCTGAACTGGTTATCCTCGCTTCTGTCATAATAGCCACCATTTCTGGGAGTGTGTGTGTGTTTTTAAAATGGTACAACAATAAGGCAACTGAGAATGTAATGGTGTTCATCTTAAATGTGTCTGAACAAAACCATACTTGGAGATAAATTAATAACCTTCCAAACCCAGCTCTGAACACTCCTCTGCCCATTTATCACTTAAAGCACTGGTTTAACACCGGTCTTTGAGCAGGACACTGACATTCTGTTGGCTAAAAAGCATTTTGCTCTGAAAGCTTCAGGGATTCGGCTTGAACATAAGCAGCTGGTAACAGGGAGAGGAGGAAGAGTTTCTACTGGCTGGTAGCCGGTTGCCAGTTTAGTTGTTTTTAAGGAAGTATGAAACTCATTACATTCATGCTCACACATACTGAAACGCAGTAAACAAACAGTCTAACTTAAACTTGAACCTTATACTGAAGCTACAAAAGAAATATCAGCAGTGAGTGAAAATTCACTCAAATATGTGTCATTGCTGATGTTTTCTGTGAAGCAGAATTTGAAGAAACAGACTGAACTGGACAATATTACAATAATACCCTGTCAAATTGCTTCTTCCATCTCCTCTCACAAAAAGCAGTAGAACATAGAAACTGTGTGGCTTTCAAACATATTGAAATAAATGATTTATGAATCTAGCCACAAATAATTCCTACAATAAGTGATTCCATATGAAATAAAATGCTATCCTTTTTCAATTAGCAAATGAGGCAATTTTTTCTTTCATAACATTTAATGAAAGTTTGCGTCTTTCCCCTAACCCCATAATATTTCTAAATAAAACCTGGAATATTTTTTCAATTATAAACTAACAAATCAATCACATTATAAAAAACCCAAAACAAGGTAATACAGGTGACACAAAAAGAGGACAAGAAAATACTACTATTCCCTCTCCCTCCCCCCTTTTTATCCTTCTTAAATAGAAAAAAATCACCACCTTGGTGAGCTTGATAGTTATGTAAAAAGTTACTGGGCCTTTGGCTAACTTAGTATCACAGCTCTATATCCGAAATGTTTTTGTAACAAACTTTGCTCACTTTAAATCTTGTGGTTTGAAAAGAAAGTAAAGCTTTTTTTGGCTCATCAACTTCCTTAAATAAATGTTTAAAAGATGTAGCTTGAACTATATTCCTAAAATTATACATTTCCAACATCAAGTTTCATCTTCTCCAAGAACGGGATTCATCCTCATCTTCGTCATCATCATCATCATCTTCGTGCAAAAATAAATCTGAGGTTTCAGTCTCCTAGATGAAGAAAAAACATACTTTTAAACAAAGAAGTTCCATGCGGTATCCTAGGAAACACGTCATGCAATGCAGCATCAGTTGGACTTGATACCAGTCCTTGTTTACCGCACGTCTCACTGAAATGCACACAATTACATTCAACAAGTTCTACGGGAAGAACAGTAGCCTCACACGTCAAGAAAGGAAAAGAAAGCCAAACTTCAAAGGAGGCAGAAATAAACAACCACCCACCCTCTCTGAAACAACAGTTTTCTGTTAAATGCCTAGACAGAAAAAAACCCTTAAAAGCTTAATGTGTTCATAATTACAGGAAAGAATATATGTAACTTATCCTACAGCAGACCGTTAATACTGTGAAGTAAAAATATCAGCAGCCTGCATATAGAGAATGTGAGGTTTATTTTCATAGTTGACAAATCAACATTCCATCCAGATAGTGGTTTTTTTTTCCCCTTTCCCTTTTTTAAAAGGTGGAAGATGTACCCGACTACTCAAAACCAGTTAAGTTTCTGGTTTGCAGAAACATCTGTTATGAAATTTCTTCAGTAAATAGAACACTGTATCCTAAAAGAGCTCTTAGCTATTAGATTCCTAGAAGAGTGATTAGGTTATTAAGATGTTTTCATACCTCTTCCTTCGACTCCTCTTCCTCGATTTCTGTGGACACAGAAGGTACCTTAGGTTTGTACCATGATATCTGTAGCCTTCGGTCTTTGAACCGGGATCCCTGGTTAGCAGCCTAGATTGTATTTAAAATGAACGTATTTAAAAAACAGGATCAAGTAAAGAATTTAAGATCGCCAACAATGAGCTAGACCCAGTGATCATCATGTGGATGCATATTTGAAGATCTCAAACATGTAAAGCCACAATCATCCACTTCAGTCTTCCGAGAGCAACTTCACTCAAACCCGAATCTGCTAAATAATGCTCATCTACCAGCAATCTGAAAAGATTAAAGGAGCTCTGAATCGACTGTGACATTGAAGCTTTATCAGCACAAGACCCATGTTACTATTAAGGTAAACAGGAGGTATTTCCCCCCTTTAGTGACACTACATGCAGTAGCAACAAACACCCACACTATCTAGCTCAAACTAGTGGGATCAAAGCCTGCTAAACTTTAAAACACAAAGGCAGACACAAGAAGTTAAAAAATTCTGATTTTAGAACCATGAAAAAAATATACCCATTATTCTACTTACATTCTCAGCTTCTGAGCGAGATTTAAAAGTTAGAACAACACTTAATGGGGAATCCTCTTCTTGAAGGTCTTCAATATCTCCAAATTTCTATGGGAGAAAAACACAATTAGGAGCAGTAGTAATATTCTCCTCCAAAAACACGACCATTGTGCTACAATTGCAGTGTACTGAAGCACCATCGAAACCTTATTTTTTGGACAGAAAAGTGAGAGCCAGAGAAATCTCAGCTGCATCACCCAGCAATTTGTACCTGTATTTTTGGGCGAAAGCTCAGATTCACTGTTATTAGAATAAGTGGAGCTTAATTTTGCAGAAGGAAAGGAAATAAGTTTATTAATTTATAGCTCAGAAGTAAATTCAAAGAATTCACTGTTTCCCTCATTCTCTTCTGCCCTTCTTTGTTGTACTTCTTTAGAGCTGTTAAGCAAGTCCTTTACAGCTCATTAATTTGCAAAAGAGATTTCAGTAACAGGAATTAAACTTTGCTGCAGAGCTCCTGAATACGTTCTGTAAGTATACTATTGGGAGGAGGAAAAAAATATAATCTAACGTGGCTACATTACAAGAAGTTTGCACTTTTAAAATTTATATACTACATAATGGTGAAAATTGGAATGACCACAGCAATGGCAGTTAAACAGTAAAAAAAACACCAAAGAAAAAAAGGATTTAATCATGAAGTACAAGCAGCACAAAAGAAAACTGTAGTCAACTTCAGATTTAATATGAATAGCAGAGGAAAAGTAGTTTAAAAGCCAGTAAGAGTAACTTGAGTAACTGCACTAGTTGTTTGTAAAAACTTTTACTTGTTTTAGCAGCTAAGGACAATTAACCCTTTCAAAAACATGAAGTCTCTCAGAAATAGAATTAAAGCAAAGATCTTTTTTTAAAAAGGCACTCTGGTCCCCCCTCTTAAGACTTTTCCCAGGGTTCATAGCACTGTTATCATACCATAAAGCAGGCTGGTTTTTTTTTTGGTCAAACCACATAACATTTTTCACTGAATTCACCTAATCAGAAAAGTAGCAGTAGCCTCTAACCTTTTGATAAGCAATGAGGCCAAAGCACAGAGTAACAGTTCCCAAAAGAGCAAAGCTTACCCCACTCTATGAAGAACCATAAAGTTCTCTGTTCCCACTCAAACCAGAAACAAACAAGCTTTCAGATTACCAGATCTCTCAAGAACTCTACTGCTTTTCTGTATCCAGCTCTGAAGGGTAGGATTCTACAAAATTAGTTTTCCGTATCAGTCACTTGCTTTGCAAAGAGCATCCAGCAATACCAAACTGACTTGATCAAGCTTAGATTTCATGCTGGGTCTATTTATGAAGTATTACATGATCTCTCCAAGAAGTTTACTAGCTTTGCACATCAAAACATTTCATTCTGGAAAGAGTAACTGAGGGAAATATAAAATCAGCTTTTCCTTTAACATCATAACTAAGTTAACATAATAACACATCCATGAACTTAGCCAGCAAACTAGCAAGCTCCTTGCTCTACCATGAGTTCATAAACAAATTTAACTACTTTGAAATTGATGTCCTGTTTAGCAAAACAGTGCTTTGCTTCTTGAGCTAGAGTGAAGCACGATAAATGGTATGAATTGCTGATCTGAAAAATAATTTGTAAACAGAGGGAGGCTGACAGGTATTTTTCAGCCTTCTAAGGTTTGTTTTACTTTAATGCAGAATTAATTTTGCTTTGCCCACTGAAAGAATGCATTGGGCAGCTATTGTAAAGCAGCTATAAAGGACATTACATTTACACCCTTGATAACTCTTGAAACTGTTTGCTTATCCATAGCCTGTTCCATGAATTCAGGAGGAAGTCTTTGATTTGTTTGCACTAACAGAAACAAAAATACTTGCATCTTCAAGAATTTGGAAAAGAAACAGTTATTTACAAAGTTCTTAGCATGCCTCTCTCAGCAAGTAAGCACAATCCAGGGTATTGGTTACCTACTTAATCTCAGATTTATTATTCGGCCACAATTCTCCTCTTCAGGTTTTTCTCTTTTTAACGTGACCTCATACTTACAGAGAAGTGCTGTAACAATTCATCTTTTTCCTCTTCAACGAAGCCTCCAACTGTCAGTGCTTTGGGACGATGATCCACCACCATATGATTCAACATGCCCCTTCCTCTCCCACCACGACCCCGTCCTCGTCCTCTTCCTTGGGCTGGCACCGTCTTTCCTCGACCAACAGGCAAAATGCCCAAACGGGCAGCCTGTTTAAAGAAGGCAAATAATGTACGAAGGCATCCTCGGTTTGAAAGGATTTAAGACATTCATATATCATAAAAACATTAAAAGCATCAATCCAGACAAACTCACCTCTACTTGCAACTGATTTAGCTTTTTTCGCAATTCAGTGGTGTCTTCCCCAGAAGAGAGTCTCTTATGAAAGTCCAGCTCTGCATCTAAAAGTTCCTTTTGTGCCTTAGAGAGAAAGGTGCAGAAAGAGAAAATGGAAGGGAAAAAGCAGAACTGTAATGCGTGCTTTGGATCGTTTGTTCTGCTTCTTCAGCAATACATTTATGTAAATGACACAGACAGATCAGTACACAATATCCATACTTCCCTCTAAATTCAGTTTAATTGCCTCTGTGCCCCTCCCCCAGCCCATTTTTGAAGGACCCAGAATTCTGTGCTTCAGAATTGGAACAAGCTTGAATGAGCCACAAGCAAAACTAGGTCATCCGAGTTCCTTAAAACCATGGTGTGAATTTTGGCGTTGTCCTGTGCAGGGACAGGACTTGGACTTGATGATCCTTGTGGGTCTCTTCCAACTCAGGACATTCTATGATAGCTTGCTTGTCCATGGTTATCACTCTCAAATTCAAAATACTGCTTGGAAGTGTTTTGATCTAATGTTGCTGCATTTTTGGGACATAATATTAGAAATAGTTATAAAAGACAGGCGGGCAAGTGTCTTGTGCAATAAATACCTCTGTCTTGGACTTTAATTTTGATGGTGTAGAGGTTGTAGATGAAGTTTTTAATTCATCCTTTAACTGAGATATTTTTCCTCCTAGTTCTTTTAAGGTCTTCATTATTTCTGCTCTCTCTTCTGGTTTCATGGCCTTATTTTTCTCCAGCTTGGATATCAACATCTATGCATCAATAAAAGAGCAGAAATATAAAATTCCAGGAAAAACAACACTGAACAGACAGGTATCTACAAAATCGGAATGTATTTACTAGAAGACATTCCAGACTTACCTTCTGGCATTCTATTTGTTTTTCTAACATCTCCTGCTTCTTTTTCCTCATGTCTTGTTGGAGTTTCATTGCCTCCTGTATGAGAAGAAAATTCTTTCAGTCAGTAAAAAGCAGTCTAGCATTATATGTACTCATATATATCATCATCTTCTTCCAGCTATAGAAGTGAAAGCTGTAATGAAAACTACTAGTCCGCAAAATGCACAAGTATAAAGTGTATCTGATCAGGAAAAAAACAACAAAAAGTTGCTAACTTCCTGCAGTGAAGTACTCTACTAAATTTTTGTCCCCTTCAGACACCTCTTAAGAAACATATCCTATGTTGTCATTTAAATGTCTTGTACCTGCAGAGATTAAAATCAGGGACATGCCTCAAGAAAACCCAGAAAACCCATGCATGACCAACTGTGTGAAGTAAGACACCCCCAAAGGAATACTCCCTGACCCGTGATTAACCTCAATGTGCATGTGCAAGACAGCCCGATAACGATGACAACAACTACACTAAAGCAGAAAGCTATACAGCAATATTTGAAGTTTAAGTTGCCTATCAAACCTCTCTTTATAAAGTACTTGGACCGCTATACTGTCAGTCAACCAATGACTAGTAAAGTACCTGTTTTTTTTTAAGGGCTTCTTGCACATCGTGAGGTTTAGACCCTGCACCAGGCTTCATACATGTCTTTAAGTTCGAAGAACTGTAAACCATTTTTGAGTGGCTTGTAGAAGTAGGAAATGTCTGAAATTGTAAAAACACACACACAAATATGTAATATCTTAAACCGAATGTGATATACCATCAATGAATTTTAGAGGAATGTATTCTGTGAAGCATGAATGCAGTCTTCCAGATTTGTGCAATGAGACAAAAAGACCAAGGCAATTAAAACACATGCACAAGGACATTGGTCTAACAGTCAACTTGCTTGGAAGCAATCACCTTAAACACTTGTAAAAGGATTTCTGCAAAAAGACACTTTTTCTTCTTCATCTGAAATTCCCCCTGTGTCCTGATATCCACTAGGAAGACCACTGAAGCTCATCTTCTGCATCTGCATTATATTCAGCTTCGCAGTCACAGTCTAACATCACACTTTCTGATCAAAAAAGGCAGCAAAAGTCACCTGCATACCTCCTTTCTTAAAAGGACTTCTCTGTGGCCAAGAACACATGCTGCACTATGGTATCATTGTGAATTAAACTGCAACAGCTTGAACTCTATGCAGAAGTATTTTATAAGCTTCTAGCACTACTGTTAAAGTACAGCATAAGCTCAAAAAAATCACTGGGAAAGCAATTAGATTTGCCAACAAATAGCTGACATCACATATAAGCTGTCAAGCTTGTTTACTATGAAGCACTGCCAAAAATATTTTATGCTACTTAAAATACCGATAGTTTGTTTCTGAAGTCATTGTCCCTATTTTATATAAACAGCTAATGAAACTAGGAAGAAGTGACTGACCATGGTTGCATGGAACGTTAGCGAAAAGAAACAGAACCAACTGGGAACAATTTGCAAGTTCTATTTGCCAGTTCCTTCTTAGCTAAGAGGCCAAAGCTTTAACTGAAAGTATGAAGATGGTCGGCCTTCATAAACATACCTGAGAATCCTCTACCACAGTCCCAGGCTGGCTTAAGTCAGGCTGGTTTCCACCTGCTGCTCCAAGGCGACGTTTCACTGGGACTTTATTAAGGACATAGGCACCAGATGTCAGTGGTTTATTCATCACCTGTGTATCAACAGATATTAAACAATGAAAGATTATATACTCTGGGTTTCTGAAGTAGCTCATTTAGGAATGCCGATAACCTTCTCCGCTCAATCACTAGTTTACGATAGCACAATACCTTTGACAGATTGCTATGCATTGTTACAGCTGGAGCCGTGGTCAGGGCTTGCTGCTGAAGGTGAAGTTGGTGATGAAGAGACTGCGTGGGTGTCTGCTGCTGTTGTTGCTGCAGCAATGGGGGCTGCTGTTCACTTTCTCTGTGCCACAGTACCCTTATAAACCGATTGTTCAGAACTGCCTCTGTGCTGGAAATTGCCTTCCTAGCCTCGTCGTTAGTTAAGTACTGAATTAGAGCAGCTTCAGGATCATTCTGGAAAGCAACCTAAATCAAAAGTTCATTAGAATGCATTATTTCTCAAGGATGAAAACATCTCAACCTGTAGCAAAACAATCTACAAATAATCTGCAATAACGAGTGGGATATCCAATGATATTAACAGCTCAAAATACGGGTAGAACGTTCTATGTAATCACAGCCAAGTACCTTTTGGCAAATATTACACATACTTGCAGCAAGGCCTATACACAGTAAAATAAAAAAATAAGAAATTAAAAACAAACAAAAAAAGACTCCTCCACCAAATAGCATCATATATTCAGAGCATCGTGAACTGCCACTGGGGTATGACTGAAGAGACCTTAGCGCTGACTCAAAAGCTCTTTATTCTAACCTCCTGAATGAAGACTGCTCTCCAAGGATGTACAATGCAAAGGTTCACCACATTCTTAAAGAAGCATTATCTAAGAGCCTTGAATAAGATGCTTTTTCTCTAAAAATTAATCACAGGAATAAAAATCTATCTTGGAATTTCTAGTAAAATGATTGAGATAGCATGTTTTAAATGCATCATTTCATTACTGAGGTGCAGAAAGCACCACAGTATCTTTTGGGCTAGGACATAAAATTATCAACTCAAGAAATATGGAGGCTTCCCAGGTATCTGTCTTTTATTTAGACCTCTAACCGAGGACTTAAGAGGCAACTGTTTTGTGTAGAAAAAGAAATGGAAATTAAATGCTATTTTAACCACGTAACTACCCATGTTTTGCTTATATAGTGATTTTCCCCTTCTTATAGTGCAAGGAACACCACTGAACTGGAGCCAGTTCTAGGATGCAAAGTGGTAATAAACTGATGCATATAAAGACTCTCCTGTAGCATCTTTGTCAAAATCCTGACTATGAAATACTGTAGGACTATCATACAAGACAGAAATTGTTAGAAGATCTCTTCCAAAATTTACACAAGTTGCTCAAAAACCCGAGCTGATTTAGATACTGTTAAACCTGCAAGCCTTTCAAATTTAAGACAACCTCTTGAAGGCAGAAGCCAACATACTTTTACAGAATGAAGATAATACAGAGTAGACCAAGAAAAGGTTTCTTTGAATTTGATTATCTGCTCTCCCAGTTAGCCTCCATTAAGATTTCGCAAGGAATGTAGTTCAGTTGCAATATTCAAGAAGGCTTCAGAGAAAATAAAATATCCACATACAGGCATGAAACTGAACTTTGTTTTTTACCTGAATGTTTACAATAGTTCCAAATTTGCTGAAATGTTCGTTGAGCTGGGTAATATTGTTCAATTCTGGTGGAATTTTTCGAACTTCTAATTTTGTGTTAGTATACTGATTCTTTTTCAAAAATCCCGGCTTGTTCTGGTTGTTATTTGCTTGCCTAGAGAAAATGAGAACACGACAGTAATTTAGATAGGCATACATGTACTTAAGTAAGGCAGCAAACATTAACACACATTTAACTTCTATTTTTCCTCACAAAAAGTATACACTCTAGACATTAACAAAAGACAGCTCCTCCCACCACCAAATATTTAGTCTCCATATGATGTGGACACAAGATTTTCTGACCCAACCAACTCAAATTACAGGGACTAATGAATAGCAGTATTCACAGCACTGACAGCAATAAAGTACATTCCAATTAGTCAACTGCAGTTGTTAATTCTTACTTTCCCAGCCACGGTTTCTTTAACGGTGGACATTCCATGCTACTTGGAGATCTTTTCCTGCTGTCTGGTTCAAGGACAACTCTAGTTACATTGCTGCTATTATTTGTAATGGGAATGGGAGGTTCAGTCTGGATGATAATATTGGCAGCTGGAGGAAAGGAAAAAGGCCTGTGTTACCCACTGTACATCAACAGAGACATTGGAAAAGCTTTCACTTAAAGAGCAAAATAGGATTGAGTTTAAAAACATAAAAATTCAGAGGACTTTATCAAGTTGGTCAGTTTTGTTTAGGAAGTTACTTCAGAGATCACTTGCTAGCCTAACTAAACAATTGGAGGAAAACAAACATTTAGTCCAGCCAGCAGGGATGAGATTTTGACCTTTAAGGTCAGTATTAGCTTGAAGAAACAAAGCTAAATACTCCCACCTTTCAGGTACTGAAAATTCAGACTCTGAAGGAAAAGGGAAAAAAGGAAAACCAAACAAGGCAGGGGGGGAGGAGGAGGAAAAGAAACAAGGCTAGGTTCCCAACTTCAGGTTAGAGTTCTGCAGTGTGGCACTGCCTGCATGAACAACCAATCTTCCCTGTGTTAACCCTTGACAGTGAAAAAGCAACCAGGAGCCCGTTCTTCCCACTGCTAGCCCCTTGTCATCCCTCCATCCAGTTTTCAGAAACAAACTGTTAATTAAGCACAACTATGGCATGAAATTATACTCGGAGACATTAGATTTAAAGTTTGAAGCAACTTGTACAAACACAAAGCTAAAGCACTGGATCACAGTTTGCCAAGTATTTATTTACAACCTTTTTAAGATCATGCTACTGCTGTTAGTCTCCTGTTTACGCCAAATATTCAACTCCTAAAAAGAAGTCTGAGTTATAAGTCAATTTTCTGTGGCTTTTATATATGCCAGAGCTCTGCTGATTACACTGGTGAGAACAAAGACTGGGCATTTTCAGGCATGGCTTTAATCTTACTTTGGTGGATGATTTTAGAGTAAACCTTTCACACACCTGACAAAGACAGTAAAACAAGTGGTCTGAAGCAGCACGGCCGAACACTCACCCATGCCTTACAACTGGAATGGGTTCTTAGAGAGAATCTGAGGGCCAGCAATAAAGCCCCAACCCTGCCTTTATGATGTTCATTAAGATGAAAACAGTAACAGCAATTTCTGCAATAATATTTAACCATATTCTTTATAGGATGAGTCACTAGAAGGAAATATTGGAAAAAAAAAATCTTGTCTACTGAATAAGAAACACTGAAGCGTAACAGTAAACACTGAAATTTAACAGCTTTTCTTTTAAGGATCGGGGTGGGGAAAGCAGGAGGGAAAAAGAAGGTTATGCTAACAGAACAAAAATCTCTTTAAAGAGCCTTGACTTGTTCCCTCTCCTAAAAGATATCTGGTACATGTCATCACTAAGAGACATTACATCCACATCCATCCAGTTAAGGATTCAGAATTACTTAAATGCAGACTGGAATTTCCACAGGCTGGAATTAGAATGCTACCTGCAATGTTCATTTTAGAGAGAACATCTCGCTGATAGAGTCAAACCATCAAGTACAAAAACATGCCACTATAGTTCCCCTCCTCACTACCATCACAACAGCCGAGGCAACTATCGTAGATCATCACCTCTGTGCCCCAGGTCCTAAACATACCCATGGCAAACCAAAAGCAGTCTTCAGACTGTACTGCTTAAAGCCATCTTTCTGCACCATTTTTCTTTCTAGAAGCACCCAGCACCCGAAAAGTGCCTTCACAGGCTAAAGAGGAATAAAACCCCAACCAACAAAAAAAAAAAACCCCGAAACCAAAAAACCCTGTAACATTCCCAAGCAAGTGGTTATTTTTAATCAAAAAGACTGCTTTGACTTTAATATGGTGATATTAGCATTTTCAAAAAAAGGTAGAGATGTCTGAAAATTGCTCTGAAATACTAGATCAGTGAGAAAAACTACTGCTTTCAGCCTGAAAAGGGGCAAAATAAGTGTTGACGGTCTTGGACAAAAATAGCAACAGCAATGACTAGAAACCCTTCCTACCTCTTGGATTTGTATCCATCTCCCCAGATGTTAGGCCAATTAGATTTGGACGCTGCGTTTGTGCTCTTGTAAAGAACTGTCGATACTGAGATCTACCAGCACTGGTAATACTAGGAGCTTCAGGGTTATAGCCATCAGGCTCATATGTATCTATAAAAAAAGGAGAGAAATGAAAGAATTTTTCATATGAGTTTAAGACTCAGGGTTAATCTTCCTTTAAGGAAATGCATGGATGTCCAAGAATCAGAAGCTGTTTTGGATGAAGAGAAGACAGAAAAGAGGTCGTACAGCCAATGTGTGTAGCCATTGAAAACCCTCAGCTGAACTTTACGCCCAAGTCTATTTGGGCATATTCTCTTTTGTTTTTTTAATCTGATTGTTCCTGTTCGTCAAAAGCGCATAGGTCACAATAACTGAGTATTGCTCGTGAGCTGCCTGAAAAAGGAAGGAGGTGCCTCTATGACAACCTTCACAACGTCTGGCAGGGTTTCAAGGGGGGCAACAAAAGATTTAGTTTGAGCATTTATTCTGTAGGGCGTAAGATGCAAAGAGATTTTCAGGCTTTGCTGCCCAATTGTCTAGTTTACTTCAGAAAAGAATTTTTTGGGAAGAACGTTCTTAAATGATTCCAGTGAAAGAAAGCTGAGAAATCAGGTAATTTGACCAATACTTACCTATTAAATTCTCTTAATTTATGCAAGAGAATGATCGGCTGCCTATTTCTGGAGCTAGCTCCAGTGAGGTACTAATGACTATTTTAATTAAAAGGGGTAACCATGAGAACACAAGATGACAGAATTGACTCATATTGTCATATATCCAGCCCAAGGTCCAAATCAAAGATGATGTATTTTCCCCAACCATAAAAAGGAAAAGCTATACAAGAACTAGAATGAATAAAGTCTATGAAAAGCCTCCACAGAAACACAGTACATCCTGGAACAGACATGAATGCCTATACAAGGGGACTTGACAGACTTGAAGCACTCTAAATTTCAGCTCCTCATTCCACAGCAACAATGAAGACTCTACAATTTAAAACAGATGCCCCAGAATTTCAGTACTGATGTTTTACAGTTCAGTTTCAGACTCTGCCAAGAACTTTCATTAACCTTGCATGAGCTGAACCACAAGTTCCTCCTCCACGATTTGGCACACGATTGAGTGCAAGAGGGCAACCAGCAGTTGTTACCGTAACAGTCTAAGAACATGACATGAGAATCTCCACAGATGTTCTGGAGAACAGAATCATGTAGTGCAACTGAAGTCAGTGATGCCCTGTGAGCTAAGGCAGACAGAATCACCCATTAGAAGAAGTTCTGAAGCTGGAAGAACCAGATGGTAACATCTAAATGCCTGACAGCCTTTGGAGATAACTGAACAGATTATCTAACAAGATATTTAAGTGACTGGAGTTCTGAAAAGCATGGAAGTCACAAAGCAAATGACCTGGATCATGAACTAGAGCCCTTCGTTGAATAAAATTCACAATATTTATGTGAAAAACCCCAGACAGGATATGAAACATTATCTTATTTTGCTCACGTAAAACATGGAAATGCCGTTACTCCTTTCATTATCAAAGAAATAGAAGCTTTGTTGGATTTAAATTGAGCAATCTAGGACTCTCCAGGTATTTTGCTATTTCCCCTCATAAAACCACACTTTTTAAATATTTGAGCTCAGTTAAGGAAGATGAACATGTCCATTGAAAGCCATCCATTTTTTTAAGTTAGAAAGCTAGAACTAAGTCGGTTCTGGGAAAAAAGATAGACAGAAAGTAGCAATGAAGACTGTAGAGACTGTGATACACAGCTGGGGAAAAAAAAAAAGTCTCTCCTCTGTAGTAGCCAAAACTGGATAGGAATAAAGACCAAGTTAAACAGTAATTACAGGGTTGCAGATCCATCTTTTGCCTACTAATGTTCTACTAAACAGCTTGAAGATGAAGGGATCCCTTTCTTATGCAACAGTCTTATTGCTCTGAGCATACAAAATGCAAACGAAGCTCCCCACAAACGACCTTTCCTCAGGCAGTGACAGAACACTACTGGTATTTCACACAGTAACAGCAGATGATGGACTGACCACAGGGAAAGCCATCAGACTTCTTTTTAGATTTGTATGTACTGGAGGAAGACAGAGGCAATAATTTCTAATCACACATCAACAGATGAATTTTAAAACTTATATCTCAAGCAGATTTAAAAAAAAGGAATTTGCTTACGTTCTGACACTGTATACAGTAGGTTCTGGGGTAAAGGAGGAGGTAGTCTTGCTCCTACGGGTGCAAGACTGGGCACTGCACTTGTCCCAGGCTGGTCACGATTATTTATCAAACTTGACTGTGTTAAAGGTGGTCCTACAATGACACCATAGAATAGATCACTAAGACTTATAACTCCACCGATAAAATGTGCAAACAATTCAATGCAATTTGTTTACGCCTTGCTTTGAGCAAGATCTAGATTGTAAATATTTACAATCCCACTACATTAAAAGTAAATTGAGAAGCCCTGTTCAGGTCAGTTACTCTGATTCCAACACCTTTTCTCTTTCCCAGAAAGGACGAAGTTTTAAGGAGGAAACAAAACCAAAAAAACAACCACAAAAAAGTGTCTTTTCTTCCCCAGAGATTCCTTATTGTTAGAGCTAGCATTAACTAAAGCAGCTCCTCCCTCAGCTCTGCCATGGGGATTCAAGGCTTCCTCAGAGCAAGAGATCATATCAACAACATTTAGATTACAGTTCTAAAACAAGAACTACAGGGCAAAATGCATTCACAGACAAAGACTTTATCTAGCTATTTTTGCTTTGTTTGCACCATATATGATACATACATTCCTACTTACTATATGGCCAAAAAAGGACAATGAGTTACAGTACACAACCTATCAAGACACAACTACAATCAGAGAGCGCTGTCGGTTCATTCAATAGCAAGCCAATTCCACCCACTAGAAGGCTCATGCAAAGTTTAGGGTTAGTCCTATATAAAATTATTTCTCATCTCACAGCTGCTGCTATTTGATACAACTATCACAGCGTGTACTGTGTTACCGCAATAGAGAGTAATGAAACAGAGTAACCATCTAAGATTCTATTTCTTCATAGAATTTACATTATAAGATGCAGTAAGATAACAAAAAAGGCTAAACATCTTGGAGATCACCGTTGAGCTAAAATAGATCTTAGATGTATCAACTACGTATTGCTTTTTAGTAGCAGATAATATAGCAAAACCACAGAAATTTACTAGCACTTTTAGGAGATTAAATCTCAACATTTTTGCATTACTGAAAAAAAAGCTAGTAATCCAATTGTCTGCGGTCAATCCAAACACCACCAGGGTTATGAGATAATCTGAAAGATACCCCCCGCCGCTCCCCCGTCCAATTTATCTAATTCTATTCGGAGTGCTAGGAACACCATATCTTACAAGCTGATTTTGCAGAATTACTTTGGCAATATTTTGAATAACACACGGCTAGCAAAGAAACTTGAACTCATTACTTCGAATATACATAGACATTCCAGAAAGAGCCATCGTTTTAACTTGGTGACAAAGAACCACAGAACAATGTTTTGACTTACTTGGTACAGGAAGCACGACAGGAGGTGGTGCCTGTGGATGAGCTTGTGGAACTGGCAGCCTCATGTTACGAGCTGGACCTGGCAAAGGGGGCAGAAGCATACCAGGAGGAGGAGGAAGTCCCGGAGGTGGTGGAGGAAAAGGAATCATACTTGGCAAGGAAACTTCATCTACTACTAAAGGATCATTTCCATGATCAAACTGGCAAAGATCACCAAGTACACAAAATCCTCGCTCTGCAAAACAGGACATTTAATAATCTTTTTAGGAAAAAAAAAAAAAAAAGAGTTGTCAGCGATTTGTAGCATCTCAGTTTTTGCTGGAATTTTTTACTAAAGAAAACATGCAATCACTGATTCAACACTGTATTACCAGATGAGGTTTCAGAAGAATTCAAATCAGAATAATCTTCCATAAGAGCATACAAGCATACATGCATCAATCATAAAAGCTGTGGGGAAGAAAAAGTCAGAAGTACCACCTGTTTCGTATTAACACACATATACCGCAATCTTTATCAGAACTGCCAGTGGTTGAAGTATTTGCCAAGCGTATACAGAACTGTGAACAAACTCCATATGTTCTTAGCCAGCAACTGTCAGTTGTATAAGTAAACTGCTTCCAGTAAGACTAGTTATTTCCCCAGTAACACATAGTCATATATGCATCTTTTACATACAAGGTATACTACACACGCTACTGCATTTTGACTTGCTGCCTACATTTAGTGAATACCTAAAAAAAAGGTCACAGAATAATTGAAACAAGGTATGAAACTGGAAAGTAAGTAACAGTTTACCATCATAATCTCGACATCGTCTTTTAGGAGGAGGGTTTCTGCCAAATGAACTGGGATTGCTATGATTGTTGTAGTAATTTGACCAGCTCTCTGTTGTGTTTTCAAGATGGTGCGCAGGTGCAATTACAGTAACAGCACTGGGAATAGATTGTGCAGAAGAATACTGTTCAGAAGATTTACTGGGAGACACGGAAACTGGATTATACGAGCCTTCAACATCATTTCTTTCACTCTTGAATTTTGATCTCTCTCGGTGCTCTGTTTAAAAAAAAAGTTAGGTGAAGTTTTCATGCTTTGTTCTGTGTATCAGAGCCTTGAGAAAAAGATAATACACAACAGTATAAACGTTTCCTTAAATATTCAGTGTTCTGCGTACTAAATTGTTCTTGAAGAAGCTTAGTTGAACCAATAGAGTAAGAACTAAATATAGGGCAAACAGAGTTTTAACTTCAGAAATCTAAATGTTTTCTTTGCGCACATTCATTCCTCTACTCCTTATTCCATCCTGGATTACAGCTTTCTCTTTTAAAGTAGAAAGAGGGGAGAAAAAGCCTGAAACAACAAACCTACCCCCCCCCCGCCCTTAACTAATGTGGTCTCAAGATGTGTTGAAGTCTGTTGTAATCTCTGCCTCTTATTTTTCCATCAGACCTAAATTAGACCTGAAGGAACAATGGATCACATGGTAACCACCTTCAATTACAAAGAAACCTTCTCTAAAAAGTACACAGTAACAAAGCAAAAAAGAGGGTAACACTGTTTTGCAAAACGATAGATCTTGGGGGCGGGGGGGGAATCAACAGCTTTGTCAACACACACAGCACAAAAATATCAGCTACCAATATCCACTGGTGTATACCTGTGGATAAATTAAGACGTTAGCAGAGAAGAAAACAATCCCCTTAACTGTTCTACACTGAAGAACAGCATCATAACTATTTCAGGAACACAAAGCTCTCAAAATTTGCTCCAACTACTCAAGGACACCTACAGCCTGCTAGACCATACAGTACGTAGGAGTCACCGCACGTCACTGGCATTAGATGTTCTCCTAAAGCAGCACTTGGGTACTCACCAACACTTCTGTTTGTGTCACGGTCTTTGCTTCTACCCCTACTGCGGCTACGACTTCGACTTAACCCTCTGCTTTTACTACGACTTTTACTCCTGCCACGTCGCCAGCCAGACTTCTCTCTGTACAAGTCACTCCTGTCGTAGTATCTGTCATAGTCCCTCCATTTTCCATCATCTCTCTTTTTCTCTCTGGTTCTAGAAAAGACATATGCAGACCATGTTTATGAAAAGAGAAACCAAATTAAAGAACAAGCTTGCAACAAGGTAAGTTACTGTTCATCCTTCCCATCCAATTCAGATGGCAAAACATTCAAGTCAGAATTTCCCAAATTGCACAGAAGAGTACAGAATTCTCAAAGTTGAATCACTAATTCCTAGAAACCAGCATGGGGAGGACTAAGAAGAATTGGAAAGGTGAAAAAGTTAGGTGACCAAAACAGAATGCTTTTTAAAAGTGGTGTTGACACTGTGTGAACAATCCCCCCAACCCCTAAAGGCCCCCCCAAATGCTTTTCATTTATATAACAAGGGAAAGGATGGAATTGATGACATTCCTAGGTACTAACATTTGAAAAATACTGTCATTTTTTCAAAAGAGACCAACTTCTAGTGAAGGGTTCTCATGCACTTGATCAGCATACAGATAATACATTACAGAGAGAAAATTAGGGAGGAAATCACTATTTTTCTGAAAAGTCAGAACCTAAGAGGTAAAAATCCACAGTTAAAGACTGCCAGCAAATACAGAAGAACATATGAATATTTTGGTTCAAAACTAACCTTTGTTCACTGGAATCTGCACGGCTTCTCTGTGGACTGGAATACTTCTTTTTCCTGCTATCCCGCTCTTCTTCAACTGACTCTTGAAAATTCTGTTTAAGAGACAACTACCAATCATGGGTAAGTATCACTTTTTTTGTTAAATGAAGAAAATAAGACCAAGATTTAATTCAAGTTACAGTTAGCATCCCGTATAAAACCAATATTTAAGTATTACTTGCACAGAATACTTAAACACTACAAGTAATCAAGCGCTAGAGATTGTTGGGCTTTTTGCTTCAAATCTTTCAGGTTTTTCTGCAGAGCAGATGCCCCAAAATAAAACTACTTTGATATTTTGTTTTTAAACAGGATTCATGAAAGACAAGTTCCCTATCCACTCTCTGTCTTGTTAGAGTAAACAATTCTACAACATGAGGTATTTTCTGAACCTCGGAACTGGAACACAATGAAGGAGAGTTACTTCTCCAAGTAGGTAAGTCACTAGTTGACACTTTCAAATAAATGCTTTAAAGCAAAGAACTGTTACATGGTTGAACTAGTCACATTTCTTGCTGGCCTCAACAAAAGCAGTTTTAGAAGTCTGTCAGTTAATACCGCTACTGTAAATCACTCTGAACCCATTTTGTACTTTTGCTGCCATTTTACACTGCTTAGAAGTTACTGTAAATTTTGGTGGCAAAAGTTTGGGAAAAAATCTTTTAACCTAAGGCCCTGCTTTCAACCCAAGTTGTATCACATGATATCTGGGGTCCCTTCCAACCTAGACTTAGCACGATTCTACACTTGTTTTGTGTCCTCCATTTGCAGGAATCATGTAATACACTGAGCTATATGACAAATCATCAAGGCCTTACTGACGTTGAAATAACCAGTTAATGTTCTGATCCTGTAAAGTTGTCCCATAAAGCTGTCCTAGATATCTTCTTTTGCCTTATCCCTGCCCCCCAGACCCCAAAAACCTCCCCCTTTCCGCCCACCAGAGCACTGGTTAAGTCAACTGAAGGCAGTTCTAAAACACTTCTTATGAATTATAACAGTACTTTGAGAACTGACTGGAAAACTATTAAAGTGAAAGTCTCGTATAGTTGCAAATTATGACCTTCCATCACCAAAACTATTCCACAAATTATCATAATTTTGGGTCTCATCCTCAGATAAAAAAAGGACATCAGAAAAGAGAGAAAAAACCTGAAGACCAACTTTAATTTAAATCAACTGATGAATCACCTTCTGTCAAATAAGGACCTGCATTCTCCAATATAATAGAGCACAGCTTTGTTTTCGTTGACTGACAGGTTTCAATCTGCAATTATTTGCCTTCTTCATGATCATCAGCCAGTTTTAACTCTGAAGGCAGAACAAATAACTCCAGCAAGGTCTTTCCTTCATGTTATTTTAGGCTCAGACAAAAGCACAAGTCCGAATACCCATTTAGAGTACTTGCCAGAAAAAAAAATGCTCCCCATAGTCCATTTATAAAGTGAGCAAGAGTTCTTGCTCTTAACACGGCGTAACGTAAGCACCCCTGGAGCGAGGGGAAAGGACTAGAATTTCATATATACTCTCTGACTTTATTTGCATCTTTACTATAGTAATTAAAACACCTATTCAGGCTAAAGTATCTTTGCAAACTGTGATCAGAGTATACAGAAAGAAAGAACATTTACTTCTACATCAATTTTTTCCCCAACTCCCTCTCAAAGCTGGTACCTCAGGATGCTACAAACACAGAGAAGAGATCTCTTCCCTTGGAAAATCACCAACTTAGAAGAAAAAACCATTTATCTCAGACAAGTGATAGCAGAGGATTATACAGTAAACAAAAATATTTAGACAACTATGGAAATATTACTTCACTTTTCTCAAAAACTTGATTGTTTCCAATTTTGTCAATAAAACTTAAAAACAAGAGAAAAGAAAGAACTGTTGGCAAATGAACGCTACCTCACTTTTAAGAGTAATTACCTTCAGTATAGAGGCCACCATATTTCACTGATTTTAAGTATTACAGAAAACATTTAAAATCATTTCTATTTCTCACAGAATACACAAATTGGAAAAGGAAATATTTTGCAATGTTTTTGCTTCTTCCCCCTCTCTTAAACCCTTCCAAATCATTATCGGCTTGTATTGTCAGGGATGTCTGAATAGGATTTCGGAATGCTATTAATCTGGCTCAAAGGTAGACTCTACAAAGGGATTTTAAAATGTTAATGTCTGAATGGTCATCTTCCATTTTTCTTCAGATGTGCAGAGATCGTAAAGATCATTAGTCACAATAAAGTGGATGTCTTCCGCATTTTGCCTCACAAATGTACGGGATGGCTAATTTGAAAATTAGAGGCAGGTAGACAGAAAAAATAATGTTACCTCCTCCTTGACTTCTTCTTTTTCCTGACCTGCAGGCTTCGATTCTACTTTCGTGGGTTCAAGAGAAGGAAGATAACTCTTTGTGTACAGACTTTCAAAGAGCTTATCTACAAAACCTGAAGTTTCTGAGGATAGAGAACACAAGAAAATATTGTTAAATATTGATTTAAGGGCACTGTTAGGTTTACCAGGGAAGTCCCTGAAAAAAAGTCATCCAGGTGGACTGCTCACAGCAGCATCATCGTTTTAGATTAATGAACGTTAGCTCCATTCAGGGAGCTGGAATTACATTTGTGGTACTTGAGGTTGTTTATTTAGACAAAGAAATTCATCAGGTGTATCAAAGACAGAAACCGAGACTTTTCCTTCAATCACATTTACAACTTTGAAATGTTCTAAGGGGCAAGCGTGATCAAAACATGATCAAGGAATAAGACCACAGTTACTCCATTAGCTATAGTTAGCAGCCTCTTTACAGCAATTTTTACAAGAGTAAATCATTCACAGAAGACTAATAATCAGTTTAACATGAGGCCACAAAAAATGCACAATAACTTCCCCAGTGAGTGTCAGAATTCCAAGCATTTAAAACCTTGAATTTGAACCAAATTGCTATGAGAAGCTCACCAGAAGCATGAAAGATTAATATGGAGCAGGTTTTCAAAAGTTATCAAACACCTGTCGGAGAAACTTCTGGCAGCATGACTGATACTTTAAAATGAAACTGCTAGCTTTCATTTCAGAGGATTTCCTCCCACCCACCATGAATAAGACCGAGATACACACCTTCACCTTAGCATTTTTTTTTCTTTTTTTTTTTTTTAGAAATCACAAGATCTTTATTCCTTCACACTCTGTAAGAAATACTAAATTCATGGATAACAAGAAGTATTTTGAAGGCAATGATGGTACATCATCCTCCCCCCTCCCCCCAATGAAATGAAAACCACCGAACAGATAAAGTAGTGGACAGCACAGTACCTTTTTGCAGAAAGACATCCAGCTGATCAGCACAGAAAGCTTTCAGCTCTTTCTCTGGTTTGTCTTTCTTGACTAACGCCACAACATAGTTGGCTAAGGCTGAGGGGTCTGCGTCACATCTATTGAGAGAAAGAACCATTCTTGATTCTGCCGAAGCATGCCAAAACCCCCGTGTTGGACAATCGCTGTTACAGAAGAGCCACCAAAAAAAACCCGGCAACGCACGCCGGATACTCTTCGGACATCTAGCACCAACACAGCTGCACAGGGACAACTGAGCCAGCAAAATTTTTTTTTTCCAATTACAGCACAATATTTCAGTTGCCCTGTGGCCACCCCCCCCACACCCTACCACACCTGACAATGTTCCCACTCTTTTGCTCCTTCCTGAGCTTTGCTTAGGAAAAACTACCCTTCTTTTTCACAGAAAGATCAAATTCCAGGGCAATTGAGCAGATGCCATTGTTCCTTAACTTTCTCTAAGCACAGCAACCACCACCAAGTATGACTCCACAAGAATAGCAGAGCAAGTACCAGGGAAGTCACTGCACGGTTATTGTAAAGTATTAAAGTGGTTTTAAAGTATTAAAATATTATTACCATGAAAAGCAGTTCAGACAGATATATCGCAAAAGCTCATTTTAAATATGCACACAGACATGTTCTGTACAGCTTAAGTTACTGTGCCTAACTTACTGGGTTTTTCCTTCCCCAAGGACTACTTCCATGCCTACAAATTTCGCAATAATCCTTTAACACTGGTGAAATGTCTAGAGGCCTGCAATTATTAATACAGATCCACCATCTGCACTACCTAAGCCCTTACCTAGCTTCATGAAGGCCAAAGACAGCCAACTTTGCACAGCAGTATTCTGCCACTAATCTTGAGAGTGGATATTGCGTTAGATTCCATTATCCAGCTACTAGAAAAACACTCAAAGTATGAACTAGATTAACAGTGTTAAATGATTAAGCAAGAGCTCCTCATTTTGCCTCTCTAAAAAGATGGAGATGCAAGCTATCAGATGGTAGGTAGGAACCTAAACCTGTCTGACCATCTGAAGTGTTTTTTTTTTTTTGTTTTTTTTTTTTTTTTTAGATTAACGTTTAGAGAGGCAACTGAGTATTTTCTAAGAACATCAACTATAGAACTAGAAGGAAATAGTATAAAGTATATAGACTTCATCTCAAGTAAAAAAAAAATCCAGAAAACAAACAAAACGCAAAGAGCCACGCAGATGACACTGGTTAGAGAAAATAAAAATCCTCTATGAGCAGCCAGTCAAGCCACGTGAAGTACAGCAATTAACAACAAAGAAACCACAAATTTACAGATTTTACAATTCTTACACATGCACACTCACAAAAAGAAATAAACTACGTGTAATACATTTGGTGTTAGTGCCCGCATGCATCTGACTACAAACCTTCAATTTAAAACAAAGGAGATGATCCATCACTTTCTAACCATTCCCGTTCCTTTCTCCATGTATTAGTTTCTCTTAGGCATTACATTACACCACGGGTTACAGGAGCACGCCTAAGGCACATACACTTCTCCACGTTAACCATTTTGTATTTTCACTCCTGAATCCTCGACTGTCAGGACCCACCAGTCAATTCTACGATTCTCTGCCATGAACCCTCGTCTCCAACTCAGGTCCCTATAGTGCAGCTCAGATACCAAAGGAATGCTGGATAGCAAGACAGGAGGTCGACTGGAGTTGGCAGGGAAGGCGTAGGAGCCAGATCTGTGCTCCAGTCTAGAGAGACTTGCAGATGGATTTGACCAAGTATCAGAGATCTTAAAAAGTAAAAAAGGAAAGTCATGGAGAATTTTCAAAGGCCTCCTACTCAATGACTATGACGGAGTAGTTCCAACGCCTATTTAAAATACGAAAACAGAAAAATACCTGTAGAAGCATCACACTGTAAATGTACGTGCTGCAACTTCAAACGGGTCTTGGCTCTACTTTGTGTAAACTACAAGGCTAGCTACAAGCGAGCTTCCCTCAGACGCTTGCTGCCGACCGAACTCCGCCGAGCACCTCGCTGCACCCACCTCACACGCGTTCCGGCGGGGTGCGAGGCGCTTTTCAGAGACACAGCGGGTTTCATCGCCAACGCGAAACCCTCGCAACGCTCCTCTCCCACCACCGCTCATACAGCCCCAAACAGCCCTCGCCGCCCGTCAGCCGAAGTCCCCCCGCACACGTCCCGGGCTGCGGCGGTGACTCTCGTCAATTGGCGTGCAGCGTTGTTTCAAGGGCTGCGCTACGGGCTGACGCGACGCCGACGGAGCCAAAGCCTGACGCCGCGGAGCAGCCCGCGGCCCCGGGCCCCGGCCAGCCGGGCTCCGCGCAGGCTTTGCGCCCAGGCCAAGGCCGACACGCGGGTTTTGGGACAAAAGGCCACGCTCAGCGCACCGGCCCCCGGTAAATCCCGACGCTCGGCCCGAGCTCGGGGTCTCCCCTAAACCGAGGGTGTGCTCAGAAGCGCCGGCCGCCGCGCGGGCCCTGTCACCTCCCGGGGCCTCGGGACGTGGGGCTGCCCCGGGCCCGGGAGGGAGGACGGGCGGACAGGCGGGGCCGGGGCCCGCCGCCACACCGCCGCCCGGCCCCGCAGGCGGCCCCTCGGCGGGGGGCCCGTGGGGAGCGCCGCCCGGCCCGGCCCCGCGCCCTCCCTCAGCGGGAGGGGAGCCGCCTTCCCCTCCCCGCCCGGCCCGGCCCCCGCCCGCCGCCCCGCCACACCGCCCGCCGCGCCGGGCCGGGCCGGGCCGGCCCTGCCCCCGCCCGCACTCACATCGGCTCCAGCAACTTGGCCAGCCAAGACTTGAGAGCGTCCACGTTCTCTATGATCATGGTGGCGCGCTGCTCCGCCCGGCTCCGCTCTACACCGCCGCCGCCATCGCCCGCCGCGCCCCGCCGCGGCCGCCCGCCCCGGCCCCGTCCCCCCGCCGAGGCCTAGTACAGGAACTAGCCGCCCGCCCGCAACGGAACCTGCTGGGCATAGCCGGGGCGGGACCAGGCCGCCGCTCACCAATCAGACGGCGGCGTTCGTACGCTGCGAGCCAATAGCAGCCGCGAGGAGCCCGTCCCGAAGGTCAGCGGAGAACCAGCACGCTAGGTCGAGCGAGCGCATGAACCCCGCTGCGACATCTTTGGGGGTGCTCTTAAAGGGGCCGCGCGCGCCGGCGCCCGGGCAGCCCGCCGCCCGGCCGGGGCAGGTGCATTTGTTTTATTTTTGCCTTTTCTCGAGGTTTCCGCAGCGGGGAGCCCCGCCCGGCCACCCCGCGGACTCGGGCCTTTGCCTCGGCGGCCCCGGGGACGGGTGGGTGCCGAGGCCCCCGCCGCGGCGGGAGGACCCGGCGCCACGCGGGTCACCGGGCTCTGCGGGCCCGGCTGCCTCACAGGCCAGGCCCACGGGGCCCCGCCGCGCCCGGCCCGCTCGCCCGAGAGCCGTGGCCGCGCTTCCAGCCAGCGGGGCCCGCGGCCCGGCCCCGCCGCTGCCCAGCCACGGCGCCCGCCTGGCCCTGGGAGCCGGGCTCTGTCCGCGCCCCGGGGCGGCGCTGCTCCCGCCGGGCACGGGCAGGGGCACGGGCGGGCAGCGGGGCTGCAGAGGGCGTTGAGGCGCACTGCCTCCCCGCCGGGCCGGGCCGGGCCGCGCTCCCTCCACCCGGCTGCCGCAGCCGGCGGCGACAGCCAGCGGCCTTTGTACCCCACCCCCCCGCCGGCCGCCTTGGTACGGCCCGGCCCCGCCCCTCCGCACGGCGCCGGGCGCTACCAAGGCGGTGGGGCGGGGCGCGGCGCTCCCTCTGCCGTCAGGCGCGGCGGCCCGGCAGCATGGCGGTGAGTGCGGGCGCGGCGCGGCGGGGCCCTGCGGAGCTCCGGGAGCTGCGGGCTCGGCCCGGCCCGCTCTGGGGCCGCGGTTCGCCCGCCCTGCGCCCGCCCGCCCCGGGGAGCGCGGCCCCTGGGCCGGGGGGCGGCCGGGCTCCCCGCCACCCCCTCAGCGCGGCGCTCCCGTTCCGCGGCGGGAGACGGGCCCCGAGGGGCGGGCTGCCCCGGGGGCGGCGGGGGCGGCGGCCGCCTCAGCGTGCCGCCCGCCCCTCCCCAGGCCGCCCGGTGGTCGGTTCCCGGTGGTCGGTGCCCGTGCCGGTAGGCCGTGCTTCAGGGAGACGTACGGGGCTGATAAACGCCTCGAAAGCCCGAGCTGCTCTCTGCAGCTGCTTCCCTGGTGCTCTCGGTGACATAATAATTAGTAAATCGTTAGAGCCGCGCTAAGGTGAATGATTCGGTAGCGCAGGGGAGCGAGAGGCTGGGCACGAAACTTTCTGGCGTGAGTTAGAACCTTTCATTAAGTTATCGCGGTATCTTTGCTTTTCTTTTAAAGGTATTTTGAGGTTTGCTTGTAATACTTTTAATCAGGTTTCTGTTTGCTTACACGAGTAAAGGGTAGGCACAACTTTTGCCCCAGATGCCTTAGTAGTGCCTTGATCTTGGGGGAAGAACGCCAAAACCCGCAACCTTTGTGTATGTCAGGCTTTATGACTGCGGTATCTGTAGCGCGTTTATCCTTCAACACTTGCAGTATGTTGTACGATGAAGGAATAAGGAATATTGAACACTTAATGGTGGTGTTTAAACACCGTTGGAATTTAAAATCCTTTAAAATACTTTACGTGAAGAACTCTTTGTGAAGTACAATTGGAGCAGACTTGTATGCCAGACTCTGGTCCTGGCATAGGAAGTACTATTCCCACTTAATGAACAGCAAGATGAAGAAACATTTCATTGGGTTTATGAAGAGTCTGGAACAAAAATAGAATTCCATGGGGTTTTTTTTCACTTACGATTTATATCTACTCCTTTCTTCTCAATTCAGACACCTCTGAGGCTGTTAGCTGCTGCTAAGTTTGTTAGTGTGTGTTACCTTGGCTGCTACAGAGTCCTTTGCCTTGGAAAAAGGTTGTTAACCCTTTCCTTACAGATTTTGGATCTTGTTTCAGAAGGCTGAATCTCAAGGATACAGATTTACACAGACCGGTCATTGATCGCGTTGATGATCCTCTGTTGTGAGATTATGCTGCAGCGTTATGGAGCCCAGAGAAGTGCTTGCCAATAATGAAAGGAGTTTAGGAACGGTCTGTAATATATTACAGTTCTGTATTTGTTAACCCATTCAGCCAGACTTTTTCTTCTTCTTTCTGCTTAACAGGAACGTAAAGGGACAGCGAAAGTTGATTTCCTGAAGAAAATTGAAAAAGACATCCAGCAAAAGTGGGATGATGATCGAGTCTTTGAGATTGATGCTTCGGATAGGCAGAACCAAAAGAGGTATCATTACATTTTTTCACAGGTTTTATCTTTAACTCTTGAAATGTCTTTTCAAGGAAACTTTTTTCTTTCAAAACCCAGTGGGGGAAAAAGTGGCCTCTTTTGAATGAGTAGTGTTCTTGGACCATCTGGAGGTACTTACTTATGCATTAAGTTGGCATTTCTGTAGCTGTCAACATGAAGCAGTGGTGTACATGTGTTCTGGTGTGATGCCTGAGCCCTTAGTCATGGGAGGGCTTTTACTCTCCCAGTTCGAGAGGACCACTCCTTTATCTGAAGGAAGGTGTGTACTTGCCCTGCTTTGCTGAGAAAAGAAAATTGTTAAACAGGTGTCTTGGGTCCTGGTGGAGGCCAAGCTGTTTTACATTGCGTAGAAGTGGATGAAGGCCAGGCGCGTGATCATTACTGTTCCTCAGATGTGGTGCTGCGATTTCTTTTTGTACGTGAACTGTATTGCAGAGGCTTGTCCCACTACTTTGTCAGTCATAGACCTTCAGTTTGCACTTCTGTTGTGATCTGCAGCTCCAGCAAAATTAGTCCCAGGGCTGAGTAAAGAGCAAAGGACCCAAATGGGTCAGAAGATTTCAATGCTAAATTAGGAGGTGTAATAAAATGGTTGTGTGGGGGTGCGTTGCTCACACTGTAGCACTCTGCTTAAAAGAAATGTAGTCTGTGCTTTAAGTATTCACTATCTTACAGATTGAAATTTAAGACTATAATTAATACTTAGTTTCTGACTGAAAGTGAAAGTAGTAGGTCAGTTTTACAATATGGAGCAATTTAATATGAAATTTCAGTGTTCGTTGGGGTAACATGTGACCACCTTATAAATACAGAAAAAGCTTCTTTGCTAAACTAATATTCTTACACTTCTAGTTAAAATGCCATGTATTTATTTCAGGGTTTTGTCTTAAACTTCTACCTGTTTTTTATAAAAGTAGCTGATACTACTAAAAGCTACCGTAGAGGAGAGAGAGATGATGCTGGCAGAATGTTTTTTTTGGCCAGTTAGGAAAGAATCTAACTGGTGTTTAAAAAGAATGGAATTCCACCACAGATCTTCTCAGGCTGTTCTAGTGGCTGACAGTGTTCCTGATATATTTTTTTTATTACTATCTAAAGTTTTTTCATCAACCGTGAAGTTCTCTAACGTCAGTTCCAGTCACTGCATTTGTTGTATTTGTGCTTCTTTGCTTGAAGCTTCCTCTGCTAACATAATTTCATTGTGTTTCTAGAGGGACTGTGTCTGAACTATCTCGTTTTTGCTGTTTCTGTGCAATAATGTCGTTGGTGGGATTACTTTTGTTCTTTTACTTTGTTAAAATAAAAGAACAAACACTCTTGTTGACATCATCTCTGTGCGTGAGTCTGTACTGAAGTTTGTCTGGGTTTTTCCTTTCATCTTCGGTATTTGCCGAAATTAATTCGAACTACTGTGAATTTTACCTTATTTTTCTTATTTGTTATTTAAGGGTGGTTTGTGTTGGTTTTTTTTTTTTTTTTTAAGTAGAGCATTCTACTTTTAATCTATGCTGGTTTTGGTCAACATAACATTGCTTTGATAATGGCCTTCTGGTCTTGTGGTAAAATATTCCTGAGCTGCTGTCTGTTGACTGTAGAAGGTGCTTATTTCTTTGCTTAAATTTTTTCCCACCTGGTGGGTTTCACAACTGTTCTCAGCTTTCTGACATAAAATTTTGGAATCATTAAGGTTGGAAAAGACCTCTAAGATCATAACATCCAACCGCCAACCCAACCCCCCCAGGCCTCCTAAACCATGTCCCAAAGTACCACATCTACAGGTTTTTTGAATGCCCCCAGGGGTGGTGACTCCACCACCTCTCTGGGCAGCCTGTTCCAGTGCCTGACCACTCTTTCAGTAAACATATTTTTCCTAATATCCAGTCTAAACCTCCCCTGGCGCAGCCTGAGGCTATTTCCTCTCATCTTATCACTTGTTATTTGGGAGAAGAGACCGACCCCCACCTCACCACAACCTCCTCTCAGGCAGTTGCAGAGAGCGACAAGGTCTCCCCGCAGCCTCCTCTTCTCCAGACCAAACCCCCCCAGCTCCCTCAGCTGCTCCCCATCACACTTGTTCTCCAGACCCTTCCCCAGCTCCATTGCCCTTCTCTGGACACGCTCCAGCACTTCCATGTCCTCCTTGTCCCGAGGGGCCCAAAACTGAACCCAGCATTCGAGGTGCGGCCTCACCAGTGCTGAGCACAGGGCACCATCCCTGCCCTGCTCCTGCTGGCCACGCTATTGCTGATACAAGCCAGGATGCCGTTGGCCTCCTTGGCCACCTGGGCACACTGCTGGCTCGTGTCCAGCCGGCTGTCAGCCAGCACCCCCGGGGCCTTTTCCGCCAGGCAGCTTTCTAGCCACTCTTCCCCAAGCCTGTAGCGTTGCGTGGGATTGTTGTGACCCAAGTGTGCAGGACCCAGCACTTGGCCTTGCTGAACCCCATACAGTTGGCTTCGGCCCATGGATCCAGCCTGTCCGGATCCCTCTGCAGAGCCTTCCTACCCTTGAGCAGATCGACACTCCCACCCAATTGGTGTCATCTGCAAACTTACTGAGGGTGCACTTGATCCCCTCACCCAGGTCATTGATAAAGACATTAAACAAGACTGGCCCCAACACTGAGCCCTGGGGAACACCGCTCGTGACCGGCCGCCAACTGGATTTAGGTCCGTTCACCACAAGTCTCTGGGCTCGGCCATCCAGCCAGTTTTGTACCCAGCGAAGAGTCCACCTGTCCAAGCCATGAGCCACCAGCTTCTCTAGGCGGATGCTGTGAGAGACAGTGTCAAAGGCCTTGCTAAAGTCCAGGCAGACAACATCCACAGCTTTTCCCTCACCCATCAGGCAGGTCACCTGGCCATAGAAGGAGATCAGGTTGGTCAGGCAGGACCTGCCTTTCATGAAGCTGTGCTGGCTGGGCCTGATCCCCTGGTTGTCCTGCACATGCCTGGTGAGCGCACTCAAGACGAACCGCTCCATAATCTTCCCTGGTACCGAGGTCCCGCTGACTGGCCTGTGGTTCCCTGGATACTCCTTCGGGCCCTTCTGGTAGATGGGTGTCACATTAGCAAGCCTCCAGTCATCTGGGACCTCCCCTGTGAACCAGGACTGCTGATGAATGATGGACAGTGGCTTGGCAAGCTCCTCCGCCAGCTCCCTCAGTACTCTCGGGTGGATCCCGTCTGGCCCCATAGACTTGTGAGTGTCCAGGCAGCTCAGCAGTGCATAAACTGCTTCCTCCTGGACTATGTGGGGTTTGTTCTGCTCCCCATCCTTGCCTTCCAGTTCAGGGGGCTGAATACCCTGGGGATAACTGGTCTGACTGTTAAAGACTGAGACAAAGAAGGCATCAAGTACCTCAGCCTTCTCCTCATCCTTGGAGGCAACGTTCCCCCCTCCTCATCCAATAGAGTGTGGAGGTTCTCCTTGGCTCTCTTTTTGTTGTTAATGTATTTGTAAAAACATTTTTTGTTATCTCTTAAAACAGTGGCCAAAATGACTTCTAGCTGGGCTTTTGCCTTTCTAATTTTCTCTCTGCATGACCTAACGAGATCCCTGTACTCCTCTTGAGATGCCTGCCCCTTCTTCCAAAAGTGGTAAACTTTCCTTTTTTTCGTGAGTCCCAGCAAAAGCTTCCTGATCAGCCAGGCTGGTTGTCTTCCCTGCTGGTTCGTCTTACAGCACATGGGGCCGGCCTGCTCCTGCGCCTTTGAGACTTCCTTCTTGAAGAAAGCCCAGCCTTTCTGGACCCCTTTGCCCTTCAGGACTGCCTCCCAAGGGACTCTCTCAACCAGTGCCCTGAACAGGCCAAGGCTGCCCTCCACAAGTCCATGGTAGTGGTTTTGCTGAACCCCCTCCTCACTTCGCCAAGAATCGAGAACTCTGTCATATCGTGGTCGCTAAGCCCAAGACAGCCTCCGACCACCACATCTCCCACCAGTCCTTCTCTGTGAACAGGAGGTCAAGCAAGGCACCTCCCGGGTGGGCTCACTTACGTTGGTTCGTCTACAATAGCAGGCGCGCATAGCACTGGTTTGGACTCTGTTTGCTTTCCATGTGGCAGGTACAGTCTGCTCTAGTGCCTGAGCAGCTACCAAGCTTTAATGTGATGTTCCATCCCTTCATCTGTCATGACGGGGTTCCCTGGTGCTAGGTGCGGTGCTGCTTGTGTGAACTGATGGGGGACAGCTTTTGAGCTGCCTTGGTCGCCACTTGCTTAGGACTGTGGGGGTGGCAGCACAAGGTGAGCTGCATTCCTGGCTGCTGGGGAAGGGATGGAGCAGAGCTGCTGGGAGGAAGTGTGTTTCATGGGCGACGGCAGCATATTGCGGAATTAAGACAGACCGCGTAGCTCTTGGTTTTATTTCTGCCCCAGAGTAACCCTGAGCAACTTGTTTAAAACAGAACCTCTGGAAACACTTGGCATCCTCGGGAGCACAATTCCTCTCAGATCAATAGGATTGATGCTCCTTACAGCCTAGAGGGAGGCTTCCTTGTGGAATGGCATTAGTTGTTGGGGTAGGTCTCTGAGTGAAAAAGCCATGACCTTGTCAATATGAGGTTAGTTATTTGTTATGTGGGAAAGTCAAACTAAACCACCGTAACAACTAAAGTGATGTAAGAGGTGGTAGCTTCTTAAATTGTAATATTTTGCAAGCAAACAATTGACTTGGCCTTTATTAGTGCATGTTTATACCTCAGCAGTAGTGCCTGAAGGGCAAAGACAAGGTGTGAAGAAGGGGTAGAGTGCAGAGGTGGAGGCAGAAATTTACAGTGGCCTACAGATCTTGAAATTACCTTAGTTGCTTTGAGAGGTCAGGTTACAACAATATAATATACATTCAAAACATTGTGCAACCACATATCTGTGAAATGAGTAATAATTTACAGTACGCCACTAGAAAACCTGAACTCGGACAGTGGGAGATTAAATAAATGACTTCAAGCCTTTGCAGTAATTAATGTACAGGAGCAGGATTAGAACTTGTTACCTTTGGGAAGATGGTATATCTATTTCAGAGCTTCTCTGTGATGTCAGTCCTGTGTGATTTTTTTCTTTTGCCTTTTTTTTTTATTTTTTAAAGATGATAAAACCTGTTGGTATATCAGTTCTTTAAAATCAAAGACTCATGTTGCTGGCAGGGAAAATATTGTTTTAATGTCACTGTGGGCTGATAATAGCTGAACAGGTTAACTGTTTTACTTGTGCGTCTTCTGGTGGCCATTTTAAAAGCTAATTACACATTTTAATTCTTTGGATTTCTTCTCAGCAATGGAAAGTACTTTGTTACATTTCCTTACCCCTACATGAACGGCCGCCTTCACCTGGGACACACGTTTTCTTTATCTAAATGTGAGGTAAAAATTCTCCTTTGCTAATACCTTTAAATACTACTCTGGAACAAATGCTAATTTTGTAGTTAGATTTTGGGCTAACAGAATGCCTTGTTAATTACTTTATCAATTCAATAATGACTTATTCAAACTTTCCTTTTTTCCCATATTTTCAGTGGAAGTAGTGCTGGTTGAAGAGAACTGCCACTGATTGCTTTTTTAATTCTAGGAGACTTAGACTACAGGTGTTTCCTCTATTAATTCTTTCAGGTTTGCCGAGATTTTTAGGAGGTGCTGCTTCTTACCTTTTGTCTGGCTGCTAAATGGTGCGAACTTCACAAGGAATCTTACTGTCTCTTTTGTTTGTGAATACTGTGATCTATTACCTGTGTGTTAACAGGTTTTAGGTACTAGTGGATAAGATTCCACAAAATTGATCTCTTCTTTGCACCCATTTTTCTCTAGTCAAAAACAGCCCCCTGAAAATTAGGAAAGCTTGTACTTAACACAGCCAGGCAGTGGCAGACCTGATAACAAAATTTAGTTTCACCTTCTTTTCCTTTAATTAGATTCCTAGATACTGTTGACTACCTTCATCTGTCTTTTAGTAGTTTCATTTTAAAGAAGGAATTGCACTTATTTTTTGAGAAGGGTGCTAATTTAGCTTTATGCCACTCTTGTTTCACCTGTTTCATTTTCCACTTCATGTAGTTTGCAATTGGGTATCAGAGGCTAAAGGGAAAGAACTGCTTGTTTCCATTTGGGCTACACTGCACTGGGATGCCTATAAAGGTAAGATGGTTTGAATTACTGAGGGCTTTTTCGAATGTTTCTAATACTTAAGGCTACTTAGAGCATTGCTCACTGTCCATCCAGAATATCATGTTAATTAAAAATTCATCAAGATAGTGTGATTTGGAACCTGAATTTGTAGTAAAGATATGTTGTGCTTGAACTGTACATTATGACTTTCTAGAAAATAAAATGCTTTAAAATTATCGTATTTTTTCATTTGCAATAAAATCCTCACTGTAAGCCTCTTCCTGCCATGGCAGGCATTCTTGAAGTTGCAAGATCTCCTAGAAGTTAATGCAATGTCCAGAAAAAGTTTAAAGCGTTGTAGTGAGATGCAAAGTGTTATCAGTAAAGAGCCCTCCTTGGCTATGATTGAAGCAGTTGCCACAGAAGAATGCTGACAGACTACCAATAACTCTATTTAGGCTTGTGCAGATAAGCTAAAAAGAGAAATGGAATTATATGGCTGCCCACCTGAATTTCCTGATGAGGAGGAGGAGGAAGAAGAGAATTCTGCTAAAAAAGAAGAAGAAATTGTCATCAAAGACAAAGCGAAAGGCAAAAAGGTAAACTTTAAGCAAAGGCTTTGTGGGTTGGTAGCTGTGCTCTCAAAGCTTCAAACTATGCATTATGGGTTTTTCCTCTTTCACACGCCTCAGAGAAACCTGCGATACGAATATTCAGATTGTTTTTTCCAAGTTAGCTGGGTACTTTTAAGGTAGACTTGGAAAAAAAATGCATCAAGTGTATGGTTCCAGAGATAGCATTTCAATGCATGAAATCTTAATGGCAAGCTGGTGCACTGTTTAATAGTTTCCTGAGAAAAATGAGATCACGCAGAGTAATACTCTGTGGTTGTGGTATTTTGATTTGGTTCCCCCCCTCCCCGCACAAAGCATTTACAAACAAGTTGTGGGAAATAACCCTGCTTTCTCAGCGGTAGGGGATATATACGCTTACTATTCTGATATTCTCTTGTAAATTGGTATCTAGCCTATTCTGGCTAGATACGCCAAGTAAAATCATCCAAACTATTTTGGCTTCTCAGGTATTTAAATGAGATTTATGCTTTTGGGAGTATCACAAAGTAAGGGAAAGAATCAAGTCTAGGAAAGACTTAGAGATGTTCTTATGTATGTTTATGTATGCTAAAGAGATTGTCATGCTGGAAGCATTAGGTTTGGGATTCTGTCTCCTCTACATTAACAGAAGGACGTGATCTTGCCTACTCTTGCAGGTAGTAAGTTGCAGCTGGGCGGAGACATAAGGTATTTGAAGGGCAATAGCTGGAAACAGTAATACGAGCAAAGTAACAGCAGAAAAGGTGTTTGATACAAGGATGTAGTACAGGACTGCTCCACCTTTTTGTGGTAAAAACACCCATTTGTTTGACCAGGACCTCAGTGAATGGATCGTTTCTTGCCAGTTTGTCATGGCACTCCCTTTCTGCCGATGTATCAGATGGAAGCATGTAACAGTTGAAAAGAGGGGGTTGATGTAGGTACAGTTGGAATACAAGCTAGGAAGTAGTGTAGATCAGAAACTCTAATCATTAATCTTTAATGCTAGAGAAAGGATGGTAGAATATTTGTATTACCTTGTATATCTGGAAGTAGAAACTGTAACATTAATAGAGAGAAATGGCCTGGAGCATATAACATTTTTGTGACTACAAGAACGTGCAGTTTTTCCTAATCACAACTGTCGTTTCAGAGTAAGGCTGCTGCCAAGACTGGCTCTTCCAAATACCAGTGGGGAATCATGAGGTCTTTGGGTCTTTCTGATGAAGAAGTAGTTAGTTTTTCTGAAGCTGAGCATTGGCTGGATTATTTCCCTCCCCTTGCTGTCCAGGATCTGAAAAGCATGGGATTGAAGGTAACTGTATGAAATCTGAAATTCAGTTATACGAGCAGCCATACTTGTATTGACATTATGTTTATGAATATGCTGCTTCTCCTTTGAGAACATTTTCTGCATACCAGCCTTATTCTAGAAATGCTTCTGGTATTTTTTGGAATTATTCATTTTATGTTTTAATAGTGTTGGGTGATAATTAAGTGCTTTCTTATATAGAGCTTATACTCTATGCAATGATCACAACTGGAAACAAGAATCGAATAAAGGAATTCTGACTTTCACTTCTTGCTTCCGTATTAGATAACTGTTCTGTAGTCAGTACTGACAGTAGTTTTAGAAAGAGTAATGATGTGATAGTAAATAAAGATACTTGGCCTGCTGACAACAGATTTTTAAAAACAGAGACATGTAGAGACTATGAAACAAGGTAGTGCTGAAATTTAGCTGGAGCAATTGGTTAAAACTACTACAAAATCTCTAAAATTCACAGTCAGCAGACAGGGCTTTGAGTCTTTGGCATCTCAGCCCTGAAAGACCATGCACGTACAGACTGCATAGTTATGTTTTTAAGTACGTGCCCTTTGTGTTATATGTACTTGCATTATCTTTTTAGAGAGAAATTTTTTTTATTTTTTAAAATAACGTAGTTTTGCTGTTGTGAGGTTCTTTGAATTTACTGTATTTACTTACTGGAAACTCTTCTGCATTTCCAGGTGGATTGGAGGCGTTCTTTCATTACTACAGATGTTAATCCTTATTATGATTCCTTTGTACGATGGCAATTTCTTACATTAAAGGAAAGAAATAAGATTAAGTTTGGGAAACGGTAAGCCTACCACTCAACTCTGAGTTTATGTGAACATGGATAAGCTCAGCCTTACCAAAGATGGAACCCTATGACGTGTCTCTAGAATGGGTTTATAACTCACATTAAACTAAAATCCTTTCATTTCAAATGCTCTACTAGACACAGTAAAGTAGTGTATTTATTGTGCTAGCGAAGTGTGTGAGTGTGTTCCTGTTCCACTTTTTCCATGGATAACAACTCAAAGCAAAATAGGGCCAGTACTGAAAGCTCTTGCAAAAACTGAATGTTGAAATTGGTGGAAACAGATTAACGCAAAATTTGAAAATACCACTAAGGGGTCTCTTTTTCATAAAGATCTCTCCCCGCCCCTCCTTGGTCTACGCATTATTGCATTTGCTACTAAATGAAAATACACCTTTTTCTAGATACACAATTTATTCTCCAAAAGATGGACAGCCTTGCATGGATCATGACAGGCAAACAGGAGAGGTAATATTTTTAATTGACGTTTTTATGCATTGCTTATGATCTTAAACACTGAATGGAAAAATAAATTGCCTTGGAGCGAAATGTATTTTGTGCATACAGAGTTATCAGTTCTCAGTTGTCAGTACATGTGAAAATTGAATGAACTTCTCTGCTAAGAGTATTTGTCTTGAACTACAGATAGATAGTATTTTCCATTCTAGCAGATTTCTGTGATTATTTGGCAATATGTGCCAGCAGCATCACTACATAGTATCATTATCTATCTGTTGAAACAAAACAAATAAGCTGTTATTAACTTATATGTTGCTGAGATAGTGGCTGTGATGAGTAAATTTTTGGACATAGGGATAAAGTATAACCTCTCTCTCCTGTCTGCATTTTAGTAAACAGCTATTCGTATCACTGGAAATATAATTTACTTTGAAGAAAGCATCAGTACCTTAAATAGTGTTTAAGTTAGGTTACTACAGAGTAGGATTTATTTTCTTTGCTCTTTGAGTCAATGTCATATATTGATTGCTGCATTATGTGAATTGTAGGGTGTTGGGCCTCAAGAATATACACTAATAAAAATGAAGGTGTTAGATCCATATCCCACAAAATTAAGGTAGGTCTTGAATTTGAACTGGCACATAGGTTTTACCTCTGGCCAGAAGTGACCATTAAATTAGACAGCCTGTTTTGCCTAATGCAGAATATAATTTCACCCTGTTATTTCTTTCACTTCAAAGACTTGGTCTCTGTTTTGAGCTATATTCAGTAGTCTGTGTGAAACTCAAATTGGAGTTTAAAAAAAAAAAAATTAAAAACCCAGAAAGAACTTAAAGACCCACTTTGATCCCTTAAGAAGTGTTACTTAAAAGTTCATATTAGCTTAAAAGCATGTTCTGTATTGCCCTGAATGTTTTTATTTTGGTGACTTATAAAATACTTTTTTCCCCCCAGTGGCCTAAGAGGAAAAAATATCTTCTTGGTGGCTGCTACGCTCAGACCAGAGACTATGTTTGGACAGACTAACTGCTGGGTTCGCCCAGACATGAAGTACATCGGCTTTGAAACTGTGAATGGGGATATTTTTATCTGTACCCAGAGAGCTGCCAGGAACATGTCCTACCAGGGCTTTACAAAAGATAATGGAGTCGTACCTGTTGTCAAGGAGCTGATGGGAGAAGTAAGCATCTTGCAGCTTGCTGGTCATGCTTATCTATTCCTGTGAAGCTTATACTTACAAAGGTGGTGGTAAAATTCTACTTAGAAAGAAAACACGGGAACTATTAAAAAAAAAAGGAATATTTAGAGACTAGAAAGCAAGCAGAAGACAGCTTCCTTGGCAGCTGAGCTACAACTGCGTCTGGGAGATTAACCTGATGCACTTACCTGTGGACAAATACATTACTATTGCCTTAGCATTGCTTGATGAATGAAGGGTTTTAAGTAGCACTTCTCTGCACGCTGGGAAGAGTGATGACTTCTCTATGAGGAATCGAAAGGGATGGAAAAAAGTAATAGCTAGAAAGGGTTACGTGAAAAGGCTTTTTGTTGATGCTGAAATTTCCAGTACATCTTTGTGAATGAAGCTTTCTTAGCTTGGTAGTTGAATGTTAGTGGTTTTGATGTTTACTGTCCTTAACTTCTGTGCTTTGAATAAGTGTAGTTAGTGGCATTTGTTCATCCTAATACAAAGTACCTTCATGCTGTTTACGTCACTCGATCTCTGTTCACTAACACTTGTCACCATCTTTCTTGATCCTGCTTTGAAGGAGGAAGTAGAAAATACAGGTTTTTTCTTTGTTAACAGACTTGATGTGAATTCAAGCAAATTAGAGCGGTAGAAGACAACTGCAACATCTAGACTACCTTCTGTCAGTGCATAAATGGTCTTGACAATATGCTTTTCCTGCTTTTGATTAATCTAGCTTTTGCCACTGGCTTCCCAGTTCAATCCTGTCTTAATGCTCATGTGCTTCAGATATTGGGAGGCAGCCTGTTCTCTTGCTTACTATCTTTTTCTAGCTCTACACTTTCTGTAGTTTTGCTTTCTCTGAATTACTTTGTCTATATCATCTGGTATTTGACTTTTCTGCCAGTAAATAGTCTGTATACTGTCTCAAAAGGTGCACACATGCTTTTCATATGTACTTCCTCCTTGTCTAAGGAGGAATATATATATTTTTTTTTTTTAAATTTATTTGTTTGTAATGTAAGGAATGCCAGCAAATTTAAAGAATATCAGCCAGGAAAGCTTACTCAGCTAGGCTAAAAAGTGCTATTTATTGTGATGATATTCCTTTGTTCTGCATAGGAGATTCTTGGCGCTGCACTTTCTGCACCTCTCACCACCTATAAAATTATATATGCTCTTCCCATGCTCACGATCAAGGAAGATAAAGGTAACTTTACAGCAGCATCTTGCCAAAGCCTGTTCGATGCACACTGTGCATTCAGTATGTGTTGACTAATCTTTTTATCTGTTGTATCTCTTTCTTTGTCAAGGAACTGGAGTGGTAACAAGTGTTCCCTCTGATTCTCCAGATGACATTGCAGCCCTGAGAGATTTGAAAAAAAAACAGGTCAGTCGGAAACCGAAACAATTCAGTTAACAGTTTCCTTTCCATAGTGTGGAGGGTCAAAAGCGGATATCCAGTGGATAAAATGAAACTCCCTTTAATTGGAGTTTTGCTATCTCTAACTTGAAATCAAACTAGTTAAAAATAATTGAAGTTAAAACCAGCTGGGCTGGGACAGATATTTGTTCTCAGACTTCAAGAAGAGTTTTGGACGAGAATCGTGTGACTTCTGCTGCATGTTAAGGTATAGAAGAGTACCAGTGAAACTGAAATAAATTCCTGTTGTGGAAATGACTTCCAGAGATGAGATTAAGAGCTCTGTATGAATTTCAAATTAGACTTAACATAGCTGTCACTATTACAGCTTCAGGAGTACATCAGTGTCTAAACAGCTATCCCTGGCTATTGAATTTTTGTCCTACTTGTTTGCAGGATAGAGTGATAGTATTTTTTCCCCCTCTTGAAAATGTAGACAATTATGACAAAGAATCACCTGGAAATGAGACAGGCATTAAACTCACGTATGAGAAATGGTGAGAAGGCAGGGAAGTGGTTTTGTGTGCTTTGTAATAAAATACTATGTACAAGAAAGACCCTATGAATGGATAAAAACCTTCAAATCTGGAAAATTTTTCTCCTAACCATATTGCATTTTTTTTATTTCTAACTTTCAAAGGCTTTGAGGGTGAAGTATGGCATCAAAGATGAAATGGTCCTGCCGTTTGAACCGGTAAGTACACCCAAATGTGTCCATCTGCAGTGCACATTACTTTGTCTTCATTGATGAGAAACGTGCCAAGAACTGTGCCTGCTTTTTCCAGAATTTCTATTTAAAGTCCTCAGCTGGAAGAGCTGAATAGTTTAAAGTTTTCATGTTTTGCTATAGTTGTAATATTTGGTCTGTTAAGGGTTGCAACCAGGGTTTGTTATTCTATGCTATACTTCAGAGATAAAGAAAAGTATTAATTTTTGTGGGAATTACTGTTTTGGAGAATGGATTGCATCATTATACTGATAACTTGTTGGTTGGTTAAAACTTACAGCCTTAATGGCCAGATTATTATTGTATCTGTCCTGTGCAAATAGCTGAAGTCCCTTACTATTAATGCAGACTCATGGCTGGATCCATTTTCATTAGAAAACATAGGTTACAGGTAAAGCCATCCCAATATTCTATATTACCCTTGCTTCCACACGCTAGCTTCAGTACTGGTACAGCTTGGTACTGGTGTCACGTCCGGAGATAAAACTGGGTTATTGCTTGTAGGAGGGCAGATCAGGAGTTGCACTGGGGACTGCCGGGAATTTTTGATTTGATGAGTGGAATTGCACTAATACTTTTAAGTCCTGCGTAACCTGATTAGTAATAGATGCTGCAAATTTACATGCAGGGTAGCACAATACAGTAGAAGTTTGACATAGCCCTAGCACCTGCTTCTGCTGCCATTAGGGTTTTTTGGTTAATATTGCTTTTGGCCAAGGTATCATGCAGCACACCTTCAGGTAACTAGTAATGACTGCCTTTTTTGCCCTTCATAACCTGTGGTTCAGACTCCCATGTCAGCCTACGGACTGCAGACCAAGCAAAATATACTTGTCTCGGTTTCGTTCAATGCATCACTTCTAGTGAAGCTTGTGAAATCTGAGAAGCAAATCTTTGTGTAGATTTTAAGACATTGAGGTGATTTGAACTGAATATCTGACACTGTTTTGTTAATTCTCAGGTGCCCATCATTGAAATCCCAGGCTATGGCAACCTTTGTGCTCCATCAGTCTGTGATGAGCTCAAAATCCAGAGCCAGAATGACAGAGAGAAACTTGCTGAGGCCAAGGAGAGAGTGTACCTGAAAGGGTTTTATGAGGGAGTAAGTAATAAAAGATTTTGATAAGGGTTTTCTTGCTGAGTTTGATTTAGGAGGAGAAAAAGTGGGTAAAGATAAAGAATAAAAAAAAAAAAAAAAGACTGCAAGAAAGAGATGTTTTTTTACCTTTTTCCTCAGGCCACTTCTCATTTAGCCTTCTCCTGCAGTCAGGTTCTGCAGTTGGAGGAGTTATGTAGAATTGAAGAAAGAGAATGGAGGAATGTAGGACTGCAGACTGAGACTTACGATCTTGTTTCCTAGCAAGTGATCATGTCCTGGGGAGTTGATCAATTTTGTTACAAGTATTGTTTTGGAAACTGATATGAGGATAGCAATGTGTTGGTGTGTGTTGTGGGTGGTTTTGGTTGTTTTTTTTTAATCTCCTGTCTTTACTTGTGTAATGGCTTACTATGATGTATTGCTCAGCTGTTTTCTTGTAAGCTGGCAACAATTTTTATTTCTGACTAGCTGTGTCCAGTTGCCTATGTGCATGCTGACATGTGTACAAACTCATTTTGGGTAAAGATGACTGTCTGTTTAATGAAAAATAAACCTGTATTCCTATCTTTTGCACGTCAAAGATGGCAGTAACTGCTACTTCTTTATGTTGATCTAAAGAAATATTGCACCTATTTCTTGTTCATTTAAAAAAAAAAATCAACACCTGTGACCCGTCTTTTACAGGTAATGTTGGTGGATGGATTCAAAGGACAAAAAGTTCAAGATGTCAAGAAACTTATTCAGAAGATGATGGTGGATAATGTATGTGGTAGTATGCACACAGCATCTTTTATCCATTTTGTCTTTTTCACAGTAGCCGAGTTGCTGAAGAAACCTCTCTGTTTTGGTTCTGCAGTCCTCTTAGTGGTGCTTTGGATTGCTACAGAGTATGAAATACTGTTAAAGAACCACCTTGTGTTCTTGGACTAAGTGGGATGAATAGCTTAATTTGAGACCTCTTAATGCCTGCTTCATCCCATCACCTTGTCTAGAAAATATTTTGGTGTCCGATTTAATCTTTGATATACTTAAGAAGATACTGAAAGTGTAAGATCTGACTTGTCAGTCTTTTTTTCAAGCCTACCAGTAAAGGATATCTGTGACATGCAAACACCTTATTTCTGGGATTCATCATGCAGAGAAGGAAGAGTAGTAAATGAACAATGATTATGTCATCTCTCTAATAAGATTTTCCTGATGCAGACTTGAAGTGGGAGAGGCTTCAGTTATTTAGTCAATATTCCCTTGTTGCAATGTTGTTGTGTTCAGATTACAATGTAACGCTTCATCCTGCATCAGAATACATGGTTTGTGATGGTAGAATTAAAGCTTATCATTCTATTTTTCTTTACCTTCTGCTGCTCTGTCTGTCCCCCAGGGTTTTCTACTACCTGTTTTAATCAGTAGGGGCATAGTCAATGAGTAACATTTTGTGCTTCTGTCCTCCTCCTCGTCATGCATGGAGACATTCTTTACAATATTTTGTGAACTGCTACCTCAGAGAAGTACATAGTCAAGCAATGCCCTCATTTTAAAGTGAATTCTGGGGCAGAGAGCCTGTGCAGTGGTGAAAGCCGTGCAATAAATGCTGTAAAACAGATTAGAATGGAGAGGATGCTTTTTAGAAAGATGTGAGGATTTTTAAGACTTTGCAACATCCTAAGAGTTGAAAGGGCAACAAAAGCTAAGATCTGAGCTAAGATCTTAGCTTTTATTGCCCTTTCAACTCTTAGGATGAAGCCATGATTTATATGGAACCTGAGAAACAAGTTATATCGAGGTCTGCTGATGAATGTGTCGTGGCCCTTTGTGACCAGTGGTAAGTGAAGTAAAGCTGTAGTTATAAAGTTACTGTCAAATTATATCGTGCTTGTGGATTGCTTTATTACAATAAACTTTTCCTGACTGTAGGTATTTAGATTATGGTGAAGTGAACTGGAAGAAACAGGCATCAGAGTGCTTGAAACATCTAGAGACGTAAGTTATAAAAGCAGATGTAAAGGGGAGTGATCGTTTGCTGCTGCTGGTGGTGATCTAAGAGGGCTGAGAGGAGTAATTAGTAATAGCTTATTTCTTACAGGTTTTGTGAAGAGACTAGGAGAAATTTTGAAGCTACTTTAGGTTGGCTACAAGAGCATGCATGCTCCAGGACATACGGCTTAGGTAGGCAAAACACTCCATTTCTCACTCAGTGCTTCATGAGGGTGGTACTCATCACTTCATTTGGAAGGCTTAAGTGCTATCTAGAATCCAAAAAGGTGTAGGTAAGTGTAGAACAGATTTGTCCAACTTACATCTTGACCCAGCATCCCAGAGAAGGCACACTTTCTTGAAAACACATCTGGCCAGGGGTGATGTTATTTTTGCATTACTACAGTGATTCTTTGCAGCACCTCACTAGCTTTTTGCTTGGGCCCTTGATTTGGAAGGGACCTCAGAAGAAGGAACCAATACCATTTCTTGGGTGTTCTCCTTAAATTCTGACTAGCCTTCATCTTTTGTAGCCTGTGACATGGGACAGCTGTTACAACTGCATTATAATACATAGCAAACGATCATGAACTGAAATTTGTTTGACAGTTGTGTCAAGAAGCTGACTACAAAAATAGCAAGTATTTTCTCTTTAATAAAATGTTCAAATGCATAAGTTGAATTTTAAAAAAAAAGGATTTTTAAAAGCATAAGCATGAGGACTTGCATATATTTATGTGTGTGTATATATATATATAAAAGTTCCACTGAAAGTTGTAAAATGCTTATGTGTGCTTGAGTGTCATGCTTGTTGGTAGGGATGACGCTCACTGTATCTGATACCTGGCTTCCATCTTTTTGAGGTACCCGATTACCTTGGGATGAGCAGTGGCTGATAGAGTCTCTCTCCGACTCAACTATCTACATGGCCTATTACACAGTGGCTCATCTGTTACAGGGAGGTAACCTGAGGGGCCAAGGAGAATCTCCTCTAGGCATCAGGTAAGGAGAGTGAATCATTAAATTTTCTTGTTTAATTTAGTGTGCTTATCTCCTGAATTGTTCTTGACAAAGGCTTGCCAAGCAGGCAGATTCTTTGCTTTTGTGTTTAAAAAGCATCATTATTAAAACTTAACCTGCTGTTAGCTAATTTACAGCAAATCTGCAGAAGGGAAATAAGGAAAGCGAGAGGAGTATGGTGGCCAGAGAGAGAGGAGGAATGTCCCTGAAAGCAGAACTGTATGCAGAGTAAATCACCTTTTTAAATGCTTGTCTGACTTGCCTTGAAATGGTCCTTGCCAGGTGTTTTTGATTGGTTTCAGTGGCTGCTGAAGTGTCTCTGCTTATTGAGACTGCTTTGCAACTATAAAAAATTGTACGCTTCAGTGTACAAAGTGGGCAAGATTAGCACTTAGTTTTTCTCACTGTATTAAAAGTTGGTAACTGTCTTAGAAGCTTAGAACCACCTTTCATCCACAACTCATGTGGAAACCTTCAAAGTAAGAGGGAGAAGGCGTTTGTACCAAAATACCTCCCAAGACTGGTCTGTGACGTTGTGGTTGGAGTGGTTGTGAACTTTCAGTGACAGAGATGGGAAAGTTTAGATAGTACAACTCACCTGGAATTGAAAAAAACACTGCCAGTCTTGCCTTGGATCTTATGCTCTAATTCTGCATGTTTTATGAACTATTTTCTGGAGTAGTTAACACGTTGGAACTTGAACTTACCTTATTCAATGCTATGACTAATCTGAAAACCATTTCCAAAGTGAAGATTCTTACAAACAGAAATAGTTCTGAAAGGCTTGGCAAGGTTTTAGTTTTGGCTCAAACCTCTCTAATTATAGAGAGGCTACCTACATCCTAGTCATGTCTGGAAACAAACTTTGAAGTGAGCATTCTGAGCACTGAATTACAGATTTGATGTAATTAAGTATATACAATTAGAGCGTACTCTTACGCGAGTAGGTAACGTCTTTCTTACAGTGTTAGCAAACACTTTTTACTAAGGCTTACTCTGTGGGGTAAAGTAAAGGGCATTTATGGCGCATCATGTCAGTCACCATTTGGTTACGGTGATCTTTGGCACCAAACATAAAAGCTAAGTCACAGTGCACAACAGTAATTTAAAGAACAATAACTACCACATCTAAACCAGCAAACCAGTGCAGGTAAGGGTTTATTCTAGACTGGTGGTAGCGACCGTCGTTTGAACTAGTTGTTTAATATGTACTGGAGGTAATTCGGATCCAGAATGCTTCTCTCTGCATAATACAGGCCAAAGCACCTTAGTAGATGTTAACAAATAGTAAACTTTGATTTGAAATTATTTAATTTGAAATGTGTGCAGGTAGTATCTGGTGGACTCCAGTGAAATTCTAAGGAGCTATGAATAAAAATCTGTAGAAACAAGAAGGATTTTTTTTTTAATGCAGGCCACTGGCCTGCATTAACTGTGGGTCTAAGGTGCATCTCATCTGTGTTTTCATTCACAATTGTGGATCCTACCTTTAGTAATTGGTAAAATGTGTCTTATATTAAGTGTTAATTTTAAATAGATTAATTCCATTCAAAGTGGGAAAAGACCACTAATTTTTCCATGTAGGAGGCGACCTTGAATTGTACAGCAATTCTCTTGTACTTCTGCTCTTCTGCTTCCATGGAAGCCAGAAGGAATGGCTATATGACCCAGTGCAAGGGAGGGCAGGGAAATTCAGGTGCTAGTAATAGGTTTTCAGTATTCAGTTAAGGTCACAAGTGGTGCTGGGGGTGGCAGCATTTGGAAGAGAAATAATCAGGTTTCCAGGTCATTCAAGATTATGCTTTAATTATTGATTACTTTTTCTTTATGGGAATCTTCATGCTTTATTGGGAAATATCAAAGGGCGTTTCAAGCAGGGCATGGCTTGAGTAGTTCCAAGTTCTGATTTTGCTTCTGACGTTGGACTCGTTCATCTGATCTTAGATGAAGTACCTGCACACTCTTTGTCCATGTTTGCTCTGCTTATCAAGTGGAGTATGTTGTAAGAATGAATCAACAGTTTTAAGCTGTCTTATTAAAAATGCTGTGGAGTGTAAGAGGAACTTTTACTGCTCTCTCAATACGGGACTAATTCTGTGCAGGGCACATCAAATGAGCAAGGAAGTTTGGGATTACATCTTCTTCAAGGCAGCTCCATTTCCTAAAACAGAGATTCCAAAAGAAAAGTTGGACAAGCTAAAGGAAGAGTTTGAATTTTGGTACCCTGTGGATCTCAGAGTTTCTGGCAAAGATCTTGTTCCAAATCATCTGTCGTACTACCTCTATAATCATGTGGCTATGTGGTCAGATCAAAGGTAAGTTTGGCGATAATGCAGAACAGGTGTGCAGGAGATAAAGCTGGAGAGTTTGTAGTTCTGCTAATTGCTACAGGCCATTTGCTAATGACCTTTTTGGACTGTACAACATTCAGAATTAGGTTGAAAATGTATTTATACTGCAGCTTTGTTACAGAACTTATTGACATTGAAGGTGTTTCACCATTATTTCCCGTTTTTTCTAGAATCCTTTAAAGATTTTAAGATGCAAGCTTCTTACATACCAATTCTAAAATGTTGTTTAAAGCAAAACTGAAATCTAACTGCATACTATGACTTCTAGTTGACTTGCTGAAATCCTGTTTACTCTAAACACTGGAATACTAGCATGTAGCATAATTGACTTGGCAGTTTCAATCAGCTCTAGAGCAAACCTAAGGATTTATATGTCCGAACTAAACAGTACCTTGGCTTGGTGCTTCTTTAGAAGATACGTGTAAAAGCATATTGAAACAGCATTGGTGTATCTTTAGGGTTTTTTCCTCCTTTGGGACTGGAGACAATACTAAGTAGTAGTATCTAGAGCTAAATCCAAATGCAGCAGATGTTGGAATTATGGTGTTTGATGCTATTTTTCATCTGTTTTAGCTATCTATGGAGGCATGAAATGCTCAGTTAGGTAGTCACGTGAAAAAGCAAATGTGTAATAGTAGAGAACAAATTTTAACTTTAGCTTTCATTGGCCTGTTTTATAAAAGTCAAATTTCTTCTGTAAATATCTTCTCCTATGTATTTTCCAGTATGAAACTGTGTTCCCACAGTGGGATTGTAATTAACTTTATTATCATCAAGTTTTGTTAATTACTTCTCAAGGATCATTAAAACAGTGTATACGTATTCCCATGGAGTATGTAGTACGGGTTGAGAATCTTTGCTGATCACATGGTGCTTTTAGTAAGATGTAGTTCTGTGCATTAAGATACTATGTTTGCATTCCCTTGAAACCTCTATTTGAGTTGTATAAAACTGTATATAGGAAAAGCTGTTTTCTCATGTATAGTAAAGATGGTCGTGGGGAATTTGATACCTGCTTCCTCCATCGGTAGAGGTATGTGGGACTTAGCTCTGTCAGGTGCTGTTGGGCAATGCCAGTCACTGGCCTTCTAATTTAAATGTCACGGAATAGAAGGAGTTGGGGTAAATGAAGTGTAATTGCAGGTGCAATGCTCCCTACTTTGCATTTCAGCAATGATAATTCCTAACCCTTCTATTGGAGTTCTTTCCATCTTCAAAGACACTCCTTAATTTTTTTTAAGACACCCCCTAGGTATTTTTTTGAAGATTCCACTTAAGGTCTTCATCCCAAACTGGAACATATGTTCATTTTTTTTTTTTAAAGAGAAAATGTATTTACTTTACCAAATGCTTTGTATCTTGTCTTCAAACAGAGAAAAATGGCCAGTAGCTGTGAGAGCGAATGGACATCTCCTTCTCAATTCTGAAAAGGTATAGTGAGGTTTCATGTATGAGATGGCTTTTGTGGTTGTCAAAATAGACACTTGCCAGCCAGACTGGAAAACACCTTCTCGGAATTTCAGAGGAGGAAACAGTGAAAATTCTAGTTTCTTCATTGGTACCCTCCAGGTCTTCATTCATCAGAGGTAAAGACCTGCCTTTCCTCCAATTCTTTCTAACACTTAAGTTAGCTCTTGTATAGTTTCACCAGTTACTAAAGATTGCAGTGCATTTCTGTTAAGTTTTAGGGTAATATAGAATGTAGAATGATTTTTTTGACTAAATTTTAACTTTGTTAAGCATTGGAGTAGGTGCAGTGAGAGGAAGAAGTTTGTACCAATAACTTGCTAATGTATGCAAGTTCTGAAATCGACTTTATTTGAATTTAAAAGTGCCTGAGCCTAGGAGTTGGGCCTTGGAGACTGTCTGATATGAAGCAAAAAAACCCCACCAGAGTCCTTCTTGAAAATTCAATGCAGAACAGGCTGAAAACGCCAGTTTTGAAGTAGGATTTAAGTTTAATTTAGGTAACTTCTAGAATTAAATTTTGGTACTAGTTGTCCCATTTTTCAAAGCCTGACCAAAGTCTGGGGTGGGACCCAAGTGATGCAGAGGGCAGCTGCCATTTCCCTGCAGCTGTGGTGTATACGGACCTTAGTAGTAACTACCTGTGCAAGTCTCAGGACAAGTTCAACATTCAGGAGTTAGATAAGCCCACGCAAAGTTTAGTCTGCTTTTACTGTGAGACCTAGTTCAGATTTACCAAATTACTTTTGCTATGATTCATGAGAAAATACTTTCTCAATGGCTTGCCCAAACCCTTGTTGCACCCGTCTTGCTTATCCAACAACAAAATAGATATGTGAGAAAACAAAAACTCTTGTATTTCTTTCAGATGTCTAAATCTACAGGCAACTTTCTTACCCTAACTCAAGCTGTTGACAAGTTTTCTGCAGATGGTAAGTATGTTCTGGCCTGTATCTGGTTTTCAGTTATGCCAAAATGACTAAAATTAGTGTTTTGCTCTCAAAGGAGTGGTGGGTTTATTGGAGTAATGAATTGCAATAAATCTACTGCTTACCACCTGTTCTTGTTTGAAAAGCTGAACTCTATTTAGGAAATTGGGATACGTGTTAGCACAATGCCTGTTTCTGGTGTTGAGGGTGCCTGTTTCATTCTTCCACATTCACTTAGATCAAAACATAAGACACTTCCTGTTGATGCACAGCGTGTGTATACTTGCGTGCCCTTGTTCCTTCTTGCATGCTCTTGTTTTATGGACAGTGATTGTACTAGTCTGGTTCTTGGTGTCTGTCTGGTTTCCTTCCTAAAGAGGGCAGGGTACCTCTCCTGGGTAAAGTGCATCCTTTGAGATATCTCTCTCTAGTTGCCCAGGCAGTTTGTAAATTCACTTTGCATGTTATTAACTCGTAATGACAAGTTAGTTGTAATTAATTTTGAGTCCCATGCCTCCTGCATCTAGTATCTACCAGCTAATTGCATGCCAGCCATGTTAGCTGATCCAGTTTCTTTCAGGCATGCGATTAGCCTTGGCTGATGCTGGAGACACTGTTGAAGATGCCAACTTTGTGGAAGCCATGGCAGATGCTGGTATTCTTCGTCTCTACACGTGGGTGGAGTGGGTAAAGGAGATGATTGCAAACAGAGACAGTCTAAGAAGTGGTCCTGCCAACACCTTCAATGACAGAGTCTTTGCCAGGTACTGTACAAAGGCTAATAATACAGTTTGGTCCATTTTTTCTTCCTGCAAGGAGCATCTCTGTAGTTTTTTTTTTTCCTACAAATTAATTAATTCCATAAAAAAACCCACATTACAGAATAGGTTATGTGATTGTGCTGCATTGGTGGCATTGATAGTGTTATTTTACACAGTATGGCCATTATGTGGGGCAGACTATGCAATACTGATGATTTCACTTCGCTTCCCTTCCCTCCCTAGTGAAATGAATGCAGGCATAATGAAGACAGACCAAAATTATGAGAAGATGATGTTTAAGGAAGCTCTGAAAACTGGCTTCTTTGAATTTCAGGTAATAAGAGCAAAAAGCTGCTTAAAAAAGACACTATTAAAAACAGCATTTCGTTTCTTTAGCTCCTTTGTAATAAGGAACTCTTCATAAGAAATCCAGATAATACAGTAACAAAATTGTTTGGAAGCAGAGTGCTTCTGATATATTCAATAAACCATGTCTCCAGAGTGTCTGCTGAACCATGCCACTTAACGAATTACAGAGACTCCTTTATGTGGCTCCTTTATGATATTCAGGAATATGATTAAGTAGGCTGAATTATATGTATAATGATAGATCATATTCATTGCCTTTTTCTTAGTACCTATTATATCTTTATGCAAGCTATTTGGGATGATAGTACCTGATACACAGTTGTGGCTATTTTTGTCTGTCTGTGCCAATTAACACTTTTAAAAGAATGCAAAAATCAAATGGCCAGCTGACAGATTCACACTCAGGTCCTGCAGGAAAATACAGTTCTTGTTGTAATAATTCATTTTTGGGTTCTAAGCTGCTTACATTTTAAAGGCATATTGGAGCAAGAATTGTGTGTGTTTTCTTCTAAGTTTCTCCATGGCAGTTGGAGTGTGTTAATGTTGGTTGCATTGGCTGTGTTTCAGGCAGCAAAAGATAAATACCGCGAGCTGGCGATAGAAGGAATGCACGGAGAGTTGGTGTTTCATTTTATTGAAGTTCAGACTCTGCTGTTGGCTCCTATCTGTCCCCACTTATGTGAGCACATCTGGTCACTGCTGGGAAAGGTACTAATGTTTCAGTTTTGTCATTTGATTCAGATCTAAGCTTTTATTGATGTTTAGTAAGGCTCGTATCAGGCTTATGGATGTCTTTCATATGCAAGTAGAAGAAACATGTCTTATAATATGAAGAGCCGTGATAGCTTATTGTCCATAGGACAGTGAACATACAGAGGTAGCCTGTTACTGTGATGATATATGCAACTTTAATACAAGTCACTTTGGTTGTCTACTCACAAAGAGGTGATCTAAAATTAACCCAAATAGTGCAATATTCTTATGCTTAGGCATGAAACTTAGGTTTTTTTTTTAAGTGCCTTGTGCTTGTAGATGAAGTTATGTAGCTATATGGCAGGTGTAATTGTATGTATAGTCCTTAACACACTTGCAAATAAATGCTTGGTGGCTGTATACTTATTCCTTTACAACCTAGTTATAGATGGGTGCACACTGAGGTTCAAACTATCTAAACTCCAGTTTCCAGTCACGCTATAACGGGTTGAAAAACCACCAGCTACTGATGTGTTTCCATCTCAGTGCATGTCACTTTTTCCTTTCATCAAAGCCTGATTCCATCATGAGAGCCTCATGGCCGATAGCAGGTCCTGTGGATGAGGTGTTAATTCGCTCCTCTCAATACCTCATGGAAGCAGCTCATGACCTCCGACTCCGTCTCAAGAACTACATGGTACCTGTGAAAGGAAAGGTGAGGTGTACTAGGTCATCTTTCTGAGTGTGCGACCTGATAATTCTGTATTGCTCAGGACTCCTTCCGAATTTTTTTTGCTTTGTTTCCTTAGAAAAGTACTAAAGAACCTTCCCAGAAGCCTTCTCACTGTACCATCTACGTGGCAAAAAACTACCCGCCTTGGCAGCACACCACTTTATCAGTTCTACGCAAGCACTATCAGGTGGTCATCCTTTCATGTTTCTTTGGGCTGCTTACCTGCTTTTTTGTGGGCTCTCTTTTTCTGTCTGTAAAAAGCTTGTAAGCTGTAATTTGCTACCAAATTATTTAAATATAAAGCAAGATAGTTTTAATTTTCTTTATGCTTTTACAACTGTCGAATCGATTTTGGTGCTTAATGAAAATGTCCCGAGGAATGTCATTGATTTGACAGTATGATTTCATTGTTTTTTGACAATCTGAGTAAAAAGTGGCCTATGTTCTGTTATTTTTTTCATTTGTGAGTGGATAGCTTTTAAAATATCCTTCCCAAGTATATTTCGGAGGAAACATTGTTGACTGACGGATTAATGCTGCCTTACTATGCAAGTGGGCTTAGAAGCGTTGTTTTGGTCCTTGAAAAGGTGTGTAATATTCAGTGATGTTACAAGAAATATGTTGAAATGGAGTACATCAGTCATGAGTAGAAGAAATAAGCTTTTCTGAAAGCAAAAGAATCTGTGCTTCTGACATGGGGAAACTAATGAGAGTGGCTTTTGGCATCTTGATGAACCATCCTCCTCAGCTTGAACAAATCAGTATTGTAGCTGATAGATTAGAGAGTCATGACTTTTCCAACCTGCGGTATTGAGATAAACCAATATTCCTCATGTGAAATTTGGTTTTGGGGTATTAAACTTTGGGCATTCTGTAGGCTTTTTTCTGCATCTGTGTTAAAATCTGCTGTTTGGTCTGATGCACTAAACAGAATTGTTGCAAATATCTAAATTTTGGATGTAAAACCAAACAATTCAGGAAACTAGTGCTTAAAAATGGGCTTGTGATAAGGCTTAAATGTGGATTTAAAATGCATTCTGTTAGAAAATTTAAGTGTATTAATATATACTCACCAGAAGGAATAATGCAGAATAATACTGAGTTGCCTGAACGGCAGTACTTACCTGGGTGGGTTTTTTTTGTTTTTTGGGTTTTTTTGGTCAAGAGTTTTAAAGTTTTACTTTTAAAATGTTTCAGAGGCATGAGAAAATTATTATTTGGGGACTCAATGACAATGATAAATCTTGAGCTGGTATTTATTGGAAAGCACAAAGGGTATATGGTATTAAAGGGCAAATATTTTTAATGATACCTATACTTTTTAATGAATGTTCATCAATGTTTAGGTCAGTGGCGGTCAACTGCCAGATAATAAAGTAATTGCCAGTGAGCTTAACACCTTGCCAGAGCTAAAGAAATATATGAAGAAGGTTATGCCTTTTGTTGCCATGATTAAGGTAAGTGTCAGAGGGACAGTTCTTGTTTCATTCACGAAAGCTTTTTCTATACATGTTGGACAAAGGCAATGATAATCTGTAACTTCATGCATGGGTATTGTTGTTTCCTTTATCTCATTCCTGGATCTCCTACTAACTTTTGACTTCAGTCTCTGTCCTGCCCCTTGCTTATTTGGCACCTTCATGTTTTTGTTTATAAACTTCTCTGACATCTCTGGAAGAAAGATATAATAAAAATGTCTCTACGTGAATTGGCCCAGGTGAATTAATGGTTCAGTTGAGGCTTGGTAGTTCATGTATTTTGCAGGTTATACAGTCTGTGCTTCAAACAGAATTGGGTTCTTCTACATTTGAAACGTATCTTTTCCAGTTTTTCATGCTGAAATGAGAACAAGGCATTGCTCTGGAGACATAAAAATGCTCAACATTTGAAAGTTAAGAAGGCTAGAGATAATTGATTGCACTACGTTTAAGGGAGGGAAAAAATGGAATGTTCTGAGCCCTGAATGGAATTATGAATTTTTTGTGTATCATTCTTATGTTTTTATCACTAATATTCTGGTATTTCATTATTATTTTCCCAGAGTCGTGCAAGCGTGTGAAAATCTTGGCTTGTGGTTTTTTTTTTTTTTAAAGAAACTTTTGTGCTTGCTGTTGCAGATAAAAATTCAATACAGCAACTAGGAAGGTTCAGGAAGCAAAGAATAAGCAAAATTTTAAACAAAAAAATAGGGGGGGCAGAGTAGGATTTAAAACCTTTTCGAATTCTACTCACCTGTAGATGTTGAGAGGGATTAGTAATGGAAAAAATCTTAATGAGTGTAAAAATATTACTTTTTCTCCTTAAGATTTAGTTTCACTTTTAAAATGCATGTAATAATGTCTTCTATTTGTAAGCTTTGTCATATTTTATAAATGGAGGTGCTCTTTTGCCCTCTCTAGGGTTATTCTAATTATTCCTTTTCATGGTAGCTCAGAAGCCTTCAGAGGAACAGAGAGCACAAAGCAGCTATGAAGCTTCTTGTAAAAGTGAAGTTTGTAAAGAGATGTGGTGATGGGTTAGATCAACTGATACAGTTGGAGAAGGTCAGACAAGCTTTCAGTCCTACAAGTGTGTTAGGTCTGAAACATGCCTGATTTTTGATGTCCTTAGTCTGGCAATAGGTGGTGACACTGGTGCACGCAGGGGATGGGTTGGCATGCGGAGGCTTACCCAATAATCGATCCTTTCACTTTTAAAGAGCGGAAAGCAATTTCACGTAAAGGTGTAGAAACATCTGAGCTCAGACTCCCTAGATCAGTATGTTTTTCTCTGAAACCAATTATTCAGCAATTCCAGTGTACAAGGAGCATTTCTGCTTGTGCTTCCTATTCATCAAATGAGAGGTTAAATGTAGAAGAAACTTTGTGATTTACAAAGGGAAGCAATTCAGTGTTAATATAGGGAATCTTTCACATTAAACTGACAAGGAAACCAGGAAACCACTACCATGCTGAGTCTGACAAAGCAGAGCTTCAAAGGAGGCAGCTGGCTCAGCATATGAAAGCGAGAAAGGGACAGATTAAATTCCGAAGAGGAAGTTCTGTTTTAGTTAAAAAAAAAAAAAAAAAAAAAAAATTCACATGGTTTTTATATTGCCTTTAATACTTTGTCTCTTGTGACTGTTGCTGTTGGCTTTCTGGACTAATTAAGTTACTTTTATGTTAACATGTAAAGTAGTTGTTATTTCCCTGCAGAGAACTTGTTTTACAACTGCTGTGAACATGTCCAGTTGTTGTATGCTTGTCCTTTATTTTAAACTAGGTCATAAGGCTGAATTTCCTGCTGTGAAATACCACTGAAATGCTGACTTATTTTGTGAATTCTCAAGCTGCACATTAAGTAGGGATTATAAATAACTGTGAATGTCAAACACCTTTTCAATTCTATATTAAAAATGTGTTCTAATTGCTCTTACTCCTCCCATCGGTGTCACTAACTCCCTGTAGAAGAAACCCTGTTACGAGAAAATTATTGCTCCTACGTTAGCATGTTGTGCCAGCAGAGAGCTCTCATATTTAAAAGCCTATTCTTTTCATGACTAATGTAGATAGTTTGCCATTTTGAAGCATCATTTTACTTGCAGAATTTAGAGGGTTTTAATGCTTCCCCCGCCCCTCCTCTGACAGGAAAATCTGGAGAAGAATGGTTCACGTGTTCTTGATCTGGAACTGGAATTTGATGAACGTGCAGTGCTCATGGAAAATATTGTCTATCTGACAAATTCCCTGGAGGTTGGTATATACATGGCATGTTCACTGCTTGGTTTTTATTAGGATAGCTGGAGGACCAGCTTTCCTAAGGCTCTAAGCCTGTTTACGTTAACGTCTGGGTGTACGTTGCTCAAGTAATAGTTTTTTATCAACTTTCTGTATTTTGACCTTGCTGTTTAAATTTGTCAAATATAGGTGTATAAATCTGTTAAATATAGGCATGAGACACAGTGGTAAGTGTGTAGTATACAAACAGGTTCCCACAAAGTAGAGGTGGTTTTTGCTGCAGTACTGGTTGTACCTGTGACGGTAAAGTCCAGTGACACTTTTGAAGAGACATTTTTCTCTGAGTCAACCAGTATCTTCCATTTTTTTTCAGCTGAAGGAACGATAAAGAGATACCTGTTTCAAGGCATTACTAGCAAGGATGATCAGAATCCTCAGCCTTGTGTCCTTGGACTGTTACAATGGCATGTTAACTGTAGATTACCCTGCCCTCTAAAGGGAGCGGGTGCTGGGCAGGGCTTTTAGAACTATGGTATATAGTAAAATGGATGCCAGGCTAGTAGCAGTTCAATGGGCAGTATGTTAGTGGGGGGGCAGCAGAGGCAGGTTTGTGTTTAAAAAAAAAAAGCACCTGTTTGAAGAATTACAAAATACATATATATTGCAAAACTTCATTTTGTAACCTGTACAGTATGAAATAAATGTGGTTTTATTGCACTTGTCCCATATCAGAGCAAAGTCAAGAGTGAGCAACAACTTCTATTTTAAAATACCTGTAAATCTGCAAAACTCACTGAACTGGGGGAGGGAGCAGTTAAACAGTGGATCTGTTAAACAGCGGATCTTTCATGTGGGAGAATCTAGAGAAACTTGAGAACTGGGCTGTGAAATTTCCTGAAGTTTAACAGGAATTGTCAAGTTCTGTACCAGGGTGGCATTATCCCACCTTTCTGTATCAGTTGGAACTGGCTGGCCGGCCATCAGCTCTGCTACAAAGGACTTTGGGGTTACTGTGGGCTTGTCAAGATTAATGTAAACTTAACGTGAGTGTGCTGTTGCTGCAAATGAGCCAAGCTGCGTGTTGACCTGCATTAGGGGGAGTTACCTATGTAGGACGTGGTTTGGCAAGTCAAGGGAAGTCATCCATCTCCTCATCTCTGCTGAGCCCAAATTCGGAGTATGTGTCAGTGTTGTGCCCCCCTCTCATCTTCCCCCACTCTGCACCCCCAGTTTAAAAAGGCTGTAGAGCAGGGGACCATCGAGATGGCTGGGGGGAGCCTAGAGTGCGTGACTGCCAGCGGGAGGCTGGAGGAGGTGGGCTTGTTGCGACTGGCGGAGGGGAAGATCTCGGAGGAATCTTCTGTGACTTGGAGAGTTACAAAGATGATAAAGCCGATGTCTGTCTTGGTAGCGAGCTGATAATCAAACAAGGGACAGTAACTGGGACTTTCTGCTGGAGTAGCAGCTTGTGAGGCTGAGGTGGGACGTGAGGAGAGGCTTTTTGCTAGGGCAGCGGTGTAGTGTTGGAGCAGGCTACCCAGAGAGGCTGGGGGTCTTTGGAGGCGGCCGTGGTCTGGCGTGGGCAGTAGTCCCGCTTCGAGCAGGGAGTAGGTGACCCTCAGAGGTCCTTTCCAAACAGTATGTTGTGATTTTGGGGGTGCTGTTGTTGCTTTATGTCAATGCACACTTACTTTCCACTTTACTGTGTGATCGGTCGTTTGATAGGCCTGGTAACTCCTGTTGTTCCCTCCAAAATGATTAAACTCCTGTTTATTTCCTTCCCTACCCTTTCCGCCCACCTCCCCCCTTTTTTTTTTTTTAACAGCTGGATCACATTGAAGTGAAGTTTGCATCTGAAGCAGAAGATAAAATAAAAGAAGACTGCTGTCCTGGAAAACCATTTTCCGTATTCAGAACTGAGGTAAAGTCAGAAATTCGGGTATTGGAAATCTGAAAACTTAATTAAAAAACCAACAAACAAAAGCAAATATGCCATTTAAAAACTTTAAACAGACATGAACATTGGATTTTTTTGCCTTTGATCCAACACCTTCAAAACAAGAAACATCTCCTGAAGCAATTATGGTTTGTTTTTTTTTGGTTTTTTTTTTTTTTAAATTTCTCTGTATAGAGCCCTAAATGTGACTGTGATTGTCCCTTAGCTTTAAGGCTCTTCCAGTCAGCAGGGTTTAATGATTTGACCTGAAGGCTGTTAAAAACAGGTGACCTGAGCATTAGCATATCGTTATATTTGTTTCTTTCAGCTATATGCCTCAGCTCCCAGCCTTTAGATAAGGTAGACTGTATTCTAGTTAAAACACAGGCCAAAATCAGAGAATTGAGAAGGTCTTGTGCAAGTGTGGCTGAATCTCACTTCACCACTGTTATTTAGGAATTGTTCTGTTGCTTATTATACTTGTTTTAAGGTATTATAAATTTCCATGTGGAACTTTGTATTACTTGTTTGCTGAATCCTAAAGTGTTTTTTAATACTTTCTATGTTTATCTGTTAGTTTATAATGGGCTAATAAATGGCATTCAGTTGCATAAAAATAAAACCTTTCAAAAGTATTCCTACAGCTATGTCATGGATTCTTGGAAGAATTAGTGAGTAATGTGTAAAATTAGTGAAACTCTGCGACAGTGGTATCATGTATGAATATTTCTAGCTGTAATACTTTTCAACCATAAAAATTTGATTGATTTCCCTAAATATGTCCTAAAAACTTGTGTATACTGTGGCTTATGTTTTGAAGAGTTGTGGGAGTGCTTGCATTTTGCCACTGGCAGTCAGTGTTTCTAAATGAAGTTTATCCACCCAGAATATTTGTTGATAGATGATGTTTATTTGTGTTAGGTTCATGTTTCCTCTGAGGCTTGGATCACAAGTACAGATTCTCCATTAATGTTTGTATTAATTTTCTTACAGCCCAGTGTGTCTGTATTTTTGGTGAACCCTCAACCATCAAATGGCCACTTCTCTACAAAAATTGAAATCAGGCAAGGAGACAATAGAGAGACAGTGATCAGACGCTTAATGAAGATGGACAGAGGAATCAAAGGTAAAATACTAGCACAGACACACAACTGTCACATGCTGATTAGATTAATGCTTCTGGGAGAGAAGTGGAAACAGCTGCTGAAGTTTGTGCTGCTGTCACAGGTGCTTAGAAAGGAGCAAGAAGTTTTGTGTGTGAGTGAACAAGAAAAGAGATGATCTGCAAATAGACAGGCTTTTCTGTGGGTTTTCCTCATTAGTCTTCTTTTCTGCCACTGGTACACTGAAACCTAGTTTCAGTCAGAGATTAATATGGATGATATTTCCCCTTGTGCTTTGAATTTCCAAGAAAAAGAGTTAGTCCCATAACTGCTTATAGGCAGCTTCTGCCACTTCTATTTTGGAGCCCAGAGCTGAAAAAAAAAATTACCAAATTTATTTTTCTATTTAAGGTGAATTAATTTAACAGTTGCTATGTTGGCTCCTAATAATTTCCGTCCCAGTTCATATTGGAAAACTATCTGTTCACTTAAAATTGAGATTACTGAAGGATTGCTCAATAGCTTCTCAATTACCATTGTTTATGCCAAACTTGAACTAGCAACCTCTGTGGGAACTAGTTTAATACTCCTTTTGAATCCTCTGAGCTGTTTCTTCCCTTTTTACTCTTGTATTCTTTATGTACTAATACTTTTTTTTCAGCTGTTAAATGTTGAACTCTGCAGTCATAAGAGACACAATAAGTACTGGAAGAGTTTCTTTGAGAGCACTCAGTCCATGGGCAATACTGCATTCCAGTGTGAAAGCTTTAAGACAAAAACATTTCATCACCTGTGAACCTGACTGCATTTAAGCTGTTGTAGCACTTCCTATTCCATCCCCTGGTGTTCGCTGATTGCCAGTAGTGGAGACCCAAGTGAGAGCGGCTGGGGGGCCAGAACTTGCTGCTGTGTCTGACAGCATCATCACTGCTTGCTTACCAGAAGCTGGTGCCTCAGTGGTGGCGCAGCGATGGCTCCGATAAAGGTCTCTAGGCAGAGCCTGGGGCTGCTGCTTTTACTACGGCACACTTACTTAGAGCATGTGGAGTGCTCTGAAGTGGCTGCTCTACTGTGGTTTAGGAATCTGAATTCCATCATTGGGAAAAAGTCAAACTCTGTGGAGGTTCCTTTTCTTTTTGGCAAAAATCCTGATTGCTGCCAGTAATTACTTGTCCTCCTCTTGCTTCTTTGCTTTCTAAATAGTTTTATGTCTGGTAACTTTATGGAGGGCTTTGCTGCTGCCACGTAAGTTCTTGAGGTGATGTGCACTGACAAGACAGAAGAGGAGAGATGCTGTTTTCATCTTTGTCACTGTCTCATGGTGTGGCACTGAGAAAAGATTGGCCTCTTTCCTGTTTTTTGCCTTGTTGCAGTTGGAATAAAAGCTGCCTCTTAGGAGTGCTGCTGTGGTCAGTTCAAATGTTTGTGGTATCTTGGCAGTCTAAAGGTGGTCTTTCTAAGTAGCAGTATTTCAGGGTGGGTGCTTTTCCTTTGTTTTTCTTGGAAATAAGCAATGTGTTTTCTAGCCTACGTGATGATAATTTTAGTATTCCTCACTTATCCACCTGCTTGAAAAGATGTTTTAGGAAAACACAGAATAGCATGATATTGTCAGACATTGTTGAAACAAGCATTAAGTTTCTGACCAGTGTAATGAATGAAAATAGCTTTCTTAAAGTAACAGCAGCTGTGTTTCTGTTGAAGAACACAGGAATTAAGAATCAAACAGATCTGAAGCACTGTGAGCTGGGTACAAAAGGAAAACTGGACCTCATCCAAAAACTTGTGACAGCAGAGTAATTTTTTCTCTCTGTATCTTTCAACAGCTTGTGTTTATATTGATGTTTAGCTGTTGTAGAACAAAGACAACTACATACTGATGATGGTGCAGAGAGGAATATATGATAAAGTAGGTAGCAAAATATAGGCAGGGGGAAATGCACTGTATACATAGTAGATGTGTATGCATGTCTACTAGCCTTCTGCTAGGTGGATATTTTGAAATGATTGCAAACAAGTGAGATTAAACAGTGACTTTCTCACTCTGTCTTTTCCAGAAGGTGTCACTGTTCTGTTGGTGCACAAGGGCAAGAAGGTTGTACTGGGAGGAAGGCTTGGCTGAAAGATCCCAGGCTTCCTAGCGATTTTTCTTGGTCTGCTTAGCAGTCTTTCATTAGGGTGCATTTTAATAGGGAATTGTATTTAAAACAACTCTCATCTTCCCCTTTCTCCCAGTCTGAAATTAATTCCTCAGAAGATGGAACCCTAACTGTTCAGTTACTCATAGCTGTTCCAAAGCCAGATAAGGCAAAATTAGTGCTTAGAGTGTGGTATTGGGGGTTGGTATTTCTGTGTGGTTTATCCGCATTTCTGCTGGTAACTTGCTGTGTAACCACTGAATGATGTCTTTGTAGTGGGTGTAAATCTTAACATGAATGTTACTCCCGAGAGAATGTGTTTTCTTAGAGCAGTTATAGAAGTACCAAGCATTAAGTATGGCTTTGATTAATTCAGTTTATACTATAGCTTGTGTGTAGATCCCGTAGTCTAACTAGCCAGTCTCTTTACTGCAGATCTCTCCAAAGTGAAGCTGATGAGGTTTGATGATCCTGTGCTTGGGCCACGCCGTGTTCCGGTCCTTGGCAAAGAAGAAGCAGAGAAAACGCCTATTCCGGAGCAAGCAGTCTTCCACATTGACCTGGACGAGAAACATGTTCGTATTACTGAGAATGGCCTGACAAAGGACATTGGTGACACAATTGTTTATCTAGTTCATTAAACTGGCGCATACCCGGCTTGATCCCTGGCAGTGAGAAAGTTCATAGAGTGACTTTGAAACCATCTGTAATGAACAAAGATGAGAATTTGTTCTATAAAAAAAGCCCACCCAAACCAACCTAATTTTGCATGCAAGTTCACCCCTACTCTTTTAAACATGGATATAATAAAATTATTTTCCTCTGGCACTTTGGCTTTTCTTGAAAAGAAAGAGTTATCCTGAATGTTAACATGGCAAATCTTCCTCTTCAGCTGTGGCTGTGCTTCAGAAGCAAACTAAAGTACCACACTCAGAACTCCACTCCCTCCTAAATAGGCTAGGATCTGGGTAGAGAAGTTGGTTGTAAATCTCCTGCAGTAGAGGGGAAAAAGTTGCTTGCACACTTCAGTATTTTCCGTTTCATTGACCCAGGTGACTGAACACCATTACAGCACTTTTACACAGACTAGCAGTTCAGAAGTAATTCAATGCTGAAGAACTCTTAAGCAGGAGTTAAGTATGAAAGTTTCCATGCTTCTCAGCTCCTAAAATGGGAGAGCCTGTAGCAAACACTGTTAAAGACTTGACTTCTCCTTTCTTACTCTTTCATAAAACTATTCATAAATCTATTTTAAGTAGAAAGCTTAAGTGTTCTTTTCATAGATTTTAAATTGTGATTTTTTTTTTTTTTTTTGTTTTTGGTAATTTCAGGGCTATTGCAGACTGCTTTTTCCCTTTTTTGAGTTATGAATCATCACATACAGCTTCAGGACTTCTGTCTGCAAATTTATGAAGGTGGCTGGTGACAAACAGCATACTTTGTTCTGCACCATTGCTCTTTGGCAGTTTCACAACTCTTGATGGTCCATATGGCTTAACATTTGAACTTCCTCTAATAACATGTTACGGTGAGGGAGGAAAGAGCAGTGCAAGAGCCCAAGACTGCTGTACGGACTGCGCCAAGCACTGCCGAGTGTGCTGTTTTCTGCCCCTCCCTTTATTATCCCTTTGAAAAGGCAGGTTTTGCGGTTATACAGAGACAATACGAGCTTTCCTTTGCTATTGCTTCTCCCCAGTCCTGCTAAGCACATACTCATGCGGTTCTCTAAAAAGGTTTGCTTGTCAAGAGAGAAAAGGTGATTCCATAGTCTAAGGCAGTCCCTGGGTGCTGGGGATCAGCAGGTGGAAGGGTCAAGGCTAAACACTGCTGCTGCTGCAGGGTCTTGGGAGAAAAACTTTGCCAGCCCTAACCCTGATGGGCCTTTTGAAGTTGCTGGAATAGCAACGGGCAGGAGGAATGACTGTGGTGAGCAGAGGTGTCTGCTTGCCAGTTCGGCTGAGCTTGTCCCTTGGTGCCCTGGGCTGGTGGGCAGCTGACGGTGCCTTCTCAGTGCAGCCTCTGGAAGAGAAGAGCTCTGGCTGCAGCATGGCCACAGGGACCTGGAGCCGCGGGGACCCGGCTGCAGCGCTGTGCTGGTCACATCCCTTCACCACTGCAGCTGGGGCTTGGTTCTTTCTTCGTGTAATCTGAGATTTGAATTCCCTTCCAAACTGGAAAAAATAAACCCCAGCACACATATCCAGTGCCACTTCTCATATGGCTGTTTTCATTAGGTGTTCGGAGCTCGTTTTCAGAGCATGATGGTGAGATGCTTGTGCTAGTGCTGCTCTGGTACATGCCTTTGAGAACTCCATTTTTCTGCTCAGTATGTGACTGTTTCACACTCAGACCTCATCTCTGGATTTCTTCCTCTGTGACAGTTGCTTTCCAGTGCAAAGGGTTGAAAGTGAGAGAGGTCCCCTCGTTCCTCCAGTGCTGGGGCCCCTTTCTCTCCAGCCAGCCAGGCTGCAGCATGGCGGTGGGGACAGTGAGCTATTTCAGCGTTGCAATTGCAGAGCCTCCTGAGCCTCTGTCACCGCAGGAACAGGAACCCGATCTGAACTCTGCACTCACTGGAGGAGGAGTTGCAGCCACCAGGGTGGAAAGTTTAAATACCCTCTGTGATGGGTGACCTCCGTACCCAACTCTGTTGTGGGTAAGCGTGTAAGCTCTGTGACAGTGTGACAGTGCCTCTGGTCAGCGCGGGGAGAGGGGTTTAAAAAAGTCTGACAGGCTCCAAGTGGCGAGGGGTCAATGTGCTCTCAAAAATAGGGGTCTTAAATACCACTCTTGTTTGGCTGGCTCTCTGAGCAAATTTGGCCCGAAGGCTGTGAGCAGGTCTCTTACAGAGGACAAGAAAAAGGATTTGGTGTTTCCAGATAGGCTGAGGGGGATGCAAGATTTGCTCTGTTGTCTCCAGATGAGAAGGCTGATACTGGGTACGTGATGGCAGAGGCAATGCGTTGTGGAACTGGAACCCTTGTCCTGCCCCTTGTGACTTGTCAATGGATGCTCTTCCCACGTAGGTGTGTTTTGATCGCCAGTGCTCCACAAAGAGCAGCTGAGGACCGGGTGGAGCGAGCTGATCAGAAAGGGTTTCCTTAATTTCCTTATACAAAAGCAGCTTTATTAGAAGCAGGGATTACAGCAATAAAAATCTAATATATTGATAAAGCAGCAGCCAGATAATCTGAGCAGATAAAAATTTAGTTCAGAGTTTTAGAACAATAAGTATTGCTTCCTTACTCTAATAATCTATGGGTTTTTCCCATTTGGCAGCTGTCCAGAGAGCAAAGACTTTCCCACAGATGTTTGGGAGAGCTGGTTCGTAAAGTGGGGGGTGTGCATGCCATTTGTGGGGGTTTCTTTGGTGGTTTTTTGTTTTGGTTTTTTTTTTTTTTTCCTGCCATGAGGGGCAAGCTAAACAACAGTGGTATTTCTTATAGTCTCTGTTGAAGTGAATCAGCCAAACTGATTGATAATGAGCAAGATAGAGCTAAAAAGCTGGGTTTTTTCTATGATGGTTTGTTGGCTTCCAGGAGATGTCACTGCTATGCTGGTTCTCGTGCATTTTTTCCCAATAAAAGCTAGTAACAGGATAAAGAGGCTTTCTGGGTATTAGATTTCCCACATTATTAACAAAATTCTGGCCTTGCTTAGTATGTCATCATGTTACGATTTTGGTTAGAGAAATCTGGAAAGGGAACCTTTTTTCTTCTTTTTAACTGAGCCAGTTTTTGACATATATAAATACAGAGCCATGAAGAACAGGGTTATTCCTGTTATTTCCCGGCTCTTCCAGTTTCCTCCTGTAGCACCACAGGGTATTTCCTTGGCTTTGAGCCCTTCGGTTTTCCACTATTCAGGAGAATGCACGGATGCTTTTCTCTGAAATGTTGTGAGGCATAAATAACATTTCTTACCAAAGGAAGTTAAAATATTTTGAAAAGTTCAGAGGAACAGCAAGTGCCATCAGCTGCACCACCTGATGCCACGGCAAGCTGGACAGAGCCTGGCGCCGGACAGCGTTGTCAGCAGTGGGAAAGTCAGCTCAGGAGAGAAAGCAGGCTTTTCCTCTCTGCAGATGTTTTGCAGAGTGGAAGGAGTGCATCTCCGTGCTGCTGCTCTGCTGCCTGTCTCGGCACGTCCAAGAGAAGCGGCAGGTTTAGATCGGGTTGTCTCCTACACGCGTCCAGCCAGGAGTTGTTTGCATCACGGAGGAGGCAATGGGTGCCCAAGGCACCGTGAAACCTCTTCCTTCCATGTGCTTGTCCTGCAGGTACTTGATAAATGTCTCGCTTTAAAAACGGAACACACCACCCCTAGTGAGTTAAACCTCCCCTGGCATTTGCAAAGTGCTGGGCCTGCTTTTCACCCACTGGTGGGGTTTGGGTTCGGTACCTTTTAGCAAGGAAAGTTCTACGGCAGGAGGGTGCTCTTGGCTGCCTTGCAGACATGCTAAAGCTGCACTTGACTCCTTGTCCACTGGATTTGGCTCTGTCCTTCAAACCTGATCCAGCTGAATGCTTTAATTTGAGAGCCTTCTGCTGCCTGGGTGGTGGGGAAGAGGGGGGTGAGGAGTGGTCCCGCAGCTGGGAACTGGTATGACATCAGGGTGTGGAGTGTGGAGACGTCATCTGTTTGTGCGCTGGGGCTGCTCCCAGTGCCGAGGCATCTGTTTCCACACCTGGCTGGAAGTCGTTGCTCCACTGACAGGATGAAAGTCTCTGAGGTCCCGTCGCCATTTATTCTTTCTTGGGTAATGCCTGAGGATGGGACTTCTTTTCTTTCTGGTCTCAGGTAAGGAGTAAAGTCAGGAGCCCCAGCCTTCGTTAACATCCTAAATCATCTGGTTTATATATATATATATATCTATTTATATCTATTTATATATATATATAAAATATATCTGATGAGAAATGAAAGCTCACTGTTGCATATTTCGCTCTAAAATATCTCTCTGCAGTGAGACTTGGGTAGGGTTCCTCTTACGCAGGAATTCAGTTCAAAGCAGTTTATTAATCCCTCCAGGCTTTGCTGGCAGAAGAGAGAATTATTGACTCTGTGGCACCAGCAAAGTATCCAGAATCTATATTTTGTTTAAAGCAGAAGCAGTTATTCTTCAACAGTGCCTTATTGTATCAGAAGGATTGCACGACCTTTGGTGAATTATTTTCCGCTGAAGTGGGGAGCAGCAGAACTCATCATGCAAGAGCTGGAATTCACGTCAGCTGCTGAGCCAGGGAGAGCTGCCCAGGAACAGCTACCGGGGAGGTTGGTTTAGAATGGTCTTTTTTAATATTTGTACCGTAGTTTTGAGGATCGCCACTCGTATCAGCCGGTTCTTGAACTGCGCGTGGCAGTGGCAAACCTTAGTGCCGTTGCAGAGGTGGGCTGCTGGCTCCATCTGGTTAATGCGAAGGGACTGGAGGCGTCCTCAGCCTCCCCTTCCCCCGTCCCCGTGCGGCCCCGCTGCCCCCAGTCCCGTCGCGCGAGCGGTGCGTGGGGCTGCTGGCGCTAAGCAGCCCTGTGAGAGAGCGGCACCACCAGCACCCGACCGAAACCTTCCGCCGGAGATCTGATCGCAGCACAGCTTTTAGCACCCAAGAGGTAATTTGTGGTGATGCAGCTGCAAGATGCTGAAGCCCTTATGGCTATCGTAATGCGCTCGGGAAGCACTCATGCCTCGCCGCAGATGTGGAGGGTGGTGGAGATCGGTGTGGAGCTCAGCAGCAAGGAGATAGATGCAGGAGCAAGTGAATCCTTGAAAGGGAGCTGTTATAGAATGGTAGCACTAATCCCATTAATCGTCTTTCCTCCCCCACAAGGTCACTCCAAAAATGTAGTGTGCGTGTGATTAAAAATAGACAGGATCTTTTAATTTTGTGTGTTCTTTCTTTCTCCAAAGCATAGCAGAGCACCAGGGGAGCCCGTGAGGAGCCAGCCAGCGTGGCCGTCGCTGCTGCTGCGGGGACCGGACCACTGACCTCTTCCATATCTGCTGCACCAAGGCAATTTGTAGGAGTGTGCGTGGCTTCTTGTTACTCCCTGAATGCCTCTGTAGTTCCCGCAGCAAAGAAACACCGAGATAAGAGCAAGCTCGAGCCTGTTGCTGTTGCCTGTCCCACCCGTGGTGCCCAGTCACCGGCTGCTGCGCAGGGTGACCCCGCAGGGGCTGGGCAGGGGGCACAGCCTCCCCGCAAACCAGCAGCGGGGCCCGCTGTGTTTCGGGGGTCTGCGGTGCCCCCCGCTGCCCCCGCCTGCGGGCAGGGGCTCTGGCCGCGAAGCAGAGCTGCCTGTGCCGTGGGTGCCCCGGCCGGGTACCCAAGCACCACTAAAAGCTGCAGCGAGGTAAATCTGCATTTTATTCTGTGACATAAAGGGGATTCAGTTGTTGCTCCCCTGAACTTTGAGCAGTGGCAGTTAGAGTAATTTCTGATCCATTAAGCAGAGATATGTGTCTAATAGGAAGAATTTTTATTTCTTTTGATGTTTTATTTCTTTAGCAGCAGATTGGGTTTTTGCATCCCTTTTTCCTCTTTATTTGGGCAGGGGTCATGTTACTTTCCTCCAGGTTTCTTTTATGTCTTTCATAATGTGTGAGGAGGAGAAAATCATAACTACTAATTTGCATTGAGGATGTGAGTTAGATTCAAAGGCACGGAGCACTTCAGCAGTGCTTTCCGAAAATAGTTCTTCAGGTTTTGTTCTGACACCACTCTAAGAGCTGGGCTGCTTATTTGGTGGAGGGAGGTTTGTAGCGCTCCTTGCCTGAATGCATGGGAGCTGGGGTTTGCAGATATCTGCTGGACCTGGGACGACCGAGGGGGCGAAGCAGCCCGGGCTGGGGTGGTGGCAGCACTGGGGCTGGAGCACCCGCAGGGAGCCCAGCAGTGCCGGGGACCTCGGGCCCTGCTCTGGGCAGCAGTTCCTGCCTCGCACCTTTCCCTGCTCCAGGATCTCGGGTAGAGAAGGCAAAACCAGGCTTTTGATCGGTTATTCCAGTCGATGCTTTTTTTTTTGGTTTCCATTTCTGGCTGGATCAATTGGGTCATGAGAATGTGCAACAAGTGCTAATTACTTAAAACTGGGGGCACAGCTCTGACCTCCAAACCTCTGCTCTGTACACCTAAAATATCTTGCTTGTACAACCTGAAGTATCTTCCTTCAGTGGGTTTTGATTCTCTTGCCATGCCAGCTGCTCTCACGGGTACAAATCCAGGCAGTCTCCTCATCCACAGAGTGGTGGGAGGGCTGAGGCCCTCTTACTTCCCAGCTTTTGGCATTTTTAAAGAACTCACTTCTTTATACTGCAGGGGTTTCATAAACAGGGACTTACCGATGAGTTATCAGGACAGGAAGCATTACATTATTATAATAGGACATTGTTCAAAGTACTGTTATTGTTGTTGTAAAACAGATTTAAACAATGTGGTTCCATAGTAAAGGTCCGAGACTTTGGTTCTGCTGGAGATGGTGTTTTGTGCTGGGTGTCTTTACCCCTGAACTGCCAACAAAAGGCAATGCAAATGAATCGCAAGAGACTGCGGTAGCAAAGCTCTGTTGAATTTATTTCAGGCAACAGCAGTGAGAGAGAAAGCTGAACGCTGGAATGGGAGTCAGCACTGCCCTCCTGGGTGCTCCAAGCATGGGGCAGTTTGTACTTGCTTCTTTTTTTCTGCTGGAGCAATGTTTCACAGACATTGAAGTCTGTCGTCCCTGCTGTTGGGGATACAGCTAGCCAAGGGTTTTCATTCTGCCAGTTCATAGCAGCAGCTCACCTGGCAGAGATGACGACACCTGGACCCCACGTGTGGTGGGACTCAATCCAGTGTTGGAGATAGCGTTTGCCATAAATACGGGGAACTTGCTGGAATTGAAGCAAGGTTTTGAAATACACACACAGAGCAGTTAGGAAACATCGCTCTTTTCCTCTGGTGTAAATCTGTTGGGGATCTGAGAACTTCAGCTGAGATTTTTCTTGTCTAGCAGCCTTAAAAATTTTGCGACATGCAACGGTGCAGATTTATTACCCAAATGCGCTTGCCCTGCTGTTGGAGCTGGGCTGCGCTGCTCAGCTCCGCCTTGGCTGTGGGTGCTGGCGGTGCCCTGGGTGGCCCGTGCCTGGGGTGCAGCCTGGCCCGGCGCTGCGGGCAGTGTCGGTGCCTCCCCTGCGGGCTCAGCCAGGGAGACGTGCCAACGGGTCAGCCTCTGTGTGAGGAGAGCTCTTCCCTGACGGGGGGTTTTGGTCGGGGCACCCATCGCCAGCAGGTGCCCCTTCCCCAGAGGCGCTGCCGCAGCTCGGTGCCCAGAGCCAGGATCAACGTCCCGGAGCGCAGCGCTTAGTGATCTTGTTGATATGATGTAAACATGAAAAGTTCATTTGGAGCTCAGTCCTGGAGAAGATGGATCCCCTCTCCCATCCTCCCCCCACCCCCCCATGCTGTTTGCACTGGTGTGTGCAGGATCCTGCAGCCAAATTCCTTCTTGATCTGAAAACCTCTTCTGTTACCTTGATGCATTTTTAAAGCAGAACTAATGCATTAAATCTAAGGATTTGCCCTGTCTCCTGCGTGGAGGCAAAAACAGCATTTGTTTTATAATGGAATGGCAACTCCAAGCAACTACTCATGTTTTTAAAGTACTTTGTAAGAGCAGGATTGTGTTTGTCTGTGCAGCTGCTGTAGAATTGCATAGCCCAGAGCTGATGCCGTACAATAGACATTGCTGTGTAACCAGGGTGGCAGGGAACAAGGAGCACTTTCAAGCCAAGGGGGAGATGTAGCCAAGGGCTTGCACCCACAGAGCATCCTCGCAACCTGCTTTTTAGTGAAACTTGTGGGTGTCCAGCACCCCTCAAAATCTGTCTTCCCTGTGTTGAAGGTGTATCGGGCAGAGGATGCCAGGTCACGGGCTTGAAACGAGCTACCCCAGCACCCAAGTGCGGGGTAATTCACTGGATCGGGTCTGGATCTGGCCCATGAGTTCACTCGCTGTGGAGTGATCTCGGTAGGACATGCAGGATGAGGTGGAGAAGCTGGTCCTTGGTCATCATGTAAACCCCGCTCGCTCCTTCCAGGGGACCCTCGGTGGGGACTGGGCAGCACTCCCGGCTGCTGGCCGCCTGCTGCCGCTCAAGGGGCCCGAGAGCTGGAGCAGCGCGCTGCCACCGGACCCTGCGGGAACGCTGCCGCTTAGCTGAGGGTGTCCTAGATAGAAAAACTCCTAGCAAGGGAGCCTGAGTCATGATTCTCTCTATCCATCCAGTCCTTCTCCCTCACCACCCACCATGCAAAATGCCTTGTTTTTAAAAATAAAATGCACGAGTGTTTTATAGCAGTGTCTCTCTCTGCTGCTTCTCGTCCCCTGCAGTATGTTAAACTTGGATATAATGCCCAATAACCCGATCCTTCTGCCAGATCGTTGTATTACAGCAGTTTCCTGATCCAGCAGTGGCTTTGAGAGTGTGAACCTAAATTGCTGTCTTCAGCTGGGACTTGCGGTCTGAAAACTTAGTGCAGATTTATGTGCTGTTCTCGGGAGAGCAGCAGCGACCCACTCGTTCCGCAGCTGAAAAGCTTATAGCAAAGGGGTAGTGCCATGGTGCATTGGCAAGGGGTGAGACTGGAAGCAGGACCAGGGTCCTGTCCCTGCGCTCTGGCTGTCCGTGCCCCCTGGGACTCGCTTCTAACCATGGAAGATGGAGTAAGGCGCTGTGCTCTCCTCTTTGCCAGAGATTTCGGGGCAGGGGGGCAAGTCAAGCAATGCTAAATATTTTCATTATATTTGCTTGTAGGTTCCTGCTGGGGGCAAAGAGAGTCAAAAACAGAAAGCAGGAGCTTGAGCTCAGACCGGCCGAAACTGAGCTCAAGCCGGAACCTGGCTGGTGAGACAGAGAGCAAAGCTCCTGTTCCCAGCGTCGGCGCCAGGTAATCCTCCTCCTCTTTGCCATTTGTTCCCAACTGGCAAAACAGCAACCCGGAATAAGAAAGTGAGAATAAACATTCCTGGTTTTTTTTCATGCAAAAAGTTTTAATGGTAACACAGTAGCTTCCACGGGATGGCATACTGCAGGCGTCGGGCGCCGAAAGCTTCACCAGGCCTGTGTCTCCCACTCGGTGACCCCCGCCAGGCCACAGCCAGCTGGTGTGGCAGTGCACGCATGCTGCAACCCAGTGCTGCCGTTTGACTCCAATTAATTTAACCTACAGGCTACAGATCTAAACATTAGTGCTATAAACTTAGACAAATAAACTTCCGAAACTTAAAATGTTTTTAAACCATTGTTTTTCAGTTACAGAAATACAAAATAAATATCTTGAAGGTTAATACAAAACAGAAAATTAATATCTTTTTGTTTATTGGCTTCTTTCTTCTCCCTAATAGTATGTTAAATTGAAAAAACCTTTTTAAAAAATGAACTTCACATCATGGAAAAAAATATTAAGCATCGCTAAATTTGTACAAGTGTCTCTAAACGTTAAACTAAATATATGTATTTTATTTATTCCTCCTACCCATCACCAAATAAGAGATTATATATCCTACTGTTTCTAAACATATACATGTAAAAATAGTCATTTCTGTTTTCTCATTTATAGTAACATGGCTGTAACATTTCATTATAATGTCCTGGGCTCAGTGCAGAAAGAAGACAACAAAATTCCCTGGTCTGTTATTTGGGGAACAAGGTAAATTACCGTTTCTTGGTCCCTACTGCCTTTAAAATTTATTTCGTTGGAACTTTGGTATAAACAGATATTTTTTTCCACTTTTGTTACACGTGTAGTCTTCACCAGCCCGACCACCATTAGGTATCTCGTGTGCCAGCCCACAGAGTGGTTTCTGATCCGCTCACAACTTCCCATTTGAAGCAGGTACAAAGCGATCAGCTTGTGCAAGCTCCCACTGAGCTCACTGGTGAGTCCCCATTGCTTCACCTGGGCAGTTTTGGGTTCTAAACACTGATTTTTTTTTTTTTATGCGTATTTTGAAATGTTACTTTTTAAACAGGGGAGATACTGAGACTTACGGCAAAAAAACTGAAAAACTTAAAAGTCTATAGCTATTATTACACTTACAACTTGTAGTTGCACAAATGAACTGCAATAACTATTGGGCAATGAATAAACCTGCTGAAATAATGATAAATGTACATATGAATTTACATATTCCTGGGCTGCTCAGTGTGTCCAACTTAACTGTTTTGGGGCCGATGTTGGCATTCCTCTTCCTAGCGCTCGGCACGGAGGAGGGACGGGCGATGGGCCTCCCCTCCTGCCGCTCCCGGGCTGTGCTGTGCCCGAGGGAGGGCTTGGAGGCTCCGCGGCGGCAAAGCTGGATGGCTGCGGGCTGGAAGAGCTGCAGCGGTGGGGGATCTTCAGTAAAGGCTGCTTATTCTCTCAGACTTTTTTTCCTCAAGCTGATTTCTTGGATTTTCTGAATCTAGAGATGCTTGGTGTTTTAACAGTTCTTGCTTTGCTTTGGTGGCTTATGAAAAATTAAACAGGATGAAGTCAGGAAAAAAACCGCTTGAAAATAAGTGTTCATTAAAACACCTGGTGACTAAGAATGTATCATGGATTAGAAGTCTGAATGCCCTACAACCTTAAAGGTGTTTTCTTCTAATGTTAGCTTTAGAAAATGGACCATTACCAGAGGGAGAACAGGGTTGTTGGGAGAGTGAAAGACGTAAATATCCAGTGTCCTGCACACTGTGGTCTTTCACTAGCTTATCAGTATTGGGATACTTTTTTTTTCTAAAGGCCCAGGTTCTTAGATTTGTGTTTAAAAAAAGAAAAAAAAAATCCCCTTGACTTCCATGTAAGAAGAGGAGCCCTCCTGGCTGTAGGAAAAACCTCTTGAGAATGATTGTCAAAGGCTCAGCGACTGGAAGTCAAACAGAAACGGCAGCCAGGCAGGCAGGGTCCCTCTCATGGTTACTGAGCTACCCCGGCACTCCTCGCCTTTGTGGGTGTCTGGCGCTGCCCGTGCCCGAATCCAGCTGCGACACCTCCAGCCTGGCCATCCCCTGCTGTGGGCAATGCGGTTTCTGGTGGCACCCACCAGGCGTGATCCTAAATGCTTTGCGTGACCACAGCATCCTCTTGTATGACTCGTTCTCTGACCAAGGGATCATTAGATCCTCTTTATCATAGAGCAGGGACTGATCCCGGGGCACTTTCTATGGACCCCAGCCTGGCTATGGTTCTCAAGCTCATAGGAGAGCAGTCTGCCAGCAATGCAGCAGCCAGATTCCATTTGACATAGCCTTGCAGAATTCCCTCCTGAGACCAGACATCACTTTGACCTTCCTTGTGGCAAGCGGTGGGAGATTTGGGCCCAACGCTCCAGCTTTTGGAGGGACCAGGATGGGAGGCTCCTCTGCATCCCCCTTTGTGTCTGAGACGAGTCACTTCTGGCTGGGGCGGGGAGGCATCCTCCGTGTCAAGGATGTGGAGAGAATCAGTTAATGTTATGTTTTCTTACCTCTGCTGCCTCTGCTCATAATTTATCAGGAAACATGACTGCAGTTCAAGCTCGGGGGGTAGGTTACTTACGGAAGCACTCCAAGGTTTCTGCCGGGCTAGGCAAGCAATTAAAGCTGAGCTGATGAATGATCTGATTCGGGCTCCAATTCATTAACTAATCATAAGAAAAAAGCAGATAGAAAATAAGCCCAATTCAAGAACTTGCGAGAGGTGTGTTAATGGTCCCTCTGTCCCCACGTGCTGCTTTATGCGCTTCTCCAGAGCTCCTTTCCTGCGCTCTGCTGACAAATGTAATGCTCCGGGTGGTCAGAGCCCCCATCAGCCTGCCTGCGCCTTCAGCCGGGTAGGCAGAGAACAATATATTTTCATTATAGGAATACATTACACTGCAGTACACCTGCAGTTGTATTTTGCTTTTCCTAATGTTATTTTCTTTGCGCTCTATGCTTCATGTGATGGTTTGTGGTAAAACAGAGGACTGCAGACTTGGCGGCTCAGCAGGGCCAGGGCTCGGACAGCCTCTCTGTACCATTGAGAGTGCTCCAGAGGGGAGGCATCCCTGGGGGAGCAGGGGTGGCCTTCCCCTGTGGGCCCTCCCGGCCAACTCGGGAATGACAAAACAGCGTCCCAATGCTGATGGCTAACCTCTCCTCGCTGGGGAAATGGGCTGAAGAGAGTCTGGAGGGTGGGAAGACAAGAGGGAAGTTAAATATATATATATATATAAAAAGAACAGAACCCTTGAAGAGCTCGCCCACCTCCATGTAAAGCTACCACCCTCCTGCCAACATGTGATGCCTGCCTTTTCATTGCTACCCAGTTAGAAAAAAAAAAAAAAAATTGGATGACAGCAGCCAGAGAGGGACAGGGGTTTGGAGCAGATTCTCATAGGAGATGCAGCGTGCTTCAGGTCAGCAGCCCAAAGCTGAAAGAAAAAAATGTGAAGTTTGCTCGTGCTCCAAGAACCCAGTGTGGTGATTCTGCTTGCAGAGTGAAGGTGGCTGGAGTAACTGTTCCAGAACAGACGTTTTTAGTCTGGTGCACTTGGAGAATTGCTCCTTGACAGACCCAGCTGATGTCTTCCTCAGCATGATCAGCTTCTCTGTTTAGACAAGGGCCGCTTGTTGAGCACTGCCTGGCCCAGGGCTCATGGCAAAGCTCCAGGTTAGCTCCAGGTGGTTCTGCTTTACCTGGGCTGTTGGAAGAAAAAGGTCTGAGTTCTAGTCCCTCTTCCTTGGGAGGTGCCTTGCTGAAATAGCGCAGTCCAGATGCTTCCTCCTAGGTGTTGCCAGGGGAGGGGTGGAGAAGGTGAGGAGGACTTAGCAATTTTGCTCAGTGGGCTGCAGTATGAAACCAGTGGGCAGGCATGTCTATGGGAACAAGATGCTTATTAGAGCTGTTGCTTTAAAATATATCTTGTTTCCAGTTCTCTCTCCCTACATATTTTGAATATACTTAGGGCATTTATCACCATAGCATCAAAGCACTGAAATATCCTGTGCAAGAAACTGAGACATCTGTCCCAAAATAGCTGCCTGCTCTTTTACCAAAGCACCAATTTCGCTGTCAGTGCTTCCTTTCCCAGCCGTTTCCCGTGACTGTGCATGTGTGTGCACAAGCGTCAGAGCTCCCTCTGTCCCCATCAGCCCGATGCTGTCACTTGTTGTCATAAGGCAATGGGTTAAGGGCCAAGTCCAGGAGAGATTTGCGGTGCCTTTTGATGTGTTTGTCTTCAGACTTCAGTATCGTGTAATGGGCTGAACAGTTTTGCAGGCTTCCCTGTGTGCATGGGTGCTGTGAAACCTTATTGCTGTTTGTCTTGGTATGAGAGGATAAGAGGGTGGTTTTGCTCCATGAAAGGCAATATTCTGAACTGATAATGTGAGTGGTATCTGGCTGTTGTGAGCCCAGATGTGCAGACAGACTTTATGGCTTGTTAAGTCTTAAGGCATGCTGAGCACCTTTGGCTTTTCCTGATGCTCTTGGTGTCCCCTGAAGCTTAGCACATCTGATAAATCAGGCCAAAGGAGGTGCTGTCTTTCCTCGTATCTCGCCTTTGGTGGCAGGACCGAGGCGTGAGAAACGGAGCCGCAGTCACTTCTGTCTGTTGCTCTCCGAGCTTTTCATTTTGCAGCCCCAAACTGAACTTCAAATTCTTCCTTGCTGCCTGGTCTTGCATGCCTGCCTCTTGTGAAAAAACCTGCCCCACTTGTAGATTAAATTTCCAAGGTGACTTACGTCAATGTACATCCCTCTGAAGCGCCCGGTGAGTTATGGTTCGTTGTTTTCTTTTTGCCCCTAATCTTCAAATGCCTCTGCATGCAGATCACACCGCGCTCCTTCCTGAGTGTCAGCAGTTATTGACGTGCTCCGTGGTCTCGAGGAATGCTCCTTCTGAGCTCCTGATGAAACAGGCACTGGGGCCTTGCAGGGCAGGGTTAATGGCCGATAACAAGGGAGGATCTTTGATCAGAGCTGCTGCAGAATCCCCTCTCATCATCTCGTTCCCGGCTCCCTGGGGACACCGAGCTCTGGTGCCTGTTGCTGTAGAGTGTAAAACCGTGGGATCGGCATCAGCCGCGGTGCGTGCGCAGGGATGGGCCCGTCCCCCTCCCCAGGGCACAGCCCAGCCGGCTCCCAGCCCTGCCACCCTGCTCAGCAAACACTACGACCAAGCCAGTCCCATTAGACCTTGGCTCTGTTACATTGGCGTGAGATGAGGACACAGGTTTTTGGGGGCAGTAAAACGCAGAAGTTCCCCTTCCTTCCCTACGCATGCCGTCCCTGCCAAGTATTCAACTGGGCATCATGTTTCCTACTGCTCCTTCTTTGCCAGCATTCCATCTGCATAATTAATTCTCGTGTAGCTCCAACCGCCCATGCCACCATCTTCCGTGAGTCTCATGGGAGGTCAACTGTTGAAATGCATCAGATGCTTTGTCAGCGGATTACAGATCAGGCCATACCAAGCTGTCTGTCCTCTCATCAGCATGCAGTAAGTGATCACATCTGGAGCCAGGCATGAGCAGGCAGCCCCTCCTTCCCCTCCAAACCACCACTATAAATTACTACCCAAGCTGGTCCTGGACGTGCCTAATGCAATCCTATTTATTTCTGAATGTGCCTGGAAGAAGTGGAGGTGTTCTTGGTTATAGACACAGCTTATGAGGTTTTCTGGTTTAGCTTTAAAGGGATGAGAGAAGTCTTCAGCAAAGAACCGGCATGTCTTCTCTGAGATGTTCAACTGCCTTTGAGGCGGCATTGCTGAGAGTCATGTTCGCCCTCTTATTTGCAGCTTGCACTGCCTTTTATACCTGGGCAAACTGCACATTTTTAGTTTGTCAGGATTTTTCTGCAGGAGCTTAAACAGTGACAGAGAGCACAAGGTGAAGAATTTGTCTGTGCCATTGGTAGTTTCTGTGCTACTGAAAATCCCTGCAGGCAGACGCCAGCTTCCTGCTCCACAAACAGGGAAAAGTCTGAAAGAGTAAAAGAACAGGGGCTGTAGACTAATATGAGTTATTTTATCCATTCCCTTTTCTTAGTTCCAGAAGAAAACTTCCTTCTCTGAGGCTGTGCCAGTGCCTCGGAGAGTTTCCATTGGCCAGTGGAGGTAATTTCATGGGTTTTGTATGCAATTAACCAAGGATGTGATTTTACAGCAGTTTTGGATGAAGCACAGCTACCGCAGTTCGGAGATCTAGCGGTTGGTGGTTGTGGCTAGGCTGGGAATTGCTGGTCTATAAACTGGCGATAAAAACAAAGCATGAAAAACAAAAGCTGTTGTGCATGGTTTTGCTGGGGAGCAGTCCCAGCTGGCGAGCCGGGCCTGGCTCTCTGACTCTGCCAGCTTTTCTGTGGGTTCACAGGAGGGTGATTGAAATGGGGTCAGCTGAAAACTGGAGCTGGTGCTGCTGTGGCAGAGCGGTGGTCTGTGGCATGGTGAATGCTGAATTCCGCTCTCTATTACGTAGACAATGTTTCATGCATCTTAATGTAGACTTAAACCCATGATTTTCACTTAGGATATTTACAAAAGCAGTATCTGAATGGGTGGGTGGTGGGAAGGAGTTGGAGTGAGCTCATGGACTGCTGGGATGTAGCTGACAGGTAATTAGAGGAAACCAAGCAATGAGGAGAAGCAAGATTCAGTACTCCTGTCTGCAGAGTCTAAGTGACTGCGGTTATGGCATGCCTCTTTCCTCTCCAAATCACCTTTTAAACTGTATTCTGTGTTAAAACTCCTGGACTAAAACCAAATAGAAAAGCAAGCAAGGAACCAACCAACCTAACAAAAAAAAAAAAAAAAAATCCGAGTGAACCCCCTTCAAAAGGCAACACGAACCGTCAGCTAGGAACTGACTGATTTTGATTTATGGTTTCTTTATCCTGCAGAAGCAGGCAGCTAATGAACCAGTATTTTGATCTCTGTGGGCTTTCCTGCAGCAGTGAGGAGATCAAAACAAGCTTAACTATTTCTGATACCTGCACGCTTTCTTCCCCCTCCCGCTCCTTCTCTGGTACCTTACAGGCAGCCTTACAAGACACCAAAGAACATCAGTTTTGTGGGTGCCACAAACACCGTTTGCATCTCTCGCAGCAGCCACAGGGCAGTGGGGCTTCTCCAGCCACGCTCGGCACAGCAGGGGCCAGGACAGGACTCTGCCGTGCATGGATGGATGCTCTCCTGTCCCGTCCCACTCCCTTGGGACCTCCCCCAGTTCTCTGCAAGGCTCAGACCTGCAGGTCCCGAGGGTGCTGGCTGCGTGGGGACATGGGGAATGCCTGCCCCTCGCTGCGGGAGGAGGAGCGGTGGAAGCGGCAGGCTGGTGTGGGGTCCAGGGTGCTCGCCCCTTGCAGGAGGGGGGAGAGGAGCAGGCGCGTGAAGGAAAGCAAGCGGAGGAGTTACCCTGTCAGTTTGCAGAAATGCTGCTGTAGTTCTTCTTGACGGGGAAGGTCAGCTGCCCGGAGAGGTCCAGCGACAGCGCCTTCGGGTGCAGCACCCGTCGCTGGTGCAGGGGGCTGGAGCTGGTCCTGGGCGAGTAGAGCACTGCCAGCTCGGGGCCCGGCAGGCTGGCTTCTGGCAGGAGAGCCTCTGCCGCGGCTGCCGGCTCCGTCCTGCTGCGCGGCAGGCTTGGGGAGGGCTGCAGGCTGTGCCGCTTGGGTGGCGGGGGGCTGTGGTTCTGGAACCTCACAGTCTTCACTTGCTGCAATGAGAAGGGGACCAGGGTCATGGTGGGAAAAGCAGCCACCTGCTCCCCTTGCTGGGATCTGCCCTGGAGAGCCTGGGGGGTGAGCTGAGGCGGCGGCTGGCTCCTTCCTCGGGGCAGAGGCTGCCTGTTGGAGAAGCCCAGTGTGATGTGCAGCTTATAGCAGGTGGAAGAGAGCACCAGGGAAGGGCACAGTGGGGTGCAGCAGTGCCACCAGCTATCACAGAGACCTGGGTGATGGCTCTCTGGACCGGCTCTCCTGAGTTAGTGGGCGAGAGTGGAGGGGAAGAGCGGCTGGCAGCACGACACGAGGAGGGAGGGTGGCCTGTCCTGCCGTGCCCTTCATGGAGAGCCTGCGATTTCTCTCCAGCTGATGATGTTCCTCTCGGGAGCTCCAAGGTCGGTTGGGCTTTCAGGGACTTGTGGAGCGATTTACTCTTTGGGTGTCATGGGAAGGGAAAGTTGTCACTAGGACAATTTGCAGAATGATTTGATATTTATGAAATTTCCCTCTGGCTGCTAGAGGGGAAAGAAATTTCCTTTCCAAAGGGCTCAGCCAAAGCAGCGCGGGGGAGATGGGGGAAGAGACCAGCCTGACATATGGTCTAACACCCAGGTCTGTGGTGTTTGCTCATTCACTCCCAAACTCTCAGGGACCTCAGTGGGATTCTTGCCTGATTTAAGACTTCAGGAAAGTCTCAAGGTTTGATCATGACTGAACATTGGTTTACACTGAAAGAGTCCCTGCAGCATCTTGCCTGTCTAAAGGGCTTAACGTGAACAGCAGTCAGCAACACAAATATCTGATTTCTTAATGCAGGTACAAATCCCGGTGATTCTATCAGAAGAAAACCTGGTGAGAATGGAGTGAAGCCCTCAGGGGATTTGGCCCCAGTCAACATTGGGCTGCCGCTGAATGCCAGTCCCAAGAGGACTGGGGGGACCCTCTGAAGCAGTAGGTAACTGCTGGCCGTACCTTTTCGGCGCTGTTGCGGGAGGTGTCTGGTTTCACCAGGATGGATGGCGGGGCTGATGCAGGTGGCTTTGGAGCTGCTTCGCTCTTTGCTGGAGGATCTTTGGCGTCCAGGATCACCGAGCTGCACACAGAGGGAGTTCTGCTTTCCCCTCCTCTGACCACGAGTGCCGGTGAAACGTCGTGGGAGAAGTTTGGCCTTGTTCCTGCCTCGGCCATGCCAGCTCCAGGAGGGATGCTGTGCGGCTGGGGGCTGACGTGCTGATAAAGCTGAAACTGCTGAGGTCTCACCGCAGCCGTGGGAGGACGCCTGAGGGAGCCGGCAACCTGCACGGGGGTCCCTGCCTGCCCCGGCCTCTGCAGAGATCCGTCTGGGGAGCAAGAACCATTGGAAGGAGGTAAGTCAGCAGGAATACAAAATGGTACAGACAAAGCAAAGAGGCAGAAGTGAGCAGTGGTTACAGCCCCGCACTAACAGCCCCGTTCACAGGGATGCTGCGGGGTTGTAGCTCCCAGGGATCGCCATGTATCTACCTCCATGCACCGGGACTGGTTTGCAGTAATGCTGTCTGCCTCCTTGGCCTCGCCTCGGCAGGCAGCTGCTCTGCTGGACACTGGCGAGGCCAGCAAACCAAAACCCTCAATCCCCCTGTATTTGCACAACAACTCATGCCACAGAAATTCTTCTGTCTTGGATAGGACCAATCTGGTTTCTGAGAGCTTGCCCTGCCTTCTCCCGGCCTGCAAATACTCTTGGTGCAAACGCTTGGTGCATTAACCCCAAACACCAGGCTGCACAGCCTGCACGATGTGGTTGGATTCTCCTGCCCAGCTCCCGAGGCGAGGAGTTGTGGCAGCGCTGCTCCCTGGGTGAAGCGCCGCGACGAGCGCGTAGGACCAGATGCAGCCCCACCGGGAAGGGGCGAGGGGGGTGACCGTGTTGGGTGACACAGGACATCTGCCACCAGCACACGCTGCTGGGGAGCAGAAATCACCCCCCTGAGCAGAAAGCCTCCCCTGGGAGCCCCCAGGGAACAGCCCCCCGTGACGGGTCCTCACGGGGCCCGGGGCGCTCCCGGCCCCCTCCCCACGGTTTCTTTGCCGAACGTACGAAGTGCCAGCAGCAGCCCTGCCCCTGAGCCCTCCCGCCAGCCCTCGCCGGCCCGTGCTGTTTGTTGTTCCTACTTGGCTGCTCCATCCCACAGCTGCTTTCCTCTCTGCAGCGCAGGAAGTCACACGCTTTATTTCTTCTGCAGTTTCTTGCTGTTCACAAGATTGATGTTATTTTTTTTTTTTTTTTTTTTTTAAACAGAGCCACCACAGGGGAATGAGTCCTTTACAGTAAAACAACTCTTAAGATAAATCCAATTTCGAGTCTAAAAACACTGACAATGGCCCTTGCAAATGCACCTCCACCCTGCCAGGGGCACTGCCTGCCTCCAGCAGCAGCTCTGCCTGCAAGCGTGGGAGAATACACCACTTAGTTGCCCAAATACACTTGGAAATGTATTCCAAAGCAGCATTTATGGGCTGAAGATAAACCCTGCCAGCCTCGTTGGAAAGAATATAACCAACTGAGCTCCGCATAAGACTTCACAAAGAGTTTTTCTGTGCTGAGCCAAAAACCCTAAAAATTACCGAAATAACCACAGCTGGGGAAAAGCCAGTGGTGTGGGACCCAGGCTCCTCTGCCAGCCTCCCCAGAGGTGTTCACGAAGGCTCCCTCTCCCTGCCCTCTGTCCTTGGGAGGGGTATGTCCTACAGCCCTGGGCATGTGCAAGTGAGAAGCATGTACTGGATCGTTGCAGAGGAGGAGAAGAAAAACAGAGCTGATATGGAGGCTTTTTCCCTCTAGCTCTCTGCTACATCAAGGCTTTTGACTTCACTTTTCACTGGGTAACTCCTGCTTCTTTTTTTTTTTTTGTGAAATATCCTTTCTCACCTTCAGGCTATTCATGATTTTATGCATCTCTGATATTTCCAAGCTGAAATTTTTTTTTCCCCGAAATGGAAGTTATTCTATTCTCTTGATCATCCTCCTGCATACATTTCCTGATTTTTACTATATTCTTTTTGAGGCACCAGAAATACATGAAGTGTTCAGGATATGAGTTCACCAGAACTCCCCCAATGGCCCAGCTGAGTTTTACTCTCTTGTTCTGAGTTCCTTTCTTAAAAATGCCTAATAATACTCTAAATTAACCTTTTTAAAAATTGCTTCTGAGCATGGAGTTGGAGCTCTCAAAGAGCAGTCTGTGACGATTCCAAAACCTCTCTCCAGGGAGACAAAAGCTAATTTAGGGCCCAAGGGTTGTGCATCTTTAATTAGGGATTAGTTCTCCCCATATATGTGTATCGACGTTTCACGCCAAAAAAAAAAAAGCATTTTAGTGCCCTGTTGCCTGGTGTTGTGGATTTCAAAGGTTGGATTTGCTGATTTATATTTTCCAAGATCGCTGCAGAAGTCCCTTTTAGAGACTGATGATATTGTTTTGGTACAGTTCATGTTTACCTTGCTGGAGTTTGTATTTCATTTTCTTTGTTTGCCACATAAGGATACTTTTATGTGTAATGGCCTCCCTTACTCTATTGTTTAAACGTTTTTGGTTAACCAATGCATTTTGAGCCATGTTCCTGTGCCTACTGAGGACACGGTCATCAGCTGCTCCCGCAGAAGTGAGCCATGCCACGCTCTGGTGCGGCACCGGTCCGTAGGGGCGAGCCAGCTGGCATCGCCCCCAGCCCTGTCTTTCCGCCTCTGCGGGGGATTAACCCCCATGGGCATTTCACCCCGCTCCCCTGCCAGCCTGGAGGGCTAATCTGCAGAGGTCGGGGCAGTCTTTGCTACGCTCAACCTAGGAAATCACGTTTTCCCTCACGTGCAGCCCCCTGCCCAGCGGCAGGATAACGCTGCCTGTCCTCGGCACGGCAGCCGGGCTTTAAGGACACCCCTCGGAAAGACCTCTCTCAGGAGCTGGTTTCACAAGGGGGATGCAGCTGGGTGACGGTGTGGTCACTCCATGTCTGCAAACCTGGGGACGCCTGCCCCCCGCGGCTCACCTGTGGGTGAGAGGAGATGCTGTGAGTGCCTCGGGGCACGGCCGGTCTCTGCTCACGTCGTGCTCAGCCTGACGCAGGAGCCCAGCCCTGGTGGGGACCACTCGGGAGAGCTGCTGTTCTGGCAACGTGCATTTCTTTTTTTTTTTTTTTTTTTTTTTTTATGGCTCCAGTGCCAACTGCATGCAGCCAGTGTGGTCTGTGGGGGACGCGTCTGGCTTCTCCCTCCTAGAGAACCCCCCCCAAGCACTTACTCTTCCTCGTGCTGCCGCGGCCGCGCCGCAGTGATGCCTGTCCTGAGGCTGCTGCGGCCGCGCTCCTCCCGGGCGAGGTGATGGGCACGGGCAGCAGCACCGGTTTCAAAGGTCTGCTTTGTCTTGGGCCATTTTCTGAGATGCTCCCTTGAGAGGAGAGGGAGGAGGTCGACAGCGTCCATGAGGCATACAGGGAAGGCATCTTTGAGTCGGAGAGATTAGATTTCCTGTTTGAAAAGGAAAAGAGAATAAGCTCAGACTAGGCTTGGGGCTTTGTAAGGAAAGCAGGACTTTGTCCAACATGGAACTCAGTGGTTTTAACACACCTGCACTGCTCCCAAGTCAGGGCTTTGGTGGGAAACACTATGGATGATACAGTTAGTTCAGGTTTCTGATTCCATTATAATGAGGGCTTTCATCTTTCTGCATAATTTACAAGAAACTATTCCCAACTTTCTTAAAGGAACTTTCCTTCCTCAAAGGAAGGAAAAACCATTCCTTTGATTCTTCCTTACCTTTTTGGCAGGGTGGTGGAATGATTTATGGTTTAATAACTGAGCAGTGATTCATCAAATAACTCAGGCATCAATTTATTATGAAGAAATTTTCTGAGGAGGATAGAGTAGCAGCTCCAAAACCAGCGCTTATGGTTGAAGCGCTTTATGAGGCTATTTAGGGTGACTGGGCTGTGCTCTCGATTATTTGTTTGCTCTGTTTATTGGTGAGGTGGGGCCACGGTGTTATCGGAGGCTGTATGTTGAAGAAATGAGCTGGAGAGACAAAGACTAATCACCAGCGCTCTGGAATGCGGGGAGGATGCGGGGGCAGGGGGCAGTGCTGGGATTAAAGCAGAACTGGGACCTCTGGTCTGAACCGAGTGATTTGGCAGAATAAAATATAAGCAGAGAAAGAGAGGCGAGGAGGGGAGAAACCAAATGGCGGCAGGAGTATCTGGGAGCGTAAGGGGAATTTTTGGTGTGTTGCTAGAAGGCTTTCAGGGGGGCAGAGGCTGAGATGCTCCTGATCTTCCCTGGGTGCAGTCCTTTAACCCCGCGCAGAGGCACGGGCAGGTGGGTGTGCGTGGAGGAGATCCCCGCGAGCTGCAGCTGCCCCTCCGAGCAGAGCTCCCTGCGCCCATCCGTCCCCGCTCCCGCAGACGGGGCTGGACCACCGCAGCAAGTTTCCAGCCGTGGAAACCCTGCTCCAAATAGCAAAATCACAGTCCTGGGAGAGGTGTCCTGACTTATCCCCACTTCCTTTTTGCAGAAGCAGAGCACTACATTTCTAAGCTGTTCTTCGTTTCTCTGCCTAACCTGAGCATATCTCAGGGGAACTGAGGACACAGGCAATTTTTTTTTTCCTCTCCTAAACTGTATATTTTAATTATTGCTCTTTCTAATGCATGTTTGTTTAGTTAGATCAATGGCGTCCCATGCTTAAATGCCTGCTCTAAAGACAGTATTATGACTCTAAAAGAGCCTTCAGCTTGTGGTTTCCCTTCTGGCAGGAAAAAAAAAAAATAGACCGGAGTCATCCAAAAGGAATAAAGGCGAGTCTGAGCACAGACATGCTGCCGTTCATCCTGGCTCCCAGACTAACTCATCAAAATGTGCTGGTTGTGTCACTTACAGGTCTTTGCCAAAGCTCCTGGACTGAATTAAACAGTCATGGGAGAAGCTGCTGATGTCTCTGTCGACATCCCAGGTTAAAAACAAGCGGACGAAGGCTGATGTTGTGCTGTTTGCTCATCTGGACCGTGTGCCATCTCCAAGGGGAACACTGCTGGCCCCCTCTGCTCCCTGGCTTCTCCCTGTCACGGCACCCGGCTGTTGGAGGGAGATGTGATTCCCACGTGGTGCGTGCGGCTGAGTTGGTACATGGAGAAATAAAAGGAGTGAGAGCTGCCAGGAGTCATCCCACCCAGGTGAGGGGTCCCTGGCCTTTGTTAGTACTGCAGGAATCTCTTGCAGTGATTTCTCTGTGGGAAGAAGACCCCAAATCCTAAGTGTTACCCACTCCCCTCTCTGTGTGCTTTTGTTTCATGTAAGAAAAACCAGACCTGAAGAGGGGAGCGACATAGTTGCTGGGAAAGATCCCCACTCTGCCCGTGACAAGGGACATGCCCCACAGCCAGCCGTCGTGGTCTTTCCCAAAGACGCGGACCCCTTCTCCCTTCTGCAGCTCCAGCTCATCCGGTCCATGAGCCACGTAGGAATGGAGAGCCACGCACCTGGGGAGAAAGAGCGGGTGAGGAGGAGGGAAGGCAGCCTGCAGAGCAGTAACTGTCCCCGTGCAGGATGGCCGGAGCACATCCTGGAGCTCCTGGGTTTAACTGTGCTGAAGAACTGATGCTGCTGGCTTTGGGTGAGCAGTGGCTGTTTGCCTGAAGCCTCTTCAACCAGCACTTGCATCAAATATTTGGGTGTTGCCATTATTGTGGAGAGAAGTTGCAGGGAAGACGCTGCCTGTAACTTCAGGCCAAAAGGGATATGAATAAAAGAAGAGCCAACAGGAATGGAGAACAAAGCAGAGCCCATCAATGGTTTCTGTCCCAGAAGTGTCAGCCAAGCCAGCCAAGGGTGACAAGTGTTAGGGAGGAGAAAGCTGCTGTTCTCTACCTCACACAGTGAGTGCTCCATTGAAATAACTGATTAAGGGCTAATGTGTACCTGTCCTAAGGCAAAGCAGCATGAAAGAGTGCAAGTATGATGCTCTGTCCAAGCGATAGCATCAAGAATACATTCTGCCTTTGAACTACAGTGGTGAGCTGGAGGCCTTGCATCTGCTTGCCTTAAGCATCATCTGGAGGTGTTGGGAGGTGCAGGGAGGAGCACTGCTCAAACAGCAACGTGCGTGTTAACCCCGTCTTCCTCTCGTTCCTGGTTCTCCTGTGACTGGACCCCTGCAGAGGCTGCCACTGGGGGCCTTTGAGAATAAAGAGGACAAAGGAAAAGATACACGGCTCTGCTCTGGGCTAGCAAGGAAACCGGACTAGAAATTAATTTGAGATCCCCTCTAGACCTCTCTGTCGTGATTCTGGGACTACGACTGGGTGATGAAGCTTTGTTCACCACAGTGAACCACGTGTGACCACACAGCAAAACAGGAGCAAAAGAAAATGGCATATTCTTCAAAATTTTCCCTTATTTGTTCTTTAAAGAACTTTAGACTCCAGTGTAACGCATTTAATTTAATTGCATTGTTGTTTTTTTTTTAAGGGGAATATGATCTGCTCCCAAATATTAATGAGTTAGACCAATACAGCAATTATCAGATATTATTTAAAAAATAGAAACAACAGACTAGTTGTCTAGACAGTCAAGGACTATCCCATAATTTTTAAAAAGATTTCTCTCTCCCTGTTGTTCAGAAAAATCACTTGAAAGTTTGACTTGAAACGCCTGTCTTTATGAAGTTACTTCTCCTTCTGTACTTGCACGGACCAGGCGAGGTTCAGTGTAAGGGCGTTCCAGTTCTGCAGTGGTTTATCAATTTATACAGGATTCATCCTGAAGGGCAGGACATGCAGATACTGGTTTGATGTTGTAAGGTTGAAAAAGGAGCTGCACAAAACAGGCAGCTGATTGAACACTTTAATACAATCCTCATTCTGCAAATTATTTTAAGGTCTTGGGAGTTTTCTTGTGCTTAGGAGTAAGCGTGTGCAGTAGTCTTGGATGACCTATGCTAATGCATGAAAGTAGCAAATGTCATGAGAGCAGTACAGGTTTATAGATATTGCTCATGTGTACTAGTGTTTCCACAGGTCTGGGCTGATACTGTGGAGGTGCTAATTATCCCATAGGCAGCTTGTTGCCATTTTGTTGTTATTGGGTAGCTTACTACAGTGCCAGGCTGATGAACCTTATCTAGAGGAATTCAAATCATCACAATATATTATCTGCAAATTTTAACTCTGGGGGAGTTTTAAAAGATTGGATCATTCAAAACATCAGTGACCATCACTGTCTTACTTAAAATAAATAACTAGAAGCACTTAAAGAGTAATCATTTTCTTTATATTTAAAAAATGTACTGTTGACAAATGGGCAGAACTATATATCTATAAATAGTTAAGTGAGGAAATAAGGTGCAAGGATGGTTCACCTGCTGGGAGTATAATTAAAAAAGATGAGCACTGTAATTTGGATGAGAGAATGATCAGAATCTATCTCAAATATTTCCAGCAGTGTTCCCACATCCTTCTATATCCCTTGATTTTCCTAAATTTAATCTTTGAGTTCAACTGTGGTAAGTCTGTGTGACCCCCTGCTTTGACCAGCCAAGTACACTCCTACGTGGATCTGCCTTTGGATCCGAACATGTGGAGCTGCGTTCTGGTCTGCCTTTTACCTCCCAGCTCACGAGAACCCTTGGCTGGAGAGGCCTCAGGTGAAGGTACAAAAAATTACACGACCCCCCCACCCGCAACGTATTTCAGTTTCTCTACGTACATATAAGCTGATATGTGGTGCTGCAGGTGGGGAAGAGTGACAATGGCGGCTGAGTGCCCCAGTGATCCTGGCACAGGGTAGTAAGATGCACTGACCTACAGGGAGAAAGAAAACAATGAATTATTCTGAATATAGAGTTATTTTAGCCACTGGAAGAGCAGCTGAAAACATTTGACAGGCTTCACCCACCCTTCAAAAAAACTCAAAGATCATTCAGGAGAAAGAGGAGTTTGGAACATTTGACAAAAAAAAAAAAATAAAAAAAAGACCAGGCGTTAAGAGGAAGACTTGTGGTCCTTCCACTTCAGCATGAGACACTCTCCCGGGTAGGACTTGGTTGGACTGATAGTGCTTATCCCGTCCTGTAAAGAAGGAACTTGTTGGGACAGCTAACCTGGTGTGTGAGGAGGCTGTCAGAACAACGATGAAAAAGGATAAACGTAAACTAACAGCCACGACTTCCAGGTGTTAAGTTTGAGCCCTAAACCTGTAATTGTTGCTAATGTCATATGTGTGAGATGCACTCGAGTGGGAAACACTCCTTCGCCTCTTTCCTTGCACTCAGTGTTTTCTCACGCCTCTTTGGCTCTGAACAAGGTGAGTACCTTTGATTCATTCACTGTCTCTGGTGCCTGCTTCAGGAAGGAAAAGGAGTTTGGGAAAACAGCATTTCAAGCCCAGACTTTGCTAACCAGGAGGAGACCGTTGCGTCTGCCAGGTGAGGACTGGTGTAATCATTGCTGTTTTGCTTGTTATTTATTTAGCTCCAGCTGGGAGTATTGGCATTGTCTAAACCCTAAATAATACAGTCCTTGCCCCAGTGATCTTCTAATAACTATTATTAAAGCTGTTTACCACATCTGTGGCGTCCGAGGAGCTCCACAGACCCGTGCGTACACTCGGTGCAGACCGTGCCGGGAAGGGGAGTAGCCGTCTGCTGCATGGCGGGCAGCGCGAGAGCACGGGCAGAGGCGCCTCGCTCGGGTTGGTGTTTGGTTTGGGGTGGCCCTTTCCCCACCGTCACTTTGCATCTATGGAGAGGTACGAGGCACCACAATGCCTCCTCGGTCCTCTTGTACAGGTCTTCCGTGTTCCAGAGAGGAACCTCAGCCCCCTTTTTGCTGCCAAGGTAATTGTGTGCCTTGAACGCGCCGTACCAGACTGCTGCTGCAGTGGGTGAGCGCCCATCCCTGCTGCCGCCCACCGACGGTGAGAAGATGACTCCTTGCACCTCCCTGTTGTCCTGGTGAGGATGTGGGCAGCGTGCTGGGCTGTTCCCATTCCCCTGTCCCCCCACATCTTGCACGTCAAGTGACATCCACCTACTTAAGGGGTTTCTGAGGTGAGCATCCTCTGCCTGGTGTCCTGCTGAGCGTCTGGCCGTAACCCCCTGACCCCAGAACCTGCCTGCGGCGTGTTTTTGTTGTTGTTCTGAGTTCGGTTTCAGTTACGTGTCCTTTGGGCTCGCTGGGCCCTGGCGTGGTCCCACCATGGGCAGCTGTCCCCCCTCGCGTGGCACTGATCTCTGCAGAGGCTTCACCTCCATGAGGGGACTGCGAGGAGACGGGGCTTTTGTTCAAAGGGTGAAGGCCATCCAGTAGAAAGAATAGAAGAAATTTCTACAAATGTCGGCTTCTCAAGTTAGAGCAGTCCTGCTCGTGTGCCCTGCAGATGGAGAAGTAAATAGGATGACCTCTCTGAGGCTGATAAACTCTGCACCTCCATCTCCAGTGTACTCCGCAGGCTGGAGGGAGCTTCCAGGTGCCAAGGACAAGACGTGGAGATGCTTTACTTGGTTGCCGGTGCAAAGTGGGTTTGCGTTTCATGGCTGGCCAATTGAATAAGTGGTAAAAAAATCGGTACTAGAGCTATTAGATTTGGGAAATGTTAATCCTTTTCCAAAACCATCTCAAGAACGTGCACATAACCCCCGCCTAAAGTATATTGGCCAACTATACAAGTACTTCCACTAAGAAATGCTACTGAAGTGCTTGGTGGAGGTGTAGGTCTAAGCGTCTCCTCCACTCTTTCCCCCTCTGTTGGGGCCATGTCTCCTGGACCACGTATTGGTGTCTTCCCCCTTGGTCAGGAGATTTGCAATGCGGGAGAGTTCTCTGATCAGGGAATTCCTGCCATACCAGAAGAGGAAGGTGCTGGGCTCGATCCTGCTGGGAGCTGCATGACAGCATGCTTTAAAGGAAATCTTTTCCTTGCCAGTTGCAAACTTCTGTAGCAATCAGGATGCAAGGTCTTTCAATGAAAACTGAGAATTTTCTCGGGAAGGTAGACCTTTCCCTTTCATGTGAAAGCCCAGCTATCTTTCAAATGGCGAAAGCAAAACAATTTAAGCTGAACTTTTTTTGAGCAGTCCTAGCTGGCCGTCTTGTTTACATGCCCAGCAGAGAGGCAGAGGATTAGCTGGAACAAGGACAACAACATCTCCCTCCTCCAGAGGTGACCCGTCCCAGCAGGGGACTGGAGCCATGGCAATAATACCCTGCGCTTCTGTATCACCTTGCTTTGGAGGCTCTCCAAGGGCTTTGCACGCATTAGGAGATTATCGAGGTCTCTCCAGCCCTGCGGAGGCAGGGAGGGTTTGTTATCTCCGCTGCGCAGGCGGGAGGGCCGAGGTCTGTCGCAGGGATGGAGGGAGCCGCGCTGCCACATCTGGCACCCCACGGCTCTGGGGGCCGGGACGGTGTCCTCGGGGGTATCCATCTGCCATCTCTCACCGCCGACATTTGTTTCTGAAAACGATGAGAACAAGCGGTGCCGCTGAGCCCAGCGCGGGAGGGTCCCAGTTACCGAACCCGCTGGTCTGTGCCAACCATGCATGCGCCTCCTCTTCTGTTTGGTTTCCACCCGTGAACTTTGCTTTTCTGCTTGTCACTGTGCTGGCAGCACAGCAAACCTCGGGGCCGGGAGGTGATGAGGGAGTGCACTCAGCAGTGTACTGGCCTGCCTGCGCAGGCTGGGCCCGCGGGTTTGGGGGAAAGGATGGCAGCGTTCAATCTGGCATCCTCAGGATCCTCTCTTCTGCTGATCTATCCCTTCTAAAGCACAAAAGTGTATCCTGGGGTGAACTGCTGTGAGCAAGCAGTTCGTCCCCATTTGAAATTCAGTGCTGCGCATGCTGAAAGGCATTAGCCGTGTTGTGCCGCTGCAGGAGCGCGGCTGCTGTCGGGAGGTGAAAACAAAATTCCCAGCGAGGCAGGGCAGCGTCCCTGGGGAATCTCAGGCCAGCGGAAAGCCACCGGGCTGGGATGTGGCTGGCAGTCATGCTCTCCAGCAAAGACCACAGGATTTTTAATGATGCAAGTTGTCAGGGCTTTAATCTCTTATTCATTTCAAATCTAATTTCTAGTGGTCATGTCAGTAACACAGTGCTGGGGCAGTGCCTTAGCAAGAACCTAGGGAAAAAAAAAGTGACTCACCAGCTCTGTTGCTCTCCAGTAAATTAAGTTAATTAAAAAACCCCAGCAACTATAGCTTCTGTCTCTGGACCTGGCTGAAGCAGGTAAGCTTCAAACCATCTTTGCGTTCCTCATTTTCTAGTCCAGGTGGGGTCAGACCTGCCTCTCATATAAATGAAGTTGACTGGAAATTACAATTCCGTGTTAATAATTTTGATAATAAAAACCTTTGAAATTTGGAGTTTCTTTTTCCTGCGCTGGACCAAAATGACAACCTTTTGCTGGTTTTCCTGATGGAACTGTGTTGAAATGTCCACTTCTGGATGGAAAAGCTTAATGTTTTTCATCTCTCTCTGTTCCCACTCCACATGGAAGCAGCGATCCTTCCAGAGCCTGCATCAAAGCTGGTTTTGTATTTTCAACAGAGAGGAAAAACGATTGAATGAAATATATTTCCAGCCAGGTATAATTGATTTCATCATTGACTTTTGCTGATCTCCTGTGAGTACCTTGCAAGCCCTTATAAGTAAAGAGAGTTTCATTTTCCGCCTCTCCTTAAATCCCTCTCTTGCTCCATCTCCCTATCTAGCTTGTCGCCAACGCGATTTCTAGCTTGGCTCCTCTCTGCAGTGCCCAGCTGACACAGGCAATTCCCCGTCGAGAGTGTTCAGGAGATACCGTGTTGGGAGGGAGATTCTCCCCGTTCCATCATGGGGCAGTTGGTGCTCTTGGTGCTACTGAAAGGTGGGCCCTGCAAGTTTCAGATCGTTTATTACATAGAAAAGCTAAATGTGCTAAACAGCAGATGTCAGGTTTATCAGCTCACTTTAATGAGCAGCAAAGGGTAGCAGCAGCTCTTAGCCAGATGTTTCCTGACCCAAGTACTGCCAGGCCCAGGGGAACAAGCTCAGTTGTGACTGGGAAGAGATTCCTGCAGCTGCTGGTGCTTTCTGCTGGAGGCGGAGAAGGAGGGCGCAGTTCAGCGCCGCCGTGCTCCCCTCGCCCCGCAGCCGGCCCGCTTGCACAACAGGCACAGGCACAGACACGGTGCGCCACAAGCCCTGCAAACTGGTTCTGGCTCCCGCCTGAGCCTGGCTTGGCACCACAAAGGGGAAGGAAGAGCAGGAGGAGGGCTGGCGGCGGTGCCAGCTGCTGCCGGTTATTCCCTTTTATGGGCTGAAATGAGTCCGACCTGATCCTTGTCGGTGGAAATGCCAGGCAGGCACACTGTGCTTTGGAAAGCCCTACAAACACCCAGCACAGCATCTTCAGCTTTGCTTCTTAAGCTGTGCTTTGTTGCTGTGTGTACCCACGGTGCAGCCCCTCCTGCTCCCTCTGCCCCGGCCGAGCGCCAGCACCGCTGGAGATGTGGCTCGGCCGGGGGACACGTCATGCACAGGGTGCTTCGGGGGGATACTAATGCTCCTCTTTGTCTCTCTCAAACGTATGTAGTCTCATAGCTTGGGGCAAGTGTCATGTAACTACAAGCTACTGGAAAATTCACACTTTTTTTGACCCCCACCCCAAAGAAAGCAATGAACACATCTGTTCAAAATGCATGGATTTTTAAAAAAATTACTAGATCCAAATGTATATTTGGAATCTGTCTGGAAGCCTGTCCTTGCAGAGGAGAGGGATTTAAAGGTCGCTTGGTTTCCAGTTTGATTGCTCAGGTTGCTCTGCTGCCCCATCCCTGAGTGACAGCTGATGCTAGGACCCCCCCTCCTGTGATCCTAACCCTTGCTAGTGTCAAAACTGGTTCCAGCACAGCTCCTTTCCTTCCAGCTGGTCTCACGGGGCCATACATCCTTGTCTCGGGCAGGGAATGAAACTGGGTCATTGTCTGGAAGGACAAAAGCATCTCCGAGCGCTCCGTGGAGGGCGAGCAAGCGCCTGCCCAGCGCGTGGAGGCGAGCGAAGGGCTGGGGTGCTGCTGATGGGGCAGTTCCTTTCACAGAGGGAGAAAAGGTGTGGAGCCCGGGGGCCGTGGCTGCTCTCAGACTTCTTTGGGCTCCGCACGGAGCCCCGGATGGGGAGGCGGACTTTCCCTGGCTCCCAGGGAGGGCGGATGCTGCGGCGCGCATTCCTCCTGCCAGTGATTCACCCGCTAACCCCAGGCAGCCTCCGCGGCTCTGCCCGCTGCTCGCCATCTTAGGCAGATGCCTGCTCCCTTCCTGCGCCATCCTCTGCTCGGCGGCGGAGGGCATCAGCGCTGGCAGCCAGGGGCTGGGCACGGGGGCACCTTCCGCCAACCTCCCCTTGCCCAGCCTACCCCACGTACCTCACCCCTGCCTGCCAGCTAAGGTTATCCAACCCTGCGCTTCGTCTCCTGGGACGATTCCCACTTAACCACCAGTTAAATCCTCACCTACTTAATTCTCAAAAATTGTTCAGTCTTGCCCACCAGGTCTCAGAAACTCCTCCTGAGAGGCTGTGCTGTTTGGGGCTGGCTCCCGGGTGGTTCGAGAGCTGCCGTCGCTGTTCCTTACGCAGCACGGCCGTGCGTGAGCACAGGCTTGGCACTTGGGTGAACCCTGGTGGGGATTTCAGCCTGGAGTCGGGAAGGCTGAGCTGAGCTGTAGACTCAGCTCCATCTGCTGCACCATATTTGTGACCACCCACAAAGATCCAGGCTACTCAACCTCTCCAGACTTACTAGGGAGCACAAAAACACACGGAAGCAATCAAGGATGTGATTCAGCCCACTCTTTTCTTTACTATATTGTTAACAACAGAAGACCCCAGCTTGATACTTTTACTCTGGGGCTGGGTTTTCAGGGCTGGCAGTAGCCACGCAACTGTTCATTACTTCCCTACTTCTGTTTCATCTGGTTCTAGTTTAAACCCAAGGAACACAGATCTTTTCCTTCCAGGTAACGTTGTGTATATAAAATTAATTGCCATGGAACAACCACAGTTTTGGAGATGTGCTGCTGTTTTCACAAAGTCTCAGCACTTACTATCGAAACTGAACTTCCTCCAGAAGCTGCTGAGCAGGGTAGACCAGCCCTTGGGATCAGCATCAGCTCTTGTCTCTCTCATTACTCCTCAATCCTGCAACTTTGTTCTGATCATGAGGACTGCCTCACCAACAAATCCACCCCCACAGCTTTTCCATCTATTAATACTAGGAAAAAGGACGAGTGACCTCAGTGGGATATGGCCAATGTGGTCCAGCCTGGCAGTGCATATCTAAGCTTGCAAAAGAATCTCAACTTTGCAGGCTGGTCATCGCAACCCAAACCCAGAGATGGAAAAAGGAAAAGCTGCAACCTCTGTGGCCCCGTGAACAACACAGATCCTCCTGCAAACCACCGGGAGCAAACCAGTTGTTTAGAAGAAAGGAAATTCCAACCCTTCTAAGGCAAAACATTAACACATTCCCTCTGTTGCTTCTGCTGTTGACAGTAGTTCACACTGAGACATTTTTGGTAAAATTATATTAGGTTCGCGAGATATGATACCATTTCAAGTGAATTATAGTTCTATTGTAAGGCTTCATTTCCTCTCACATAAAACAGGCTCTAACATCCAAAGCTCTTTGCAGGCTATTGCTAAGTACAAAATGCCTGCTGGGTTTTATTGCACAGACACCAAACTACCAGGGGCTGGCTTATTGCTTTATAAAATGTTAGAGCAACCTTGAATATGAAAGATGTCATATAAATCTAAACAAAACCTTTTTTCTCCCATTTCAGATGATCTGTGAAAATTCTGTATTGAGATCTTTAGTGAGACTGTGAAGAAGGAATGAGACTCTTTTGCCTCCTAAAATAAAGAGCGGATATAGTCCAAAAGGTCAGTCTATGTTTATTATCTCAGCCGCAAATTCAGCTTCTCTCAGCATAGTCCCAGGTTTAGATTGCAGACCGACAAGGACTCCTGGTAATTGCCCTGCCCTGGCAGAAACCATTCATCTGGACGTGTATAGATGTGGGCAGAGGACAGATTTATGGTTGGGCAAAGACCCTGATTGCTTTTCAGAAGGGCTGACAGCCCTGCTTAGAAGAAGCAGGAGGCTGCTTCATTATTTCTGTAGATGTTATAACACTGCTGAATTGGTATTTTGTGAGGAAGCCTGTCCTGTAGGCAGTTTGCCTTTGGAGAAAACTTTGAGGATTAGGGTACGGTAATGGAGCTCCGTGCTTCTGCAATGCCTGCGTGTGCCCCGGCGGGCAGAGTAAAGGTTGTGTTTAGAGATACCCAAACACGTGATCTCCTGCCCTGAGATTTTGGGATTAATCAAGTTTTTTGACTAAGCCCAATGCTTACCATTGAGGATAAACATTGGGGATGCTGGGGACTCCTTGTATGCTTGAGACTTACCAGAAAAATTGAAATACCAATTAATAAAAAGAGCAGGTTTCTACTTTCCTTTTAAGCATGGGGGTTAGATGAAAAGACCGTTAAAGCAATCACTGGCAGTACAGACCTGCTCAGTACAAGACAGCTTCCTCACTGATCTCACTGGGCTTTTATTTGCTCATAATTCAGGGCCTGATTCTGCTGGTCCTACCACGCCAGTGCTACTTAATTCTGTGAGAGGAGCTCAGAAAGACTCGTCATCGAAGTAACGCAGGTGGGAGCGGCCAATGGCTGGTTTTAGCTTTAATTTTGCAAATGGTGACAACTGCCTATTTTTGATCTACACGTTATATGACAAACCAGATGTTTGCTTGCAGTGTGAATTCAGGCACACACACACACATGTCTGTGAATGAGCTGAGGCTCAGTTAGCTCCCTTGGGAGTTCACGTTCCATACTACTTTCTAAAATGAAAAATACTTTATTTTGCAACTTAAGCTCTCTGTTTTCTGTTCTACAGCTGGAGCTCACTGCAGTAGGGTAGAAATCAGGATAGGAACGTGCTTTATACACTTTTAGTTATCTGATAACTTAATTTCTCTTTTTATGAATTCCCTTGGGACCCTGATCTCCAGATCTTTCCAATTCAAAAGGAAGGGAAAAAATCCCAGGCAGCCTGATGTGGATGACAGATCTTACTGACGCTATTAGCATGGGTGCTTTGTCTTCGCACGTTTTGCTTTAGCTTTTTTAATTGCTGCCTGCGCATCGAGTGTTTCTATCCAGGATTTGCATTTTGGAGTCATGCTATTCCTACAGCATCCACACGGCCGCTTCCTTACCTGGAGAGGGGTGCTGTAGGGAAACTCCGCCTTCTCGCTGCTCTGGGTGGCCACGGTGGGGTTGCTGGAGCTGATGAGCACGGGGGAGCTGATCTCCAGCGCCTGCCGCTCGGCGGGCGCGTGCACCATCCGGTTGAGGGTGTTCAGGGCGGTGGTGATGGAGAACTGCCGCAGGCTCTTCCGCCTGGAGTCAGGCACCTTGGGGAAAGCTGTCGAATCCGCGCCCTTTGCTTTGGGAGATGCCGTTCGTAGGGACGCACACTTAAACTGAGGGGACCAGTGGCTTTTGCTGGTCTGCAGGAGTTGCCTTGCAGTGGTGTTTGGCTGGAAGAGACAAAAGGAGACGCAGTGGCACGTTTCAGAAGTTACGCCTGGCGCAGTGCAGCGACTGCTCGGTTTTCCCTTTTTCCTCTCTTTTCCTATCTGGCAGCAGAGCTGCGGCAGATTTCAGATGACGTTACAGGTGATCTTTAAAAACCTGTGGCTCAGTCATTTCCCTGATATGTTTTCAGTGACAAATCCCGGATGCCAAATTACTGATGAGAAGCTGACAGCAAAATGAAAATTGGTTTGAAAAATGTGTTGCTTAGACAACACGTTACTGAGGCTGCGTGCTCCCCCCAATACTTTACAGAAAGTTTTGTTTCTTGACAAGGCCTTTGGCTTGCAGAGGTGTAAGGAGAGCTGGCTGACTCTCTCGCAGCATTATAATAAATTTAACTCTAAATTAGAAGGGACGTTTGGGCACATCGTCCTTCTTCACTTCGTGCTGGCACGCTTGGGTGTGTCTCACAGCAGGACATCAAACCCCTGCAGCTGACTTCAAGGCGTGAGCTCGGAGCGTCCGCACTGACGGTGGCTTTCCGAGCAGAATTAGATCCATCCAATTAGCTCTCTGTAGGCCAAAACATTCGTGGCTTGATCCTGCTTCCATTGAAAAAAGCCTGGCTTTTTAACCATTGGGTTTAATGAGGGAAGAGCCATGCCCTGACTTTGCATACGGGCAATGTTCAAACAGTATTTCTTGGAAACTGCTGATCACACAGTATTAATAGCAAAAGGCATGTGGCGACAATGTTTTTTACCACGATGACTGCCAGAGGAATTAATCATGATTTACTGCTGACATTAACGAATTGCAAAACTTTGAGATGCTCACCCACTCATGTGAGGCAATGCGCCTGGCTCCTGGGATGAACAAGGATGACTCTGACGCAGGAGAGGTACAGGTGTCTCTCAAGCATTATCATTTTAAAGCAGGGATTGTTTTCACATTTTCCTCCTCCACACTCCTTAAAGCAAGGTTTAAAAACCATAGTGTGTGCATATGTGCACATGTAAGATGGCAATATTGTCATTTCCATATGTAATTAAACTTTAGCCTAAACAGGAAACATTTTTCTGCCTTCTCTAAACACCAGGGGATGCAATAAAATGGGACACAAACCTAAGTGTCAAAGCCAAGAAAAGCCTTGTATCTCCCAAAGCAGACCTACCTTTGCCTTCTCCATAATTAATTTCTAATTCCTTGGTGGCTTTATGCGGCCCTAACTAACTTATTTCTGTTAAAGCCAGACTTAAGTAAGTAATTACTGAAGCTAAAATGATTTCATTAAATGAAAAGGCATTTTACAAAATATATTAGAGCTTCAAATAAGATGTTTTACTAGTGTCCTTTTATAAAATAGCCACAAAGAGGTGCTTGCTGTAATTATGATGATTACAAGTATTAATTTTATTTCTAGGAATTCTTGTTGGTGCCATTTACACTCTGCATCTCAAGCTAAACTGCAGGAATAAATTAATGTCTAGACCAGTGCTAACAAAATACTGTCAGGGAGCGGGTGGCTTAAAGGTCTCTGGAGCCGGAGCGCCGGGAACGCCGCCTGCGACGCGCTGAGCTGGCGCTGGCGGAGGCAGGGGGTGGCCGGGGGCCACTGTGACCAGCCAGCCCCTCTGCAGCCCCAGGAAAGCAGCTGGGGGGCTCCCAGGGCAGATCCCCCAGCAAAGAGAGCTCCACGAGAGCCGATTACAACAGAATCTGTTAAAAATTCAATTTTCATATTTTGCCTGAATTTTGCATTTTTGCCCCCAGTTTTTTCCCTTGTTGCGAAGGCTTCGTTCCAGCGAGGGAGAGGGAAAGCTGTTTGCCGGCTGTCTGCAGGGCTGAGAGGCAGCGGTGAGCCGTGCCGGGCCGGGAGGAGGGCTCTGCCCCCGGGTGCCGGCATGTGCCGCTGCCCGGCGTGGCGTTGGGTGGGCACGGCGGGGAACGAGCTGTGCCCCGCTCCGCACACAAAGCGGGGAAGGTCCCTGCTTTGTCACCTCACTTGCCCTCTGTTCTCATCAGCTCTGCCGAGGATGGTGGTGCTGTCACCCTGAAGGGCAGGAGCACGGTGTCACCAGCCCTCTCTTGCGGGAGAGGTGGCTCGCAGGGGTGAGGAGGAGCTCGCCCTGCCTCGTTAAACAGCTTTGGTGGTGCGGCCTCGTCAAGTCCTCTGGGACAGCTTCTGCTACGTATGTATTCTGAAACGCCAGCTTGTCTGGCCTTAGTCAGTACAATGCTTAAACTTGTTTTTAATTTAAAGGTGTGAGCATGGCTGAATCGGGACCGTGGACACGAGTCTGACAGTGAGGACGTGAAAAGCCTTTGACTTGCTCGATGGTTTCCATCACGTGGAAATGCCTCTCTAATTGCCACGCACACAACTAATAACGAAAATGGCATTTTAGCTACAAACCAAGTGAAAAACCCCTATGTAACTATTGAGGTAATTGGTGTCGCACTGCCGAGAAGCTCCGATCGCTGTTTCAGGAGCTGAAATAACCTGACGTTGCTGGAGTGCAGGTATTTGCAATACTCCAGAGGAAAAAAGCTAGCTTGTATTGACTGGTAGCTATGTCTTTTTGGAAAGATCTACATTTCTGAGCAACCTAGCAGAATTAAACCTTGTTAACTTTTAAGCTCTTTTGATTTAATCTTTTTAAGGATATCTGCCACATGTGGGGGAAGAAGGAGAATTTTACAGAAACAAATTTATATTTTTCTCTCTTCTGAACTAATGTGCAAAGTTTGGGGCTAAAATTTTAATTGCTCCAAGGTTGAAGGGGTCAGAGAAGACTGGTTCCCACTAGCCAAAACATTCACACCCGTGCAGAGTACGTGCATACAGCTTCCATCTGAACTGGTGGAAATTTTATATTAATCTTGCAGTAAGTGACTCTTAGCTTTCATTTGTGTGTCTGAACATTATCTGCTGGGTACTGCCTTGAAGAATAAGAAGAGATTACATTGTGGTATTGCACTTGAATCTCTGCACAACTTTCCAGGGGGGCTTGTTGCCAAATTACCGTCACCCTCTCCCGGGGGAGGGCAAGGGCATGTGGAAGTGGGGCAAAGCGAAATGCGAAGCAGAAAGATGGGGGTATCCTGTCCAGATGTGAGAGCCAGTGAGGGCTGTGAGGGTATCCCGTCCAGATGTGAGAGCTGCGTGTGAAGCCAGCTGCAAGAGCGGGCAGCTGTGGAGGGGTTTATTTGTTTGTTTTGGTGGGTTTGTTTGTTTGGGTTTTTGGGTTTGGGTTGTTTTTTTTTTTTTTTCAGACAGCTCGTATTTTTGAAAAAACTGGATCCAGCTGCCTGCCTAAAGCCAGACTGTGCTGGACAAATGCAACTCCTGTGTCATCCACCCAAGGCTCCAGCATCCCTGTGTTGAGGTTCCCCTGGCTGCTAGGGCTCCTGGAGGAATAAATCACCTCTTTACGGTGGTTTGCAGAGAGATGGCACTCTCCAGTTACCCACCTTGGCTGGCCAGTCACCCCGTGCTATGCCCAGCTGGAGGAGGACACAGCCCTGGCACCGGCACTGCCTCGAGGTTACTGCAGAAGGGAGTCACTGATGTGACTGCTCCAATCTTTGTCATTTTGTACAGTGACAACCGACCGCTGTCACAAGGGTGGGGGACAGGAGGATGCCCTCGCCTCTTTGCAGAAGCGTTTGTTTGTTTTAGAGGTGCGCTAACTCCCCACATGTGAACTTTGCTGTGGGAGTGGAGATGAACACAGCCTCCTAACGCAAATAAACAGAATGCGTAAGCTATGAAACAACGGCAAATAGAGTGAAAGAGAAAACACAAATGCAGACGGCAGAAGGGAAGGCGCCTCCTGCTAATAAATGAATCCTAATGACAGAAGAAGGATTGCTGGCGGCCCAGCCTCTCCGCATCTGCACTAGCAAGCTGAAAGCCCACATTTTATAGAGCTGCTGGTGGTGTGTGACGCTGCTCTGAAGTGATTTTTCTCTTTCAGTTCCTCCCCTTAGTCAGAAACCACAGCTGGCTCTTGGCTGTTTGATTTCTCTTGCTCTCTGCCAGCCACCCCGCATCCAGGTCCAACTCCCTGGGGACACATGGCCTGGACCACAACTGCTGCCTCCTGCCTCCTCTTCCCACCCGTGAGAGCGAGGAGAGCATCGCATCTGTGCTGCCAGCTGGACGGAGAAAGAGGTGACTTCTCTGTGAGGACACTGATGCCTCCGGGCAGCGCTTTCTGCTCTGCTCTGCCATGCCTACCTCATTTTGGCACTACAGGGACAGCTGACTTTGCTGGGAGGTGCAGTTACTCAGAAGAGCTTGTCCTCTAACAGAGTAAATGCAAGCTCTGTAGCCTTTGGGGAATAAAGGGAAGCACAGTAAAAGTTCAGGTATTGCTCTGCAAATGCATGCCTCCAGTAGGCTGGGTATGTTCAACCTGCATAAATGAAGTACCCCCAGACCTGGAAGCAATTTTCTTTACTATGTCAGTAGGTGGCTTTTAGAGATCTCCTTGGAGTGTTTTGGTCCTGAAAGCAGACTACCACCATCAGCCGCTGCTCAGCAGCAACAGCAGCATGGGCGAGAAGCTGAGCCGAGGGACTGCAATCGCTGCTCGTGGCAGGCACTTGCATCCCTCTCTGGACGCTCCTCGTCCTACACATACCCGTGTGTGCCCGTGGGGCAGCTGTGGGGGTTTAACCGCTGGCGGCAGTGTCTGAGGGGGCTTGGGAACCTTACTGATTTCCAGAAGGGAGCTCCTATGGAGCTGGGGAGTAGCAGAATACCATACAGTCCAAAGAAGAAAACAGCCCAGCCCGTGTCGCCCAGGCCCTGGCTGCTGCGGGGTGGTCTTACCTTATGAAACGTCAGGCAGTCCTTGTTTTCGGTCTTGTCCCTGCTCCTCAGGTCAAAGCTGTAGAGTGCTCTGCTGAGGGGCGGTGGCAGGGGCAGGTGCTTGATGACTTGCACGGAGCTGGCTGGGAAAACACCGCTGATCCCGTTGACCTCCCCCAAATACCAGTTTTCATCCAGCTGTCGGAGCAGCATGATGATATCCCCCTTATTGAACCTCAGCTCTCCGGGGTTGTGCCCTCGGTAGGTGTACAGGGCCTTCGCTCGCGGGACCTGTGGGACAAGGAACAGCCCTTGCAGTTTGTCTGTGACAGCGATGCTTAACATAGACAGAATTCCCCAAAAGCATTTGTAATTACTGGGAAAAATTTAGAGGTCTAAGGCTTAAGCATGCATTTATTGGGATTAACTACCCACATCCTTTCTTGATGTCTTTTTCTAACGAAGACGAGCTCCAAAATACTTATGTTAAATTTGTGTCAAGATGAAAAGCAGGCTGAACTTGTTTAAGAATATTAAGAAACAATTAATGCCTTAAACTAGTCTTCCCATGGGATCTTATTGCCTGCTATAAGGTCTCCTCTAATACAAAGTCTGTTTTAATGAACCCAGTTATTTCTATTTCAGAATGACTGGAGGTTGCAGCCATCGTCGAGCTGACCTGGCGGCTGTCACCTGCAGTGGCCAACGGTGCATGTCTGGGAGAACACAACAAGAGCAAGGTGAGTGCAGGTTACTGCTCTCCTGTGGTTAGATCCCTGCTTTAACACTGTGTGACTGTGATTTTATTTCAGTCTTTAATCTGGGTCACAGGAAGAGGAGCTTCTTAATGTTATTGTTGTTGCAGCGTAATATGAGAAAGAGAGATACCAAAACCAGAAGAGATGAGGGAACTTTACCATCTTGACTCTCATCAAAATGAAGCTACAAAGTTCACTTAAAATAACTGCTTTCTTGACCCTTACCTATATTAGAAAACCCAATTTAATACACAATGCAACAGATCATTCAGATGGCTGAATAAATCTGGAGCCGTCCCTGGCCTCAGTGCTGTGAACCCACGTGGTACAAGTTGAGGGCAGCCTGAGGGGTGTTTTTCTTGGGAGGAGTGCAAATACGCCAATGTTTTCTGTGCTTTATATAGCTGTTCTAGATACGCATTTGGGGGGGGTCCCATACACTGGAAATCAGCAATACTGAAAGGCTCCATCTTTACATACTGGTGTTGTAGGCAAGATGGAGATACCTTCAGTGCATTTATTGGACTAGAGTACTGCATCCCACGCAAGTGCATCCTAGAATGAACAAGCAACCTGTGCTTGTTTATGCTTATTGCCATTTGCATCATCACAGTTGTATATGAAATGCAAAACACTGAGCGTTAAGCTCTGTCCTTCTGCTGGCCCTTTGGCTGGAAACGAATGCTGCTCCTTTAACTTCCGGTCAGCCCTGAAGTGGTCAGGCAGTTGAACCAGATGATCATTGTAGGTCCCTTCCAACTGAAATTATTCTATTCTATTCTATTCTATTCTATTCTATTCTATTCTATTCTATTCTATTCTATTCTATTCTATTTGGGGTATTCGAATGCTGTGAGAAGGTGTGCTACCCTCACAGGACGGGCTGCCAGCAGACCCCTCGTCCCGTCATCTCTGCAGAAAAGTTAGAAATAAAGTTGTAAGAACAAATATCCTCATGTGTATTTGCGAAGCCTCGATCATGTAACGATGCTGGTCTAGCCCAGGCTCTTGTCAGTACACAGCATTTCCATCCCGTGCTGGATGAATGGTCCATCCAGTCTCACATCCAACTGGGAACAGTGACCAACACGAAGTGCTCGGCTCTGCTGCAACAGTGCACCTCTGGGAGAGATTTCTTCTTTGCTTGAGGCAAAGAGTGATTGTTTTTGGCATGAAGTAAGACAGCTGTATATATTCTAAACTATTGTCTGAACTGTTAGAGCTGCAGATATTGCTCTTTCCTTGAATCGTACCAGATTCGTGGCTTCAATACCTTGCATTGTAGTTCATTTTCTTTAATCCCTTTTGATTAACTGTTCCGCTGTTTCTGGCTGTGGGAGCTTCACTGCAATTGGTAGGAATCTGGAAATAAGGAACAGATCCATTTTCTGGTTTCTGTTTGCTTTCCAAGACATGGCAGCATCTCCTTCAAAGGAACCCTTGGACCAAGAGGGGAATCTTTGAATTTGGGATGGGAAAGTAGTTTAAGGGTCCCGCCTGCCCCTCCTGTGCTGGTAGATTAGATAAAAACCCCATCCTGGGCACTTGCAATGGAGGCAGCCACAGCTCTGCGCCTCTGCAGCGTGGGAGTCTGTGCTGTGCCGTAGGGCTGCCTGTCCTCACCCGCAGTGATGTCTCCCGTACACAATGCAGCCCTGAATCTGAAGGGGAAAACCCCAAATGCTGAGCTCCATTTCTAGCCTCCTAGCTGGTAGCACAGCTGCATGAGCTACCTGCCAAGAAAAGGGGAAGCCAGGATTGTCCCCAGCTCTAGAGCCTTGATCAGTTTTAATTAGAGGTGCTGGTGCCCGGGACAGCCAGGGACAAGAGGCTTTTCGGCTTCTTCTGTGCCAGTCTCTGCAGATCTAGATTGTCTTCCTCCACTTTTTAGGATTTGTAATGTCATGTGTGGGAACTGCAGGACAAACGCTTGTGGTGGGCAGAGGAACTCCATCCCCAGCCGACTGCTTCACACCCAGCACGTCTTCAGCTCTGGTCTGCTGGCCGAGACGCATGGACCACCACGGGGAGCAGGGTCGCATCCCACGAGAGCTCGGCTGCGCAGGTGAGGAGGGAAGCATGTTGGTGGGGCAATGGGATTTAGGGCTGCTGGCTCTGCATCTCCCACGGACAAAATATGGATTTTTGTCTGTCAGCTGCCAAGTGCTGTGGCCTTGTGAGTAGGACCCTGCATTGTAGTTTTTCCAAGCCATAGTCACCAAACCCCTGCCCACCTCGCGGGAGATGGCACTTTTGTACCAGTGACCCATTCAGGCTTTCCCTGCCTTCTTCTGTGGAAGGAGATAAACCCATTTCCCCAAATCCACCCGTGTCAATGTCCAGGGCTCAGGCAGGATTTCTGCAGAGTTTACCTCCCCATCAGCCACTTTTGGGAGGTCAGGAAGGTGGAGGAGAGAAACTCGACATTAGTTTCCTGAAGTGTGGAAAAGATCAAATTTTGCATGGAAATTATTTAGGTTTTGGGAAGAGAAGGTCTTCCAGCACTCCCAAACACTGATGCTTGGTAGGAAAAAGGAACCAAGAAGAGAAAAATTTTATGTACTGTGCTACTTCAAAGCATTTGAAATGGGAAGCAATTAGTTTAATGTTTAGTTCTAATTAACTCATTTTGCCTGCTAATTTGCTCTAATGGTAGAGACATGCACTTGGCTGAGTGACACTGAAAGTCACTAGGAAAAAAGAAAATTAGGGAAGTGAGACTCAGGCCAGCTTTGCTCTCCATCCGTCCCCCAAGCTCGTATGGGAAATGGGGACCGTGTCAGTGCCAGGACCACAGAAACTCCCACTGCAAACGCACGCCTGGACGTACGTGCTCTCCCACGCAGAAAAACAGACTGTGGGAAGAGAGGATTGCGGGAGGGCCAGTTCTCCTTCAGAAAGACTCAGTGACAGACTCTCTGGTGTCAAACAAGGACAAGGAGCACAGAAAGAGACTTGGATTGCCTCAGGAACGACCAGAAAGTGAACAGGACTCACGCAAACTGCGAAAACAGGGCTTGTAAAAGAGGAGCACAAATGTACGGGGATGATGAGAGAATGGTTGCACTGCAAAATAAAGTGAAACATAAAAGGCATCAAGAACGAGTTATGGAAATATATTAAAAATAAGAGAAACTCTGAAATGAAATGCATGCCTATTACTAACTGGGAAAAGTGAACAAGCACTGCGGTGCTGAGAGTCTGGAATATTCTTTCTTCAGCAAGAAAAAGGATGAGATAGGAGGGCAGGCCAGAATAAATAACTGAACACTAGGTAGGATAGGCCTGTTCGTGACATTAGGGCTGGCTGAAACTCACCCCTCTGTGCTTGGATGGCTGGGCTGTTCCCTCCTCTAACCCTGGTCACAACCTTCGTTTCTTCACCTTCTCTTTAACTCTTTCCTCCCACTTCCATGCCCTTCCAAATCTGACAGCCCATTCTGTTTTCAGTTTCCCTCTAAGCCTGGTTTTCTTTCCCATCGCTGTTTCCTGGAGCTTGCAGTGACCATTGACATAATCTCACCCCTTGCTTTATAGAGCAGAGCACTTGTATTCACTCGTTGAAATTCGTTGCAAAACTTTTGTGGATCTAAGTGAATAACAGTTAATATTAATGCTTAGGTGCTTTAGCACCAAAAAATATTCAGAATTTTGGTCTTTCAGGGCTTCCCAGTAATTCTGAACTCTCACAATGTGACATTGGTGTATTCCTTCACGGACTTTTTGTCGAGGAATTTTTATAAAGTTTGTGGTCTTTTGATTGGTGCCGCTTTTCCCTGCTAAAGCTCCCCATACCCCCAGGAAGGGCTCTGTGGCTCCCCGTACTCGGCGTGGGGAGCGGGGGAGGCCGGGAGCCTCCAGCCCGGCTGCAGCCTCGGGGTCAGCACAGGGCACAGGACCCCCAGCCTCCCGCCTGCCCGGGAAGGGATGAGGGCAAGGAGAGCATCCTTGTTTTCCCCAAGCCTCAGTGAAAACCACCTCAGAATTAAGTGCTTCAAAGGGATGGGTGGTGACAGGAAGAGATGTTGGTTGGACTGGATGCGCATTTCTGGGTGTTTAACACAGAAAAACTGTAATCACGCTGGACTGTTTCTGCACTTGACTGACGTTTTCAAAATCATATGTGCTTTGTAACTGCCAAAATATTTTTTGTAATATTTAAAGACTCTGTTAACAGCAAAAATCAAGGTAATTTAAAAGAAGAAGAGAAGGATTAGAAAACACCATAGCAATACAAAGCATTCTGTTTTGGAACCAACTGAAATTAACTTGAAATTAAGTCTTTCTAGATCTTCATAAAAAAAAAAATCTTTCAAGTCAAATAATTTTTTAAGGCCCAAGTAATTTTTTTCCAAGGTCTGTCTTTGTTGCTTTTTTTGAAATTTTGTTTGTCTGTTCAGATACTGAGCCAAAAATATCTCATTGATTTCCCAACTTTATTTAGGACATAAAACAAGCCTTTATCTACCCACACGGAGCAACCAATGTGGTTTTTACTGTACAGGGCGCCTTCCTGCTTTGCAGGCCTGTCACAGAATAAATCTTCAAGCTGGAGTTTTCAGAAAGATGTACATCAGGGTCACCGTTTTTTAATGTGTTCATAAGATGTAGGAAAGACAAAGAAAAGCAACTAAACCACCCTGCAGAAAACCATCCTGCTGAGGCTGGGAGAAGCTGGCAGAAACCCTCTATGGGCAGCTGATCTCACCGCTTATCGGTCCTCCTGGTGCTAAAACACAGGCAGCTGCGGGTGTATCTCAAATCTGATTTCTTTCTCGGGCTTTGGCTGGTTTCTGTCCGCTCTTGGATGTACTAGATCCTCTGCAAGGCATCTGTTTTGCTTTATTTAAAGTAGGTTAATTGCAATGGCAGAAACTGGGGTGCTAATTAAACCCGGTGATAAAGACAAGGTGTGCCTGGAGGTAGCTCGCTCCGGGCTGAGGGCAGAGGGAGCGGCTTTTCCCAGGTGCGGATGCGGTCCCGGGGTGAGCAGGGACCAGGGGTCTGGGAAGGGCAGCAGGAATGGAAGGATGGAGTTTCCATGCTGGCATTGCCTGGTGATGTGCACCGCTCCCGAGCTGGAGCCAGTCTCCTGCTATTTCGTTTGTTTTGATGGATTTTTCTCCCCTTACTATGTCCAGTCGCTTTTTGTTAATCCAAGGCAGCATTTTATTTTTGTCGGGTGGTAGTGGCAGCAAAATGTTCAGTCTAATTTTGCAAATATTGGCATGTTCCCTAGCTGCAGGGTTCAGCATCTGTCTTTAAATTCAGTTGGGAATACACTATGAGAAGCGCTGTGAAAAACTCAGCTAAATGTTGTTGAAAAGTTGCGTAGAGTATGTGCTGCCCAGTAGCAGAGAAGAAACACTACAAAGAAACACGACTGGTGAACGGAAAAGACTTTTCCCATGATGCCACTCAATACTGCAGCTACAGTAGTAGTGCTAAATTAAATAAATAAAAGAGAGAGAGGCGAGTCTTTCATGTTCTCTTATGTCAAAGCCTCTAAAATCAGTGGGAAGCTGAGTAGAAAAAGGGAATACCATAGTGATTGAATTGCCGCCGACACTTTTCAGGCTGTCAAACAGACAGAGACCAACGGGCTGTTTTGCCAAGACCTTTGGGCCAAGGGCAGTCAGAGCCCAAACCCGTGTGGGTTTTGGTGCTGAGGAAATGCTTCTTTCCTGCCTGTGGTGCCTTTGGCTGCTGCAGAGCATGCTCCCTCTCCCAGAGAAGCCTTTCCCTCTCTCTCTGCTTTGTGGGCAGTTGTAACTTTTTTTCAGTGCTGCCTCGTTTTTTCTGATTTTTTCCTCCCCTCTGTTTTCTCCTCCATCACGCCTGAGTAAGACATGACCCGGTTATTACCGTGCCCCCCCGGAGGTATGTCAGGCTCTCCGAGCGGCTAGAGACCCCAGGTGACCCCTTGCCACGGGGCTGCCTGCAGAGCTGCTGGGAGAGCCCAGGTGAGAAAACGCAGTGGGTGAATTCCAGGGTGTGGAACCAGAAAATCCCTCTTGCATCAGTGCAATAGGGCGCGTGGTCTCTAGGTGAGACACTTTCCTCTCCTTGGCCACTCTGCCAGCAGGGATGGTCGTGGCAGATGCACCTCAATGCCTTGTCCCCATTCTTAGTGGATATGAGGCCGATAGGGGAGAAAAGATTTCTTCTTTTAGAACTATTTTTGGCATTTGGCATCAGCTGTGCTAGGGCAGCTATCCAATACATCTGAGTCTCCCTCCGTACAAAACAAAGAAGCAAATTAAAAATATGTACATGTGTGTGTGAGGAAGCAATTCAAAGCATCTCTTCATAGCTGGGAGAAATGCGCACTATAATTATCTTAAATGAGCTAGTTATAACTTCCTCGTTATTGGCAGTGGATTAATGTAAGACCACACACTCATAGCACTGGTATTTAAAAAAAAAAAAAAAGACAAGAAAAAGTGTGTGAGGCTGGCTGGGGTGGGGGGTCACCAGGGAGAGACATTAAAAATTGCCAAAAAGGGAGGAAAGCCAAGCCAGGGAGAGCAGCAAAGGGGAGAGATTTGTGATGGAGGCTGTGAACACCCAGAAACCTTGTCCCAGGCGACTCCACTTAAAACCACCCTGAGGAGCAGCACGGCCCCGTGGTGACGCCGTCTCTGCATGAGCAGACCGAGCCACTGCCTGCGATACCCCGGGGTGAGCGTGAGGACGAGGCCGTAAACGTCCCTGCTCTTGGGACTCATTTACTCCTTCATCCGCTTCCAAGCAAGGCTCACTGCAAACGACTTCAGGGAAACACAGCTAACGACATCAGATGGGATCCTCCTGTTCCCCAGATGCTCTGACTTCACCAACATCCATGACTGCATAAATGAACACATGGGATGGGTGACAAATTAATCCTTGGAATAACTTATTGCTGTTGATGTCCAGGGATGCTTTCTTCTGATTTACTGCATGCCAAAGAGAGGACAGCAGGAGCTGCTTTGGCAGGAGCGAGCTCCAGGGGTGCTGCCTGCTGCGGACATCCCGGTCCCTGCACCGCTGCCCGACAGCAGCATTGGACCTGGCCCCCCTAAACCTCAGCGGGTGCCCCGCTGACTCCAGCGGTGGAGGCAGACCTGTGGGGCTGAGGAGGCTGCTGGCAGATGGATCAGGAATGGCCTCAGACGGGTTTGGACCTGCACCTAGGTGGTTTCCCAGCTCTGATTTTCATAACTCCGCACAGGGAATGCCCTGGAGTCGCTCTTCGCTGCGCCTCGTCCCTGGAAGGCAGACAGCCACCCCAAGCATGCGGTCCCCTCCCGTGCTGGCTGATTGTCTTTGCAGTAAATACCGAGGGCCTGATCCTGATCTGGGTTTCATGGGTGTTGTCCCACGTGCAGGGAGGCAGTCACTCCTCAGGACCCTGCGCAGGAGAACTGGCTCAGGTGCGGGATGTCTGGGGAGCCCTGGCACCCCAAGCCGGAGTGGCGGCAGCACTGCCAGGGCTGTCCCACCCTGGAAGAAGCTGGCTGACCAGAAGCAGTCCTGGGACACTGCAAATGAGCTGTGACAAGCCAGGCCAGCCCCAGTTGTCTTGCCTGGAAAGTCTGAGGGGATGGAGATGGTGCTGAGGGGAGATGTGGTCATTCTTGGTGCATGGTCTACAGCGCAGCCCGCTGCTCTGCACGAGCTCTGCCTTCCTCTTCCACCCTCGGCACTCCATTATTTGTGCAGAAGAGCTGAACACCCGTGCTGCGCAGAGGCAGCCATATTCCTGTAGATACACAATTTCTGTAACATATAACAGCCTCCCTGAGTGGAACAATTTATTTCTAGAATAGTGCCAGGAAGAAGAGAAACCCAGTCCTGGATGTCGTCCAGTTTGATTTTTCTCCCACTAGGTACTGTGACTTCAGTCTGCAAGTGTTTTTTTGATTATTTTTAATTTTGGAGCCAGACTGGTGTTGGTCAGAGGGGACTGGCACATGGGTGTGCTGCACGGGGTGGCATCAGGGGTGCCAGAGCCAGGAGTCACCAGGACTTGCTCTTCAGGGAAACATGTCAAATTGGATCCTGCAAGCCTCTAACTCCATCGTGCCAGCACTACACCTGGTTAGCAGGAGTCTAAGTACAGCCTAAATACTAAACTACACTGAGGTGCTCAAAAGAACCTTCCACCCAGAAAGCTGCCACGGCGGAGCAAAGAAGGGTCAATACCAAAGGATGGAGGAAGCTTTTCCTACCAACCCCACCTCCTTTTCTTTAAAGAGCTGCACGGTGTGAAGAGGTGGTATGCAATAGATGAGGGCACATTTCATTGCCCAAGAACACACGTGAGCACTAGAGGAGTACCAGGGTGGCTGAAGAAATGTTAGAGCGTCTTTGCTCTCTACTGTGGCCCAGGGTGACCCGTCCATCTCTGCACAGGGATGCCTGCACTTCAGTGCAGGGACCCCCACGGCACAGGGACAGGCTGTTCCACAGCACACATCGAAATATTCAGACTATCCGATGTCTGTAGGAAATGGAAAGCTTGTGTCCCAACCCCACCGTGCAGGCGGGGAGGGTGGCGAGGGCGAGATGGCCAGCGGTCCCTGTTCTCAGGGACAGCACATGTTACCGGAGGCTGCTGCTGTGCCGGGTGCTGTACAAATGCAGCAGCGAGTCCTGCCCTGGGGAGTGGGCAATCGAAAGAAACCGTGCAGATGAAGGGTGGGGCAATGGTGGAAATACTGTCCCTGCTTTACCTGTGGGGATAGTACCAGGGGGAGTGTGAATGACTGGCCCAGAGGCAAACAGTGATTCCAGGACAGAACTGGGAGCACAACCCAGGCTGCGCTCCTGATGAGCAGTGATTTACACACCGTGAATGGAGAGCTGGTTATTATCTACATACTGACGCCAAAGGACCTGCTGGCTTTTCATAAAGAGAGATAATCAATAACAACTGCCGTCTATTTTGATGACTAACTTTCTGCAAGCCGCCTTCAGCCACCAACTACCCTCATTTCGATGGGATGAATGAGCCCCACATCGTCTCCTTTGTGTGCTCAGCTAGCGCAGTTTCAGGGCTCTTTAGGATCCAGTTGGATGAAAAGAGCTATTTGAATGTAAATTAATTGCTATTACAATTCTGTTTTTCTGCTTTTCGGCAGAGGAGATAACTTCAGCCTTGTCACAGAGAACAAAACCGTCAAAAGTGAACTTGTCATTTCAATCTCTTCATATAATTATATTCTGAGGATTCAGACAGTTGGGTGGTTTCTGCATTATTTCTCCCCTGAGGAGGATCGCTCCCATCTTCCAAGCACAAGCAGACTGTGTGCACCAGGGAGAACAGCCAGCCCGCTCCTGCTCACGTTGGAGCTCACCAGATCTGCCCGATTCCCTCTGGACACAAGGCCAGTGCTGGTCGTGGCTAGAGCTGGTGGCTGCTCGGCACTGCGTGCCAGCAGGCCTTCACGTGGGTTTAGCTCAGTACGGAAAACATCGTCTTAAGTTACAGGTGGAGGTGGGTGTGATTTACAGGCTGAAGAGATGAAAAGCAACCGAAGGAGTCCACAAAAGCAGGTATTAGAGCCTGTTGCTGAGACTGCTGGGGCTGGTTTCTGTGCTGCTACGTCTGCGCATCCGTGGCTGCTGGTGGGGTGACAGCAGCGGTGAATGGGAGCACCTACACCATCTGCTAGCTCACACCCCTTTGATGCCACCGCATCGAGGCTTATGTCACTTCTGAACTTTGTCTATCGTCACTCTGGCTTTGTAATGCAGAGGTGAAATGGAAAATGGGGAAAATGATTAAAGAAAATACAGAGCAGCTTTTATCACAGAGAAGCTGAGCAGATGCTGCACGAGGGACGGCTGAGGCACGGCTGCAAGCGCCCAGCCCCGAGGGGAGCGCCCGGCTGCGTGTCGGTAACATCCCCACGGCTCCAGAGGAGGACGGTGCCGGATCAGGCTTTACTTTGCCTGTGTGAAACCACAAGAGAGATTTAGATGGGCAGGAGGAGTGCCAAGGCGCAGGCAAGGCAGGGGTTGGACCTGAGCATGGCTTTGCTTCGTAGACGCCCGCTCCTTGGTGCAGGCAGAGCAGGGACAGGCCTGAAAAGCCGTTCTGTGAGAGGAAAGAGGGGAGGCTGGCAGCGGCTGGCGCAGGGCACAGCAGGGCGATGCCGGGGACCGGGGCCCAGCGTGGTCGAGCTGCAGTGTCTGCACGAAACCTTTTCACGCCTCTTCCACTCGTGGTTGCTGCTATCAGATGTTTTTGTCTCTGCTGCAGTCAGCAATCTCGGGCAGTGGTTAAGTTGTGTGTCATGGTTTTAAGCCGCACGGAAAACAAACTGTGTCAGCCCTCGGCGTGCCTGGTCATGATGCTCTGCCTCAGCACCGCAGTTCTCAGAAGTGGCTGTTTACTGTGCAGGGAGGAAACCTGCGTCCCGCTCCCTCCTCGTGCTGCTCCCGAGCCCTCTCCCTGCTGACGGAGTGCCCTCCCTGTGCTGGGAAAGGGAGCGGGCCGCCGCCGCCCGTCGCCCAGCGCTGCCAGGCCCGGCAGCAGTGCCGCCGCTGCCTGCAGGCACGGGGCTGGCAGCTCCGCAAGCGGGATGGCGCTGGCGGCGGGAGGGAGGCGAGGGACGGCGCTGTGCGGCATCCCTGCCGCCGCTCAAAGCTGCCGGGGCCCTGCGTCTTCTGATGGCCCAAAACACCAGAATTTGGTCTTCATGCTATTTCAGGGAGGTGCTTAACTGGTGACGGTACACCTCTCCGTGAGCTGCCGCCTCCGCTTAGCAGCCATTTTGATGGTAAATTACTGACTGTCGTGAAGCGGTGGTCACCAGCTGGGCCTTGCCTCAGCCATAGGCCAGGACGGGGGAGGTCGCCGTTGGCCTGGCCTCGGGCGTCCTCATCTTGCCCGTACCTGGGGCTGGAGAAAGGAGCCGCTCTCCCCGCTCTGTATTTCCATTTCCTAGGGGAGATCGACCGACTCTGTAGCCCAGTTACACAAGATGCAGGCCGATGCAGTTTCCCAACAGGCGAGGCTTGCTCTTTCCTCCCTGCAAAGCCACTGAGAAATTCTGGGCCCATCAGTTGTTCAGGGCTCAAAGAAAACCCTTTTAAAGAGGTCACATTGCCAGAGGACACCTGTTCGTATCTTAAAAACTGCCTCCTAAATTGCGTCCCCTGTCCTGGCATCAAAACGAAATGGAGGTTCCCCACATCAGGGTAAACTCAAATATCCACTTACAAACTCATGAGGAAAAGTTTTTCTTAAAAAAAAAAAAGGTCACAGTTCTTTATTCATTTGCACAGTGCCATGCACAGTGGAGTCCTGATGCTAAATGGAGTTTGAATGCCTGAAAATTAATAACAACAGAACAAAGTCCAGCATTTAAGAGCAAGCACCGCAGTTTTCCTTGTGAGAAGGGCAGAGGAGAAGCAAAGGACAGCAAGACGAGGTTTAGATGGCAGCAGTGAATGGGTCTTCTCCCTGCCAAGATCCAGCCTCACCGCTCTCAGGATGTTTTTTAGCTCCAGCCGTGGCGCAGAAGCAGAGCTGCACGTGAATGTGCTTCTTCCTCTCCCTTCCTTCCGGAGGGGAAAATTACAAACTCAGGCCAATGACCAACTTTGTGGACCTGGGGACGGTGGCCAGCCACCAACAGGGAAACTCTGCAAGAAGAGGAAGCCTCTCAGACTTTCAGCCTCCTCGCTGACCACGATACTTAACGGGTGAACATGCAGGCACGCTGAGAAACCCTGCTGTTCTATTCCTGACTTGCCATCTGAGCCTGACTCATTGCCTTGGTAACAAATTAAAACACTTTTATGTGTTTGCAGCTTGGTACCTTATTTTGTAAAACCAGGGAAACTGGCTCCTGATGTTGGCTGCGGAGGTCCTTCGGCTTTCCCCCGCCCCGCGGCATCGCCTGGGAGCGGCCCCGTGCCCCATCTTGAGCCGTGGCAGAGCCGCCCGCGCTCGACAGCGTGGGTTGCACGGGCGCTTCAGGCAGCGGCGTGTGGCTGGGAAAGTCACTGGCGACAGGAGCCAGCATCGGTGGGACCACAGGGAGACAGCTGGGAGCCCCTCTGCGGCAAAAGAATAAGTACCGCTGTGTTTTCCGGGCACCAACAACGGAGTCAGCCGGGAATTGCCAAGCCCACTGCCATTTGCCGGGTGCCCTAGTGCGGAGCCTTGCTCATTCTTTGAAAGCGCAGAGGGGAGTTTGCCGGTAACTGAAACGGACTTGAACAGTCGTAAGATGATCATGCACCCACCCCAGCCCTCTGCAAAGCTGCCCGTCACGCCATCCTGTCCTGGCTTGAGTACAACAGTGTCACATTTACAGTGCAACTGGGTGGTTCATCCTTCTTCCAGTCAAAATGGTATTTTATTTTTAAGCTTTCTGTAGGGAACCTGCCATAACCCTCATCCCCTGCCTCTGAGGCTGTGGTTCTGCCTTACGCCCCTCTCCAGCAGAAACAAATTAATGGCTCAGAGTCCTGGTGTGTGTAACACCAACTCTTCCTCGTGGCTGCAGCAATGCTTACGGCTACCGCAAAGCTTCCTGCTTCTGTGCTCTTGAATCTGTTGTGGCACACGCAGCTTTTGGGGTGTGTATTGTCAGGCAATCTATATCGAGGTGACTTCACTCTCTCTTTGCAGAGGATAAAAGTTCTAAAACTACATGCAAAGGAGAAAAAGGCATACAGCGGGATCCTGTACAAGGTGCAGGCCAGCACCGTGGAACCAGATCCTTGGGTCACGCTCAAGTGTTTTTTCAGAATGAGACAAACCCCGATGGGATGTGGCTGAGGAGGAGAACTGGGGCAAGCCCTTTCTCCCAGAAGGTCGTGAGGCCACACAGAAGTTTTAGCCAAGTAAAGCGGCTCCATTTCCAGCTGAGGGACCCTGTGGCACAAGTGGCCACCACCCGCAGCAGCTGCTGGGGGAGAGGGTGCTCCCCCTCTCCGGGGGAAAAGGAGCCGGTGCCAACTCCTAAGGCAGAGCCAATGTGTCTGTGCAGAGTCCCCGGGGTTGTAACGCCTGTTCAGTGCCAGTCCAGCCCAAGGCTGATATGACTCGCGTTATGAGGTCATTACTGTGACTGCACAGGAGCTGTTGGGGTTTTTTGGGGGGCGGGGAGGGTGGTTTGCACAGTGAATGGGTCAGAAAACGTGTTTGCCTCTGCTGGGTGCAAACACAAAGGTTGCTTTGAATAAGGTTTCAAAAAGATCCAGCAATCCAAGTCCTGTCTATCAAATTCAGAAAGGAGTTGGAGATGTTTATGGAGGAGAAGAAAATACCAAGACACAGGCACTATATATAGACGTCCCTGTGAAGGTGGCAACGTTGGAGTGTAGTGTATTTTTATCCCAATAGAGGTGTTATCTGTCTATCTCCCATGAAATGCTGGAGGGGGGTGTTACAGCACTCAGTTCATGCAAAGAGAAAATAGCCAAAGTCACAGTTAAATTTGTGTGGTCTGTGTTTTCCAAAGGCAAGCTGTCATACTTGGAATTTTTCTCCTTTGGCTCACTACCCTGTGTTCGTTGCATGACAAAGTTCATCATCCAAGTAGCTGTTTAGTGGCCTGGATGGATTTTTGCCATGTGTAGGGTACAGTTTAGTTGTGCTACTCCTCAGAGAAGTACGGGAGTTTTGTGTATACCTCAGCACACACGATCTTTCTGTTCTCTCACCAGCGGCAAAGCCGTGTTTAGCTTACATTGGGGCTGAAGCCAGATAAGAAGGATGCTTCAGCACAAGACGTAACCACATCTGGCACATGCCAGGGGCGGTTCCTAAGAGTTCAAAGGCTTCAGCGTAGATTATTTACGCATTCACCTCCTAGCAAATCCTTTTATTCTGAAATTCCAGACAGTTTATTATGTGGGGATCCTGAAAATCCAAAGTCTTGTCCTCTCTGCATAGATGTTAAAGATCTTAAAACCTGGCCAGACGCCCCGGGAGCAGCTACCGGGCAGTGGCAGTGGCCTCTGTGCAGCACTGCCTGAGGTGCTGCGCCCGCGGCGGCTGCTCCGGGCCCGTCTGGTCCCCGCGCAGGCACAGCCTGGGTATAGATAGTACAGATACGCACGTACATGCCTGTGTGCACAAACCCAGAATGTGCCCACCCCATGGTGGCGTGTAGGAAGTGGATACAAAAGTGATTTAAATGCTAGCAAATAAGAAATAGTTTGGGATGGGCTGTAACTAGAATATTCCCTGTTTTTTAAGGACTGGCTCTGCGAAATTCCTGACTGCAAACTGAGTATTGTATTACTGCTAATTCAGCAGCTCTGCTGGGGCCTGCTCGCACCTCCCTCGGAATGATACAAGTTCTTGGCTTGCTTGCTGAAGAGGGGATTTATTTTACTTTTTTGGCTTCGTGGATGCTCATGAGGACGAAGACCAAAAAGCTGGCAAGGAAACATCTCTGCTGAGAAGAGAAACTTCGATCGAACTTGTGATTTTCTCAGCTCCATGGAGTAAAGGAAGTTTATATATAGAATGGCTTTTTTGGTAAAAAGAAAACATGTCCTGTATCCTGCTTTTGATGGCGTATCTGGCTGCAGTGCAGCATGGTGCATGTTAATTTTATTTGCTTTGTAGCATGAAGTGGTGTAGAGTATTAGCAGTAATTAGCAGTCTGTGCAGATTGGGGCAGTCCTTCTTTGGAGAGCACACGACCTTCCACATGCAAATGAATACTGCATTTAAGAGTAGCCAGGAAAGCAACTGTGGTGGAGCAGGATTGCACAATAGCTGTTCTCACTGTGATTCTTGACAAAAAGCATCTGCTCAGAGGCTCAAATCGTTTGGAGGCCTCTGCTCATCCAGGTTACTTCAGATGAATACCCTGAAACTCAAGCACTCCACGGTGTCGGGAGGCAACAAGTCATCCTTATTACTGCCTTGTTTCTCTGCACCGCACAGGCACTTCCAAATGAGTCCTCGCTACTGCCAGGTGAAGAGGGGCTGTTACTGGGTGCCAGTTCAGGGGAGGGTCTGTATGCATTAAGATCCCACTAGAGCAGCTAAATTAATGTGTGGTCCCATCTGCATGTATTTAAAACCACCAAAACCAAACGTGACTAATACGTTGCATCCTTCACCTTGCAGCTGAGGATTCCAAAGTGTTTTATAATTAACTAACTAATTAAATCTAAGAGTATTTCAGTGTAACGTGTTTTATATCCCTTCACCAGAGAGGCAGAGGAAGTCAGAGGGCTGTCTCAGTGCTGCGCCCCAGCGCTGCAGGGAGCTGGTCCGCAGCCACAGCCCTCTCGCTCACTACTTCTGCCGAGTCCCAGTGGTTCGGTCTTAAAACGCTTTTGGGAGCTGCAAACTGATGGATATTGCCATTATATAAGATCAAGTTCCACCTGTCTTGAGAACAACTAAAAGAAATGTGAAACGGGTGAGAGAAGGAAAACAGACGAGCGTATTTGTGCTTTTTTCACCTGGGGCTGAGGGAGTCCAGTCAGAGAAACTACAAACCTTCTCGTTTTCAGCTGAAACGCCGTCCACAGTGAGAGTGGCTGAAAACGGTCTCTGTCTGATGGTTTGTACCTCGCACGAACAGCACCAGCAACTCCCTGCAGCTCCCCTGGAGAGCTGGTTCCCAGCGAGGGCCCTCGCTGGCCGTGGCTCCGCTCTCGCAGGAGCTGGCAGCCCCGCTGCGGAGCAGGGTCACCGGCGGCGGAGGCTGCCGAGCCGCACGGGTCGCTGCGGAGGGGCTGTCTGCAGCCTGAGGACCGTGCTCGCCCCTGCCCCGCTCTGCCGTCCCACCCGGCCACCGCTCACCTACCGGGTGCTGCGGACGGGAGACCGCTCCCGGGCTGTGCTGCGTCGCCCACCCACCCGTACTGCCCCAGCACCACCAGAGCGTCACTCGGCGCCTTTGGGGACTGAGCTACGTTTCGTCTAAGCTAAAGCGTAATTTCTGGCCACAGAGGTGCACGCAGGAGAGGCGGGTGGCCTCTTCCAGGCCGGCTTTCTCGCATCGCCCACCTGGCCCAGGCACTGCCTCCGTGCACGGGCATGCCTGCCTGGATAAGCTGTGCGCCAGGCAGGGCTCCCAGGAAAGGGACTCACTCCCAGGGCCACACTGCCACGCTTTCCAGTGGGAAAACTGGGAGAGGAACTCCCGAGAGAGATCTGGGTTTATGTGTGAGCCATCCAAGATGACTTATTGACACCACAGAGATTTCCTGGGATACGCACAGGACATAGGGGGTCCTCTACAGCTCCACAGCAATACCCACATGGATGTACCTCTACAGCATGTAGGTGAGAAAACCCGTCCTATATCTGCCTGGAAGTTTATAGCTCTGCAATTCTGAAAAATGCTCTGAGATTTAACAACCATTTGAGTCAAGCTTTTGAATGTTGTGAAAAGGTTTGCAGAGACATTGTAAAGAATAGTTCAGGTGGGAGAAATGAAAATCCCGGAATACAACACAGGAAAGGTGAAGCCACACATCAGTATCTACCCCAAATTCAGTCTGGGCCAAGCTCCTTTAACAGGTCTAATATCATGTCCTCATTATTTAAGAAAAGCTTTTGTACTGTTAAAGAAAATGACAGAAACAACTTAGAATTTTAAAATTAGCCTAGTAAATTGTCCCTAGATAAAGTTAGTAAGTAAGCTGAATTTAGCGTTTTTCATTAGCAAACCTCAAAGTATTTTAACAGGGACATAAGCATCATTACACGCTCTCCTTCTTTTTCAATGGCTGGGGAGACTGAGGTGCAGTGATGGGAAATACCTTTCTCAACCTCTAACAGTTACAGCTTTGCAATTACTGATTTAATTGCTATCAGTCAAAAATCAGTATATTGCCCAAAAGTTGAAGCGCCTGAAATGTCCCCCCTCCAAAAGTCAGGAAGCACCTGAAAACTCCTGGGGAGAACAGCTGCCGTGAAGTTTTTGTAAGGAGAAGGACAAGCTGGGTTTGTCTCAGCCTGAGAGTCAATGCAGTTACTGCTGTGATGAACTCAAAATAGTCAAATATCAGAAGGAAATAGCAGCCAGATTTGCAAACAAAATGATCTCTCTTACTTTAGACATTTCTGCAATACTGCCAACAGGAAAGTTTCATAGCTCTTGGCACACAAGAATAAAGCTTTCTACACTGACGGACAGAGTAAAGAACGTGGACCCTCCTTACCCCTTCCATGTGGATCCTGGGATTTGTCGCCAGCCGGTGCTGATGAAGTTGCAACCCCCTGGGGACTCTCCTGATGGAGGCAGGGGAGGACAGGACCCCCGACCTCTGGATCGACCCAAACCTGGTAACGTTTGGTCCACACCTGACTCCATCCAGGAGGCGAATGAGGAGCAGGTTGGAGGGCAGCTGCTCGATGCTGCAGAGGACGAGGGTCCTGCACTCGGGGCACCTGAGCTCCTTCTGGGATTTCAGGATTCTCTGCAGACAGGGCTTGCAGAAAGTGTGCTGGCAAGGTAACACCTTCGCTGTGGCGTCGAGCTTTTCAAAGCACACAGGACACTCCAACAGGTCAAGGAGAGCTAAATCATCCATCTTCAGTGCAGAGCTCCGTCACGAGTGGAGCTGGAGCCATCCACGTGCCACATCCACCGGAGCGGGCTGAGATGCCTTCCTGTGCCCGTGAGAACCGCACCAAAATCCTGGGCTCAGGCAGCTATCCTGCACGGAGGGAGAGGGAGGAGGGAAAAAGAGCAGAACTTGACTGCTGGAGTATGTAATACATCCCACCTACATTGCAAAGCAGTGCCTCACCAGCCAATTTGCAAATGTATACTTTGCGCTCGCATCCAAGTTTGAAGTGAGTCACTTGTGACTCAGTACGAGCAAGGGACGGCGTTCGGGCTGACGCCAGAGGCAGGAGCCCCAGGCCATGCTCGCTGGGCAGACAGATCCCGTAGCTCCAACGGGGCGAACTGGCTCCCCGCCGCCGGCCGGGGCAGCACTGGCTGCAGCAGGACAGGCATGCTCAGCCTTGTTCACGCTCTATGCAAAGTTGTCTTTAATGCTCCCTGGTCTGAGGATCATAACTGACACGACAGTAAAAAATTTACCAGCTCAGGAGATAAGAGTCCCTGATAAACGTCAGACTGGACCTGTTTACTCTCGGCTCTGGCTGAAAGCAGCCGCTCGCTGCACACATCCCTTGCACACCTACACACCGCCTCGTTTTTCAGATCGGTCCCAATTAAGCTCGCTTTCTACGCATTTTGACAGCAGTTCTATAAAAAGTGCTTCAAACACACTCTCCGGAGGTACCTGGCAGAGAGGCGAGGCGCTCCACAGTGCCATCCTCGCCCGGTTTGGCTGCTTCAGCCCTCTGAAGCAACCCAAGACGATTATTCCTCCCACAGCCTGAAGTCACTCAACCTGTTCAGCTCCCCCGGTGCTGCACGCTGGTTGAGTCTGAAGTGCACACCACGTCGGGATTCAAGCCCGGACTTGCGGCAGCCGCGCGGCCCCGCAGCGCAGACGGGACGCCCCGCGCCCGCCGCGTGCCGGAGGGGCGAAGGGGAGCCTTCGCGCGAGGAGCTGGCGCGGGCAGCATGTGCCAGACCCGACCCGGCCTCGGCTTTCTGCACCCGTCGCTCAAAATGGGGAGCGACTGCTCCAGCTGCTCCTTCCTATGGATGCTCGACTCCGCAGCAACCGCTCCGTGGGACAAGAAGGAGAAAACGAAAAGCGCGTTTGTTAGCAGGGCCGGGGCTGACTCCCCGTGTGACTTTCAGCGCCGTGACCACGGGCTCCAGCAGCTCCTGGCTGTTCCTGCTCCCGGGCTGGTGGGGTGGTGGGTTCTGTGCTGGGGTGAGATGGGTGCAACTGGGTGCCGAGCACGTCCAGCTCCTGCCACTGCTCCCCATGGGAACCGTGCCCACGCGCTGCAGCGCGACCCGAGCCCAACAACAGCACCGTGTGGTTTGAGACGGGCACCTTCTCACCCCAGTGAGGCACTGGACGTGGCGCTGGAAGGCCAGGGGGTATTTCATGGTAGCTGTAATGTGCATTCACTTTATCAGGCGAATTCCTATCTTGAGGTCTGCCTTGCTTGTACATACTGACGTGTTGCTTACCGAGAGCAGCAGATGTAGCGAAGGTCCAGGATATTTTTCCTTACAACCCCTGCCATATCTCAGCCGTGTGTTTACAACCCACAAGTAGTACAAATATTAGAGGAGAAGACTGTAAATCTGAAGGATCGATTTCTACTTGGTCCTCTCACAGGCAACGCCATCAGACTGCACATACATCCCTTCCCTTTTCTCAGGAGGACTCATTCAGGAGTGCGGACTGGAAATGGTTAATGTGTTTTTTCAGAAGTTCTTCCTCCCAGATCATGATTTTGTCAAAACAAAGTTTTTCCTTTTTCTTTTTCTTTTAAATGGTGGTCATTTGGGTAAATGAAAATGTTGACAAACATCTTCAGGATAATGCAAGAAACCAATGACCTCACTCTGTTTCATCTCAAGTTTCCTTTTACTTTGGTATTTCTTTGTAGTCTGTCATATGTTGATTTGTGCTTGGCTGACTGAGTGCACACTTTTTAATGAATGATGTTGCAAATAACTTCATCTCATCTACTGGTGTTTTTAAATGCAATGCGTGACATAAACTATATTGAAAACAAAGGTTTTGAAGGTTGTTTGTCTTTTTTACATATTCTTCCCTATTTGTGCTCTGTGATTAACACTCATGTTGTATTTTCATCTGATTAGAAAGGAAACAGAACTATGAAATATCTTGCAGTGGGCAAGTGGTGGAAATGAAGTTGACCAGCTGATTTTGTGCACGCCAGTTAATGCTCATCTCCGACCAAATTTGTTTTGTGAGTACTTCAATTTTTCCTAAACTTTAAGGCCAGCCTGCTTTAGCTGTTCTATCAAAACAACAGGCGGGACTGAAACTCTGCCGGGGAGAAGCGCGTGCATTTTTCAGCGCACAGGTCCCGGTGAATTCCCCGGGGAAATCAGCAGCTGCTGCCCGAGTGCCCGGCTGCCCCGTGGGGCGCCTCGGGAGCGCCCGGGCCCGGGGATCCAGCGGTGCTGAGCGCACTCGGCAGGTCCGGGGGGATCCGGGGGGTCCGGCGAGCTCTGCACCTGCAGCGTGGCCGGCCCAAGGCAGCAGGTACCCTCTGGGCTCCCTGAGGGGCTGGGTCTTGCCCTTCTTCAGTGAAAGGTGTGGCTGTGGGAAGCATGCACGCTGATCGCTGACCGTCTCTCCCAGGGGCTGAAGCTCTGGGCAAGCTTTCCCCCTGAAGCTGACGATTCCAGCCCCTCTCCTGCCTGCCTGGGGCACACAGGCTGCAGATCACCGAGGCAGGGACAAGGACTTTTTCCAGCCAGGAGTTTCTAAATTGCCTGGTACAGCAAAGCGAGGCTCTGATCTTGATTGCAGTCTCTGGGTTCTGCTGCAATATAAAAGCTGATGATGCTAATGCTTAGCATTTATATAACACTTTAAATCTTCAAAGCACTTTCCAAATGCTAATTCATCTGTGGAACGCCCCTTGGGCTAAGCATCACCCCCACTTTACATGGATAAAACCAGGCGATGAGGCCACACAGCATATCAATGTCCAATTTGGGATCAGGGTGTGAGGCTTTCCTGGTTCTCCACTTAACATTCAGACCATCCCATTGAACTTTATTATCTGCCACCGCCTCTCCCTTGCAATGCGTCTCGTAATCGGGGTTAAAAAAATAAAGGCAGAGCTAGAAAGCTGCTAGTCCTTCCCTTTCATTTAGAAAGTCTCTGTTTGATGGTGATGTTGTAATTAACTCCAGGCGGGATGCAGCGGGGTGCCTGGTCTGGAGGACGCCGCTCCTCGGGCAGCAGGCAGCACTGTCGCCGCAGAGGGCTCCTGCCCGGGCACCGCCACGCGTCGCCTGCTGCCATCCCGGTCCCGCTTGTCTGCAGGAGCCCTCTTTGGCTTACCAATGGAGGGATGCCTTGTGCCGAAGGGATGAAACCGCTGAAATATATATTGCTAGAGTCTTTTATTCACAGTGCTTTATCATGAAGCTGGAAATTGGGAAACAACGTTGAGAGCAGAAATAGTTGTCCTGCTCTGGTGTGCCCATCCTCGCTCTGGTGCCGACTGGCTGCGCACACGCGTCTCCCCAGGGAGCTGTGTCCTTTGGCTTCCCCCCCTCCACAGTCGACTCCGAAAAGAGCTCATATGGATCCCAAACCAAACAGCAAATACACTTTGTCCCCATCACCCTGCAGGAGCTGTGCTGTCCAGCGAGTGCTTCTGTGCACCCGGACAACGTCAACGCCGGGGACAGGCTGAGCATGCCCAGCCTTGCAGGAACTCATCCACGCGCTCCTCTGAGAAGCCTTGGTGTTATCGGCACACAACGCACGATCGGACACAAACCCTGTCACTCCTGAGGGCACGGAGGGTTTACCGCAGCGTTTCTTTCTGCCGGTTCTTGAGGCTTGGCGAGATGCACCATGGCGAGATGCGTGAGGGTTGTTTTCTCCAGGCTGTCGTGGCAAGTGCCGTGTGAGAGCCTCAGTCTCCCCCACCACCTCATTCCAAACCCTTCTCTGCTTGGTTTCTCTGGGAGAAAATCGGACAGATTTCTGTGTTTACTGGAACGCGTGCAGCTCCTCCTCCCGCTTTGACCACCGGCTCGTGGCTGTGAGTTTCTCGTGGCTGTGATCTTCCAATGCATAAAGACACTCGTGAAAAAAGGCATTGCCTTTTAGCAGCTTTGAATTTCACATATTCTAACATTGTTGGCTATTGCCAGTTCTGGTGGTTATGAGACACTAACATATGAACAAGCTTTGCATTTAATACCTTTAGATCACAAAGAACTCCATGAAGTTGGATATAATTACTCCTGTTTAAAGAGGGGGAAAAACAGAGGTGGGGTGACTCTTCAAGGTCATAAAAGCAATCAGTGGCAGAGTGGCGAAGGGAGCCTACATCAAATAACCTCTGCAATCAGCTCTGCCTAACTCAAGGCCTGACATACTGGGATGCATCCTTACAATATGAAAACTAATTTCCTCACTCTTCCTATGGCTGCCTGGGCAGAATTACTAGAAGATAGGGCATTACAAGAAATGGAAAACTCGCTTCCCACGTATTATACAGTTTCTATGTTGAAGGGCAACGAAACACGAGAAAACTGCTTGTGAAACCCTGCTGTTGCAAAGCAAACACTTGGTCCATACAGCCAAAGTAATTTTTAAGTGTCTGCTCTGTCAAACCAAACAGGTTTTCTTTGGCCCACCAGAAGGATGATTCTCAAGGAGCTCTGCGACCTTCAGTCTTCTGGCTGAAGTTACGGAGAGGTTAGAGCATCTGTGCCTCCACTCGTTCGAGGGACTCGCGCCGGTGGGACTATTGCACCTCCAGGACGCCGTGCCCTCCAGGCTGGCCGCCCTCGCACAGGCGGTGCGAGATGGCTCTCCAGCAGGACCGACGTCCGCGTGGGTCTGGGCTCCCGAGAAGCGCCCTTTGGCAGCGGCGGTGGGGCGGCTCTTGTTTCTTGGTCCCTCTGGGATCACTGCTCGAAACAACAATGGGGAACGGCGTGAGCAAGTGAGAGGAGCTTCTCTCCGTTACCGCTCACCTCGTGTGCTCTGGGGCTGTCCTTCTTGCCCTGTCCTTCATCCCACCACGCAGCCCAGTGCCTGGGCAGCCGACCCTGTGGATATCAGGGACCCTGTGCCCACCCCGAGCGCCGAAGGGGCACCGGGCTGCGGTTACACGAACACTACAGCACTGTCAAGGACCGGGAGCGCGTGTGCTAGGAGAGGGCATCAGCATGGCAGCGCTTCCAGGGGGCTATAAAACGCCTCTGCTCCTCTGCATCTCACGAGTGGATGCCACACGCCTCCTCCTCCGGGGAAGAGGGACCTTTCAGGCTGTTTTTAGCTCCTGGAGGGCAGGGAGAGGGGGTGCCACTTACAAGCTGCTACAAATTATAGATCTGAAGCTAGCAGCTTGTCCTCCTACCCACCCACAAACACAATGCCCGGTGTTGCCACTGAAGGAGGGTAAACGGCAGGTCCTGCCTGTGCCTCCGGACCCCGAGGGCCTGGAGGGGGAGCGGTGCTGCCCCCGGCTCGGCGTCGCTCGCTCGGCCACCCAGCTCCCCTGCGGACAGCACGCCATCGGCCGCGGCAAGCGGCTCCGCACAGCTGCAGCGGTGGGTTTTGTACACATGGTCTAATGCTAATTTAGAGAAGCCTGCAGATTTAGTAAATACATTGCGTTTGCTTGAAGACATAATTAGGCCAGCGTGAATCTGCAGGGATGTGCACAGCACAGGGACCTGCAGCCAGCAGAGCAAAAGCCTCCCTAATATTTTCCATCTCTCAAAGCAACCCCTGGTCCCCTCCGCTACGTCCTGGTCGCGCAGGCAGCCAGTGACCACTGGTCCCTGCTCCTCACCCTCCGGAGGGGCACACAGCAGGGGCAAACCCATCGGCAGCTGGATATTAAGTCTTTCTTTCACCTTTTTCCCTTTCGTGAGGTATGCATCAGCTGGCGGATAAAAGCCAAACACTGAGAAGCTGTCTACACTTATGTAAGAAGAGTGGTTTAGAGAGCTCTTTATTAATCTTAAGGAGAGTCAAATGCTGTATTTTGCCCATAACAGCCTTGCACAGTTTTGCTGTTGGGTAACATTAAGGCTTCAGCGATTCTGAAGTAGCTGGAGCAGAGCGGTGCCCATCCCGAAATAGAGAAGTATTTTTAAATGAAATTTATTCACTGATTTTCCTTAAGACAGATTGTTATGTGTTTGTTGGTGTGTCATTAGAAGTAGCCAGCGGTGGAGCCGGAGCAGCAGCGAGTGGATGGACACCATCCTCCCTGTGCCTGGGGAGGTCACCCGGACCTCCTCCTCCTCCTCCCCCTGCTGCCACCTGGTCTCTTCACCGAGGGCTGCGGTGGCAGCCCAAGAGGGGAATGGAGTTGATTAAAGCTGACACCAGGTTTGTGAGATTTTGGGCCAGACCCAGAACAGGCTTTGGCACCTCTGAGTTAGCAGCTGCGAGGTCTGAGCTCGGGCACCGGGTCCTGAGTGGGTGCAGCTGGCAGGCGAGGCGGTGACACTGCCACCCCTCCCGAGGACAGATGCCCTGAACGCCGTCTGCACGGGTGATGGGGCTTCAACAGGAGGAGACAAGAGCCGTTTGGCAGGCTGCTGCGTGGCCTGGTGTTGGAGTTTCCTCCTGGGGAGGGAAGGGCACTGGGCAGCCCTTGCTCAGGGAACCGCAGTTTGGACGTTAAGCTGCCTGTGAGACCGTGGCTCCTCCAGCAGACGGTGCCCGGGGTGCCGCGGTCCCAAAGCCGGGCTGGGCTGAGGAGGTCGCTGCTGCCAGCCCCTGCTCCATGCCCCTGCCACGGCTTTGTCTCTCTCTGCTTTCTGGTACGTTCATCCTTTTTTCCCTACAGTGTAGTGAAGAACCACAGAACACCAAGCACTAAATCCCGCTTTACTGGGATTTGCCTGATAAGGGCTGAATCTGCAGGGATGCAATTTTCATTTCTTAAGACAAGAAGAAATAAGGGTGTCTAAGGAGCAATAGACCCGAGCACCACGCTAACAGGCCTTTGAGAGTTGCTTTGAGCGCTTCTCAGCTGTTCTTCACACAGGTCTGACCACAGAAAATGTCAGGCTTCAGTTACCTAATTAAACACAGATGCAAATAACAACACTGCTTGCAGTGATACATCACCCTTTAGTGTTCCCAGGTGCTTTTGGCCAACAGCGAGTGCCACAGCCCTGGGCAGGGCCCATAGCTCAGCTGGCGAAGCAAACCAGGTTATAAATCCTGGTGCTCTGAAAGCTCCAGCTCCAGGCGTGGAGGGGACAGTTGCGATACAGGAGGTGGAAGCATGGAGCTGGTAAGTCTTTAACAGACTGCTGCAAATGTACCTCTGCTTTATAGCATTAAGGAACAACTGGTTCCACTATTTGCTGCTTCTTTGTTTGATCACGTAGTGATTTGGGGGCTGGCAGTTTGAGTTTGCTTCTCTAACAGCTCCTGCTTGCAGAGTAGTGCTCCTCGTGGAAGGAGGTCTGGAGAGTGGGGTCCAGGCTGCTCGTGAGCCCAGCGAAGAACGTAGCGGGAAGGCGCAGTGGGGTTGGAGTCCTTGTGGTAGAGTTACTTCACGTTGGCAGACCAGTTTCCATATCCGCAGGTATACGGGAGCTGTACCTCAGCCGTGGTATAGACCAGCGTTCCTTACGTGCTCGCCTCTGATGCGAGGTGGTGTTTATCCAAGAACCGTCCGTTCCCCGTCCACGGCTGCAGCCACCGTGTGCTTCTGGAGGCACTCGCTGGGCAGTGCCGCCTTTGTGCTGTGGCTGCCGTGGCTGTTCTGTTTGCTACCCGGTGCACACGTGTTCTTCTGAACTCCAGTTTCAGGCTGTCCTGCTGCTGTCAGGAGGAGCCCAGGGAGGTTTGCCTCAGTAGGTAAAACTCAACCCTTGGGAATTTCCCTCTTTGAAGAGCTTTTTCCTGGTTTTTGTTTCTTGGTGACTTCAAGATTTTTATGCTTACTTAGGACTCTTACCTGCCCATGTAAGAGTCTTCAGGGCTAAGGTGGGTGCTAAGTAAGCTGGCTTTCATCAGGGAGCCTGCACACTGCTCCTGGAGGTGCTGGGCGTCCTCCACTCCCACTGACTTCAGCCTCCAGGAATGCACGGCAGGCCCTGCCTTGCGTGTGAGGCGAGACAGCAAAAGGAGACCTTCTTAGCTTGGTTTCCTAGAAAATGGAGTTTTATGACCTCGCAGTATATGTGAAAGTGTGTATGTGTAGCTCTGTGTGTGTCTATGCACCCTCATAACTTGTGAATCCAGCTCAGCAGAGGGCAAAAGCACCCAGAATTTTAAATATCCTGTGACTTCTGTGAGAACAGGTGGCTGAGCACAAAAGAAGGAAACCCTGTTAGCCCCTTCGTGAATGGAGATGATGCAGTGTGACTTTGCGCTTTATTTCCAATCTAATTAGATGCTCATGACTCCCCACAGGAGAGAGATGTTAGATGTGCTCCGAACAAGAGAGGATGTTTGCATCTTAACAGGCATCAGAGAATCCAACCATGATCCATATGAAATCAAGTTTTCTTTAGCTGTTATATGCATAAATCTGCTAGTTTTTACCACAATACCAATGGCTTCGTTTCTGCTGTGTCCCAGTCCCCTAGCCTAATGGGGTGCGTTGACGACAGACGTCAGCCCCCTTTGTAACAAGAAGTTTGGATGCAGGATGAGATGCTTAAGAAACTCCACGGTTGGGGGGTGCTCACCAAGGGCTGCTGGTGAATGATCAGCATCTGGTTGCCAACTGATGCGCATGCTCGTTAGTGAGCCGACAGGCACTTTTGGGGAGCAGACCAGCTCTCCTCAGCAGCTTGTAGGGAGCAACCCCAGCCCAGAGGAGAGCAGGAGCTCTGGCGCTGCACCCACCAACCCTCCGCGGGAGCCAGGGGTGTGCTCTGGCTGCGAGGGAATTTCAGCAGGATCTGTGCTTGCCCCTGTGTTTCACAGCAGGAACAAGCTGCCTGCTCAATGCTTCAAGGATTTTTATGTAAATCTCTGGCAGAGGATGAAGATGGCCGTGGGCTTCAGCAATGCTTGGTGCGGGTTAGACAGCTTACCATCGCCAAATGGAGACCTTATCATCACCTTTACCGTCGCCAAATTAGTGCCTCCTGATCTGAATGTTAGAGCTTATACTTGCGTCCAAGGCTGAGCAAATCTCGTAATGTTTTCCGTGATTCTGAAATGGTGTTGTTAGGGTAGTTAGTTTTAGTGCTTCTTGCACTGGTACCACCCATTTCAGTTCATGTGTGTTGCTCTTTTGTGCTTATTTTCTGCTAATGATATTAAACAAATTCACTGCTATGAATATCTGTATGAACAGAGAATACTGAACAGACTGCTTTGAGCAGGAGGTTGGGTTAGATACCTCCTGAGGTCACTTCCACCCCCGATTATGTGGTGATCCTAAATCAAATAATGAACATTATAGAGCTAGCACTGAGCACCACACAACCTGCGTGTTCAGCCAGATCTGGATGGGGCAACTCATATTTAGAAAATTCTTTGGACTTTTTAAATCATTCATTTAAAAAATGATGTGATATTTAATGTCAGATAAAAGATTAGAAATGTCATGAGCTGCTTGCAGAGATAAATGGGAGACAGCTAGAAGCAGACCTTTGCCTGTCTTGTCTCATGTAGACTTATTTGTAAGGCCCCCAGTATAAAACAATCTCAGCTAAGACTTTCTTGATGCTGCAGAATAGGAAAATACAGAGGAGTAATTTGCAGAATACTTTTATTTACTAAGGTATACCTCTAGCTGCAGATACCAGTATCTCCTGACGCTGTGGGTAAGCAGAGACATAAGGCTGTGGTCTTGCAGACCTCACGTCCATGCCCCACATCTCTGCTTCCTTTCTTTCACAGTTTATTTGCGCTATGTCACTGTTACGTCCCCAGTACAGAGATGGTCGCGTTGAACTGCCACGCTTTACTGCCTGGGGACCGTGTGAGGACGAAACGATGCAGCCTGGTGCACCGTGCTGCTGTGTGCAGCGATGGTGAGTCTTCAATCAACTGATCTAGAGGCAAAAACCTGGGTCTAAGGAGTGCTTTGGGCAACCATTTCAAGTGCAGACCTCGTCTGATCATGGTGGTGATCCAGCACAAGCACTGGAAAGAAGTTCAGCACTTGAAATGAAAAGATGACGATCTCACTGCTCAACAGGCAGCGCATTGCATTATTTCTCTTACATGGGAACGCAGGACTTTATTTCTGAAATGCATTTAAGGTATACCAAAAGGGAGAATTCTCTTCTGCCACATATAAGAGGACTGGTCTGGTCCTGTCCTTTTTGCCACCTTTCCCCAGAATTGCTGTACTTTGCTATTACTATAACTTTCTTCAATACAAATATGTGACATGATAGTACTTAACAGAAAGAGGAGTGGTGAAATATGATTCTTTAAATCAGTGGCATGCTCCCATTTACTGGAATGGAAGCCTGGCTAGAGCAGGCTTGTGTTTCACCACTTCTTCAGCTAAAAATACAGAAGGGTGTTTGACAGGCTCAAGTGAAATAAGGGAAGCCAGCAACAGCGAAGGCCCCGAGCTTGAGAGCTTTGAGACTGTGCACTGGACAAATGCAGTACGTGCTTGTTCCAGGTCCCAGTCTAATCCCACACACTGTACTGCGAGGTTTACTCTGCAGGTAAAGAAACAAGTGCTGCATTCAGGCAACATCCTCATCGATGTCTTCCTTAGGCTGGTGGGTGAAGTAGTCTGGTCTCGGCCACTCCCTTCATCAAGCATCTGCTGTGGCACTGTATATGGTACAAAATTCCTGTAACCAGTGTAACTTCCTAGGCAGTCTTGCCTCAGCGGGTACAATGTCTTGCCCCATGTGCAGATCAAGTTACCCGTCCCTGTGTCTGGTCCAGCTGCTGTCAGCCTCGTCACCCATCCTGTCGCATCTGGTCCTCCGCAGGCTGGCCCCACCAGCGAGGGAGTGCGGCTGGTGCGTGAACGTCAGTCTGTGCTGGCTGCAAGTTTGTTTAAAAGGGAAGTATTTTTCCTTTGTTTTATGAGAGCAGAAATACGACGATTTTTTCTTCTTTCCCTCCCCGCCTCTCCCTGCTGCTGCCAGGCCAAAGAGAGGTCAAGATCAGCTTCTGGCAAGTCTGGTTGCATAAGGAGCTGTTGTGGCCGTTCTGCCTGCCGGGTGGCAAATCCTCGTGGCTGGCAGGGTATCCATCCTGCGCCGCTGCTGCGCCTCGGCTGGGGCGGTGGGAGAGGAGCGGGTCCCTGCGAGGCAGGGATGGCACAGACCCCCCCAGCCACCGGTGGAGGAGGGCTGACCTGTTCCCAGGGCACAGAAACGCACTGAAACCTCCTGATGGTGATTTTGCAGCTTGGAGGAAAATGGGAATTGATGGAAGGGAGCCTGAAAATTGGACCTAAGAGCAAACGTGAATAACTTCCAAAGAGTCAAAAACTGTCTCTGGCTTGGACAAACCCCCTGTTCCTGTGCTGGGGCTCTGACTCCGACGCTCCTTACATTGTTTTTCTGCTTTCACAGTGACTCTCTTAATGCCTCAGCCATTAGCTAATGGGCTTGCTAAACCCAGCAGGCAGAAGGCTGAGAGAGGACAGGATTGCGCTCTCTAAATACATCAGGAGGTAAAAAATATCAACAGAGAAGAGGTATTAAACTAAAGGACAGTATTGGCAGAAGTACAGATGAGTGCCAATTGGCTGCTAATAGATTTAGGCTGGAAACTAGAGTATTTCTAATCATGCAATGAACTAGCATCTGTAACAGCCTTTCAGATAAAGCAGCAAGGGCCAAAACATCGGGATGTTCCCCACTGCTGAATTAGCTTACGGAAGGGGTGATGCAGTGCAGTGGCAGTGGCAGCACGCAGGCCACGGCGAGCTGGGAGCCCAGTGCGGTGCAGACTTCGGTCCTTTGGGGGTTTGGTAACTCACCCCAGAAGAGACAGCTGGTGCAAGCCCTGCATGTGCTGCAGGGTGCTCCGACTGTGTTCCCCTCTCACAAGGGAGAGGCTGTCCCCTGCTGCAGGGAAACCCAGAAGAACAGTGAAAAGAGGAAAGCTTCCTTTTGCTAACAGTCAGTTATGGTTAATGTGGCATACCTGATAGTCATGTGTACCACCACATTTACTGTGGTAATGCCACCATCTTCTCTGCCGTTAAGTCTTGCAAGTAGTAACTAACTCCTTCCCTTCTTTCTTTTCATGCATCTAAGGAGGTGCCTAAATGCTGGTGAGCTTCTGCTAGCACATATCCAAAATGTAACCTTTTCCTTAGGTTAGCAGCAAGCAGCTCTGTTTGTGACTCCGTGCAGAATCTTTTCGCTCCTGCTTTTACTTGCTGGCCGCTTCAGCACATGCAGAGCCTGCTCCAACTCCTTCAAATTATCAGCTAAAATTATCATCTTGACCTGCTGATCTGAACCTTTCTGCTTGCTACTCCCACACTGAAGCAAGTTTAACGCTTGTGTCCTTGCTTTCAAGTTTCCACCTCGCTCCTTTGCTTCCTTCATATCTGACCTGCCCTCCTATCCATGACCTCTAGCCTTTCTTTGTGGCCCCTAATGCTGGCTCAGGCCCCTTTTTTTGTCTTTTTTCCAGCAGTCACCCACAGACCTGATTTTAAGGCAGTGTGTGTGCTCAGAATAATGTGAGCAGTGGGGCAGGACTGAAGCATTTGGGTACTGCTGCTGCTGAAACCATGATGCGCTTCGCCATCCCGATTCATTGCCTACCCTGTGCTTTCATGGGAGGGAAGATTGTAGTACTTGCTCTAAGGAAGCAAAACACAACAAAACATCTTTCAGCAAAACTTGCAGGCGGAAACTTGCCTTCAAAGCATTACAGTCCAGTTCACTACAGCTTTTCTTTCTGTCCTACTTTGTACATACCCTACTTTGTTGCAATAGATCTAAACCAACATGTTACGCTCCTTAGGGCAAGGACTGTCTCTCTTTGTTCTGCAAAGCCTCTAGCGCACTTCCAACAATCGCTTCATATTTCCTGACATGGGGAGGAGGGTGAAGAGAGGCCCCGTGCTTGAAAAACAGATGTCATTAAAATACAGTGGGAAAAGAGGCTGAAGTAAAACATAGTGCAGTGATGATCTGCATCATGAAACTTAATGATTTCACTGTTGAATGCAAAATTATTATTGTTGTATTTTTAGTAAGACTTGTGCTAGCTGTGGGAAACAAACCCACGCTGACACACGAGAGCAGTGTGAGCGCTGCTGTGCCGGCAGGGCTGTAGCAGGCAGCGTCAAGCTCCTTACAGCCCATCCATCCTTCACCCACCGCTCCCCAGCTCTCACTTACAGCTGTGCCATCTGCCCCCAGCATGCCGTAACGCTCGGTACGGCTTTGGAGCTGGCCTCATAAAACACCACCTGGAAGGTCCCTGTTTGGGATATTTAATGTGGAAAGGTTGGCCTCAGTTGTTCAGAACAGTTAAGAAACGTAGAAAGGCTGTTCAGAAATCTTTTATTTGCATGATTTATCTGCACAGGGACATAAAAAGAAATGCATACATATCTGAGCGAGGAGTCCCTCCGCAGCAAGCCTGAACAGCAGCCTCTGCCTGCTGACCCTGGTTCACATGGGGCACGCGTGGCCATAGGACTTTGTGCTTCTGCAGAAGGCTGAGTTTCACCCTGACTGCAGCCCCTGTGCCGGCAGCCATGAGCTGTTCGGCGTAAACAACAAATCCAGCTGACAGCACTGCAGAGGACGGGATTGTTCCAATGTGAAAATTACAGGGCCAGGGTAGATCTGTTGTGTTTTGACAGCACCTGTAAGTAACTGTAAGGACGGGAAGTCACTTTGCTCGTCTCGCAAGTGCAGATTGTGGCAGTGGTGCTCGCGCTGTGTTCTCTCATTGCTGCTTTGAACTTCGTTTCCTGTTTGATTGTTCCCTTAATCAAAAGAAAATGAACTCCAATTAAGGTATCTTACAAAGTATGATTTGTGTCAAATTAAGACTGCTGCTCTACCTTTGAAAAAGCACTAATACTGAGGCCTGATTCACACAGGACTTACAAGAGAAAGGGGTGGATCAAACTTCTCAAGTAAATGCAGTAAGAGCCGAGTTTGATTTATGCAAATTGAAGTTTTCATATAATGTGAGGTCTTCCTGTTTGATATAGGATGGGAGACTGACATGAGCATTATAATAGTGCTTTGGAAATGAAAAGGGCGTATCCGTGACGGTATGTTTACCCAGGCATGTTCACGCATGTTCTTTTGGTGGAATATACATCTTTTACATGTACTTATGATGAGGCTTCCAGCAGCCCAAGGAACCTGCAAGAGCAATGTCTGTCATGACAAAACTGCTTTCGGCACATGACGACTGTTTTGGAAGATCTGTATTGTGTATTACCAGTATACAGCCTTCTAAACTGTTGTCCTAGTATTTTCTGAACAAACTTTTAATAAACATAATAAATCAATCTATGGAGAATATTAAGCTTTAAAAGTGCTCGTTTTGAATTAAAAGAAGATAGCCTTGGCAGGATGTAGGCAGAAAGCTTAGTTTAAGTCCCACTCAATGAAACTGCATTTAATAGTGGAAATTTACTGAAATCTTGGAACTTGCAAGAAAGATTTTTAACTCCTGTTGTGGGTACTTGATATAAGTAGGTATTAGGAGATGTTACACAGCAGTTACTCCGTTGATGCATTTTGTACTAAACATACTCTTCTTTTTTTCCCTTGAAAGGAAAGACAAGCCCGCAGTGCACAGCTGGGGATGGGCACAGTGACCAAACCCCTGCTCTAACAGAGAGGTAAAGCGCACGCCTGTCAGGTATCGGTTTCAGGGTAACCGGCGGGGATCTCTAACAACGGGCTGTCATGGGAAGGTGACTTGGGTCACTGCTCACTGCCCTCGGGATGGAGGTTTGAGTGAGTGTCGAGGAACTGAAGTCCCTCAGATGCTGAGCGAGGCTGGCTGTAACCAGCACCTTGCAGAGCTGCTGCTGTGCAAAGCAGAGCCCTGCCTAAAGCTGACATCTCTTCTTCTCCAGGGTCACCTGGGGCCTGGGGCCCCATCCCCTGCTGTTCTGCACCTCTGCAAACCTCTGCTTTGCCCACTGGACCAGAAAATGACCGAATCGGAACAGCTGCACTTCCTGTGCTCCTTGAGCACATGTGAGGGACTGCAGATGAGCAGAGGATTGGGCCTCTGGTGGCTCTCAGTAGGTGACTGTCTTTTAAAAATGAAAAGCAAACCCAGATGGGTCAAAAGGCCCTGAAAGCCCCCAAGAATTACAAACAGGGATTGTAAGCTAAAGAGAGAGAAAATCTTAATTAGATCTCCACCAACCTGTAGAGGAACACGTTTGGATTAAAATGAAATGGAGCTTTGTACTCTCAGGGCTTCAGCGCAAGAATGGAAGAGGAATTATTCACATTTGCTCTTTATGAAGCTGGATTGCTTTTTCTATGAACTTGTCTTTTTACCTTCTCACCTTGTCAGAAAATTGTGAAAAGCTGCTGGGATGGTATATTTGGGGTAGTTCTTATCACGGCACATAGCAGAAACATTTCCATGGTTTCACAACATGGGCAGAGTTTCCTATTTAATCCTATCCTCCCCAAGTTAACTCCTTTCCTCTTGTGGTAAGCCAGCCTGTCCACCAACCTGCCTTATATTTCACTACCATTGATATTTTCTTGTTGTGAATATCGATCAATATTTAATACAGTGGTGTCAGTTTTGCTGTAAGATGAGAGGAACTACTAGAAACCTTGAATTATACATTGTCTGGCTGGGGGAACCTGGGGAGAGTTTTCTTTTGGACCCAAAGCTCTTGGAGTTGATCTCCAGGACCTGCAGCTTGAAATCCTAATAATGGATGAGCCCCAGAGGAAACTCAATCAGTGGCCTGAGGGAAGGCCCCGCAAAGTGAGGTTTAAAATATCGTCAGCTTATAGTGGTCGAGTGCTAAAACAAGTCTATGAAGACGGGCAGGAACTCGAGCCCCCGGCCAAAGAGTGCTCTCGGCATTTTCTCCGCCACAGCTTTGAGCCAGGGGACCATTTCTGTGGGGAAACGCCACAAAACAGGTTTTACTTGCCAGCCAAGCTGACTGCCCAGCGGATCAGCATATTCAAAGAGGACAACAAATACGGTCTCACCAGTAACTCTCCTCTCTTCAGTGACTACCAGTCAAGCAACAGTCATTGCAGGGTAAGTAATGTCCAGCCTAGGGCTGTCAAACTGTTTGGAAAGCAACTTCAGACTAAACCATTTTTGGAGTAATCTGGTGACAGGAGTCTCAAACTGGAACCGCATTCAGATAAAACTCAGTTTTGTCAGTCCACGATTTTAAGAGTGATTGTAACTCTTCAGTCTTTATCCCACAAATTCTGTATTCTGCTTACTCTGCAAATGGCAGGAGCTGCACGTTTTGCAGCAGCGCAGTCAGCAAGTGAACAGCATCTGCTAGCTGTGCTCCATCTTCTCACTGGGTTGATTTGCATCTGTCCATTTTGTAGAATAAGATATAACATTTCCATATATATTAATATCTATACATAGTAATTCTAATGCATCTAAAGCAGTCAAATATAAGGTGGATACTGTCTTAATTAGTTATATCTAAAACGTTGAAGTTGTGTGACTTGAGCTGGCAAAAAGGTTAGTGCCACCAGCAGCATACCAGTGAGCCTCTGAGCGAGGCATCCACACCCTCTGGCAAGTCAGAATTACCCTTTGGCTACTTTGAAAATCCCAGTTTAGTTTCACTGGATGTTTTGTTAACATATAATTAATACCAATGATACAGAAGTGCCTCTTTAGTCCTAATAAAAAGCCAGTACCTGTGTAATATATGTTAAAATGATTAATACACAGGGATTATGTTCATTTTCTTACCCTGTCAAATTAGATTTATGTATCTTTTACTGCTATTTGGTTTTATCAAATCTAGATGTACCACCTAAACAATTCGTACAACAATGATGGCATATCGGCACGATTGACAACACAGCCATGTCACATTGATATGCAAACTCTAAATGGAGTACGTTATATTGACATAATCAGCAGACTTGTAAAACTCGAGGTGAGTCCACTCGGAGAAAAGGGGATAAAAAAAGAAGATGGTGTGAGGAAAGCTGGTTTGCTGAATTGGTATCAGCCCTTTCCCTAGGAGATGGCTCATTCAACTCCAGTTCAGCTGAACAACGAGCAGTTTGCGTCAGCAAACAAGTCAGCCCGTTGTCCAGTCCCGCCTCGCGCACCACCCCAGTCCTGCAGCGCCTGCTTGATGGTGGTGTCCCAGTTGCTTGCACAAAACTCAAGGATTGAGTGTATCTCCAGAGAAACGTGAGGTTACTCAAGTACACCAACTGCTGCGAAACAAAGAAAGTTGTGTCGCCATCTGTTGTGGTCTTTGGATAAATAAGGAGTGTCACCCTGGCACTTACACAGCTAAGTAAGTTGAAGAGACTGAAGTGCTTTAAAAAGTATGAAATGCTTTTTATGGCCTTGGTTTGAATACGTTAAAAGTCTATTAACTCTTGGTGCTAATCAAAGTCGCACGTAGGAAACCCAGATGGCTGATATTTGAACTATATTTAGTTGACACACTGGGCATCTAGTTTAACTGAAAATATCAAACCATGATGAATCTCTCCTGCCTAAAGACAGAGCACTAACGTGATCTTATCCATGCCATTAATTTGTTCTGCATTCTTGGGTAGCACTCATCTCTATTCCTAGTTTCCCTAACCATAAATACCTTGAGTAATCATGCTATCCAGTACCAGTTCTGTTTTGTATCAACATGCATTTGGTATTTGGAGTCACCATGCCTGTGTAACAAATACGAGGCTTTTAAAGCCTTCTGCAAATGTTAAGGATTTGTGCTCACCTGCCTCCCCCTCCACACTTCTCACCACGGAGGAGCAGGTGCCCAACTGCCAGGAGAGCCATCAGCCACCTCACGTCAGCTGATGTGACTCTGGCAGGGAATTTTCTTAGGAGAACATCTCCTTTTGCATCGCTTCTTGACACAGATACTTAAACAGAGTGAAATATGAAGAGTGTGTAAAACAATAGGCTATGGTAACTGCCATGTGATACCTAGTGCAAAGGGAAAAAGGGACCAGGTAAGCAAAATGCTGCTTTCAGAGAAATGTTTGACCATACCAAGTTTAGCTTTAAAATCATTAGCAAAGAATGCAAATTCAAGCGTCCCCCCAGATGGTTGTTTAGACTGGCTCCTCACTGTTAGGAACATAATTTAGCATTAGATAATGAGAATTTTTTATCATCTGACCCTTTTGCCAGCATTAATAAATTACAAAGAAAAGCTTTCTTTTAAATCTGAAAAAACCCCATCAAAGGCTGTAGAATAGGTCACCATCGTGGGGAATTTCTACTTCTGGCCAAAACCAGGAATATGCTTCTCCACCCCCTCACCCCCCAAGTACTCAACCTTCGAAGAAATGTAGGTCAATCCCCAGTGCAGAGGTTGCTTTTCCATATATGCCAACACCACTGCTCTTAGAATTGTGCCGTTTTTCTTTCTTGCATATGGGTTGGAATGAGAATTTACATCCCAGAAAGCTTTCCCCATCCAGAAGATGACATTAAAGTGAGGCTCCCAAGATTTGACCCGAAGTCTTGGTCTGATCCCGTAGCCCATTAGGGCCATCTCTCCACCTCTGCTCAGTGCTCTGGGTGGTGGTGGGGAGCTGGCTTGTGCTGCAGAGCCAGCCGAGCAGATGGCCGGGCGGAGGGGATGTTCTGGAAGCCCAGGGATCATCAGTGTTTGTAGAGTGTACTTACACGGGCGAGACACTGATAAGATCCTTTTACAGGCTTCCCCGATTCTAGATTTTGGCAAGATCATCATCTACACTAATAACCTGAAAATCATCCGTGCACCAATGGACCAGAAAGAGCTCATGAGAAGAATCATCCAGACTGAGGGAATAAATGACTGGGCCTTCATATACCAAGAAAGGAAAGAAAGATTTGGTGGTGGACATAAAAAAGATGTGGAAAAAAAGGTTGCCTGCAACCAGTATGTGCAGGTAAGAGAAAATGGAAAGTGTTTTTTTTCTCCGAAGGCTTTTGGGTCTTATAGCCCTGATCAGACCACTGAGTATTCCCACCCAAGCCCCATCTATGTCTGTATCTGGCACTTAACTGAATTTGGATTAAAAGCATCGCTTTATTCCTCTTCCACTCGGGAGATAACGGATCAACGCTGCACTGCAGTCTGTGCTCTGGGGACAGCTGTTTTGTTTCCAGATGTTCATGTCTCCCACTTGATTCTTCCCCTGGAGATCACTGATGTTTATGTAGTTTGGCTTAGGTCCATCCTTCGTCAGCGTCTCCCAGTTGAATAAGAGCAGGCCAGAGTTTCTCCAGCCTGACAAGGCTAAACACAGCTGCTCTGTGGTTGAGACTGCTGGAGGCTAAAATTTTAATATCAGCTGAAATGAGATTGTGCCTTCCACTTGTTTTCTCACGGGTTAGTCTTTGTTGGTCAGAATCCCAATTAGTCTGACCATAATTTGATCCCACAAAACATAATGTTGTTGTGCAGGGCAAATACGAAGCATTAAAGTTTTGCAGATCTGAGATCGACCTGTGCTAAGCGCAGGTTACCTTGGTCCTTCTGCAGTCACGAGCATCGCTCAAGGTTCACTTGCATAAAGACCCCATAGAAACTGAAAACAGCCCTGAGAAACTAAGTAGGAGTTTTGGCCTTCGTCAGTTTTGAAATAAATTTGATTTTCAGAAAGAGGGCTTTAACGTAAAAGCCAAGATTCATCCCTTCTACTGGCAGGCACGTATCTGAGTCATCGAAAAATCACTTCTGGCCCTTGGGGGAATATATGTCAAAAAGGGCCTCTATAAGGTAATTGATTGCCTTCCTCCAGTCGCCCTCACTGGAGGAGCACGCTTTGGAGAAGACAACAGCTCCTGTAAGGCACTGTTCCAGAGAAACTTGTTAACCTTGGAAGAACTCGGCAAAGTACTTTTGTTCTCCTCGATGTTTGGGGACAAAAAGTAAAACTTGAAGGTCCTAAAACTATGATTTTTTTAGAATAATTTTGTACTTTCTATACATTGGCATTATGGACATTCATTTAAAGATGACCAAACCACAGGAAGGTTATTCTTTTGAGATGTCAATTAATTTGGACTACCGAATTCATAAGCAGGCACCAACATGAAGCATATCTGGCACCAGCTGCCTATATCTTAGTTAAAACCCCATTCTATAGTGCCACGTAAAGCAGAACTGCTGCACAGGAATGACACAGGACTCTCAACCTGACATCAAAAGAACGAACCTACGCCGTGCTGTGTTCTTCCTGATGCAGGTATTTAATAACTTCTGGGTTCTGTGGAAGCACTGAATTTTATGATGGGACCTGAAAGAAGCTGTCTGGCACCCTGGGAGAGATTTGCAGGCACAAGGGACAGCCTGAAAGAAGCTGTCCATGTTGGTGATGAGGGATCTGGGGGGAGAGGGCGAGGAGAAATGCTTGAAGAAATGAAGCATGGCTCAAAATTGAGGATATAGAGCTAGGAAGATGGACATGTTAAGAAATGACAGGAAGGTGGGTGGAGCTATTCAGACCCTTGCAGGAGGAGAAAGACGGATTTGAAAGTATTGTGTTATAAGCCCAGTCACATTAACTTCTCATTTTCTAGAAGTATCCACAAATTGTCCCCAAATATATGGGAGCCTTTTTCTTGAAGATCTTGCTGTAGAGAACTGAATGTTATTGGCAGAGCGGCATGTCAGGAGCAACAATCACCAGAAGACAGAACTTCCCTCTTTCAGGTACGTTACTGACTTTGGTGTCTGATATCCAGTAACAGATGTTTTTTTTCATAATCTGTGTCTTTCAGGAAGGAGACGCTGAACACGGTTGTTCCCAGTGTAAAGGGTCAGGGTCTGCTCCTTGCTCACTGTGCCATGGAAGCAAGTTTTCAATGCTGGCAAACAGATTCAGAGAGTCCTACAGGGCTCTCCGATGTCCGGCTTGCAACGAAAGTGGCCTGCAGCCCTGCCAGATCTGTGCTCCCTGATCAGGACAGCCATCCCTGCCGCAGGCTACAAGCACCACAGCAATATTTTGTTGAAAACTTTGAATTATTTTACCTTCGAGCAACCTCGCTATGATGACAAGTTTTTGAAAGACAGGAAAGGCATGTTATACATATGTCACTGTAAAAGTGAATACCACACCCCTGCTACCAACTGTCTCTCTTGTCTGCTACATACACCTCTTTAAACTTTTGAATCAGGCCACACTCCAGTGTCTGCAGGGGTGAAGCTATCCCCCCCTCCCCAACCGCGAGAGGAAATGATAAGCATTCCAAAGTTAAGCACCTGTGTAAAAGTCTCCGGGATCTGGAGCTCAGCCTGAATTTGCTGGCCCTGTCCCTCAGGTATTTGGTGCCTAGCACAGCCAGGTCCTGACCCACCAGACTCTCCAGTAACATCATTAAAAGCAGCAGGAGTAGGTGCCGTTTGGGCACGTCGGTAACGTGTCAGGGCGTAAAGTCTGTTTGTACAACAACAGCAGAGCGGTGCCTCCCCGAGGTTTTAACTTGCTGAACATTTTAAAATGACACTGTCTTTTGTAGTTAACTCTGCATTTGCCCTGCAGTGTCACAAGCATCTCCTGAAGATTTTGCCCATTCTTACATCTGCTTTAGCAGACACAATGATTCCTTTGGGGTCTGATTTATGGGAAGAAATTGAAAACCCTTCCCAAACCTGCAGCTATAAAAAATGTACAATAATTTATTATTATAAATAGAAGTTATTAAGTTTTTAGCCTACTTAGGAGGAAGTGCTGAACTCAAATTCCCCCGTACGATGCTCAGCACTTTTCAGGATCAGGCTGGTGGTGAGCAGGACTTCTGTTGCTTAATATTAATCCCATGTTGTAATCTGCAGAAGGTAAACTCTAATTAGTTGAGGTGAAGCAATGATGTGGGATACTTTGCAGGCTGCCACTGGTGGCACAGAACACAGGGTCTTCAAGAGGTTGAGGCAAACAGGGGAAATGGTATTTTTTCCCCAAAGCATTAATTTATTACATTTTATATTCATGAGTAATGTTAATGCAGCCTTAACTCGCATAGTACCTCTGAGACGCTGATGAGTTAAGAGACTGCTCACATGTACTTCATGCTGAGGTTGCAAGCCCAGACAGCGTAATTTATGGCCAAGTTTCTATTTTCCTATGGTAGGGTGTAAGATTCCTCTGCAATACTTCAATGATCAGAAATAATGCTGTTTTAGCTCTTAGACTTCCATATGTCTCGTACTGAAATTGTTCAGTGGGTACTGAGGGTTTATTTTTCAAAAAAAAGTGCATAAATCTGTAGCAGATACTTGATTGGCTTCATTTATCGTATCAGGATCTGCAGTACAAAAAATGTAGTCCTTGGGGTGTTCATTGAGGGCAGATGAGACCTCACAAATCAGAAATTGTTGCGAAGTGGATCTCTTCCCTCAAATTTGTCCTGTTTGATCTCATTGTTTGTTGGGCTTGTTTAAAAGTTTGCCAGCTTAAGATAAGAGAAAAGCAACCAGGCAAAATTGCTGCCCGATAGTTTAGAATAAAAATGGATGCAAATATGCATTTATGAAATCAATATTTATTGTTCTTCAGTAATTATGATGTTTCTCAACCACTATTACTCCTCCTGGCTGCGTCAGCTATTCCCATTCATCCTGACACGTCACTGGGGCGATGCTCACAGCGAGGAGCTCTGCTCTTCCCTTATTTAGTCCGGAGTCCGGCAGGCCCCCGGCCCCACTGGACTGGGAACCACAGGGCTGGTGTGTGGGCAGCGTTGGGGCCGGGCTGCGAGCGGCACGGTCAGAGCTGGGCCGTTTTGCTCCCTGCTGCTTTAAGTGCACTCATTTTATTTTTGGTACTGCGCTGACTTGATTTACCCAATAAAGGCTCTTGTTTTACATGAAAGAGATGTCTGAGCTTTCCTGAAGCATCACGGTGAGGCTACTGTTGGAGGCAACGGGTTACCGTTCGCACGTTGCTGTTTTTATTTCTGCTGCTGGCAGAGGCTGCCGGCTGTCCCTACCGGGCTCGGCCCGTGGTGTACGGCGCGGAGGCGTGAGGTGCGGAGGCGCAGGGCGTGAGGTGCGGAGGCGCGAGGCGTGAGGTGCGGAAGTGCGAGGCGTGAGGCGCGAGGCATGAGGTGCGGAGGCGCGAGGTGGGGAAGTGCGGGGTGTGAGGTGCGAGGCGTGAGGTGCGGAAGTGCAAGGCGTGAGGTGCGGAGGTGCGGGGCGCGAGGTGTGAGGTGCGGAAGTGCGGGGCGCGAGGTGCGGAAGTGCGGGGCACGAGGTGCAGAAGTGCGAGGCACGAGGCATGAGGTGCGGAAGTGTGAGGCGTGAAGTGCGGAAGTGCGAGGCGTGAGGCGCGAGGCGTGAGGTGTGGAGGCGCGAGGTGGGGAAGTGCGGGGTGTGAGGTGCGAGGCGTGAGGTGTGGAAGTGTGAGGCGCGAGGCGCAGAAGTGCAAGGCGTGAGGTGCGGAAGTGCGGGGCGCGAGGTGCAAGGCGTGAGGTGCAGAAGTGCGAGGTGTGAGGCATGAGGTGCAGAAGTGTGAGGCGTGAAGTGCGGAAGTGCGAGGCGTGAGGCGCGAGGCGTGAGGTGCGGAAGTGCAAGGCGTGAGGCGTGAGGTGCGGAGGTGCGATGCGTGAGGTGCGGAGGCGCGAGGCGTGAGGTGCGGAAGTGCAAGGTGTGAGGTGCGGAAGTGCAAGGTGTGAGGTGCGGAAGTGTGGGGCACGAGGTGCAGAAGTGCAAGGCGCGAGGCGTGAGGTGCGGAAGTGTGAGGCGTGAAGTGCGGAGGTGCGGGGCGCGAGGTGTGAGGTGCGGAAGTGCGGGGCGCGAGGTGCGGAAGTGCGAGGTGCGAGGTGCGGAAGTGTGAGGCGTGAAGTGCGGAAGTGTGAGGCGTGAGGTGTGGAAGCGCGAGGCGCGAGGCGCGGAAGTGCAAGGCGTGAGGTGCGGAAGTGCGGGGCGCGAGGTGCGAGGCGTGAGGTGCGGAAGTGTGAGGCGTGAAGTGCGGAAGTGCGAGGCGTGAGGCGCAGAGGTGCGAGGCGTGAGGTGCGGAAGTGCGGGGCGCGAGGCGTGAGGTGCGGAAGTGCAAGGTGTGAGGTGGGGAAGTGCGAGGTGTGAGGTGGGGAAGTGCGAGGTGTGAGGCGCGAGGCGTGAGGCGCGGAAGTGCGAGGCGTGAGGCGCAGAGGTGCGAGGCGTGAGGCGCAGAGGTGCGAGGCGTGAGGCGCGAGGCGCGGAAGTGCAAGGTGTGAGGTGCGGAAGTGCGGGGCGCGAGGTGCGAGGCGTGAGGTGCGGAAGTGCGAGGCGTGAGGCGTGAGGTGCAGAAGTGCGAGGCGTGAGGCATGAGGCGTGAGGCGCGGAAGTGCGAGGCGCGAGGCGTGAGGTGCAGAAGTGCGAGGCGTGAGGTGCGGAAGTGCGAGGCGCGAGGTGCGAGGCGGGCTGCGGCCGTGTCGGTCAGTGCTGCCCTTCCCCAGCCGCTTCTGCCACCGGCCTGACGCGGAACAAGCCTGCCCAGGGCCGCCCCCCGGCGCTGTTGGCCGGGCCCCGGCCCGCCGTGAGGCCGCAGGGCCGGGGGCCGCGGCCGCGGCGCTCCCGTCCCTCGCACCTGCGGCGGGGCCGCACGACGGGGCACCCGGGGCCCTGCGCGGGGGCCCGGCCCGGCCCGGCGGCTGCCGCCGGAGCCCGCGGAACGCCCCCCGGCGCGGCGGACTCCTCCGTCGGGACGGGCCCCGGCGCCGCTCCCCGCGGCGCGGCGGCCGCTCACAAGATGGTGGCGGGGCGGGGCGGCCCGGCGGCGGCCCCGCGGGGCGGGCAGGAAGCGGGGCCGCGCCCGCGGCCGCGGCCCGCCATGGGGGTGACGGTGGAGGTGCACCGCGTGTACCGGTACCCCTTCGAGCAGGTGGTGGCCAGCTACCTCCGCAAGGTAACCGGGCCGGCCCGCGCCGCCCGCCCGGCAGGAGCGCCTCACGGCGGCGGCGGGGCCCGCTGCGGAGCCGCTCTGCTCTGCTCTAGTTCCTGCCTTAACCGCCGGCTCTGCCCGCCGTTCTCTCGCAGGCAGCCTTTCTGTGATCCTGCTTGCGCGGCGACTGTGTGGAAAACCCTAAATCTTGTCCGCGGGAGAGAAAACCGGCGTGGGGAACGCGGGGGAGCCGGGCCGGGGAGCAGAGACGCGCCCAGTGCCTCTGGCCCGGGCACAAGTGGGGAGCCCTTAGTGTGCAGCTCTGCTCTGGGGCCTTGTGGGTGCGCGGGCCCTTCCTGCAGCTGAAAGCTTGGGTTTCCTCTTTATCAGAGCTTTTTTTTCATGCTTAGATGAACACTTGGGTTTCTCCGCCCAAGGTGCTGGTTGCATGTTGGTTGCGTACAAGCCTCCGGAGCGGAGCGGTCTCCCTCGTGCTGTCTGGCACCTTGGGGTGCCCGGGCTGGGTCCGGCAGCCTCACCTGTGGTGACTTCCATCGGCCCCAGTGCCGGCCCCGGTGCGCAGGACAGGGCGGGCAGTGCCGCGGCCATGGTGGAACGCGGGTGGCCGTTCTTCTTGGCCAGAAAACAGCCAGACTGCTGCTTGCAAGCGTGGTCAAAACACGCGAGGGGGACGCTGATGCAGTTAACAAAGCCACCAAATCCTGCCTGCTGCCGCAAGCTCTGCTCCGCAGGCGTTGTTGCCCGTCTGTGAGCCGTGATGGACTCGGCGGGGGTACAGCATGGCTGCCCGTGGCACAAGGGGTGTGCGCAGCCAGGACGGCAGCACCTGCCCTTCCCGGGGCTCTGCCGTGGTGCACGGGATCTGTTTGAAAGAAAGATTGGATCCGTAGAAATGAATTCTGTTCTTTTGTCCTTGCAGAATGCTAACCCCTGTGTCACTGCTTGGCGCAGTATGGCTTTTGGCCTGGTAGTGCAACAATCATTAGACTTTTAAGCAGGCTTTAAAATGAAAATGTTTTGCAGTGGCAGAAGGCTGAGTTAATGGCAGGTAAACAGCATTTCCATGTTGCATCTGCTCCTAGCAAAACAGCATCCTGCTGAATTTTCCTTCTGAGCACTGTCGTCTCTCAGACCTAAGCTCCAAGCTGTGCATCAAAACTGTCCTTTTTGTTGGTGTTTTCCTTTGAAGAGTAGCACAGAAATAGGGCTGAATTCTAATCTTTATTACAAGCTGATGCCAGGCTTTTGCCCTCTAGCTGTGACTGGTTTTTGTGAACACCAAGGTGAAGAACGGAGCAGGCTCCATATTTGTTTTGGCTGCGTGTGTTTAAACATTAACAATAGAAGTGAGCAGCTGTATAGCGCAGGGCATTTCCTTGGCACAAAACCCCATATTTGTGAATGTTCTCAGCAGGACAAGGTGTTTAAACAAATGTTGACTTTGGGCTAAATTCATCCTTGATGCAACCAACTTAAAACACAGGAAGGATTTTTTTCTCTCAGCCAGCTGCCAGTTCTCCATCTCCTGTTAGCAGAGACCCGGCTTTGACAAAGGCAGTGCCAAGATGAACCCAGAGCGTCCCCACTTGCGAGACACGCGGCCAGCTCTGGCCCCGGGTGGCTGTGCGACGGATGGACAGCAGAACTGGGCTGAATGCGCGGGGCTGTGCCCTGCGGCTGTACCTGCCCCGGTGTTCTGCCATGGTGCGGATGCCAGGGCAGCCCTGGCCGGCGTGGTGGTGGAGCAGCCGAGGCAGCGCCAACAACTAATTCATCGGCGGTGGAATGACGACCTGCCGTGTGCAGCCTTGCTCCTGCTGCTGCTGTCCTGGGCACTGGGAGGCAGAGAATGCCTCTTGCTAAGTAACCTTTTATTAAAAATTGTCAGATCCTTAAAAACTATGTTGGTTTTGTGGGGTGGGAGTGGAAGTGCACTTCTACCAAGAAAAAAGTTTTTGCTGTTTGCTGAAAGCCTGTAGAGATGACATTGGGCTTGCTGAAGTCACTAGGCTTCTGCACATGATCTTGGTGGGGTCAGCTCCTCGTCTTCAGTGTCCATCTCATGAGGAAATGACTGATGAAGCTCTAAAATATGTGGTGGTATGTTTTTTGTTTTAATTGACCACCTCTTTTTTTTTCTGGTGTTTGATGGCTCAGTACAAAATGGAGCTGGATTCCTGTAGTGGTGTCATGCCCTGTACTGAAAACCAAACTGTCATGTATGTGAAATTCTTTTACAAAGGAAAAACCCAAAATATCCTCACACGCTGAAGTGCCAGAACTTTGAACAGTAAAGATGCTTAGTCTGCAGTCTTTCTATTTCTCTCTGTTTCTGTTAACCATCTACAGCAATTCTTTCTTTGCCCTAGAACAGGACTGTAGAAAGGTGCATTTAAGATTTTCTTTAAAAAAAAAAAAACAGGCAAAAGAGCAAACTTTTTTTTTTTTCTCACCCTGCTGCAGAAATCCTGAGCTGTACCTCTGGCAAGCTTGGGCAGTCAGATTTGCTAACCGTGTAGTTTAGACTGCCACACTATGGCTAACCCGTGGATGTGCTTGGAAGTACTCATTTGAAAACTGAACAAACTTGGAAGAGAAGGCAGGGCCACCTTCTGCTGATTTTCCCAAGTGTTTGGCAATTAGAGGTGAGAGGAGAAGCAGAGTTAGTGCTTTTCATTGTGAAAGGTTTGAACGAGAGTAGAAATGCAAATGGAAATTGTATTCTGTAGTATACTTCCATATGACTTGAGAAGGGCAGTTGGAGGTGAATAGTGAGGCTAATTATCACAGCCAGAGCGCAGAGCAGAAAGGTTAAAATAATCCTCATTTGTATGTGGCAGCAAAGTGCATCACATGCTTTTAACCAGGAATTTGATATGATTGAAACAATAATTGCCATAGTTACTCATAAATGCCATAGTTAAAGTTGACTTCAGGGCTTCTGCTCTTGTTCTTTCTGTTGCTACCCTGCAAGTTGAACCTTTGAATGTTGTTATGTTGCAAAATGGGTGGGAAGGTGCAACCAGACGTGCCCTCAGAGGAGACCAAAGCCAAAGCAGTCGGGGTTCTTCAAGGGCATGTTTGTGCCAAGACATCTCCTGGCTCACAGAAATCCCACGTATTGCCTCGACTGGGGCATTTTGTTGTGTATTGGCTGCGATATATGATCTCGGAGGATGGAGCACAGAAGTCTCTCGGACTGTGGAAAGTGTCAGTGTGGGCTTCCGCCCCCCGTGCATCTCTCAGGTTAGTTATAAAACACCACTGCACTCTGCAGCAGGATTACACCCAGATTCTCTAGAAACGTGCTCTTACCGCAGAGATGCATCCTCTGCTTTCATTATGTAAAATCAGTAAGAAATAGGTGGTATTCAGATGGACAGCCTGCTACATCAGATATTGGGGTATATTTTCTTGTATGTCGGTTCAGAAACGTGCTAGAAAATATTCTGCCTTTGCCGCGTGTTTCTAGAGAAAACAGCCCCTCCGTGGGCAGTGTGGGAGGACAGGCACTGGCAGGGTACAGTCTTGAGGGCTGTATTGGGTGGGTCGGATGGAGGGTGGTCTGCAAGGGCTGCTTTCTTGCTGCTCAGTAGTCCTTTCGGCCAGCTGCGGTGTAGGTGGGGAAGAATCCTGCTGGAAGTAGGAGCATTAACTTGTGTCATACCCATCTCATGTGCGTGGGCTCGCGTGGCTGGTCCCCAGGCAGAGCCACTGCGTTACTGAGGCTGCAGGAAAGCCTCACTTGTTAGGCCTTGGTGGGGCGCGGAGCCGAGGGGAGCCTTGCCCCGTGCCCGGGGGCCTGAGCCTGCTGAACGGACGGCGGTTTCTGCTGGGGTGGCCTTTAGGTTAGTGCAGGTGTCATTTTAAAGTGAGCCCGTGAACTGTAAATTAAACGTTTAGTTCAAGTATGACAAATTGATTTGTATTTGAAATAAGTGTATCTGTACGTGAAAGGCTTTTGTGTTTATCGATCTTTATCGCAGCAAGTAATCTGTGCAGGGGGTTTACTAGACTTTTTTTTTTTTAAATTTTAATTTACGTTTATTCACAACCACCACCTTTCCAAACCAATAACAAAGTGGAGGAATCTGGAAAGGTTTAGCGGATTTTGCAATGTCACTGCTTCATTTCCTTGCAGTTAAAAAAGAATTGGAATATTTATGAATTTAAATATTATTATTTTTTGCAAGTCTTTGAAGCTGTCTTTTTGATTTATGCGGGCTCCATTTGATCTTGCATGTAAAACCAGCCCTTCATTGCTTTGAAATATCTCATTTTTATACAAATCATTATGTGTAACCTGCAGTGATTTCTCTCTGCTGCTAAATACAGTGCCATTTTTAAAGGCCTGCTATTTCCCTCTTCTAACTTCTAAGAAACATCGCTGTGGTTAGAAACTGCTCCTTTTGATAAACGATCTTACATATTCCAGTTAGGAAAGGTATGTGGGGTCTTAATTCCCTGGATTCAGGATGACGAATGCAATCAATTCTGCTTGTTGTTATTTGTAGAAAACAATCAATACATTTGCAGGAAGACCAAATGAGGGCACAGGAACTCTTTATCCAGTTTTAATTGTCAGGTTTTTGCAAGTGGAGAATGGCATGCTTCAATTCTGGTAGGTGTGAAATGAGAGGTAACCCCGCAACCGCTCGGGTACCCCCCGTGCTGGGGTGCCGTGGGGTGTCTGCGTATGGGAGTCTCAGTGCTTCCAAACTGCTGTTTGCTGGTACCGCGCCTGCAGCTCTGCATCTGTAAAACGGGCTCTGGCATCTTCAGGAAACGCTCATGACTGGCAGCCAGGGTAGAAAAAAGTCATTTCAAAGCTATGGATAGCTTAAAGGCAAAGTCAGCTTTGTGGCTTCTGCTGTTGCCGGTTTGTTTGGGGTCCTCCTAGTGTGATGGAGGAGAAATGTCTTTAAAATAAGAAAATCAATCTGGAAAGAAATTTGCTACAGAAACTCATTGGAACTATTTAGTTTTTTTTTTTTAAAAAGTATGCATACTTTGCCTGGATAACGGTTTCTTTTTCATAAAAGAATAGCATTTTGAGTTACAGTGTTTAGAGTTGTACTTCCCCAGGGGCACTCTGAGATGTAGGAAACATGCTGGCTGCAGTCTGCGAAGGGTTTAGCGAAGGCAAGGCGTGAAGATTGTACCTAAGCAAGGAGAGGGCTGAGATTTCCTCCTGTGTCAAGTAAGTGGACGGGCCTCAGGGGTCTCCTCTGCTCATGCACTGCCAGAACAACGAGGGGGTTGTGTTGGTCCCCTCCTGGTGGGACCTTTGGGCAGCTTGGCACATGCCGGGTGAGGGGCCGTGGCTGAGGAGTGGTGCCTGTGCTCTGCTCTGCCTCGGCGAGGGGGTCAGGCAGAGCCCCCCGGCTGTGCCCGCCCAAGGCAGGTGCCCTGCGTTTGCAGGCTGGACCACAAGATGGCATTCCCTCCTCGCCAGGTGCCGCCGGCGCTGCGGGAAGGGCCTTGGGTGCTCGGGGGGTGTCGGCAGCTCTGAGGTTCAGGCTGGTTGCCCTGCCTGTCCCGCTGCGCTGAGAGCAGGCAGGAAAGCTGCCCTTCGGCACCCCAGCCAGGTGCTGCCCAGCAGTTGCTGCCCATCCTCTCAGCTTGCAGCCTCGTGCTCCTGGCCAGCCCCGGCACCCTTTCTGGTGCTGGTTTGCAGGCACGGGCTGAGGGGACAGTAGCTGTGCCTTGGGAGCTCCCAGGGAGGTATGGCGAGAGCAGGTCGGCAGCCCATCCCTCAGCACCCCAAGTCCTCTCCTGGTGCAGGGGTGCCCTTTGTGGCGTGGCCAGCAGCTGTGCTCTCGGGGGGATGGCGCGTGGTGGGAGCTGTGACGTTTGGGCATGACCGCCGTGGGTTAGCAGCACAGTAGTAGCCACCTCTCTTCAGGCAATTCCAAATTTTGGAAGTCCTTGCTCTGTCGTGTGGCCCAGCACAAGGAGTGGGGGATGAGGATGCTGGAGCCAGTGCCATGTGTGACTGCTGGAAGGGGTGGCAGCGCCTGCCCCGTGCCCTTGCTGAGCAGGTGAGGTGATGCAGGGCAGTCTGCCTTTGCGCTCCCAGGCAAGGAGACCGCAGGGCAGGGCTGAAGCCCTTGGGCTAGTGGGAGCCCCTCAGACGGGGATGGGACTCCTGTGCCTCTGGTGCTGGGAAGCAGGATTCAGGGGTTGAGTTACTGCAGGGTTGAAATAACAGTCAGGCTGAGATCTCTTTGTTCTCTGCTGCTGTTAGCTTTGGCATCCCCGGGGAATGGAAACCTTGCAGGGAGGCTGTGGCTGGCTGGAAACGCTGTTTTTGTGGCTGTCAGACTCTCCTAGCCATTACATCTGCTTGTAGACTTGTAATGTTCTTTCTTTTACTGTGCTGTGTAGGAAATTGAGTCTATTTCTGTTTAAATACTGGGGTAATAGAGCCTGCTATTTAGTGAAAGATTTATGTAAATGGCTCTTTGTTTCACACGATTGGGCCTTACAGAGTGTAAGTTACATCGATAATGTAATTATGCCACTACTGCCATTTCAAAGCAGCACGTTGTGGAGAAGCCTCCAATTTCTGTATAGAATAGGACTTGAAAACCTTGCACTTTTAAAATAAATTTTTATTCTGCAGCAAGAAAAAATAGTAGAGCTGGATTATAGAACAGCCTGTTCTGGAGTTGACCTTTTTAGCTTAGAACCCAAGATTTATATCAGAATTTTGGAGCACCTCTTATTGCACATCATAATTGCATTACATAAACTGAGTTGGCCTTGAAATGCAATTTCCCCACCTTTCCTAAAGCTTTGTATTTTGGTTAATGTTAATCTTTATCTGGTGGTCAGTATTTCTTCAGTCTGGCATTTGTATTAGTGTGGAGGTTACAGTAACTTTTGGATAGTCTTTGAGTTCAGTAAATTATCTTGCACTTTAAAATTTAGAGTTCATTATCCACATGAATGTTGATTGCTTTTTGCAGCGGACAGCAAGGTCCTTGTAGCCTCCTCTGTCTCATTTCTAGCCAGAGGGGTTTTGTAAGTTCCGAAATAGACTCTGCACCCTTAGAAGTCCTGTTCTTGTGCATACATTTCTTATATAGGATGTTGCCCTACAGGCAACCTATACAATTTTGGCATAATTCCTGTGCAGTGGAGGTCTTGGAGCGAGAATCTCTTTCTTCCAGCTTTGAAACAACTTGTCTGTGCAGCCTAAGGAAAATGAGGTTACCTTGAGCAGGAACAGGCAGTAAGCAATCCCTTATCCTTGCTGCATGCCAGCCCCTGAGCAGGAGAGCGTGCCCTCTTGCCAGGGTGGACCCACACTGCAATCTGAAGTGACGTCCCACTGTCACACTCTTCTAGCAGCTTTTGCAGGACAGTGAAATGCTACGTACCAGAGTCTGCGTTCAGGCGATGCTGCGCTGTACCTTTCCAACTTTTTGCTTGAGGAAATAGGTTTTGTGGCTGGACGTGCTTAGCGGCAGTGACAAGCAGCTTGCTTGCTGCAGAAACTTGGGACGCCGTTGTTCTCTGCGGAGTGCAGCACGGGGGGCTTTGGCCCACGGAGCTGCCACACTGCTTAAAGCTCTCCTTAGCCCTCATTTGAAAAACGTGATGCAGGTCAAGAGCTCGCATCTTCGTTTTTGTGGTATGGAGGGTGTGTGGAAGATGTCTGTATGCTGCAGCAAAAGCTAGCATCTCTCCTTCAGGCAATTTTTCTCACAGCAGTATTGTGGGCTTTCTGTTTGTTTCCTAATCTTACTCACTAAGCTAATCCTACTAAATTCTTCCTTTCCACTGACTTGACTGGAGACTGCAGACTGTTAATACCAGGCAGCTCATACCTGTTGAGAGAAGCTGTGAAACTGCTTCTGACTTGACAAGTGACAGCGAGCAATTTTCTTTTACCCGTGTGAGAAATGGTAATCTTTACCCTATGCATTTTTATCCCAGTATCCCAGTCCCATGGAGAAACATGTCACGGCTGTAGAAACAGTGGAAGAGAAAACAGGTAAGCTGCCTGACTTTTCTTACAGAGCTAATTAAAATTTTTCATAACCTTTAAAATTAATTATGTAATAGCTGTATTTCAATAGAAGCTGGGCACTGCAGACATGCCTGGGATTCCTGCATGCTGGACATTGTGTAAGCAAGACCAAGAAAATATTGCTGCCCCCCTCAAAGTGTGTGTTTTAACTGCATCAAGTATTTGAATTTTTAGCTCATTCTGAGGCCATTAGACACCGTACGCCTGGTTTCTCTGTAGCATGTTTTTTTGTTGTACGGTTCCTTGGTGTTTCTGTGATAGTTTCCATCTGCTCTACAGATGAGATGTAAGGCCCCTGGAAGGAGGCACAGTGAGCTGTGTGGATCGAGCCTCGGGTGCTCCACAGGCATCGCACTACTTGGCTTTCATGATCCCTGCCTTCGGAGGGATCATTTGCCGTTTCACTTCCCAGATGAGGAGGTAGTTCCAGGAATCAGAGACTTGCGCGGCCTTCTGGGATGCCGACAGTCAGAAAGCGATCACAGATCCTCAGTCTCTTGCTTCATCAGTCAGAATTTCTGAAATACCGAAAATCAGATGTTACCATTTCCCAGTCACATTGATGGGAAAATAAATCTCCTCGGGTCAGAGCACAGCTGTCAGATCAGGTCCGCTGATACACGTGGATTTTTGTTTTCCAGTTGCAGAGCTTGCAGGAAATGTTTGCAATTAGGCACTTAAGGTAACGTGCCCGTGCAGAGGATGTATTAAACAGTTATGCCCCGACGTGGGAAACAAGTACCATAGGACTTTCCGTGGAAATAACCACCTTTCTTCCTAATATGGGAACGGTGATCAAATACTCATTTGGGATGAGATAAGAGCTTGTGGACTTTAAACTTTTATTCCCAAATGCTTATGGATGCTCTTTATCATATATTTGGAGATGTATTCTGTCTTGCAGCTCAGGTTTAATGGTGGCTCTTAATTCCAGGCTTATGCTTTCTTTCTAAGCAAGGTTAGTGAGGTGGCCCTGCGACTCAAGAAAGACGAGCATTAGTGCTGCCGCTGCCATTTTCTCAAATGCAGTAAACCACTCTTCCCGCAGAATGCTTTTCTGCTTTACGATAGATGCTCCATATTATTAATGGGATGTGCTTGTTAGCGTTCTGGAAACCAAACCCCATGAAGTTTTCATTGCACAGATCCCACCAAGTGCAACTGTTCGAGAAGGTACTCTTTTATCCCGCAGAAGTCTTTAACCTGGGCTGTCTGCCAGCTGGCTTCTTGTTCAGTAGCATTCTGTTCTTGATCTGGGTCATTAAATATTAAAAGGCAAAGTGATTCTAAAAGCCAGCCATTTTTTGGAGGTACTAAATAACTGTAATTTGTTTCCTAATAGATAGTTTTGTCCTTGTCACTGGGTCCAACTCAATACAAAAATAAATGTGTGATGAGACAGGACTGTTCTGTAAATCTCGTACACAGTGTGTTTGCCCAGAGAATGAGCCTGAGCATATAAATCGGGATGGGTATAGAAGTAAACTAAACTTAGGTCTGTATGTTGGTATGGTAGCTCAGTCGCCCGAGCTTTTCCCTCACTCCAGTCATTGTCCGCCCCGGTGCCAGCAGGAGCAGGGCTCTCCAGTGGGTCCTGCCAGACCCTGCGCGGGCGGCGGGAGGGAGCCCTGCGTGCACCCACGCGGCCTGGTGCTGGCATCGGAACTGCCCGCAGGGCTTTGCTACCCGGGAGCACCATTCTAAGTGCCAGTAAAATGTTTGTACCACACGCTGGATAAAGGGGGGTCTGGATCACAGTGATGGAGGCAGATGCCCTCCTCCTGAGGCAGAGCACAAAATGCCCATAGCAGTCTGATTTACAGCCTTCTGTCTGGCAAAGCAGGAGAAATACTGGGTTATAATTAAAAAAAAAAAACAACAAACCAAAACCATCCCCCTCCCAATGCTCTGTTAACTTGCCAACATTTCTCCTTGCATATTTGCTGTGCTGTGAAGTCTTCCAACTACTTTGTTTTTATTAAAAAAATGGCAATATTTGGTGCTGTAACTCTTCCTTTCTGATTTTCTTTTATCACCAGATTTGGCTACAGGGATTATTTACCGGAGGAGAATTGCAACATGCCAGAATGTAATTCCTGAAATTTTAAGAAAGGTAACTACTTTTAGAGAAATTTAGTCAAGTTGTGAAACCTTAGTGCTTCACTGTGGTTTATTTTGTTTAAAAGGATCACATTTCCTGATGATTTTTTTTTCCTTTTTAAATTAGAAAAGTTACGCTTAAGAGAAAAAAATTCTCTAGGAACTGATTTTACATTTAACTTGAATGGACAAAGTCGTAGCCTTGAGCACACTGAGTTATAACTGGTGGTGGTGGTTGTTTTACAGGCAGTGATGGGCTTTTAACTTTTGTACCTGGAAAAAGTAAAGCTGTTTTAAAATGTTATCTGGGCCACAGTGAAAGTACAGCCATTCCCCCCCACCCCAATATAATAAACTTATTGCTGTCAATGCTCGTGATTTTTGTGTGGTAGATGGTATTTTTATAAAAGCCGGGTCTTGTGGAAATCAGCAAGAAGGTGGCAGCTAGTAATAAACACTGGATAATTACTTCTAAGCTGAGCTCATGTATTTTGGATGTCTGATCCATGGCTCCTTAACACATTGGGTTGTAATCTCTCACAAAACCATTCTCTAAGTGAATTCAGAGGGATTTAAAATAGTACTTAATGTGCCTATAGCATGTTGCAAGTTAAATATGGCATTGTAGGGTCCCTATAAAGAAGGTAAAATGTGATTTCTTAAAGGCTGTAGAAAACGTAAGGACCTGGGTTGTGCAGTCCCTTAGTGTCTCTCTCTTGTGTCTCTTAGTGACAGTCCTTTCTTCACAGTTTGTTATGGGAGAAGAATTAGCCTTAATTTATTATTTGCGTTTTTGCAGAGTATCTTGCAGCCGATAGTCTGTATAAAGAAAAGTACATTTACATTCATGCATGGTTAAATAACTGTACTGTTTCACAGCCTGCGTGCTTAAAAGCATGCATGTACTCTTTTCCTGGTGCTGATGACTCTGTATGTTTTTGCCTCTAAACATGTGTTTGTCTCTTCCAAGCCTCACCTGCCAAGGCGAACATATCATTGCCCTATAGAGGCAGAATGTCAATATACCGATGGTGAGATTTTCATCCCTTCTTTGGCCCACGCTTGCTAGATTGAGGTTGCTCAGGTTGACAAGTGGGCTCTCAGAGGAGGCGGCCTCCTGGTAGAGAGGAGCTGGAGCAGGGCGTCAGCCACTGTGCCAGGCAGCAGGAGCCTGCAGAGGTGCAAGCCTTTCGCCTGCTCTCGTGGGTTGGCTGGCGGGTTTGGCTGCCTTGCATGTACCTGTTTGGAAGTGGCTTCTGTTATCCTTTGCTGTAAATTAGTTGTCAGCAGCAAGAGAGAAAGCATGAAGTGAAGCCGGTAAGTTGGCCTGTAGTGGTCTTGGAAGTCTGGCTGGGGACTGAGCAGCTTCCCTAAATCTTGGAGTGGTTGTATGGCCGTTAGTAGCTGCTGAGGAAGTTGATTGTTCTCATCAGGGCTAACCACAGCTGATGTGCCCTCCTCCTGAACCCTCAGTCTTATCCTCTGAGGCTAGTAATACTTTGAAAATACTGAGAAGTGATTCTACCTTCTTTTTTTTTTTTTTCTTTTTAATTTAAAAAAAGCTATAATACTTCTATTTCCCAGGTCAGTGTCTTAAAAGTGCCCAACATCTACTTGGAAGAGGAATCTTGGCTTAATATGCAGAAAAGAAACATGGCTATGAAAACTCATTGTCTCACGTGGACACAGTATGCGTCTCTGAGTGAGGAGTCTGTCTTCAGAGAGAGCTTGGAGAATCCGAACTGGTGAGTGCTGGCTTCTGGGTGTAGCACTGCCCCTGTGCTGGCTCAGGGCTGCTACTGCAGGCCCATGGCCCTGAAGAAGGATTTTCTGTTGCCTTTTGAATGCTTGGAATGAGAAGGGTCTGAACAATAATTTCTTTGGTATGTCTTGAATGCATTTGAAGCAGCAGCTGTAGATGTCCTGTAGCTTTCCTCTGGCTTGTTCAGACGCGAGGTTAGGCTCTCTGGCCAGAGCACAAATAATTGCTGGAAATTAATTTTCTGTGTGCTGCTCTGCAGTCATAGAAGGCTGCCGCGCTGTTCCTGCACAGCGGGCACAGCCAGAGTGTTCGTTTTGCTCTGGTGTCTACCAACAGATGCTTGGACAGCAGTTTAAAAATTATCAGCTCCTTCCTGCTTGCCAGCCATTGGCATGGAGCATACTTGTTCCCAAACAATTTTCTTTCTCTGGTATCTGGCCGGCTGTGCCCCAAAGATGTCAGCTGCCGTGGGACTTTGCCTGGGAGAACACAGGCTTATGTTTGTGCAGAGTGGAGCCTAGAAGTGTCTTTATGTGCATTTACAGCAGGATCAGAGTGGAATTTTTAATTCCTGTAGCATTGAAATGAACAGGTATGTGATACATGTGCTGTTTTTAAAAAAAAGATTTTTATTTCCAGCTGCTGTCAAACCCATTAATTCTTACTTTGTTCTGGTGTCTCTTGTAATTAGTCGTTACTTTTGCCTGGTGATGTTCCCTGGGAAGCGGGGCAGAGTGGCCCAGCAAGGTCCATGTGACTTTGGAAAGCTCTAAGCACGCTTAAGTTAAAAAACCCACCAACTTCAGATGAAATTAAATTCCTTGTGGCTCAGGGGTTTTTGAGAGCCCTGTGCTGGGACTTTGCTGTTTGAGGACACATTCCTTCGGCGCTTTAAACTGTTGTGTTTCAAAAGTCTGGGGGACCCTCTGTCCTTACTGAGGCTTCCCCTGCATCAGAGTTGCATTGCAACTGTAGATGTTGGTCCTGTTGGTGTAGAAACTAACTATTGCAACTTGTCACTCACTCATGCCCTGTTTTCAAGGCTTCTCAGTGCCAGTTTAGGAAAGACACTGTCCTCAGCATGCTGCTTCTGCTCCTGCAGGCTTGTGCAGGGGAGTTGTCCGAGCTCGGTGTCACCACTGCTCACTCTTACCTTAAAGCATACTGTAGCAGTCGCGTAGCTGAGCTGCCAGAGCGTGGTTGCAGCCACAGCAGGTTCACTTACACGGGCTTTCAATGCCTGCCGGGGCAGCGGTGCCTCTGGAGGTACCATGGGTGCCGATGCAGGTCAGCAGCTGCTGAATGTAGCTGCAGGAGCCCGCAGACCTCAGCCGTGCTGCCCTGGCCAGGAAGGTTCAAGGATACCTGGGTATGCCTGTGCACACCACTGCCACCTCTTCAGGAGTCTTGTGGAGGTAATCAGATCTAACAAATGCTGGCTGGCAAAACAGGCGTGAGATTTCAGCTGCATGTAGTATATGTACAGTGACAATTTACGTTTGAATTGATGAAGGAATTACGCAAAGGGCATAACAATAGCAGCATACTATTGCACTGGAGAGAAATAAGAAAAGGCGCAATGAGGAGGCTCGGGCGATCCTGATCAGTGGGAAAATTGTACATTATGTCCTTAAAGAGAGAACGTTACAAGAGTGATGGTAACCTGAGAACAGAAACTTGGCTTTCTCCCCTAGTAAGTGCTTCTGGGCAGATTTCAACAGCAACCTCCTGAAGCTCTTCAGGGCTCTAAAAGCGTGAAGAGAATGAGAAAATTCTGCACCTCAGTCAGGCACCATGTGCGTATTGTAGCGGGCTGTTTGTTTAATCACCTTTAACATGCCATTGTTGAGGATGCCGATAAATGAGAGCATAGCGCCACTTTGCTGGCTTGCATCTTGATCAGCCACCCGAGCAGGTCGACTGCCTTCGCCGCTCCTCGCACCTCGGAGATCTCTTGCCGGCGGGGTTAGTGGCAGAGCTGCTGCTTTGGAGAGCTGCAGCCTGGTCCCGGGCATGCGTGGTGGGGTGATGCTGATGGGAATCCAGACTATTTCTACCCATATCAGATGAAGTTATAACTGTCTGTGCTGACTTCAGCCCAGCTACTTTGTAGACCAATATGCTGTAGAAAATAAAACCACGAATCCAGTCCCTGCAGGGACCAGTGGCTTAGGCGTTTAGCAGAACCTCATCCGTAGGATGTGGATTAGTTTACCCAGTTTGAGACTGACAGTTACATCCTTTATTATTTTCAGCTAGAGAACTGCAAGTCAGAGAAGGGAGACTGTGACCTTTCTGATGTCCCTAATGGAACTGGGGCAGTTGGAAGGATGCTTGCTTAGTCCCAAACAGTCAGTTTAACCACAGCGTAGTTTTCCCTCTTAATGTCAGGTGGTTATTTTGTCCTAAATAAATGTGAACGCAGTGGCGCCAACTGCTGCATATTCTTGTGAAGTGAATTATTGTGGGTGCTTCCAAGCAGAGCATATAAATGCCTGAAAAGATCCAGTAGCAAACAAACATTGCCGTAAATAAATTCTAAACCATTGAAAAAGGCATGATGAGGCATATCTGTATATTCAGAGGCCAGAAAGCACCTGTGTTATCCTCTTGGCTGAACTCCTTCATGACACTTTTTATTTGGTTTCCACGATTTAATTGCTGTTATGGGCAAGCATCTCATCTTGATGTCTAAAATCCAAAGAAAGCCAGTTAGTCCCTGCAGGCAAGGCCTGGCCGCAGGCAGAGCCACAGGCAGGCTGGGTCCAGGCCTGAGCAGCGTTTGCCTGCAGAGGGTCCGAGGCAGCTTGCCGGCACTGCCTGGGTGTTTGCCGGCACTGCCCGGGTGTTTGCCGGCGCTGCCCCGGTGTTCGCCGGCGCTGCCCTGGTGTTCGCCGGCGCTGCTGCGGGATGTGGCTCTGGAGGGCTCCAGGGCTTGGAGCTTTCACTGCTGGTATATCAAACCAGCTGCTCTCCTCCACTTGCATGCGTACGTGTTTGGGTTAGTGCCAATTTCCGGAGTGATTCGCTTACCCTGAAAGCGTGCATTACGTACGTTAGGTTTGAGCTTGCTTTGCACCCAGCTGAGCTGGGCAGCGTCTGCGTTGACAGGGAGGGCTCTGGGAAGAGTTGTCTGTGCATGGTGCCAAACCGAAGGGGAGAGCCAGTGGCAAAACTCCCCTTAACTGCCTGGATTTATGTTGAAGTTGTGTACTGGCAAATTTCCATGTGTCTGGGCGGGTTATACCTGTCTTTCCGCAGCGGAGAATCCCTGTGTAGCTTGAATTTTGTCTCTGGTGTCATTTGCTGTCCCTCTGTGTTTTGATTTGACTGCTTTCCCCCTCCCCACCAGGAGCAGTTCTTTGCTTTTTCATTTTGTGTATCTCAATTGCCATCAGATTCCTTTTATTACCCAGCACTTTCCCTCGTTTCATAGAGCCCGAGGGAGCTGAAGTCTCTCGCAGCATGGTGGGCGCAGGGTGAGAAGATGTCTCCCTGATGTGGAGAGATGCACGTGATGCATGAACAGTGCCTGTCAGCTGGAGATGGGAATTAAAAAGATCTCCTGTACAAAAGCTCCCTCTTTTGAAGAGCCTTGCACTGGATGTAACTTTTAATTTAGTTTTGAAAGCCATGCAGGCTTCGGGAACTCTCCTTGACGCTGTCTGAACAAGAATATTGCTAGACTTTTCATTCTAAAGACACTTTAATTAAACTCCCATCATGAAAACAATTAGACCAAATTTGCCATACTTAACTCGTCAATAATTTAGTAGTTGGATCTCATTAATAGACTTCTCCCTGTGACTGTGCTGTAGTGATGCAGCATTGCCAGCTGCATGCTACGGAAATCAATCAGAGATCAATATTTTCCTTGAGCCTCCCTTTTTTGTCCCCTACAACGGTGAAACTGCAAAATGAATAAATAAATCCCAACCGGAGCAGCTGACTTCAGTGGTGGATTTTTACTGCTGACATCCATCCTGTGGCTGGGGGGGAACTTCTCACCTTCTCCAGCTCCTTCACTCGAACTCCACGCGTTTGTCATCTTGCCAAATTGCGTTGACAGAAATGATACATGGTCGTGGCCCACCGAGGGCAGCGGTGGCGCCGGGTTCGCGTGCATGCTGCGGGGCTAGGAGTGGGGGTCCTCTCCTCACTGTTAGCACTGCCTCTGTCTGGCTTGGGTGGGATGATGTCCTGAGGACTCTATAAAATCGTACAAGCGTATTTCACTGTGTCTGCAGTTGGCTTTCATGATTCTGGAGATGGCTGTTGTGTCCTCTCCGGACCTCTCTCTGTGTTGCTGCTGTTCGGGCTTCTCCAGTAAGCGCACGTCTTTCCTGAAGCAGAGTCCAGCTGGACTGTCGGCAGTGCTGACCGCGGGAGATGGTCGTTACAAACCTCTCGTTACGCTGACGTTCCTGTATCTCGTTCTGTTTGCCTTTGAGATTGTCGTACAAACTATGTGAATGTAAGAGATGAATCCCTTACTGGGGTATCAAACGCTGACTTTCTAACGTTGAGTTTACACTTTATGTTTACTAAGTAGACAGAACAACAAAAGGGTGTTATGTTCCTGTTTCGTAGGACAGACTTCACACAGAAAGGCAGAATATCGGTTACGGGGGCAGGTTTGCTCAACTGTGTGCTGGAGGCTTTCGCTCAGTCGTTTTTAAAACAAGGTGTGAAGAAGGTAAGTAATTTATTGCTTGAATTTCTTCCCTGAATTATATTCTAAATTTTTTCAAATAACCAGATCATCTGGGCTCAAAATTAAATTGACGTTTTAAGTCTGCATTCTTTACATCTTTTAATTGTTGAAAAGATATTTGACCTTTTCTTTTGTCTACAGAGAATAAGCAGAACAAAAATGGATTTAGTTTTATTATGGTAATAGTTTTATTTCAAATACATTTTAAAACACAGCATGTTTTAACATGACTGTATCAGTTTCTGTAAATCATTCTTATTCCTGATTTCCCCCAGGCATTGAAACAGTTCTTTTTCCTAATGCCTCATTGTACCAGCTAATACTGTAATAATAATTTGCGGTTCTGTAACACCTTTACCCTGAAATAGTCAAAAGTAGTCAACATGAATTTATATCATGTCACGCATTTTTCTCCAGTAATGTTAGATTTTTTTGGCAGCTTGATGTATTTACAATAGCCACAGTCAATCTCCCTGTAGCAGTTCTGTATACTTCAATAGGTCTGTCTTTCAGTAAGAATTATGAAAGAGGATAAAAGCTATCCAGCTATCCAGCAGAGCATCCCAAGGGAGTTAGTGTTCAAAGGCCTTTCGTTTCTGGGAGTCATGTCATATTGATAAACTAGGTTTAACAGCAATGTCTCCTGAAGCGTTCATTGGGAAATGAAGTTTCGTGGAAGTCTTGTTATCTGGAAGTTTGTGCCTTGAAGAGATCTGGGGGTTCACGTTGTGCTTTGTAGACTGTCTAAAATGTACGTCTGCTGAAAAGGAGCAAGAAGGAGAAGGAAGGAATATTTAATTAAACCATTTTAATGAGAAAGTAAGAGGGGTTTTTGGTTTTTTGCCTTTTTTTTTTTTTTCTTCTCTTCCCCCCGCCTCCAGTTTGTATCTTGTTTTAGATGAATGAAAGCATATGTATGTGCCTGAAAACATGGCATTTTCATGGCTGGGCTCATGAATCTTGTGTGCTGCAAGACTGTAATAAACCTGTATTTACCATTATTTATCATTTTTTAGTTATCTAATGGAGAAATCAGGTGAATTAGATGTCCACAGTTCAGATCATACCTTATGGCATTCTTTATTCATGGGGACCAAGTGGTTAATAGGTTGGGTTTTTTTTGTTTGGGTCTTTGGTTTCTTTGGCTTGTTTTGGGTTTGTTTTTAAGTGGCCTTAGTAGTGTCCTGTCTTTTGTCCCGCTGAAGTCGGTGGGTGTTGGAGCACGGAGCCTGGGCAGTACCAGCTGTCCCCTCAGACATTCTCCTCTCCAGTGCCGCAGGGGCTGACAGCCCCAACCTCTCGTTCGTGCTTCAGAAGCTGATTTTGGAATCTGTGCCCCGAGAGCTGTAAATGGAAATGTATTGCAAACGGCGCGGCCATTTATTCATTTGCTTATTCTTGATAACTCTAAGATCTTTTTGTTGTGGCTTTAAAAGAAAAAAAAGACAGAAGTAGACAGCTCTGCTAGCGTAAGCAATGACTGTGAGCAATGAAACTCGTCTTGCCGGCTTATGACAGCGCAGAGTTAGCGGATAAAACAAACTAGCTCACAGTATCTCTACAGTGCTGCATTAGAAATCCTTTAGCAATTTTGGCTATGTCTGCAGATCTGGGAAAATAGAAAAATACAAGTGCACCAGATCTGCCATAAACGTACAGTCTTGCCTGGTTTTCTCCCTCGCCTTCAAAACATCCGTCTCCCTATGGCAGCAGCTGCATTTATGCATTTCAATTCTCCTAAGCTGTTAGACAGGGTTCCTTTTGTGGCTTGGCCATAGAGTAGTTTTGAGGCACATTTTACCCAAATGCAATAAATAGCAAGACAAAGATGATATTTAAAGTTCTAAAATACGTGCTGCATGAATGACAATGCTTGATAAATGTTCTCCAAGCTTCCATTTACTTCTTATCTTCCAGTACCTGATCTGCATCCTTCCTAATGGCCTGACCAAAAGGGCATTGCTTTTCTTGTACCTGGTATAATTGGTTGGAATTCGTAAGGATGTTGCTTTCAAAGCCAAACCATGGTTCCTGCTTTACCTCCTCAGTCCTGATAGCAGTGCACTTCTCCATCTATCTGCGTGGAGAGGCTCCGATGAGATCAGGGAGTAAGGAAACACTGGGAGGCAGCAATGTGAGGGGGCGGAGGAAATGGAGGAGGGGATGAGCTATAGGAAGAGCAGGAAAAAATAGAGTATGAATATTAAATTTTGTGATGGCTACAGTAAAGCTCATGTATTCACACAGTCAAAAGTAAATATCTTTATTTTATAGAAAGAGAGGGAAAAGTTACTATTCATTAAACTATTCATGGACACCAAAGGCACTGATCTTTTTAGTCATTATCTTTGTAACTGAGATATGAGCCTATTCTGTGGGTAGGGTTTTTTTTTTAATGCCTAACACAGAATGACAGTGACATTTTATGGCTCCTCACATATTTGTCACATTTCTCTTACTTTATTCTAACTCTGAACAAAAATATAGGAGATAAAGTTCTCCTGCCCTGCTTTTGTAGAAGTTGTAGTACATTTGAGTGGAAATTACAGAATTTATGATTATTTTTTTTCTTACCTGTTCAGAAAAGGTATTAATGAATGTGTGCACCCTCCTTATTGACAAGAAAACTTATCTCCTGAATAATTCAAAAGTCTGAGCAGATATGCTGGTAAATCCCAGCCACCAGCACAGCCCATTCTGTGTCTATTGGTGAGAGCCTGGCTTCCTTCAGAGAGGAGAAAGGATGCTCCCTAGTCTGCAAGCAAAGTCTGGGAGAAGTTTCCAGCCCAGTGGTGGCCCCTAAAGTCAGCCTTTGTCTGTGTGAGCTTTTAAAATTTGTTTAGAAAGTGGCCTAATTAGTTTGTACATGACTAGGTTATGATGATCCCTGCCAGTGTGAAGCAGTACAGATGACAGTTATAAGCCATTTTAAGGCGCACAACAAAGGAGCATTTGTAGCAAGAAATTTTTGTTATGTTGGTAGGTGTTTTATCTGTTGCCTCTTAAATGTTGCAACATCTCTGTCATTTTCACTTCTCGGTTTCTTTTTTAGATTCCTTTTGCTTGACTTGAATATATAAGGAGATGGAAATTAAAGGCCATGATGTAGTGTTTGTTAAATGATGGAGCTGAGCTCAAATAACATATATTTAACTGAAAAATGTTTTGTCATGGTTACAAAAAGAATGAAAGGTATTAGGGGCTCTTTTCAGAGACAGCATAAAATTTTCTGTTAGCCTGTTAAAATGCTGCCCTGCTTTTGTACTGGTGATGGAAATGAGGTATGGACTGTAATATGCATTGCCTTCATCACATTCAAACAGGCCATTTACACTTTTCCTGTACATCACCTAACCTCTTATTTAAAACTTAGAGCATTCGGTAAAGATGTGGAGGACATTACAGACGTGATATGTTCTCTCTGTCCCTGTCGGCTGGGAGTGCGGTCTGGCTCCTAGCAGATATTCCAGATACAAGTGTAGGCTGCTCAACAAGTCTGTGGTGCTGGAAATTCCTTACGCTGCCATTTCGCGCTTCGCTCATTATCCTGCCGCCCCACTGCTGGGTCAGTGTGCCCTCTGTGGTTTCAGTGTACTTGACAAAGTGGCACTCGCCAGAGGAGTCACCCGTAGCCACTCCTGAACTGGGAATCTGCTGGGCTCCCGTCCCTTTGAGTGCTTTGGGGTATCACACCGGTAAGGGCTGTAGGTAGACACTTATGGCAGGATGGTTTCTTACCGTAGCAGAGTACCGCCACCATTGAAAAATAAAACTATTCTGTGTATGGCTTGTCCGTCAGAGAGGCTTTTAAGCTGCAGCTACAGAGGTGCAGAGTTTAATGGGTAGGCAATGTTTGTTCAGCATTTCAAGTGCATCATTGCACTCTAAGCAGTGTAAATTTAGCTCCTTTAAGCCTGTTCTCCTGGGGCTGAGATTTAAGTGTTTGAACTTTAGTTGAAAGGAATATATTGATTAGGCTTTGATTTAGTCGTTTCTTGCTGAAAAGATACTGGGTAATGACTTGTACCTGCCCTTTCGTATTTTATTCATTTATTGGAGTCCCCTCTCATTTCCCTTTTCCTCAACACCATTTTGCCTAAAAGTCTGCAGTGCTATGAGAAGTAAAAGAAAAAGCAGTTGTCACACTGTGAACATAATTGATTCAATAAGTAACATTTTTAAATTCCCTAGGCAAACCTCTGAGTCTTCACTTATGTCAATTAGTGCTTCATTCTGTAAACAGTGGCATGTCCAATTTAGACTGATAGACTAAGGTAATCAGCTTATTGCCTTCTACAAAGAATAGGCATGGAAGACGAACTGCTTTTTATAGATATAAAATATCGTGTCCAATTTTTTTGTAGAGATGTGAAAAGAAATTCTCTTGACCTATTTGTTAAAGTTAATTGTCTTTTTTTACCTCCTCTCACAGTGCCTCAAATTGAGAAATCTTTTTTATCTTGACAAGCAGAGAGCATACTAGGGTAAGCCTTAGCCCCACACAGGTTATAGCTAAGCTCCAAGCTTGCTTGAGTCCACAAGATCTAAGCAAACATTAGAGGTAGGGTTGGCAAATTACTACAATTTCAGTACACAGATGGAGCCAAAAAGTGGGAGAGGGAGGGATGTTGTGGATTTTCTTACCTAAAGTGAGTAGTTTTTGCTTTTCACCAAATAAGAAGCTGCTTCTCTCTCACTTTGTACTGAACCTTGAACTTAAATTAATTTCAAAATAGTGAAGCATCTGGCTGGGAAGCAGTCTGTAGCCCTGCCGTGGGAAGAGCGCTTGGTCGAAAGCTCTGCCCCGTTTTTTAGGTGGCTGCCGTGGTGTAGGTGGTTCAGTGTTTGGCACCTGCACAGCTGTTGCTGGCTGGTGAGCGCTTAGGGCTCGCCTGCAGTGAACCCCCCAGACAAACAAAAGCCCTAGATTCAACTTACATTTTGCTTTAATTAATAGGTCATTGTTTGGTAGTTCCTCCTTGCTTCGCAGATCAGTCCCATGGAAGAAATATTCACCCTCATGGTCCTGTAATGGCATTTTTTACTTCATTTCAATATTACTTTCCTTCATTATAGCTTTCATCCTTGCACACCCAATTGCTTGCGAAGAACACGAGTGATGGTATTTCCATTTTGAAGAGGGATATACCAAGGTGCGGGGATGAGAAGTGGCTTGGTCCAAGCAAAGCAGTGGCAGAACTGGAATAAAATGTGTGACCTGATCAAGTGCCCTGGCTTTGTGCAGCCTTGACTTGGAAGAGCTTGCAAGCTGCAAAGGGTCCTTTGTCCCCTCTGGGTTCCCCCTGGGCAGCCTGTGCCGTAAGCGGGGACTACTGCAGTGAGTTAGTGCGGGGCCACAAAATGCAATTTCTTTTTTTAAGGCTTTACTGGTATGTTGTGGGGTGCCCTTTCTAATGCATGAAATACTGAAGTTGTGTGTAAAACTGGCATTTGTTTGTACTTTTTCCCCAGGGTATTAAAATAATGGAGACACTTCTTCAGGAGCAGTGTGGCTGATCGTACTCTTAATGAGCAGCTGTAAGTGCAACATCCATCTACAGATAAGAAGAATTGTTCAGAGTTTGTGATACCTATTGCACATTGTGCTCCTTGTAGTTCTACAAATAAATGTGTGTGTGTGGGTTTGTCCATTATAAATAGCATGCAACTTCTGAGGAATTTTCAAGAAAAATAATAATCTACTGCAGCGTTAGGCTCAATGCTATTCCAGAGTTCCTGAATAGTATGTTGATGAAGATGAGTTCTGTGTCCTATATTTCATCTTCTCCTCTCTGTTAATATAACTTGAGTGTGATAGTCCTAGCAAAATAAGATGTTGGTTCTATCGAAGGGTTTTTACTGAGAAGTAGTATCTTCAGGGGTTATCTGTGAAGGGAAGATTTGGTCAACTCTTAAATTAGCTTCAGAACAAGAGAAAATGGCTATTGATTACCTCCTAATAATTTTTTTCTAAAACCTATTTTCTCTGCTTTTGCAGGAGAAAGTGTATTTGCGTAGAGCTTCCTTGGAACCGCATATCTTCATTGCCATCGGAATTCCATGGCTGTTGTCTGAACTTTACTGGTACCATTTGATTGAAGAAAGAGTGTTTAATGTGCACAGCTGGAACAAAAGAAGACCACAGACTGCAAATCTTTTACAGAAGATTAAGGAATCATACTACTTAAGGGAATGTTGATCATGAAAATCACGGGGGAACAAGTGTAAGCTTGGAAACAGCATCTTCCTGTGAATTGGTGCTATAATCTCTAGAGACTGAGAATTTGGTAAGGGAACATAGAGCAATAAAACAAAAATAGCCCTTGTTGCTATGAAGACTCCCTTGTCTAGTCAACCAGTTGCTTTGTGTCTTATCAAGGGAGGTGCAAGCACGCCCCATGCGCTGTTTATTTCACAGCTTAGTTCTGTGGGGTAGAGGCTCCGTTCTGCAGAAATGAAGCTCAGCTGTAGCAGCTCAGTAGGGTTACTGGTCCCCGCTTGAGTCACTCATTACTTCAGTTCTGATTGCTGTGTTGGAAATATTTGGTTATTATACCCCTGCCAGCATGATTATTTTCAGCTGTAAAGACATGCCTCAATACAAGTTTTGCATATATTTGAATTTTTTCAGAAAGTGTTTCTGTCTTATTGCTTCTGAATAGAAGAAGAAGAAACCTGGAGGGGAATTGATCAAGTGCAAGTAAAGTTCCTGACAAAGGGTGTCTCATACGCTTCTCCTTTTGTTCCGCACACCGCATCAGGATAGTTCTGTTTCATTTAAAATTCACGTAAGCACAAATAGTGAGTTGGGGTAATACCACACTTTACAGATAGCCCCATTAAAGTCCGTGTGTGTTCTTTGTGGAGATTTTGAAGCAGTTATTTGATTGCCCTAAAGCAAAATGATGGGCTTTGCATTTTTCAGGGTGGGTTGTGTTTTATTTTCTCAAATGTGATGTAAACTCTTAGTGGAGTCTTCCTTATGCTGTGCCTGAGTGCTGTGGTTCTGCTTATTTCAGTATTTAATGGTCTCAGCTATCCTATTCTGAAGCTAAATGAGCGTACTGCGAAGGAGCTGAGCCACCGACTGTGGCCACACACCAGCTCTCCTGTAGTGTAAGTCCACGTACCCCTGCTTACGTGGCTGGTGCTCTGGGTTTGCACTATGGGAAATGCTAGCCCGTACTTTGTGATGAAAGAGCCATCAGATGATCCGTAGGAAATGACTGTGTTTTGCATTGGCACAGCGGAACAAAATACTTTCCTTCACCTTTCTTATTTTTCTTGTTAACTGATTCTTGTGAATTTGGACTCTGAATACTGAACAGTAAATATTTATGAAATGTAATGGCCAAGACTAAATACATTCATTAGCATATTTATTTTTATTGAGTTGCTGCTTTGTGTGCCTGAGGAAATTATCAAATTACTTCTATTAGTACTGCTGTGTGCGGTTTTAGGACTCACATTTTTATTCTTGCATCACTCTGGATTTTGGAATTAGGATAGGAAGCATTTGTGTGCTCCCCCACCCCCAGAGTAGAAGTAGTCTTTGAATAATGGAAGTCCCGTAAAACCCAGCCTCTTCTTCAAAGGCCGAGTCGCCCATCTGCTTGCTGCTAGGTGCCAGAAACAGAAGGGTTAAGACTTCTCCTGGGAGCAAGGTGCTGGTTGTGAGGGCAGGGAGTATGGCCGGGTGGTGGAATCGCCCGGCCGGCGCTGGCGGTGGCAGGACGGCCTCGGCTCATCGCCTGGGCTCAGGTCTGCCCCGGCTTGCTGGAGAGCAGCCCCGCTGGGCAGGGGAGCGACCCTGCTCCAGACTGCAAACCAGCACGGCTGCGCCTGCGGCAGCGCGTGGCAAAGCCCCCAGGTACGTGTGTGTATGTGTGTGAGCTGAACGGAGAGCGGGACCGAGAACCTGGCGCCTGCTTTAGCAGGCAGTAGGGCGTCTGAGGAGGTGACAGAGAAAAGGAACAAACTCCAAGGGCAGCAGGGCTGAGCTGAGATGGTGCCCGTGCTCCTGACGCAGTGGCACACGAGCAACCTTGAAGTCACCTACAAGTCCCATCTGCTCGAGATGCCAGGGCGAGTTTTCGGGGCTGAGCTGTTCCGCGTTCAAAGCTGCCTCTTCATCCCGTGCTGTGTTTTCTGTCAGCTGTCTGCTTCCCTTCTCCAGCAGCCGATGAGTCGTCATTTCTCGCCTATTTACTGTAAATACGTGCCGGTGTCTTAAACATCCCACCCTGTCTGAGGTTTGGGAGAATCAGCATAAATGCAAAAAAGCCTGTGAGTTTCCAAACCCTTCCTTGCCGTGACATACGCACAGCTCTGCCCACCCAGAACCATGGCGTGCGTTCTATTACGGCAGGAAATTGAACAGCTGTCTCGGAGGAAAATAATTTCACTAGGAACAGGTTTCTGCTGTAGATACTTAACAGCAACAAAACCAGTGTCAGAGCTTAACGGGCTGCTTTGGTTTGTTCTTAAAACTGAAGCCCAGCGTGCGTATTGCAGGTGTGAGCTCAAGGGACTCAGCCGCAGCGATGCTGTGGGGCTGGAGGCCCAGCAGCCTTCCCACCTCCCCCGGGGCGGCAGCAGGACCGAGCAAATGCCTCGAACGCCCCGCAGGGCAGTGGGTAAGCAAGCAAAGGGTCACACGGGGAAGCTGGCTTGCTGTATTTTTTGAACAGCATGGCATGGTAGGTGGGATTGAACACCTTTACCCATGTGTTTCTAAAATGTGACTTTTTTTTTGATGGAAGGGAGTTTATTTTCTTCCCCCACCGCTGTAAAAAAACTAAAATTCCCGAACAGAAACCTCACAGTATTTGGCCAAAAAGCAAAAGCATCATGTGGTGAGCTGTAAAGTAATAACGGTGTGAGACCTGTGTTAGAGAAACTTCATAAATGGAAAGTAAAAAAGGGAAAAATCCAGCTCATAAAATCTGGAGAAAGTCTGGGCTGGGGTGTGCTGTGGGGTGACCGGCCGGTGGGTGCCGGGCTGTGGAGGGCTGGAGCGGCAGCAGGGAGGAGCAGCCGGGGGAAGTGCCAGGGCCAGGAGCTCCCTGGGGTGGGACGCGTCGGGTCCGAGGCTGAGCCCGGAGGGGGAGCTCTGGGAACGGGGAGCAGAGAGGAACTGAAGATGCGAAAGCGAAGCTTTACACAAAATCACCCCGCGAGAAACGAGGCCGGATCACGCGTCGGACCGAGTAGCAGAGGAATGGGGAGTAAACCTGGGCGGAGAGGGAGGAACCAGCGCAGGGATAAGGAATCGGTGTGGCCGCAGCGTTTGATACCAAAAGGCGCTGTCTGTGGGCTGGCTGCTGCTGGGAGCCCTGCCTCACCAGCGCTGCAGCGGTCCTCCTGTTCGAAACGCATCTGGGAGCCTGCCCTCCCCAGGCCTGCTGCTCGTTTCCATCCTGACGAGCTGACAGCTCCGAGTACACAGATTAATTAGATTCATGATAGTTTTGCTGTGATCTAAACCCATCGTTTTAAAACACTCTTTTCCCAGCTTTCAGGCTGGCGTTATTTTTTGCTGTTTATTTCTTGTTTTGTGAATGCTGTTTCATGTTTGTCTCGCTAATGGGACAAACATTTCAGTAAGAGTGGCAAGATTTAGAGCACTTATCTGCTTTAATATTAATCAGTTACCTTATTTGGAGTGATAATGGGGCCTCGGGGAAAACTGCATTTCTCGTTACCTTTGCAGCTGGAAGCGCACTTGCCCTCCGGGGAAGGGAGCCCAGTGTAAAACCGCAGCATCCCCTGCTGCGGTACTGAGCACCCGACTGCGACACTGGTGGTCGCGTCCCCGGGCGCAGGGATGGGCAGAGCCCAGGCCGGCGGTTTGCCCTTCCCCGTTCTGCATTGCAGAGTCCCTTTTCTCAAGGGCAGAGATGGAGGAGCCCCTGACGTCCTGCTGCAGCCCCTGCTCTGCTCACGCCGGGCACGGCGCGGCGAGTGATCTGCGGCACCAGGGACATCTTGGGCAAATTCTTGGTGCGAGCTGAAGATCCGCTGCTCTCCTGCTCTGCAGCTGAAGAGCTCCTTAAACCATGGGAAGGTTTTGAAGGCAGCAGGTGATTAAAGCTCTTTTAGGGAATCCTGCTTAGGAGAAGAAGCAAAATGCGTGAGAAAACCAAAAGGTGAATTTGGTAAGGGGAGCGTGGGGCAGGGGTGAGAGCCCGCTCCGGCTCGGGGCGGAGGAGCTGGGCTGTGGCAGCGGCGTTGCCCGAGAGCGGGTTGGGAGGGAAGGGGCAGAGGAAGGGGCACGGCACGGTACGGTGTGCTCGCCCGTGGTACTGAAGTCCGTGTTCTGTCCAAAGCAGAAGGTGCTCAGGAGGGCAGCGGGATGCCGAGGCGCCCGGGCGGTCACCGTGCGCCCCGGAGCTGCCAGCTTTGGGTCAGACCCTCCTGCCCCCGAGCACGGGGCCGCGGGCGCCCGGTGCATCTCCCGGCCGCTCCGCTCGGTCCGTCTGCTCCGGGGCAGCGGTGCGGGCGGGCGGTCCCCTGCGGTCACGCTCCGGGGTTTTTTAAAAGAACCTTTTATGCTCGTTTGCTATTTCTCAGTATCTTGCCTTGTGGTTGTTTATGCAGTCAAAATCTTTTTGCTGAATTTGACTGAAGCTTTGTTGGTTTTTTTTTTCAGTGAATAAACCGCTCACCTTGGCTACCAGTTGGAAACCTGGTTTGGCCGAGAGCCTAAACCAGCCGACGCCGTCAGGCAAGAGCCAGGCACAGACAAGGGGCCGACTGAACGCAGAACACTCTAAATCCATCTGATGCCATTATGCTTTAGTTTGCATTAGCTGAAGAAACAAAGTGCCTAGATAAATGGGCTTGGCAGACTGGTGCTGATCTTTTGTACTCTTTAGAAATCAAGTTTTAAAAGTGCTGAATATGTGGTGGACAGTATTTTGCTTCTAAAAAAAGTCCCATTATCTTTTCAAAGGAAATAAAGAATACCCATGATTGGATCCTTTCAAAGAGAAAAATAATTTCATTTGCTCCCACGATCAGTTAGGAAAGGCTTGTGAAAAGGGATGTTGCCATCGGGAGGCAGGATGCAGTTCAGAGCAGAGTATTGAAAAAGCTCTCACATTCGCTGTTGCCTTGTAAACAGAGTGTGTTGTAAATGTTTCTGACATTTGAAGGGACATCGCTGTAATCTTAGGTCGCTAACACTGTCTTTGGGGGAAGAGACAGTACATTTCCACTGACTTTTTTTTTTTTGTTAACTGCCAGATGCCAGTCGTGTGAAATATAAATTGTTCCAAATGTCAGGAACAGGCTCTGCTTTGTGCAGGAATCAAATGTTTTGTTCTTCAAAGGCACAGGCACGTTTCCAGGCGTGGACCTGCCGGCTCTCACCGAGGATCAGCCCCGCACGCCTGCTGCCTCCAGCCAGGTGCTCCCGGGTGACCTGCGCGGGGAGGCAGGAGGAATCACCTTCCCGTAGCTTTGGTATCTGTCCACACGCTGCTGCTACGTGAAGATGGGTTTGAATGAGTGTTTATGGACCCGAAAGCTACAGTGGGATTTCTAGGAACATGGGTTGGTGTTCAGTGTGGGCGGGCGGCACGTGGGAACCCGCCGGGTGCCGCTGGGCTGCCGGCTCCTGGGGTGCCAGGAGCCTGCAGAGCATCTCATCTCCTCTCCTCTTCCTTTTCCTCCTCCTCCTCCTTCTCCTCCTCCTCCTCCTCCTCCTTCTCCTCCTCCTCTTCCTCCTCCCTGAGGTGGCAGTTTCTTGGGAAGCAGATGCTTGAGAGCATCCGTAAAGCTGCAGAGGTTTAGCTTTGGGGTTCCATTACCAGCCAAGCCCTGGGATGGGAAGGCTCGGCGTCGCTCCCCCTTCGCCCTGGCAGGTGAAGTGGCCATCCCTGGCCCGTGCCCTGGCTGGCTCCGTGGCCGGGCCCGGCGCTCTGCCCGCTGCTGGGGCTGGAGGACGTGCAGCCACGGCAGCGCTTTGCCCCTTGACGCCCACTCGATGCAGCGAAGCTGCTCTCCTGCTTTCAGGTTCCCATCCCCACAAAAGCGTTCTCAGCTTCTGTACGAGCCTGTGCTCGCAGTTTCTGCCTGGGTCCCTCTCGCTCGTGTCGGAGCCGAGCAGCTGTTCTCACGCTTGTTCGGAGGCGGTGTGCCTGTGATCCACGGACTCGGTCTCTGAGCACAAACTTTCTATTTCGGTGGCATATTCTCTGATTTCTCTGTAGAATTCCCTCACACCTATTTTGCATTTACTTTTGCTTCAAGTCTCATTTGTTTTAAACACCAGCAAGTCTCCAGCCAGAGGAGTAGACCGAACTCCCTTTGGCAGTCTCGGTCTTTTGCAAATGACGCAGAGAGACCGTTAAAGTGCCAGGGTTTTATATGCTTTTCCCATTGATACCGCTCGGAAAGACCTTGCAATCCAATTGCTCTGCCTTGATTGATTCGTTCTCATTATCAGCCCTGAATTATTTGCAGAGGTAAATGACAAGGCTTTATTTTCTCATAGTGCTTTATCTTTTTACAAAATGCATCCAACGAAGTTGCTAATGGAAAAGCTTTTAACCTCCCGAGGCGGAGGGTGATCCTTGTCCGTTCGGGTGAGCGTGTGACACGTGGAGCTGACTAATGCCGCGGGCTGCCGAAAACCCTGCTGCCGCCTTTGCAGCCCTCCCTCAGGTTACTGGGAAATTTAATAGACAGCCCAAGGTGACTGGCACAACAGCAGGGATAAATTGTTTGCCTCAGAAATTAAAGAGAATAGAAAGGACAAATCTATTCCCCTGTTTCGGCAGCAGGGACACTTAATTCGTGTGTCCTGGCTTCATCGATGGGTCTCCAGGAGCCCAGACAGCTGGAATGATGGTGCTGGTTGTGCTCCATGGCAAGATGAAAAACAAACGGATTCCCAGGGACACAGGAGTAAGTATCACCGTAGGCATGAGCAAAGTGAATTGATCTGGGCTGCTACCCCCAGTGCAGTGTCACACCGTCCATCCGTCCGCCTCGGCAGCTCTCGGCGTTACCGATGGCGGGGGCTGAGGAGGGACCTGGGGTTCTGGGGAGCGCTGGCTTTGTTAGCAGGAAAAAAACCAAACCGGTTTATTGGAGGTAGAGTAGCCAGAGCAGTGTGAGTGCAAAGAAGTGGTGGTTGCCAGGCCCATGCTATAGATATTTGGGGCGGGGGGAAGCCAAAGATCTCATTTTCGAAGTCCTGAATAATGCATTTCACTTGTCCCCAGCTCTGGGCTTTGCAGCTGCCATGGCAGAGGGAGCAGAGTGTGCGGGGGCATCGGGTCAGACCCTCCTGGTACCGTGGGCTGGGCTGGAGAATATGTTTTAGAAAAAAATGTGTGATTCAAAGTGTCTGGAGATGAAGACAGCACCCCACTCACCCAGCTGCTCCAGCACCGAGTCCCCTCGTTGCTGTAAGTGCTTCACCTTTCAGATCTCTGCGCCTGTCAGACGTTTGTACGTGGCCTGCAGGGCTCACCGCCGTCAAATTCGATCTGGCGGTACTTACAGATTATGGCCAAGGCATTTTTTTAGCCTGTTCTGACAGCTGGACAGGTCGGTGGCCTCGAGTACAGGCAGCCTTTTCCAACTCCTTCAGAACCCTGCCAGCCTGTCCCCGAGCTGTCCCCGGTCTGCAGCCCTCCCCGATGTGCCGACACCAGCCTGCGTGGGGACACGTCCCCGCAGGGACCACAGCCACCCAGCTCACGTCCCCCCTCGGCACTGAACCAGCAAGTCAACAGTCAGTAACGCAGCAGCAGCTCACCTCCCAGCTGCAAAAACGCCTCTGGAGCAATCCTGCTGCCCGACTTTCTCCAGGGCCGGGATTGAACGGGAGCAGCCGTGGCTGCGGTGGAGCCGGGTCGCAGGGCAGGACCCCCGTGCTGGGGGCGGCCGAGCTCCCTGGGCATCCCCTGCCTGGGGCTGCCCTGGGGGCTCCTCACCAACAGAGCTTCCACGGCTACAGAACTGCTGCTGATTCCTCTCTGAGCTCAGCCATCGTACAATCGCATCCTTTTGCTGGCTGCTGCATTTAAATAACAAGATGAACTTTAAGTTTAAATTGTAATAATCTGTACCTATTGCATTTCTTTCTGTCCTTCACACTCAGGGTGGCAATTTGTCCTGTAGGGATGGAACAGATGGGGGGAATATTAGGAAAATTAGATCAAATGGTGGTATAATATCATGAGATGACTCAGTTCTATTGTGGTGCAGTCTTAGAAAAACAAGGAATTGAACAAAATGTACTTTTATAGAAAAGGTCTTTTTTTGTGTTGTTATTTCTTTTTAAAAGCCAAACAAACACTCCTCCTGATTTGTATCTTTATGTAACATTGGGGTTTACTATTTGGGCTCCTTATGCTAGCCATAATGGTTGCAATCAGCCGGAGGCCTGTGGGTACTGGTGTGCCGGGGCACGGGTCTCTGGCCACGCAGCCGGGGTCCCGCCCTGGGGCTGTTTCGGCTGTCGCCAGGAGCATCCCTTGCGGACACATGGCATTAAGCTCTTTCATGGTTAAAAGTGACATTATCCTTGTATTACTCTATACCACGCAGTCAAATCCCTGCTATCCTTGTACGTCACAGCGGACAAAAAGCCAATTTTGATCATCTGACCAAACGCTAACTCTTCTTTTCTTGCTGTTTGCCAAGAGAAAAAGGCTTTGCGGCTGGGGACAGGCAGGCGTGGAGCTCGACGCACAGCCCCGCTCCAGCCTGAGTCGCCCCGGACAGCCGTAACACACATGGGGTGATGCTGGTAAAGCTTTTCAGTAACAGCTCAGCTTCATCCTTAGGCAAGCAGAATAGCAGACAAAGAAAAGTCTACATATTCCTTATTTTTGCCCTCAAAAATGGCACTCCTCCAGAAATCCTGCCTGTTCCCAATGTAATTCCCAGCAATGTAGCTATGTGTCGGAGCTTTGAAGTCTTATGTTTGCCGTGAGCCCAAACCCTGACACAAACGAATGGTTTAATGACCCAACTGCTTATTTCTTTGGGCCAAATGGAGCTGTAACATGGTATCTCATGTGAAACTTTTCCTTCCGAGCTTGGTAAAGCACAGAGTGCTCGTAATGAGGCATTGCTAGGTGCGCGTGCTGTGCTAATAACACTTCTCGCATTGTTACACGTTGTTGTTTTTTATTTTTTAAGCCTACAGAATTTTCTTCACGGTTAACATGAAAAAAAGGCTGTCTGAGCATTTGGGGAGAAAGATGCAGCTCTGAGAAAGAAGATAAAGAGATTCTGCAAATATTTATGCACAGAAAATCAATCAAACAGTAATGAATCTCATTTACAAAAGAATTATATGTATTTGTGTGGTTGAAGCTCTGGCAGCTGGTTCAAGAAGGGGCAGCTGTTTATTGCTGATAGAGTTGGTTTAGGGGTTACCCACCGACACCGGAGCAATAGCAGGGGGAGAGGGGAGAGGTTTTTGTGCCATTCCCCCCTGGTATGCGGCCCTAGAGCTCTCCAGGGATGCACTTGGTGCTGGGTGGGTGTGTAGGCTCAGGGTGATGCTGATGGCCACAACAGAGGCACCTGGGAGCATTGCCCCTGTGCCTGCCCACCAATTGTATTTAATCCTCTAAATTAACTGCAGGGCTGCTGCTGGTTGCTGGGGAGTGGGTGTCCTGTACCCTGGTCCTGTCCTGGCAGGAGGGTGCTGGTGGTGATGCTCCGCTCGCCCGTCCTCCCTGTGTGCTCTGGGGGCTCCTGTTGTCACCCCAGGTAGGAGTCTCTGCTTTTAGGCTTTTCACAGAGAAAGGGGTGGCCAAATTTTGTGGGGGGCTGTGCTTGTGGGTGATCCTCACCAGACCCTGGAGGTATTATGGAAATGGAGGTAATGTACTCATGTGGGTGCCCTGGGGCTCCCCGTGGTCTTGCCCATGCTGCTCCCCCATGCAGCCCCCTGCTTGCCTGTTGCTGTGGGGCTGTGCCCACTCCCTGCCCTGGAGAAGGGGAAAGGAAGGGAAGGGAATGGAAAACAAGAGCTGTGACTGCTCTGACCCTGGTAAAGGTAGATTGTTATAATCCTCAGAGAAGGTATTTCCCACCAACCGGCAAGGACAGCGGCCAGCTTGCCAGACTGGGAGTTTGTTGGACTCAAGCTTTTAAAGCCCATTATTTAGGGGGGTGATTTGTACCTGTTATGAGTCATTTAATGGTTGACTTTCTTTAGTGAAAATAGATGTATGCCCTCAGCATATACTCACTAATACATATTGTGAAGGAAAGTGTTACTCTGGAGATGAAAGAAAACCTGAATAGCCTAACTCCCCTTTAAAATAAAGTTGATTTAAACCAACTTTCTGTATGAGGTTTATAAGCAAACTTTCCTTTCTTTACCTCTATTTAGTTTTTGCCTTCCTAATGCTTTTGAGAAGAGTTTTTAAATATTTAAAACTGGTCAGATAAAAACTGTTGCATAAAGGCTGTCAAGGCTCTGAGTCAGTGCACTATAAATAAAACAAAATACTAGAATAAATCTCATTAACAAGTAAACATAATATATTTTAATCTGAAAGCCCCATAAATTCCCCTCTACCTGTCAAGAGTGAGGCTACAACCGCTTTTCTCTGCGGGCAGCGCAGAGCCCCACAAGTTGCCCTTCACTGTGAGGAAATGTAAAGTAAACCAGGGTAGTAATTAATAATAACCCATCATGACTAAAACTCTTCCACCAGGCAAAGAAGTGCGTTTAACTGCAGATAAGTTCTTCCTACTGCATCAACTGAGTTTGAACCACCAGGAGAGAGTACCGCGATTGTGTTCAGAAGCACAGCAGCAAATTACTATTGCTATTTAAAAAAAAAAATTGTGGGTTTTTATTCAATTTTTTTCTTTGGTTTTTAACTTAATGTAGTATTTTTGTCTTTGTTATGTTACAAAAAAACCCTGCCAGCAGTTTCTCTTATAAAGCAAAGGAAGCAGGATCATAAATATAGACATGGGGAGCTCTCTGAGAAGAGGTTTGGGGATGTTTGGTGGGGGATTATTTAAGGCTATAACCACCAACTCTGGCTAGTGCCCGTATTGCACCAAGGCCCGGAGAGCGGCGCTTGGCCCCCCAGCCCCGTCCTCTGCTGCCCAAAGACCTTCCCGCACCATGTCCCTGCCTGGGCTGCTCAGGCTGCCGGGCCAGGCAGCCCCGTCGTGCTCCCCGCGGTCGTGGTACCCAGCGCGTGCCCGTTCCTTTCGCAGCAAGGCTGACGTTGCCATCTCTCGCCCCCGTGCTCGGATAAAGGGTAGTGAATCTTCCCCGAGGGGCTGGGGAGGGCAGACGGCGGCTCGCGGTGAGGGCGCTCACCGGGGCAGAGCGCAGGTCGTTGTCGGCTTGTGTTTATTCCCTGCGTTTGCCACCCTCCTTCCGAGCAGATGTGCCCCAGCAACAGAGAAAAAGCTGCCGGTCCCGAAGCCAGACAAACGGCTTGCTGTGCACCGGCTCGGTCGCTTTGCTGGCGCGCGGTGTCCTGCTGCGCGGGTGGAGGGTCAGCCCGCTGGGGTAAGGATCAAGCCGCCTTTACATGGTTTTAAAGCCTTTTGGTGCTGCGGGCAGCGCCCACCATCGATGCACCTGCAGACCGTGGTCCTCGCCGCGCGGGTGGGCGCGCGGCCGCGAGCGCGGTGCCTTCGCCCTGAGCGGAGGGTTCCCGGGAGCAGACGTGCTGTGCCGGGCAGCAGCCGGGGCCGTTAGCGGGTACCTGCCCCTTGCTTTGCCTGGGCTGAGCCGTGTGCCCACCAGCTCCGCTGGGACGGGGAGGTACCGGCTCGTTAGCCAAATGATGGCGTGCCGTCCCTTGGAAGATGGAAAGGGGTGGTTTTGTCTGGGAGCGTTACCGGGGTGTTAAGCCTCCCGGGATGTGGTGTGGGGGGATGCTCCAGGATGGGGAAGGGCTCCCCGAGCACGCTGGCAGCCAGAAGCTGCGTTTTGTGTTTTAAGACAGCCCTGAGTCCATTTTTCACCCACAGCATAAATTCGCCCCCTTCAGTGTTTAGCTTTCTACTAGAAGGTGCAAATACCTGGGAAACCCCATGTTGCACAGTGACCTACTTTACAGAATTTTTTTTTAAAGTACTGGGAAAACTGCCAAAAAGTTAAGTCTTAATTTTTCTGAGACTGGCCCAATAGATTCTGTCTGTCTTTACAAGAAAACGGGGAGTGAATTTGCAGCCGGAGATTTGCTTCCCCAGGTGAGTGCAGACCTGCGCTGGCTCATGGCAGCGCGGCGCCGTGCGGATGCTTGTGGAGGATGTTTTGGTCAAGGAGCTGCAATTTTAAAATTCATCCCTCCTTCCTGAACTGGTCCAGCCTGGACTTACTGAGAGCTGCATATGAGACCGTTTGGTCAGTTTTTCTGAGAGGAGGTGGATTTACAGGGACAGACTTTTATATGTAAAGAAACCTGGGTTTGAAATTGGCTAACAAATACCCAGGAGTGTACATGAAATCCACTTGTTTTCCTCCGTAAGACCAGCTCTAGGCATCACTGGAAGGAATACATTCGCATAGTGGATGATCATTGTAGCTACAGAGTCTGTCGCTTTATTATGAATAGGTCTGGTCGAGAGCTTTGAGAAAAAGGCAGCACAGGTGCCTCTGGCTTCTCACAAGCAAAACTCTTCAGGGAAAAGCTCAGACCTGTTCTGCCTGCAATGGCCTCGATTACGGTGGTCGTGGGAGCCTGAACAGGGACAGACTTCTCTGTGGTCTCAGATGGTCGCTCTTGAAATATGGGAACTACTTTAATGAAGATAAGGGCTCCTTTATATATATCTATATATATAAGACATATTTATTTCCCCCTCTCCGTGCCCAGCTGTCGCTGTCTGCTTGTAACTTTCTCAGACTCACTGGGATGCTGAGGTTTTCTGTATCCCCAGTGGCACTTGTCTTCTAGGAAACCTTCAGTTATAAAGATAAAAAAAAGAGGGCTTGAATCCCTATTTTCTGGCTGAATGTCAACATTTTTGATAGAAGTGATGCACTTCAGAAAAATTTCAGTTGCCCAAAAATGAAGATTTCTTCCTGGTGCGTGAAAAAGGAGAAGCAAACTGAGCACAAGCTCTGTTATTATCTACTTCAGTATCCTCAGGGAGTCAAGTGTCCTGCAAGTGGCTTTTAGTAGCAAAACAGTGGTACTGGTTACACTGGTTGGTCTGACATTATTTCAGAAGCGGGCAACAGACGGCTCGGGGAAAGAAGTTTGGTTGCTTTCATTGTCACCTTTGTTTTGCTGTGGAAAACTCTATTCCAGCTTCTGCTGGAGGAGTGGGGATCTTTCCATCTGTTTTGGTGGGAACAGCCAGAGGAGATGCTCCAGTGCTTCACAACATGGAAATGCTGATACAATTTTTAATTTTTTTTTCAGTTTCCAGTTCTGGGGATGAGCACCCATCCCCTGCACCCCCACCCACCGCAGTGGCCTCGGCTCCATGGAGCGTTACCAGATTTTCCACCTGTCAGTTTTAAACCAACTTCTGGTAACAAAAGCCCGAACTCTTAACTAATGGCTCATTAAAATCACTGTTTGGCACGTTGGTGCCAGCGACCCTCTGGCTGGAGATGCTGCTGCAGCAGAGCCTTGCGGGTTCTGCCGTGCGCTGGGTGTCTGCCCCTGAAGGCAGCCGTCAGGAGCTGGCTGTCGGCTCCTGGCTGGCTTTCCCCACTGTTTGCTGAAGTCTCTCTAACCATTTTAAAGTAGAAATAAGTTGGGCTCATGAGTAAAATAAATTTTTCCTAGGTGCACTTTGTTATTTGGCTTTAAAAGGAAGGAAAAGAATTACACTGAACATTGCAATTAATCTGAGTTGTTTTCTGTAGCCATCTTTGAATCCTGCTGGAAACATAAATGAGCAGTAGGTAAGAGGTTGCGGGGCTGTAGTTCCAATTAGAGTGCCTTCTGTTCAAGTTCATAGGCTGCAGGTAATTTATACAAAGTGCTTGCAGTGCTTTGGATGCTTTAGCTTGATGGGGAAGAAAAGGAGGTCAGTGTTCACCTGAAACACGCCTGTTATTAGCCGCACTTCTCAGTGTTTCTGCAAGGCATAATTTAAAAACAATTTTTTCTGAATTGCACCATCTGGAGGAAGAAAAAATCAATAACGTATTTCCATGAGGTTCAGTAGCTCTACCCACCTCAATAACATCAGTGGATGCAGCTTCTATTGCTTTGCCATTTTCAGATTACGGATCCAGATAACGCGCCGTCTGGTGCGGGCGCGAGAGCCGCGATCTTCCTCTGGGGACGGACGAGCAGGGAGCGGGGGATGCTCTCGCTGGGGAGGGGGTGAGGTACGCTCGCTTCCTGCAGCTGCTTTGCTAGTGCTCAGACTCGTAGTGCTCGCAGGCGTGTTTCTCAGCCGGGAAGGCAGTTCATTAGTCAGTGAAGTGAGTACCTGGAGCTGGGTGTGAACTAACAGCTCTCCTACTCCCATACATGTGGGAGAAATGCTTCCTGCAAGCGCAGCGGCTGGCCGCCCCCTTTCTGTTCCAAGGTTACAGCTGGAGTTTGAGCCATCCCTTGTGGAGACACTACAGGTGTTGATGGCTTGCTGCTTATGTCTCCCTATATTCACAAGATGGTGCATATGGCCCCATCCCTGCAAGCTTCATCCTTCCAAGTCTAAGTGCTTGAAGGAAAAGAATTTGGTGATTTACTTCGGGTTTTATGCATGGGCTAACATTTGTTCACCGTAGAGAGCGCACTGATGATGGTACCAGATTCACGCAGCGACAAAACCGTAGGCATGCATCACCACTGAAGCTGGAACAACCCCCCATCCATTCAGCTCGTGTAGGTATGATCATAGAGGTTCTGCTGCTGTCAGTGCAGTGGTGAGATTCTGATGTCCCGAAAGATCAGAAGAGGGTTTATCATTTTCATTTTATTATTGCAGTGAGATTCTCCTCCTGGAGTTTAAAATGCCACAAACAGAAAAAAAACAGGAGGTATTTGCCTGATAATGAAATTCTGCTTCATTTATGGTGATGGTTGAAGTAGAGGGATCACTTCATCTGCCCTGGCGCTGCAGCTGCCTGGCTGCAAGAAAGCAGGACAAGGTTTCAATAAGTAGAGGAGAGCAGTGTCCAGTTCAAACTGCAGGGAGGACGTAAATCTGCAACATGGGCGTAATGTGACAGGATACTAAACTGATATTCCATACTGACAGATACAGGTGGGGATGTAAAGTTGTGGTTGGTAATTTTAGTATATAAATATCAGTCAGATGGTGACCCACATTTGTTTTTATGAAATTTAACTTTATGGCAGAGAGAACTGTCACTAACTCTGGGCAGGTGGCTCGTGGCTGATCCCTGGGCTGCTGACGCCTTGCTTTCCAAACAGGTTCTTGCAAGACTCTTGTGTGGGTCGTACCCTCTAAGATGTTAACAATAAAGCAGCACCGTCTGGGTCAAAAATGGCTTCGGAGGAAAGCTGTGTGCGATGCTGAGCGCTGAAGAGCTTTAAATTCAGTCTTGGAGTAGTCTGGTACTGAGATGTGGAGGTTTCGTTGGTGATTTTTAATGGGAGAGGACCCAGACCTCTTGGTAGAGCAAGCACTTATACCTGCTGGCTGCTTGGCGCTGGTGGCAGGGGCTGCCTCCGCTGTTGGGTGCTGAGCCAGGAGAGCTGGGGGGATCTGTCTGACCCAAGGCAGAAGCAAAGCAAGTTACAGGAATGGTCAGGGAAAGAAGAAGGAAAAAAGGTTGCTTAAAGCCCCACTCTCATCTTGAGCAAGGGTGGGTGAATGCTGGATCAGCCTTGGGAAGTGGGATAGCTGTCCTGGGCTGAGGACTCAGCAATGGGGGTGTGGTCTGGAAAAATGAGCAGAAATAAGGGTTGTGAGTAAATGTGAGCCTGTGCTGGGCTTGGTTGTACCAACTGGTACAACTGCTTTGGTGTCAGATGAGTCCCCTAGCACCAGTTTCTTCCAGTTGCACAACAGGTATTTATTTACCCCCTTCTCAGCTTGCTGTGAGAAATAATTAGCTAACACTGTGACAGTGCTATGAATGCAGCAGTTGCTATAAGTGCTTTTTCTTTCTCAGAGAAAAGGGGTTTGAGAACTTCCTCTTCCGATCCCTTTGATAGGAAGAAGGAGCACTTCGTGCTTAATGAAATGAGGCCAAACCAATGACATTAGTTGCTGGGAGATAGGGCTAAGTCTTGATTTGATGGCAATGGAGAGCACTTGTGCATGATGTTTTTCACTCGAGAAATCAGGAGCAAGAGCAGTGCAGGTCTCTGATGGTATTGATGGCAGCTCCCCAGCTGCGTGGGGGCTATTGCCTTCGTTAGCTGGAGGAGGCTGTGGAATTTGCTGGATGATTTGAAATGCCTTTTTCAGGTGTCACCAAAATATCACTTCTGTGGTGGTGTTTGGGATTTCAGTTTTGCTGGAACTGTAGATAAACGAAAGGTGAATGAAGGAAGGATTTGAAAAAGGCCAAATCCAGCTTTACCTTTATCTGCCGCCCAACATGGTATCTAACACCCAGCTGGCAAACTGGTAAATATGAAACCTACAGCCGTAATTATCTTTCCGAGAGCAAGTGTCTGAGCTGTTAAGTTGTTGGTGGTGAATTGCACCTTAAAAGCAAGCCAGGATGAAATAGCTTATTCTTAACACCCCCCTCCCCCCCCCCCCACCCCAACCTGGAAACAACAATAAACCTCTCATGCAGTGTGAGTAAATTAATTCATTTTTTGCATGGCTGTCACACAAACATGTTATAAATTGTTGGTATTTTGTACCACCAGTGAGAAGAAGGAAAATGCAGCTGTTTCCTTGGCAAGTGGATTCTTTTGTTTGGTTAAAAAAATAAAATATGCAAATTGCTTAATAAGCTATTTGCTGCTATGGTTTCTGATTGGAATAAAATTCAGAACAGCACCCGAGAAGACACGAGCCGTGCCTCCGTGCCACGTGGTGAGGACCAGCTCGGTCTGTGTTTTGCTGTCCAGGCGATGCTGTTGTGCTCCCGGCTGCAGCCCTGCTCCTCGCGGAGGAACTCCTGCATCAGAGGAGATGCACTGCTAGCGCTGCGTGCTCCAACGGCATGAACCTTGCCTCCTTAAGCCCCACTTTGTGCGCGGGTGTCAATACTATGGGAGCCTCTGAATTGTGTGAGCCTAAGGGTTATGTCTAGCACGTGTTTTTAAGCTTTGTTCTGCAAGAGGAAGACAGCCAGTGTCTGTGAGTCTCACATAACCATAAGACCCCACAAACTGGAGCCAACACAAAGCACCTCTGTTGGTTTTTCTTGTTATTGACTGTAATGGGAGTAATTGTAGCTTCTGAATCATGTTTTTACTTCTAGTCCTATTGCCGCATGGCCTGGGTCAATGAGCTTCATGCTGACTTTTTTTTTGGGTTCTCTTCCCAGCCCGCTCTGGCCTCCAGCTTCGCGTAGAGCATCCGGACGTGTCGCTGTGCCAGGTGCAGGATTTGCAGACCAGAGCGGCTTTTCTGCTCTTCGTGTATGTGAACGATGAAAGATAAATTGAGACCCGAGTGAAAACCAGCTCCTTTGCACTTGGCTCCTCAGCTGTATAATTGGAGTAGTTATTTTTGGTCCCTGTAGTGAGGAATGTCTGCTTCGGTGGTACCTCTTGGTATGATGCTGCCTGCAGCGTGAGCTGTATTGAGAGGGTGGCAGACCTCTGCTTAAAGACATTGTCCCAGAGAACAGGTCCTTCCCTTTTTCTCTTGGATCCAGGCAGACACAAATGCAGGATAACAGTTAACAGGAGGCGAGCAGAGGTAACAGAGACTGAAAATGGGATAATATGGCTGAAGGCAGATCGACAGTGAGAGGATTTCCCCCGGTGCGGTCATCCTGCGCTCATGCTTGGAGAAGCGCCTTTGCACCACGACGTTACTCCTGTTTGCGCTCTTACTTCAAGTGGAGCTGGTTGCAGATGATGCCTGCTCTGCTGGGAGGATGCTGTGCTGGCCAGCGAGCCGTGCCACGCAGTGGGGATGTCTTCTGTAATTCAGGAACTTTTATCTCCAGAGGCAGGAGAAAATTCTGCTGTTCTGAGTAGGACTTTTTTTGCTATTTCATCTTATGATTATTCTTCTGCACTTGTTGCTGCTTTAGACTGTAATGAACTCTTTATTTTGTTCTTTTAGGAATAATTCCCATCACTTTGAAATTATTACACTTTTTTCTTTATTGGAAGATTATTCTGCTTTTTCTTATCACTGTAACTGAGGGCCCAGAAGATCATGAATTAAATAACAAATCTTCTATCTTCAGTTTTCCATTTTCCTTCCATAAAACCCCTTGTTAATGACCAGTGATCACAGCTTACCCTATAAGAACAGGCTTTGAAAAAGCAAGGCTGTGAGCTGAGGGTTATTTCCAGCAGTAGTGGGTGATCGTTCAAAATCCCATTAAGCATGCAATTTCGGAGAGAGCCCGAAGTGCGTGAGCAAGGCATGTATATGGGATAAATGCTCCTTTGTTTCACTTGCAGGAGCGTGTCCCCAAGAAAGAACGATCTGGTCTGTTCGGCGTTACCTGTGATGAGCAGCTGATTGAATTTCCTTGACTAGGTTAATATTGAGCCCTTGTGCAATTACCGGGAAAGAACAGAATATGATTTCTATTTGCCTTGCTTTTGTGATGTGGAAGAAAGGTTTATATTTCAAATGATCGTTTAATTCGTGCGAGTAGTCTCTTGAAAAAGACCCTTTAACTTAGGGCAGGCTGGCAGGGTGCAATTCTTGAGGTCATTCTCAAAGTAAGACTTTGAATTTTTTTTTTAAATGTCAAGCTATAACAAAAGAAGCCATTAATCTTCATTACAGAATAAGCATTAATTAAATCTACATGGGCTCTCTGTGACCAGTGGTGTACCTGCATAGCTCAGGGAGCAGGATCAGGATAGCTGTTGGCAGTACAGTGGGTTGGTTTTTGTTTTGTTTTTCATTCTTTTATGGCTGTTCAAAATCTAACCTTACGGGTCCAGGTTTGTTTTAAAAATGGGAATAATTCCTGCTTTCACATCTCAGCTGCTGTAAAATGGTCTACAGGCAGTCTAAAGGCAGTGTGGATTCTGCACAAGGCAAGGATTTGCTGCGTGGGGCAGGTTGCGGCAAGGACAGATGGTACTGAGCAGGGAAGGTGTTATTAAAAGTCCCGCTTCTGGTTACTCGTAGCTCACGTGCGTTTCCAAAAAGGGTCTCAGTCAGGGTCAGAAACCTGGTATTTTGACATTAAATTTAAATGCTGAATTTAAGTGAAATTCTGAAAATCTAAGATCAATCAAAATTTTTTCTTTCTGTGCCACGTATTAAAAATAAATGTGGAAATTGAAAACTAATACCAAAATGCCTTGTTTTGATACTTTTGACAGTGTTTAATGAAATGTCAATTGGTTATTTAAAAGCAGTTTTAATACAGTAACAATTTTCTACTGGGAAAAAAGGTTTGGTGTAAGCTTTCTGTAAATGTTTTCCCTTCACCGGGCTGGGACACGGGCAGGGAGCGCCTTTTCCTGCACAGGCACAGGGAGGCTGGGGATCCCGGGGATCCCGGCAGCCGTGTCCGCATCGGCCCTGCCTGAGGAAAGAGGGAATGTTTGTTTCCCGTGGAGATGAAACAAAGCCAGTCAGTGACTCCTTTCATGGCCATTAAGCAAACACAAAGTACTAACTGGAATATAGCTATACAAATGAAATCAGGCTTTCTTCTTCAGCTGTCTGCTGCTGCAATCTGCTCTGTCCCTTTGCTTCTTCTGCCCCTACTTCCCAGGGGCTCTTGTGTCCTTGGGCAGCTTCTTCCTGCTTCGATCCCGTCTCCATACTGTCTCCTGCTCTTCTAGAAACCAATAAACCTCCATCCATATCTCCTGCCATGGGGTCAGCAAATAGGGAATTCATTGAGTGCTCTTTCTCATAATGCAAGAATAATTTGATTTTTAAAGTCTTGGTTTTCTGCTCTGATCCCAATCCTTGTGGCATATCTGTAAGTGCCACGCTGCTGACACAAAGCCTCCCTCCCGGCCCCTGGGGTGGACCAGGAGCACGCCGGCGGTGGAGGGGCTCTTGCCTGCTGGTCGATGCTGCTGCAGCCGCCGTCCTGCCGTGCTGCAGGGGATGTCTTGGGGGCGGCTGGGCAAGGCGAGGGCAGAGCGATGCTTTCAGCATCACCTGGCGTGGGAAATCTGTGGTTTTGGGAGCTCCTGAGCTGGAACTTTTCTGAGTTGCTGTGTGATTAGCCTTTGATGGCCATTGCTTCCACAAATATGTTTTATCACTTTTGTGCAGTTTATCTATATGCAGTCTTAAAAGGATCTCTATCTGTTAGTTTAACTTCCTACTTGTCACTTCATTTCATGCCTCCTTATTGTATTATAAGAAACAGCAATCAATGAATTCCCTATTTACTTCCTCTGACACTTGTGAATCGATGTAGCTGCATCGTATCTGTCCTTCTGCAGTTCCCTGTAAGCCAGGGGATCCTGGGCTTCATTAAGCTCTTGCTGGAGCTCTGCTGCTGCTGTGCTTGTGCTTGTCATCCCTGTCTGCATCTCTTCAGATTCCACTAGAACTTTATTCAGAAACAGCAGCCAAAAAAACCAAACCAGCAAGCCTAGCTGTTAACAGTATGAATTAATCTTTTTTTTACTTAAAAGCATTCACACAGGAGCACATACAGGAACATGGTGGTTGTGGCATGGGGTTTGTTGGTTTTTTCTTAATTTTGAAATTTTATTTATTTTTCCCTGTGATCCATATCTGACACTTTAGAAGTGGGGCATGGGCTGGTTGTTTTATCCTGTAGTATGCAAATGGTAGTAGCATGATTTCGGCTTCCGTATGCACAGGCTTTAGCTGAGTTCATAACCTGTTGGTCTGCTCTGGTACACAGTTACTCTGAGCAGGGAGGGAAGATTGCTCAAGCACGCCAGGCATCTTCTTGTTGGACAGCTTAATACAAACTTCATCCCACTGACAAGTTCGTGTTTCTCAAGCTCTAATCTCCTGTCCCTTCGTGCTGGGCAGCATACACAACAGCAGCTGCTGGCGTGCAGCGTGTCTCTCTAATTGCATTGTGTCTCCTGCCAAGGCGTGGGACTGGGGTTTGGGGAGCGCGGGGGAAGGAGCCGTGCCTGGGATCCATATGGCGAGAGAGGAGCTATCTTTGTTTGCAAATTGTCATGATCACTGGAGAGCTGCAGGTGGTCAGGATGCTACTTTTGGCCTTGTGCGTGCTGTGATAATTTTTTGATGGACCTTCTTTATAATGTAGATTTACAGACAAAACTCTTTGCAGGGTGAGACTTTCATCCTGCCTCAGAGCCCACAGTCTGGTCTCTCGGCAGCGTACTTCCAGGCTTGTGTCCTTTAAAAGCAACAGCACCTGATAGTGGGTTTAGCTTAACTTGGTCTTTGAGTGAATGATGGGCTGGTGAAGAGGCGGGAGAGGCAGCAGAGCCTCCTGGAGCACGAGGCAGGCCAGCGGGACTGGCTCCAGTGCCAGCTCTGCTCCCACCTTCCTGCACTCTGATTTATTCTTGTTCCCACTTTTCAAATGATGGGACCTGGTGTAGAGAGGTAAAAAATGTCTCTTGAATTATAACGTGGGAATCTGCCATATTTCTGTGGGTATTCTTTTTCTTTTCACTAAAATCAGGAAACCAGAGCTTACATTTTCCTGCATGGCATACAAGACAGCCTTTGAGTTTACGGCGTACACCACTGCCACAGACTTCGGCGTTGTCATCGTTCCCCTTGCAATGTGTAGTACAAACTGTGTTCTCCATATAGTTTTCATGTGAGCTTGGCTCTGTTGTCTTTAGTACGTTGCTTACAGAAAAGCCTTGTCCCTGAATGCCTTCCGCACCGCACAAATTGATATGCCTCTCAGAATATGTCAGCAGCTTTCCAGAATATCTGCTTTTAAGGCAAAACGCCAGTTGTTTAGAGGGAGAAAAATCAGGAGGGTATCGCCTCATTTCAATTAAGCAGCCTGCACATTAACATTTTCCCAGTAGAAATCGGGCTCATTTCCTCCTTGGAAGCCAATCTTGGTTCCTTTTGTTATTGTTTACTGCTTTAGATGTGCGTTTCTTCATGTCTTCAGAACCTGGTGCGGATACGGATTTCCTCAGATCCCCTGGGTGCAAAAAAACTGGAAGTCATGAGGACTGCATTCATTGAGTAAATACTGTGTTTTGAGTATGAACCAGTTATTGCTAAACGCGAACCAGTGCAGTTATGGTACAAAAGTACTCGCAATATTTAAATGAGCACTGGAAGATTATTTTGGCCTTTAGGAAAGGCCCCAAAACCTGTTACTTTTCTGAGTTTCTTTAAATTGCTTCTGCTACATACGTACTTTTTTTCTTACGTGTAAAGCTGGCTATGCTTTGTGGCTGTCAGCTGATTGTTCTATTGTGGACTGAACTCTTCTAATACAACAGAGCCCCGACGCTGTGCTCTTGAGCTACTGGTGGCCACTTTGATCAGCTACTCCATTCCAGAAAGGGCCGTTCAGTTTGGCTGAGTGACCAGAGACATTTCTGAACTGACTTCCCTGGTCTTTCTGCAAGCTGCTGGTTTGCTTGCAGCAGCTGAAGCTGAGCAATCGGTCAGTTGCATCTCAAATCAGAACTGCACACATCAAGTAAAACTTGTGATTTTGCTCTGCTTGGCTTTCTTCTGCAAGTGTCATTACCCAGGGACAGTTTTGGAGTTTTTGTTCTTGAGTGAAAGAGTGCAAAGGACTTAAAAGAACTGATTATTTCTAAAAATTACTTTTCAAGTAGCTGCACTTATAAAATCTCTAACTTTTGAGTAGCTGGTAGGTCACAAGCTCCTATTAGCATTTTTCTTGGAAGCATGTCTCTTCCTTGGAAATTTGAACACTAATTCTATTAAGGCAGCTCCTGGTATAAGGCTTACTTATCACCAGGTTGCCTGGCTTGAAGTAAATTATGCATCTGAGTAGGTGTAAAATAATGCTTCCCTGTGGATGTCCTTTTCTGCTGGACAGAGAACCCGAATGCCTAGTCATGTACTTGAAGGATTTCAGGTCTGTGTTGTGTTCTGAGATGCAATAACCAATCCAGGTGACTTTCAAATGAATGTGGCAGCATGGACATTTCAAGAGTATGTTTTAGAGCTTTACTAATTTTAACAGTATTGGGCCTGACAATTTTAATGTGCAGCAGTGATGATTATAAAAATCTGTGACGCCGTTTGCTGCAGTGTCGTTGCTGCACTTCTGTGGGCAGCGGTGCCCTATCACAGCATGATCAGTGGCAGAGAAATTTCTCTGATGTAGGTGCAATAAAACACACCTTTAATTACTGTCACAGTTGGTTCTGCTGCTGTTCATGGTACGTTGTACAGTTCATTGAATGCTTCATGAATATTTACACCATCATCCACAAACCAGAGGTATAAACCAACTTCTGTCAGAGTCTGTTATTTCATCTACCATAAACGTATACCACTCTTCAGAATATTCCGAAAAATACCCCTTTTGACTTGAAGAGCTGCAGTTTCTGTTCTTTCATTTTGGATGAATTTGTCTGGGTTTGTGAATACGTCTGGACTTTTTCAGACATTTTGAAATATCAGGATAACGCTCTGCCTTCAAACAAAGCAGTTGAATAAAGTTATGATCAATCTTTCAGTTTAAGAGCATGTTTTCTGCTTTTCAGTATGATTGCCCTTTAGTACTAGCTTTTCTCTGGCAGTGTAATGTAGGCTACTTACTGGTCTCAGCAAGAGAACAGATGCAAAAATCAGCCTGGAAACTCTGGGACTAAATAGCGTGGCATTAATGAGAATCAGCTGGGATATTGTGAATGCAGGTTGAAGCCCTCAGGTGGTAGGACAGGAATATTGATTCCCATCTAGCTTTGTCCACAGAGCAGGTCAGAACTGAACAAGGTGGCAGTTATGGCTGGGATGTGTGCAGCAGAAAGCCATACAATGTCACTAGGAGGGAAAAGAGCCATTCTAGAGCCAACAGTGCAAATGCTCTGAGAAAGGGAACTGCCCAGAGTTTTGCTGAGGGTACTGTAACTTTCCTAGGCAGAACAGTGTGCTGTGGCTATATAGCAATGGGCAATGTAGTGACTTCCAGGGGGGAAAAACCTGTGGTGTGGACCTCAGGGTTTGCAGACTCTGGAATAAGGCTGCTATTCTTACACAGTTCCTTACAGCTTTCGGGGTTTTTTTGTTTGTTTGTTTTTTTGGAAAGTGGCAACGTAGACCCAGTATAACAGGTAAGCTGTGTGTGAGATGCACGTGGTGAAATCCAGGTAGTCCACCACTTGGTGTACCACCCTGTGCAGGACGGCAGGGCCCAGCCCTTGGCTGTGAGCGCTGCATCCTCTGCTCCTGGAGATGGTTAGCATCCATTCAGTACCAAATATGCTCAGCATGCATTGGAAGTGGACTATCAGGCTGTGTATGGACAAGCTGGAAGGTTTCTTCCCTTGGACACTAATGGAATTGTAAAGTGGAAGCCATTGAACACTGAGATTTTGAAGGGAATCAAACTGCATGCTCAGAAGACTGAAAGCTCCTAAATTCTTTAATGAATAGTGCTAGAGATGCCAAACCAGTCATCTGGAAGTGAAGACAATCAGTCCTAAGGCACTACGGCTCCTTATAGGATGATGTTTTTGAAGGATTTTAGGAACAATGTTTATGCAAAACCAGCAACCCTTACCAGCCAGTAATGTCGGAAAGGGATGTGCTCACCCAAGGGACTGCAATAATGGTATTGGCTTGTCAAAAAACCACACAAGCCCCAAGTATCTTCTGTCCCTGTGCTGCTTGTGGTGTATTTCCATTTGGGTAATGGAGACGGTTGGAAAACTTTATGCAGTTTGTGTGCTGCCAAGACTTTGCAGAGTACTGCAGTGCCCTTATGCACTTCTGCATGCTTGGCAGCAAGGGAACAAACGAATCTGGCCTTTCTGTTGCAGCAACAGGCTCTTCAATTTGTACTTCAGTGTACAATTATCTCTCTTTATATGCAGCCTTCTGAAAGAAGAAAAGCTTGATATAGCTATTAAAATGGAAGCCCTTCTTTGGGCCCATCCATCTTTCAACAGAGATGGGTGTGTGAAGGTGGAAAATATATTAGTGTGATGTGTGCATCTCTTCCATGTTTAAAAAAAGAGAAAAGGAAGCCCATTCAGCTGCATGGCTATTTCTCCTAATGGTCGGTAGAGCTTCCCTAGGGTACAGTTTTTCTTTTCGGTGTAATTAGTTCCTTATCGCTGGCTATTCACTGTCTGTCTCCATGCAGCCTCCCCTGTAAGTTCTGAAATGGCGAATTAACCAAGTTAAACAAGAATCTCAATGCACTTCGTCATGTATAATCATACTTCAGAGACCTAGCAAAAGCTCTGTGAATATCAAATGTTGGTTATTAGAGGGAAGGTAAAGCCCAGACAAATTTGAGACCGTGTAACTGAAAAGGCGGCCACTTTGGCTGTAATGTTCAGTTACTTTTAACTGTGCAAGCGTCTGTGTGTTTCTCTCCTGGGTGAATAGGCTGGTTTGCAGGCACTGGTTCAGGAGAGTTACAAGCTTAAAGACAAATGATTGATTAAAGATTGTGTGCATCTTCTTTTTGTATATCTGCATTTCTTCAGATGGTTGCTATGATAGCTGAGAGTTTGAGAGATGGACTGAGGCAGGAGGGATTTCTCCATCGCTGAGCTCCTGCGAGGCCCCTGGCCCCAGCTGCCCAGCCCATACTTCCCAGTCCCTCTTGTACCACCCAGTACCACAGTACCACCCAGTCACTGCGCCTGGTCATGGTCTTGAGATCTCAGCCCGTGGACTGCTTCATGCCTGGAAACAAAGAGCTGGTTACTCCGGGTGGCTTTTTCTCCTACCTTGTAAATGCTTTGTCAGGAGACGAGTCCCAGGATGTGCTCTGTGGGTCACTTAAACCCCCACGGGGCTTTCATTTTCAGGACTTAATGTAGGTGTGCGCAGGTCTGTGAACTGGATCGCAGCCCTGGTCTGAAGGTGTTTGGACGTGGGTGGACGAGGCTGAGCAGCCCAGACCTGCTTCTCCTCATGGAGCAGAAACCTTAAGTATTGAAAAACCTACCAACAAACAACCAAACCCAAACTGCATGCAAATGTTTCCAAATGATAAAAAGTGATTTCCTTTGTTAACAAACTCTGCTTCATCTACGAAACCTGTTTTATGGCAACTTCAGAAAGCCTGCCTTATTTGCAGCATGATGTTTTGAATAGGGGCTGCTACTCCTCAGCAGCAGCTGATTTTTTTCACTGTTGCTTTCCCCTCCTCTCCCTCTCTTATTCACCCATGCTGTGATTCACGGCATGGGATGTGATGGGGAGTGATGCCGTTTGATGCCAGCCCAGCAGTGCAGCTTGCCTCCCCTGGAGAGAGCTTCTTCCCTCCCCCGTCACCACCGGTGTGCGTGTGTGTCTGCAAACAGAAGTACTGAAAGATGTCATCACAAAATGCCTTGGGGATGCAAAATGCTGTGTGTCTTTCTGGTGGCAAGGGTAGAAGATATGCCAGGTGAGCTGGTAAGGACCAGGGCCTGGGTGGGTACCACATTGCCCCTCTGCTTTCCTAGGGACTCTGGCGCATCCTCAGTGATAAGCCCATTTCAGTGTGCACAGAGTAACTGGTGCCTGAATTGCTCATAAATAAAACCAGCTGGCTGCAACAAAAGTTGGTATTCCCAAGGCTTCATAATTATTTATGAGTCAGACCAGTGAGGCGAGTGCTGTCGAAGCAGAGTGGTAGTAAACAGGATCTTACAGTCTCTGAGAAAACTGCTGACTTACAAAATGCAACACCTCTGCCTCCCCAAAAAAGCATCACTAATACGTTTATTTTCACATTGCTGTCTTTATACAGTTATGGATGATAAATCATGGCATAGTTCAGCCCTTGCAAAATCAGATTCAAACAAATGTACTCATCACAATCTAGCAATTTTAATTATCCTGTCTAAGTTTGGTTCCTGGTGTTTTAACCTTAACTTGTGTTTGTCTGAATGAGGTTTGGGTAGCCCAATAACTGAGTAAATAGTTTTCTTAATTCTGTCACTGTTAATATCGTTGGTATTTGTAATTGCTAATATGTACAGTCAACAGTAGACCTTACCTGGGGAGTGCTGCCGCTTCAAATTCGTGTTTAGCGGAAGACCTTTCCTTTCTTCCTGTGATGCATGTCTTACTTCTACTTCTGTAATATTTGTTTAATTTTAGCTGTCACTAGTTACATAACGTTTCACTTTTGCCTGCAGTTTTCAAGGTCAGATTCAGGTTTTACTTGAACAAACAGTAAATGCCTGCGTGGGGAATAGGAGAGCTACAGACAGAGAATGTGTGCATGATGTAATGTGAGTATCTCAAAAAGCTGGTTACTAAGATGGGTTGCAGTAGTTGTCTGCCTTGCGTGTTTTGGGAGGATTACTTCAGAGCTGGGTTTGCTTAAGAAAAATATGTTAAAAAGTCTGACTTAATTCCAAGATGTAATTAATTGATTTGTCTCTTTCAGTCGGTGTGCTTTTTTTATGTAAATGCATCTTCCTTTGTTTTATCTGCTCGCTGGCATCATGGACAGGATAATCAGTTTCCTTTAAATATAGGGAAATGAATGAAACCTGTGTTGTGGGTTATTTGCCTTGACAATATTTAATTATAAAACTGGGGTGGGTTTGAATTTATCAGCACCAAGTCATCTTCCGTGTGTTCTACCTGACATTTTGCTGAACTTCAGGGTGGATCAATTCCATTCCTGTTTTCCAGCTAATTCCTGCAGTGTTTGGAAGTTACTGTGGCACTGAAGGCTTTGGACACTGAAGCTCCAACACCATTCCCCACGTTTCTCATACCTGACTCAGTGGTCCTGTCCCTTTGCCTCCTGCGCAGGGTCTTCCCAAAACGAAAGTCAAAGCCAGAGAAGGCCAAGTTACTCAGAGCAGTTTCTAGGTGGTTTCCAACCACCTAGGCACAGGAGGCTGTACCAGACTTGAGATGCAAAGCACAAAACGGGCAGTTTTGGTCCTGGCTCAGAAATTGGGACGTGGTGGAAAGTTGGCTTTGGCGAGCTGGGCTGGTAGACTGGGCTCAACCCAGACTGCAAATGTAAGTGAATGTACCCCTAAAAATAGTTAATAATTTCAAAATGTGCTGGTAAATATAGCTGTAGCAGGACCTTTGGTTCTCCTGGTCTCCTGCACCAGAGGGGTCTTGGTGGTGAACACCAGGGGAGATCTCGTCCTGCAGAGCTCAGACTGCAGCACATCGAGGCTTTCCCAGGCACTGGGGAAGGGGTTTTCATAGTCATAATTGGCAGTGGGTATTTAAAAGGTGTATGAGAGTTTATATATCTGACAACATCACTTTATTTTTTCCAGTTGTATGGCTACTTGGCTGGCATGCTGGAAGTTGATTGACTGCCTAGCTTGAGGGAAGACAACAATAAGTCTGTCTCCCACCCATCAGCCCTAAAGAAAGAGTGTGATAGATGGAACTTGAGTTATTTCCAATAGTGAAATCTTGCTTTCTCTGTGTGGGCAGCTTGCAAAACATCTTCCCTTACAAAGTGAGGGCCCTGTCACTAGAGCTGCTCTTTGCCTTCAGGAGCAGCAGGGCCCAAGTCCTGAAATAACTCAGTGTGAGAGTCGTGATCAGAGGCAGGATCGGGTCTCCATGTTCACATTCATTTAAGAACAAATACCACGTTTTAAATCTCTGCGAACTTCAAATAGCTTGGAAACTTGTCAAAACATATTGTTGCCACCTCTACTTTCTGACAGATAATTTTGTTCTGTTATAGTTGGCTGGATAGCTGTAAATACTTCATATAGTATGGATTAATATTTTGAGTGTACTGCCAGTCTTGGAGGCAGAGGAAGAGCCACGGAAATGGAACATGAGATGAAATTTAATATAGTAGTCAAACTGCTGCTGATTGACTTCTTTTCATCTCTCAGATGAAAATTTGTAAACCACTTTTAATCTAAATAGCATAGCAAATGAAAGCTCTAGCTTTTTGTATTTAAGTTGCTGTTTCTGTATCTCTCTGCTTTGGCCTTCTTGGAGGCTCCCACAACATGCCCGAGGAGGGTGGATCTGTTATCTCCATCTTATGGATGGAAAACTGGGGCATGGAGAGGCAAAGTGACTTTCACAGGCTTATGAAACACTGTGGGAGAGCTAAAACTTGACCACAGCTTTCCAGATCCTAGGTTGATGCCTTAACATAGTCTCTTTTGGCTTGTGTTATAAAATATTGTTTATTTTTTTTCACTACATCATGGCTACTGATTTCCTAAATGAAATTAGTTGGAGGAATACAAACCATGCTGCAGCTGTAATTTGAACTAATTTCACTTACATCCTTTCAGCCATAGCGGCTCAGGCTCTCTGATTAGTCCTCAGGATCAAGGCAAGGTTCATATCAAAAGTATATTAAAATGAAGTTAATAAACAATGGGGCATTTTCAACTAGAGGCAAAACTACATACTGAGGTTGGCAGTCCTGGCTGTAAGAACAGGAAGAAGTTAATAGGAAAATAAAATCCTTTAACTGAAGTTTTAAAGTGTTGGCTCTCAGTTATTAATGAAGTATGGCTTGGAGTGGGCAGGGAATGGAGCTTTGAGGGTATCGTAAGAGGGGCAGTGAGTAGAGATGGATGACAATACCCTTCAGGATTTTATAGCCCTCGTGTATAATAAGTCAACCCCAGGTGACTCAGAGCTCTGGAAAAAATCAGGATGTTATTTTGCTTCCCAACAGTGAATGACTACTTACAAGGATGAGGCACTGCACCAGACATGGTGCAATCGCTCAGTAATGCAGGGAAAACTCCCAGGTGTGGATGCTCTCTCCACAGGGCTGGATACGCACATGTGTCTGAGCTCGGTTTCACTGGAGTTGGGCGAGGCTTCCTCTGGCGTGTTTTATGGCCAAAAGGTTTGATCCCCACCATGGTAGGCTTGAACAAGCTGAGGCACTGGAGGCATCATCCTGTGCAGGGATGGTGAGCTGGAATGGGAGTGTGAAACCAGGAACCTGGGTGTCCTTGGGTGAGGTGATGTTCAGGTGTAATAACGTCACCCAGAGACCACCCTGTGTGGTGGACCCATCCCAGTCCTCTGATCTCAGCCTGGACTGTTGTCTTCTGTCTTGTTACCACCCTCCATCATTTGTGTGTTTTGAAACCTTTTTCGAACATGGAGTACTGGACCCTTGCAGAATTTTCCTCCTAGATAGGAGTTGTGTAGGATGTGAAATAATCTGAAATCATGTCAGACTGTTTCTGTGAGGGGCAGCTTGGCAAGTATGGTAACATCTGCAGGGCCTGAATGCCCGAAACTTTCATAGTTTCCCCTCTGTAGTTTTGATTTTGAGGAACACCAAGGTGAAGTGAAATGCGGTGAGGTCAGTGCTGTTGGAGGGGTGGGATGGCTCTGCAGGGATGGCTTTGTGCGTGTGTGCTCACGTGAACTCTGACTATGGAACCACCTCCTGCATGAATATGAAGGGTTAAAAATGTACAATAAATAATAGCAGCAAAATAATGGGATCTAATATATTCTGCCAAGATACTGTACTGTTTTCAGTACTATGCAGCTGACTGTTTTCTGTTTTTCAATAACTTGAAAAGTGGAGCCATAGAATTTCAATCACCTTTCATCTTACCAAAAGCCTGACTCCTCCAGAATAAGTCAGAGGGATTGACTTAACCATATTTTTCATGTTTCCCAAATGAGCAGTGCAATGCCATGGAAATTAGGATGGAACGGGAAATAGACAGCTGTGCCATCTCCATCCTTCTGAGAAGATGAAGGTCAAAACCACCTTCATCCTTCTCAACATTTTCCTCCCAACAGGGTTGTAAATATAAGCACAGCCCAGTGCAATTAATTATGAAAAAACCCAAGTCTTATGGCCTCTTAAAAGGATGGAGAGCGAGTTCTTTTGATTATATTAGGCACTGTATTTGGTAGCGTCATCCTCCTACCACATCTTGGACCTTGAATTGATCTACACAAGAGATAGCAAAATTAAAATAGTTTCTTGTGTGCTTGACCCTAATTGTGTAAGTTCCACTTTTTTCCCCCTCTGTTGTATATTCTGCAACATGCACAAAACCCCAGCATTTCTTAGGTAGCCAGGCTGGAAGAAACCCTTTGTTCCTGCGGTATACAGACCTGTCACTGATTTGTCTGTCTTCTATTCTCAATGTTATATTGCAAAGTTGGAAATCACCTGAACTACCTGCCATCTTCCTGTTCCCTTCTAGATATAACTGGCTTTTATTCTTTTGTTTGTGATGCAGGTAAACAATCCTTAGATTAAACAGAACTCTTAAATTTGAGTATGTACAACTTAAGATCAAGTGAGGGAATCAGTGCATGTGTCAACCAGAGAAAACAACTCCCTGGTTATACTGAGGGCAAGTGCTATAAAGTCTTGACCTCGTCTACACTTGCTAAATCACTGATACATTCCACCCCTACCCTCCCTGAAACCTTCATCTTGTGCTGGTTCCTTGTCTGAAACAGTACCTTTGCTTGTGGTATTGCTTTGCTTTCCACAGTCAGTAACTAGAGAGATTCTCACTTCTTCACATATAAAAATGTCATCCTTTTTTGTCTGAAATAGTATGAGTGGATTTCCCAGAAAACAAAATTAAAATCTACCCTTGCCTCTCATTTAACAACCTTCTAGTTTAGGTCTAAACCCGGACCAGTTTTTATATCTTTTGTCAACGTATTTTCTCTTCACTTGGTTCTCACAGATACTTAAATATGTGTTGAATAATACATCGTACACCTATTTCTTGATGCTGAATCCCAAGGCTCAAGTTTGGTCCTCTTCAGTCAAAGTAATAATTATAATGAAAAGCAAGAAAACCAAATACAAAAGATGTATGTTAGAGTCTATTTTCTAAATTAACCGTATTTTGAAGTTTTCATGAGAGTCATATTGCAGCTTTCTGAAAGAATGGCCTTACTTCCCACTTAATTTTAAGATGTGTGAAGTCTTCAAACCTCACTGCCTCATGTTTTCTTCATTTGTTTGAAAAAGGAGATCTGGAAATGTATCCTGAATGTATTTGAAACATATGTTATCAAACAGCTTTCACTTAATGGTACATTTGTGACTTAGGAAGCCAAATTAGCTCAGAGTACAAATTTAGACACCTACATAAATACCCTATACTGGTATTTTTAATACGCAATATTCACCTGTTTGCCATTGAGGACATTGAGTGCCCATTGTTAGCAATGAGAGGGTTAAGTCTGAGCTTGCTAAAACCTGTTTTTAAGCCTGTGCTTGTAAAGCAAAGGAGGATTTCTAAGTAATATACTACTTGAGCTCATTTCAGCCCAGAGCCTTTCTTAAGGCAAAACCCATCAACTGCATTAGAAAGTGTACGTACTGGTCATTATTGAAAGATTTTAGACTTCCCCAAGGAGATGTTTAATAAGAAGGTTAACTGTGCATATATACTTGTCAGTCAAGTGAACAGTAGTCTACAAAATCCTCCCATAAAGGAGAACAAATAAAGAAAAAAAAAATAGATGGAGCGTGCGATTTCTCCCATCCATAAGGCACATTTTTTTTCTCTCACTGGATCATTCTGTTTCGTGTCAAGTATTCCATGACTCCTATAAAAGAAACTGTTGCCATTAGTATGACCTTAACTGCTTAATGCAGCATGATATAATCTGCATTATTTCTATGCCTTTTATGCCATAATAATGTAATAATAATTTTGAGTTTAAGCATATTACTATTTTTGACAGGCAACTGGTCACCCGTGTTTGTTAGCCTGTAATCATGCTCAATGACATTTAATGATTTTCTAAACCAAAGATGTTACTTCTGTTAAGGACTGCAGCATACAGAAAATTAAGTCAAATTAGTTGCAATGAATTTTATGACAGAAGTCTCTTGAACTTAGTATATACTAAAACTTGAAAACAGACCAAATAAGGATTTTGAAAGCGCACACTTGTTTAACAGAAAACATTGCAACTGACTTTACAATGTGACATTAAATTTGTATTAATTTTCTACGTATGGACATTTAATCAGATTCCAAAACTCTTAATATGGGCCGACTGACAGCATGGTTTTTCATATAGTTATTAATATTATGCATGAACTGCTGATGCTGTTCAGCAAGGCTCACCTTTAATGGACTGTCAGAAGCACCAGTGGGTGGTTTGTGCTGCAAAACTTTCCTCCACGATGTGTGTTTTCTCTTTCTCTCTGTCTTTGGGAGAGAATGAAAATGTAGAACCGCAGTGCCAGGATAACATTTTGGCTTCTAAAATAATCTGTGAATAATTTTAGTTAAATATCAACATGCTGAAATTGCAGAATTCCTGCCCATACTCATACTTTTGCTACCCCCAATTTTGAGCCATTTTCAATATTGTTTTGAATTCTTTGGATTTGACATTTCCCAGCCTTTAGTGATCTTGTCAGGAAATGGAATGAGTGAGTCACAGAAAAAAAGCCCTTTAGGCAGATCTCCTCACAGCCCAATTCTTGTTAATCTTTTAAATTGGAAATTTATTGTTACAGAAAGCCCAGGGTAAATGGCACCAGTTGGCAAGTAAAGCTGTTCTAGTTTGTCCCCTGTGACTCTCACAGGGACCTGGGCTTTCCTGGGCACAGTCTTCCATCGTCCTGTGGCCGGGCAGAAAGCCCCTGGGGTCACTGCAGCGAGGGTGGGCGCTGGCAGAGAGTGCCGTGGGAAAGTCCTGCGCGAGCAACTCTAACTGTGTCTTGGTCGATAATAAAGCTTTCCTTGTTGCCTTGAAAGCCAGTTCTGTTTCATCACTGGTACTTGGACTGATGACGTTGGTTGAGGAGTGTGTCCAAGGCATGGGTCCATCTCCAAGGAATAACTGACCCTCTCTGCCTACATGTGAAAAAATCTTCTGAACATGTGGTCTGTCCTAATCTCACTACACAAGCAGGAAAAATTTTGAAGAGAATGGAAAAATATCTTAGTCCCCATCCATGGTGCAGGATGGCTTTTACTTATGCCAGGATTTAGAGATGCTGAGAGTACAAGGCATTTTTCACAGAGACAAAACAACCTTTCTTTCCTTGCTGACAGACCATTTGATATCAAAACAATATCATCTACCCTGCTGGAATAACACAGCCTGTGTGGCTCAAACAAAACACATCCCAACCACTGGAGCACTCAAAAGGCAAGACTGTTATCTTGATGTGGCTTTGTCCATGGATTTTGCTGAAATTGGTGGGATTCCTGGGAAAAGATTCGTGTGTGTGTGACAAAGCACAAACTGGAGATACAAAGCACTACAGCTAGACCCTCTCCCAAAATAAAATTAGTAAATCCTGAACCCTCTCCTTTCGGCTATATGTGTAATTAAATAGACACAAAATCTAGCCTGTAATGGGGTGTATGCAATGAAACACCAGTAAAATGTAAGACTTCCTTATGCACAGCTGTATCAGTAGGGAATAGATACACACCCTTTCAGTTTAATGAAGCCATCAGGTTGGTGGATGTGCTTTTGGTTTCTTATGACTGCCATTGTACTTGTATAAAAGTTGCACTGGTTGCTTTTGATCAAACACTTTTAAGAAGATGCCTTACAGCGCTATCATTGGCACTCGTTGCTGGCGTGGATCCCTGCGCGTTTGCAAAGTGAAGGGGCGAACCCTGCTGCAAAGCATTCCCCCTCCCTGCTGCTTTGATGTATTGTCAGTGTAAAATCATCCATTACACAATGCGTTTTCGATCCCTGTAACATCATGTTGCCAAACTATTTAATAATGGCATTAGCAAACTGGAATTGAATTTCTCATAGATGGTTTGAGCCAAGTTTGCAACAGCTGATCTACAATGTCTCTGATTCACTGTTATTCCCCACTTCCTAGACCCTTGATAAATCAAAATCTTTATCCACATTTAGTTGTTTTTAATTTGCATCCGTGTTATGAAAAGTGGGAGGAATTCAGTTCCTCAAGGGATGGCAGCACTTCCCAAGAGACTGTTTTGTCTATTTTGCAGAATTCAGGCTCGCATCCTTAGTGCTAATACTTTCCTTTTTTTCCCCAAATGTTGCCTTATGAGAAGCCCCGGTGCTGCTTGAGTTGTGCCTGGCAGTTACTACACTGACGCTGTTTAAAAAATGTTTTTTTTCTTGTAAATCCTTAATGATTCTGGTAGTTATTTCTTAAATGTTTCCCTCTTTCCAGCCAGAAACCAGGCTGAAGTTCCTTTTGTTTTGACCTTGGTGCCTCTGTCTAACCTTTTTAGTGGCACACTTGGTATTGGCTTCCTCAGAGCATTGGCTGAATTATACTGGTAGTTTTGGGGTAGCTGAAAGCCACTAGATTGTTTCTGCTGTTATTTCCTTAGCTTTTTGCTTCTAAAACTAACAACTCCTAACTGACATGACTCTCATAATTCATCTGTAACATCTCAGACAGGTAAAACCTTAGCTGTTTTTTGTGTCACGCTGCAGTTGTTTGGGAGAGTGGCTGTGGAGCCCAGGTTTTTGGAAGTTACTGTTTAAAGGGCCTTATGAATAGTTTGGTTTTTTTTTGAGGGCTGAATTTGAATGAACAATACAGTGTGGTGCAATGGCATGGGACCAGGGGTAGGACACGTTCCCCTGCCCTCTGCATAGCCCTCTTAATTCACGTTTTCTTCAGTTAGCAAGCCATGTAAATAGGATTGCCAAACACCTGCGGAATGATTTGTTTCTTTTGATGCATTTTGATGTGTTTTGTCTAATTCATCTTCACAAAGTGAATCTGGAGAAGGAACTGCTCTTCTGGATGCTCCCGCTTCTCTCGCCCTGCGTCACCTCCACCCTCTCGTTGTTGCCCTCCCAACTGAGGGCTTGTCTTAACCCAGGTCATCGGGCACCGGCTCGTGTTGTGCCCATGGGGGTTATATCCCTGCGGCACTGATTGTGGCCAGGGCTTGGGAGGGAAGACAGGAACGGACTTAGTGCTGAGATTACTGCACGCTGCAGAGGTACGAGGTTGGAGCGAGACACTGCTGCGTGCAGGCAGAGGTGCTGTCCCATCACTGGAGGAGGTTTCTCTTTCACCCTGGTGCCAGCACCCGAGGCTTTGAACAGCTGCTCGGACCATGTTTGCACAAAGGGAGCATTGGAATCCTCTAGAAAAGCTGGATGCTTTTCTTGCATGAGACTTTTCTTGCTATAATTGCCAAGAGGTGTTTTAAGGTGCTCAAGTGACAGAAAAACGTTGCACACATTGATATCTAAACACAGAGTGAAAAGCTACTGCTGGCTGGTAAACGCGTCGGCCTTCAGGAGCATGAAATAGCACAGTTTACTCTTGCGTGTCTTGTAACTTTTGATATGGCTTTTTCTCCCCTGCTCATCTACTGCGCTGAGGTTTGCTTTATTGCACAGTAATTCCAAATTCAGCAATTTACATTTCTCTTAGCTTGAACAACTCTTTCCACCGCTTATTATTTTGTGGACACCACGAGGTATCACTACACACAGGCAGCTTTCACCAAAGAAGCTTATTGTGTTAGTATTTCCTTGATTACACTATCCTCTGAACCCTCTTGCACTGCCTGTTAAAAGAAAAAAAGCTCGTTTCCTGTCAAATGCAGCCAGATTGGCCTCTTGCCCTTGATATGGAAAGTGCACGTAATGCTTGGAAGGAGAAGCTGCAGCAAAAAGGTGCTGCTGGAGAGAAAAGAATAGGTTTTTGATTTCACCTAATTCCAGGACAGATTTTCTCCACCTCCCATGAGCTGGCCATGTGAGCCAGGGCACAGCGGGAGAGCCTCGAGCAGCCGATGGCGGGTGTGCTTTCTGCCCCTTTGCACCGTCCATGACTATTTGCTCTGTCAGCGTGCATCACGAGAAAGGGGTTATTTGGTAAATTGTAGCACTCCTTTGAAGGGACCTTTGGCAGCTGCCAGGCAAGGGGACAGAGCTGGTCCTGTCTCCCAGGCAGGGCTGAGCATGCCCCTTCTCATTGTCACCACCAGGCTGCCACCAGCAGAAGTTTCCATGACCTTTGGGCGTCAGTTGAACGTGGACACTCTTTTAGGCTTTAGGAGGTTTTGCAAGACTGTTGTGGTCTGAATTGGGAAAGGGCAATGAGGGAATATCAGATTTGAACTAAAGGAATAAGACTTTGAAGTGATCTTTGGTAAACACAGGTGTGTGGAGGACAAAGGATTCATCAGTTTGGGATGCAGGTATGAGGTGATCACACAATGTTATGGAAAGGTCAAGGCAGGAATAAGATGACTGAGTAGTGATTTGGGAGCACCTGTGCTGGAGTCAGGGGGGAGGAAGGAAAACCTCAGTCAACAGATGTTTTGGGAGTTGTCTGAAGTCCTACAGATTCAGGTGCTGTCATGAGGGTGGGACTGATGTCCGCTGCAGTGGTCCGAGCTGTGCGGGGTCAAACGATGGCTGGTTTCTGCCTGGGTGATGAGCACCGCTCACTTGGGAAGCAGGGATGGGTACAGCGCTGAGCACGGCAGGAGGTGGCCAACGGGAGAGCCACTTTTCAGGGGGATGGAAAGTTTCTGAAGTTTGATGGCCTTGAGACAACCTGTCCACATTTTCAAGGAAACCAAATTGCTTAAGTGTTTCCAGAGGCATATCTTGTAATTTCAACTTTTTGGCCCCGAATGAAGTAACAGTAATGGTCTGTCTAAACAACATATGGTGGTGCTGTACAGAGATGTATGAGTTCATTCAAATGCTGAAAAGTTGGTAGGTTAATTAGCTGCTGAGGTACCTCTGAGGGGATTCAGCTGGAAGATGCCCAAGGTCCCGTGCTTCCCAGGGGCCTGTTCCCTAGCTGCCAAAATTCCCTCTATTTACTTTGGTGCCTGCCCTGTGGCGGAGCACAGGGACCTGTTGATATCAAAGACCGACCTCCTGGCAAGACTTTCGTCGATGAAAATTTCTAAGAAAATAACTGCCTTCAACTACGTGAGCTGTGTTTCATAAAGCAGTGGCTAGGTAAGGCCAGGTCCTTTTAAACCAGGATTTAACAGCATGTTCTAGGACAAGTTGGTTAGCCGTCAGTGGTGTACTCCAAAAGCAGCATGAAAGAACCTGCTCTTACAGCGGTTTTTATTTTTCCTTTTGACTGCTTTCAACATGAAAGGGCGGATCCTTTGATCTTGTTTCATGGTTTCTCAGTGTTTGCCATAACAATATTTCTCTAGCTTTCAACTTCAGAGAGCCTAATTGCTTTATTGCATTTCTTTCACTGGGTACCTGCCTCTTGATTTCTTTTTTTTCCTCCGCTCCTTTTTCTACGCGATAATGCAGCAGTACGGACATCTGTGTGTAGATTAAAATACCCAGGCTCCACTCAAGTCGAGTGGCCCAGGATAACGTTCAGTGATGTTCTGGCACAACCTGAATTGTGTCTTAGGTTGCCTAAGTGGTGCTGAGCCAATTTGAGGAAGAAATGGCCTTTATGAAATGTTTTATCAAGTGCTTCAAAGAAGCTTTTTAGTTGAGGTTGCAAGTCAGATCTTCAAACATATTATTCTGAGAGGTTAAAAAACAGATGAATTGTAATAGTCTTTCTTCTCAGGTCATTATGCAGTAGTGTCTCTACTTGGTAAGGAGAGATGCTTTTTTATCTTTTTGGAGGCTAAAGCCAAAAGCTTTTTTCTGTAGCAGAAAAACAGTCAGAATAGCATGGCAGTGAATTTTATTAAAAGCCCATACAAATTTATTTACATATGGTAAATATATTCTGCCTGCTCCATGTACTACAGTTTGTGCTAAGCTCTTCTGATTAAAAATGGGCAGAAATGTATAAGGTCTAATATGTTAAGCTGCTTTTTGCCATGCTTTAAGCTATCTAAGATCAATTGAAAGGTTTTTTCAACTGTAGTTGGTGAAAACTCTTTACTGAGTTTTGTGTGAAAACTTTTAACCTGCAAATTCCAATTTCATAGTTCATTCGTACGTGGGAACTTAATTTGAAATCTGAGCAGTTTTGATCTGATTAGCAGGTCAGGTGCTCTTTCATTTCTGGATGGAGAAACTGAGATTTCCGAGCTGGGTTTCAGTACGTGTGAAGGCTCACACAGGCGTTTGGCATTGGTTTCTATAGGTAAGGGGTAGTGAATATTTTTCTTGTATGTTGGCATTTCTGGCAATGAACTGTTCAATGGGGTATGCATGGGAGTGAATGTACAAAGACAGAGAAACATCCTAGAAATGATCTCGACTGATTTAAAAAGAATATTAAAGAAAGCTTTTTTGCTGCTGTATCAAACATGGGATCTGGGGCACCAGCTCTGTGACGGCAACTGCGAGCAGCCGAGGTGGTAGCTCACCACAGCCTTATTTCTTCAGGGCCTTGCGGAGTCAGGGCTGGGAACGTACACGAGCTCCAGCGACTCAGAACTGACACGGCACCTTTCCAAACCCCAAACATTGCACGAATTTTAGTTCGCTTCCCGTGACTATTGAGTAAGATACCTTGCTGGAAGAGTGACTGAAGGGGTGGGAGTATTTCACTTCTCTGAGGAGAAGGGTACAAATGTTTTTCACGCCCGCTGGACGGGTTGTACGGGGTGTGAGGCCCCTCGAACTGCCTCTCTCCTCTCATATCCGAGTCAGGGAAATCATACCTTGAGTTTAGGTTTTCTGCCAGGAGCGCTCAATTCTAGTTTGTCTGCACCTAATACAAAATGAGGAATGCCTTTTTGCATTTATTACCCAGACCGTTGCCTGAATACTCCCAAGATTTTATCCAATATGACTTTTTCTAACCTTGTGGAAATTGCAGTGAGGGAAGATGCATCAGCAATTTTCAATCTTATTTCTTTTCCAGTGGTGCCTATCAGTTTGCTTAACAGGATAATGAATGAGTTCACAGGTGCTTTTCTTTTACTATCTTTCGGTTGTTTGAAAGGAGCTCTATTTTGGTCAATGAGACAGACGGTAGAGAAGCAAGGTGACGTAAAGTTTACCTTTTTCCATACCTGTCTAACAGAATATGATTGAACATTAAAACTGTGCAGTTAATTCTGCTGTATTTACCAAAAGAAGATTTTCTGAGGAGTGGTTGTTATGGAAACAGTAGCCCTCTGTCCTTCCAATTGGAAAAGATGTCTTTTAAGGGAGCTAAAAACCTTTAAATATTCAGCAAGTATAAAAAGGTGAGATCATTCTATTCATCTTACATATCCTCTACGAAGCCTCAAAAACTTTCATGACGATGAGAAGATGGTGCAGTGTGGCAAGCAAGAAAGGCTTCAGAGCCCGGTTTTAACGTGGAGGAAAGTGAAGGGACGCATAAATAAGGGAAGTAGGACATTCAAAAGGGAAATGAGACCGCTCAAGTGGAGACACATCACGTGCAAACCCTGCTTCGGAGGATAAAACTCCAGCCACAGGAGCTGCCTCTCCTGAAGGGAGTCTGAGAAACCCCCTTCTCTTTACGCTGCTTGCGGCAGGTTCGGGCGTTGGGGCTGGCTGTTGTGACTTGCTGCGTGAACAGAGCCCGTTTACAGGGCTTCTGTGGGCCTCGTGACTGCAAGTCATTTAAATCTGTGTGGTGTGCTGATGGCATTTCACTCGCACTGTAGAGTAGCTCCAGAACGGGTCTCTGTGGTGTATGAAAGGAATTTTTAGATTCAGCATATCAGAAATCAGCATACCAGTAGCTTCAGATGACAACTTAAAATACTGTAATTTGCTGAACAGCCACATGCGTTAAAAAAAAAAAAAAAAGTTCCTGAACTGATGAAATAACATACCCAAAGCTGCAGTAGATAGCAGGAAAATTGTTCCCTGAAGTACTTTCAAATTGAAAATCAAGATTCAGCTGCAGTATAGTCCTGTTTCTTCTGTGTTGACTTTCAAAAAACATTTAAGGCTCAAATACAGATTAAAGAATTATTTTTTTCCCCACTGAAAATGAATTATAAATATATCTTGAATTGGAATTTTCTATTTTTAAATATTTCTTTAGCTACAGCACACATTTAGGTATTGTGTTTCTGACACTTTTCTGATGGGGATTTATTTCTACATTACTTGCTTTCAGCTTACAACCCACATTCGGCCGAATCTGACCATTATAATGAGGTATAAACTTTGAATTCTTTTTTATTTTGGAACGAATCCACAACAATTAGTTGCAGTGATTAACGGTAAGGGCTTTCGGCGGTGAGGTGGGCAGTGGGAGGAGGGAGCAGAGGAGCCTGCAGTGAGGGAGGACAGTGCTTCGTGTGATGTCCTCGCACGTCTGCTCTTGTTGGCCCTTGACAGAAAATGTGAAACCCGGGGAATCTCAGAGGAAAGGAGACGCCTCGTCTTAGGAGGCAGCTGGTTAAATGCAGAACATCGCCTTTTCTATGGGCTCACGGTAGTGATGGCATTTCCACGCTAGTGCAGAAACACTGATGGATGAGTGGGTTGACAAACTTGCAGTCAAGGTAGCCTCTCTTATTTCCATGGACTCTTCACTAATACTGAAATTATATGGCGATTCTAGTGTTTTCCTGTGTAAGCATTTTGATTATAATTAAGACAGACACTGCTTGCAAACTCTCATCTGAATTTAACTCACAATATTTCATTGTATGCCAGAAATAGTTTATTAAGTTTTCAGATCAAATAGGAGCTAACACAGGGAATGGAAAATCAATGCTGCTTTAATTAATCTTTTGTTTTTGAGAAGGGGAGGAGGGGAATGTGACTTTCAATGGGAAAAAGTGAAATTAACCCTCTTCCAAACTCTTACAAAAGCACAGCTTTTGGTAAAAGTCCAAATATTGCAGGTGCAATGGAGGAAGAATGAATCATGACACACCAATATCCAGGCTTTCAAAGTCATGAACGCATTTGCTCCCTGCAGAAATAACTATCAGTCTCTACAGTTAGCAGATAATCATGTGGAGCCATTGTACCAACCCATGGCTGTGTTTTGTTTGCGATTTCTTTTGTCTGGGTCAAAATTGGGGGTCTGCAGAAATCATTAACATTGCTCCATGCCACTTATCCTCTATTTTGCTGGTCCTTTGCAGAGTGTGAATGTCACCTTCTGTGAATAAACTTGCCAGCTGCCTGGGGAAGAAAGTGAATTTCAATTCTACCTGAGGTGCATCATGTTCTGTTCCTTGGGAGGTTTTATAATGATATGATATTTTCCTGTTAGATTTTATACTAGAGAAAATGGCATCTGTGTAACTTTAAGGATCTTCTTCCTGTCAAATCCATTCCTTCCTTTAAATCTGTTAAACCATTTTTAAACACTGTCTTTTACTTCTCAGGTTGTATTTTAAGAGTTCAGGTATAGGAAGTGTGAGCACCATGCAACCGCTGAGACCCCGATTCCTCCATTTAGGGCAGTTCCCATGCTGGGGCAGGGAGCTGCTCCCCGTCCCATGCCATTTCCCACCCTGCTGCTGGTGCTGGGGTTTGACCCTGCTGCAGTTTCCCCTCATGGGCCAGGGCTCTCCAGACAGCTACAGAGGGAGTTGAGCTTCTCTGGGGTGGAGGAAGACACCGGTGCCTTCCCCGAGGGTGGCACTGGCTGCCCCGTCCTCACCAGAACTGTTTCTTTCCTTTTCTGTGTGTGCGTAAGCAAAAGGCTTTAGACGACAGCCGTCCTGGGAGAATGGCGTGGTCTTGTTCGTACACCTCCACACCATATGCTCTAGACGGATACGGACCTTCAGCTGAAACCTATCAGTGTTATTTCTCTTGTCACAATTTTAGCAGTCTCTCTTTCACCCTTGGCCGTGGCGTGCGTATCGTTAACGCTGCAGCAGTTAATCTGCTTGAGACCGACTCTTGTTTCATTCTGGAGCTGAGAGGTGAACTCTTTTGTGGTAAACTCCTTTGCTCCTCCGCTGCTGATGTAGGTGTCTGGGATGGCCTGGCTGCCGTGGTCTGTGCAGCTGAGGGTCTGTCCTGGCTCCTGAGCACCCTTGGCTCCTGGCCAGTGGCCCCGGGGTGACAGTGATTTCCGACTGTAGCAGTGTGCCTGTAAGGGTTTTTTGGAAGAAGATCTGGAGTGAAGTGCAGCCTTGCAATTAAGTTGGGTTGTTCGTCTGGACCAGATCCAGAGCAGATCCATCCAAGAGGGGGGCTGTGTGCTGTATTTGTGTGCTGAAAGAAGGGAGGGGGGGGAAAAAAAAAAAGATCATTTTTTGCAGAACTTTTCATGGTTTTCATTGAAAATTGGGCAAATAAATTGCCAAGGAGACCATAATGAACTCTCAGATGAAGCTAGGCTTTTCAGAAGCGGTTCATGACTATGAAACCATAACAAACCTGGGGGCAGGGACGACCTCCCAGGGTACACCCAGCTCCTCTGAGCCACGCGCGGGTCTGTTCCGCAGGCTGATAGAGGCACGTGGTTTGTGCAGACAGCTGGTCTGGATGTTAAACATCCGCGCGGGCGCTGCCAACGCACGACAGTCCTGTGCGAAGGGAATGCTCCAGGCTGGGGAAAAAGGATCTGGTGAGTGGGTTGGTGGAGAGCAGAGGTGAGTGGGTGCCGAGCACCCGGGACCTTGCTGCGGGGATGGTATTGCAGGCGCTGTCTTGGTGCACTGCATCACCTGTGATGGGGCAGAGGAAGGTGGGAACCTGGTCAGTGGGTTCCGTCAGATGGCTTTAGGTGGAGCCTCAAAGGGATTTGCACCCACCATCGAAGCATGTCCATGGTGTGGGGCACACCTACATGTTCCCAGCCTCTCCTGGTCAGCCGTGAGCCTGGCTTCTAGGAGTCCTACAGCTCATCCTGTATGGAAAGCCTGACATTGCCTTAAAAAAGGCAAGGGGTATTTAACCCCTTTTGCGCTTCTCTGGTGAATTCTGGGGAAAGGTAAATCACAATGAAATAGGCTGCTGTAGGAAGCTCTGTCTCAGAGGTGGCAAATCACATTTATGCCTTGGACCACTTTCAGACTGAGGCTGTGCGATGTCTCCTGCCAGCTGAGTTTTGGGGTTTGGAGGCTTTTGATGATGGTGCTGGCTTTGGGGAAGGAATTCACCGTTACAGACAAACCCAGAAGCCCTCTCATTGCAGGCAAACCCTGAAGCAGCCAAAGTCCCATTTACACACTTATTTAATAGTGCCTCAACCACATGTTCTGCCTCTCTGCTTATCTGTCCTCCTCTCCCTCGCTAGACTTGTTCCTGCTCCTCTGGCAGTATTCCCCCCCAGTCTGCCTCAGGTTTTGTATTTTGTTAATGGTTGAGCCTTTTTGTAATGGAGCAGCAATAGTGCTCAGAGGTCAGTTCCTGAACTTTTCCCAGTGCTGGTGAGGAATGCAGAGCCACTTTGGAGCTCCTGCCAGGGAATGACAATAATATCCAGATCTTGATCTCTGAACCCTCTCTGCTCTAATGAGCGTTTCTGGGGAATTGTGCCCTTAATGAACCAGTGCTCTCCAAAGGGAAGCGATCCTGAACACATCAATGCATGTGTGTGGGAGCCCTCAAGGAGAGTATTTGAGCAAAGGGTTGAAAGTCTCTGCGCTCTTTTTTCTTTCTGTATCTGAAATGCCAGTGCAGCTGTCTAAAGTACCTGCGCTCACATTTGTTGCTTTCTGTATAGTCGAACTGCATGCCTAAGTGCCACATTTATAAAATCCTTGTAGTGCTGCTTTCTAAAATATTTAAAATACATGAAATCTCCCGAGTCCAGAAAAGAACACTAATAATATGCAGCGAAGCGTTTATGTAAGATGAGTCTTTAGCTGAGTGTTTTGGATCAGGCGAAGGAGCTTTTGTAATGAACTAAGAAGGTGAATTTATTGCCTAGATATTAGTGCCTGTTTTCTGCTCTTCTGTGGTCTGGTGACAAATGACTTGCTCTGAAAACAAAGCTAACTGCTTTGGCTACTGCTGGGCTAATCTTCACAGGTGGTCAGCATTGAAAAGCCAAATTCCACCTCTAGATGCTGATTCTGCAACGTACTGTGAAAGTTTTATAGTCCACTTGTTAAAATCCATTTTAGAAACTCTAGAACAAATTTGTTTTGCGTCTGCTTTGATTTATTTTCATGAGAAGTAAAAACCAAAAAATTGTTACCTTACACCCCCCCCCCCAAAAAAAAAAAAAAAAAAGAGTGCTTAGAGAGAAGCTATTTTAATCAGGAGAAAAAAGTTTTAAAAACAAAATTTTAAAAATAAAAGATTTTTTTTGTGCTCTTCTTAAGAGGGTACAGCAGAGAACAGAGAAGGCTGGCTATTAGAGTAAACCAAACTCCTCCAGACCAGTAAAACTAAACTTTTAATTGCTGCTGCCGGCATCCTTTTCAAAACTATTTCATGTTAAACTTTCAGGTGTGTGAAGTTGCTATAGCCATGACTATAGGTGATAGTCATTAATAAAAATAATTTTATTCCATATGATTTCAGAATAATTTTGGTTTTTTATATGTATGGCTAGAGGTCATTCCAGTCTGGTTGTTTTTATGTATATTTAAGTATGAAATGAATTCGTCATGAAACAGTTCAGCACTTCCAATTAATTTTAATGGGATATTAGTTTCAGCCTCATTGGATCAGAGCCTGGGAATTGAAAAGTAGCCGAGCTTTTAAATAAACCCTTACAAATCTTGTTCTAAGTGTTGCACGTGATTCATCAGACTCAGGCTAAAGAAGAGCTTACTGTATCAATTTATCCTGACAGCATGTGTCTCTGATGTTTAATTTCATTAATAAAGAAACATTTGCACAGAGCATTCAGAATTGTATGGGGCTGCTACCGTGGCAGAAAGTTAATCATTTTGAATTAAATGATTGCTTCAGGGCAACTGGGGAGAGTGACAGGAGGAAGAGGAGTGCCTTTTGGATTTCAAGAGCCTGCCTTCACGTTAGCTGCTTGCTGCACCACGTGCAAACATAGAGCTGCACCGCAGCCCCAGCACTTTGCGTGGAAGTGGCAAGGTACTATAGACTTGCTCTCAGCATACCAAAATAAAGCAGCCGGACAAAGTCTATGAATTTTTTCAAATTTGGTGGTTGCTTTCTTTCTCTTTCTTTTGATTTCCCTTCTCTGTTCTGTCTACAAACTAAACAGAAACTCATAGCCAGGCTGGATCCCTGGCCACGTTCTTGAATCTGAGTTACCTGCTGCGGAAGGACTGGTGCCCAGCGCCTTTCTGAAGAGGAGGGCTGACCAAGACGACCCTCAGGCTGTCCACAGCTCCACCTGAAGCCCTGTTCCCTGTCTTCACACGGACGGACAGACACAGCGTGTCCGAGGTGCTGAAGGGCTGAACCGACCCAGCCTGGCAGCCGCAGCAGGGCTGGGGGAACCGTGCCCTGTGGGCAGGTGACTTCCATGGGAGTGATGCTCACAGCCCCTGTGAGCAAAACCAGGAGGGGTGGTGGGCAGAGGGCAGGGTTTGGTCGCCTGCTGGTGGGGTTTCCTGTGACATTCCCCATGTTCCCGCACTCCTTTTGAAGCGGGGTGCTGTAAAGCACCACCTCTCTTGTGTGAGTCCCGCCGTGAGGGCCAGGGCAGCAGCCGGGAGGTCTGTGCACGCTGTCAGACCCACAGCAAACAGCCCCCACAACTGCATGAGCAGCACCCTGGGTGTGCTGCTGCAGCCGCGGCGCAGGAATAGAGGGAAGGAAAAGGTGCTGCTGGGTGCTCTGGTTTGCATATGAGTCCCTCTTTGGTAGCAGTCTTACTGGTGGCTGTATACAATAGCCTTGAGTCATTATTAAGGCACTTCAGCTCAGAGTTCTTTTTATTAATTCTTTCTCCAGCATCTCTAAAAAGCACAAAAGGAAAGTGTGTTTACTCCTGAAATGTAGCCATTTCTGAATGAGAAAGCATCTTGGGACAGGAATGTAGGTAGGAAGGATGAAACCAGCAGGGAACTGGAGTTTTAGTAAACAGCAAAAATAAGCATCCCAACGCGGGGCGGGTGGGAAGAGGGAAAATCAATAGCCTTATTGTGGTATCTGTGAAGGCAACGAACGGACAGTATCAAAAGTATGAGAAGCAGACTCAGCTGAGAATTAGCTGCTATTCTGCCCATTTAGAAGGAAGAATTGCAACCAATTACATTATCTTAGCACCAGGGTGTATCGTAAGGAGGCTTTTCATCCAAGCATCTGATCCAGCCCCATTTGGTTTATGAGATCTGACAGGAACCCTGCATAAAAATCTGATGGCTTCAGGCAGGTGATTAGTGTAAGCAGAGTGTATAATTAGTGAAGATGTTTATTGTGCAAATTAATGGAAATTAAAGCTTTACTTGTGCACATTAAATTGAAGTGTTTGCATGGGTATGTATGTGCAATGAATTCCAGTGTTTTTTCATGCCTGCCCTCCAGTGCAAATACGTGTCCGCATCCTTCCCCTTCTGATGTGGATTTGGATCCGGTTGTTGCTGTGATGAAACAGCATTAGAGTTTCCAGCATCTGTTTTCCAGCGATGATATTGTTACAGGCCTGCTTCGCATCCCACGAGGCTCGCTCAGGTCTGCCCCTGCTCTCGGGGCTGGCCCCGCACCTGCCCGGCGCTGCGCGGGAAGGCAAGGCGCCGTGATGGCAGCCCGCCAGCCGAGGAGCGAGGAGCTCCTTCTACCCCGTGCTGCGCGGCAGCCAGCCCAAGCGGCGGAGAGCAGCGCTCTTCAGCTCTTCCCTTACTAGATTGAACTTCCAAGTATGCTCAAAGCTGGTTTTGTATTTTATCTTCTTTTGTGTTAAAGAGTGAGTGGGGTGGGGGATGGGAATTTGGAAGAACTTGATGCGTGGTGTGTATTTATAATCCATTCAGGGGGTGATCCTTCCTATCTTGCACATGCTTTGCCTTGGGGAGTCTAGAATACTTTATTAGTTCTTAGGGTTTTAGACCCTTCTAAAGAAAGTCCCTGCACTGGAAAGCTGTTGTCCAAGTACCCTGCTTTATATCATCTTTGCGAATGATTGCTCCAGAAAAAGAAGGTACTGAAAAAATGGAATTCAGAATGAAATATAAGAGAAACAGCAATAAACTCTCTGACCAGAAAAGAAGTTATTTTTTAATCCTATCTTTCCCTGGTAATAAAGTTATATCCCAAATAACTGCTCGAAACAGAATTTTGGCTGGGACTCGGAGAACTCTATAAAAAGGTGTAAGGACGTAGCTATTTCTGTCGATTTTAGGGGGAATGGACTTGGAGGAAAATGTGATGGCAGAGTTAGATAAATAATTCTGAAAAAACTTTGGGCAGAGTTAGGTCCAGGGCTCTAAAATTGTTAGTCCGGTCTACTTCCTACTGACCTTTTTTCTTTCTTCCTTCTCCTCCCAAGATGCCTCTGTCCTCTTCCATCTGCATCCTTGTCTGCTTTCCTTGTTTTCCCAGCTTTCTCAGTTTCATGAAGACTGTTCTGCTTGGCACCCAGCAATCACTCATAAATCCAAATCTGTAGATAGGGTACCTCTTTAAAAACAATTTTAATAAGTAGAACAAGGTCCACTTAGTCTTTGTTGTCAGAGGTTGCATTTCCTGAGAGACTGGAAGGGTCACCGTGCAGTTTAGTGAATTAACTCACACGCCCTTTCTGCATAGCTGAGGCTGAGGAGTCTGAACTCATCCCACAGAAAACTGACTGAAAATCGATCAGCACAGATAGATGTAAGGAGCTTGCTGGGAAAAGGCTGGCAGGCAACTCCATCCTGAGCAGCTTACGGTATGACAACAGCAGCCTGCATTCCCACTAATTCAGTTGTCTCCAGGGCACTCATGGTAAGCAGGTCCGGGAAAGACTTTTTTTTAATATTGCAGCTGCACAGATGACTACTGTAGGAGGCATGGCACAAGGTGCCTGCTGACTGTGTGCTGTAGGCACGTTGATTCACTGGTGTCCATCCATGTGTGCTGACTTACAAGAATACTGAGTGAGGCTGTCGATGCCTTGCAGAAAACCAGGACTATTTATCAGTTATCCAACCTAAAATCTCTTTCCTTGCATGATTCCCAAAAGCATGAGCATTTTCTTAATAAAAAAAATTGGAAGTAGCAGCTCCAGTTGGCTCCATCACTCATCTACAGAAGGGGCTAATTTCAGCAGTGGGTTATCTGGTTACACATGCTCTCTCCCCCGCTCTGTGTTCTCTGAAACTATAAATATAGTTTTCATGTCTCACATGAGATGTTTTGTTATTATGTCTGCTCTACCCACCTACCCCTCAGCTGGGTGCTAACCAAAGCCCTGCTTTCATTCCTGTTTCTGCTGGCTCTGCACGACATTCATGACTGAAGTGTGTTGGCCACATCACGCTGCCTTTTTTTTTTTTACCAGAAGAGCTTTCTATTAAGAAATCAACGACCTGAGTTTAAGAATACCATGTGATATGTGACAGGGAAGGTACTCCGCTGTGAACTCAGAACTGGGATGTAGTCTAGGTCTGCTGAGGGCAGTTCTGAGGATGCGTTTTGTTTTTTTTCTGCTTTTTTCCTTTCTTCCATCTCTCTCATAACCATCTTGCTATGAAGGAGGTGAGAACTGATATTGAAAAAACAGTCTGCAACTAGGTTTATTAATCAAGAATTTGCTTTATGGTTCAGAGAAGTTGTGTCCTTCCAGTTTGACCCAAGATTTAAATGCATGTGCGTTAACAATGGAAGTGGACGATGTAGTTGATGAGGGCTGGTGGTTCTGCACAAGGTCCTCAGATGCACTGGGAAGTGGTCTTGGGAAAGCCATGAAATTTCTCTCTATTTCTGGCACTTGTAAAATAGGTTTGTTTCTGAATTCTCAGAGGAATAAAGTTAAAGTTCATTTGGGCTGACTGATGCTTTGCACTCCTTTGGTGAAATGCTGTGAGAGCAAAAAGCTGCTGTTAGAAGCGGGACATTGGTCTGCAGGGCCAGGGCTTGGGGTGGCTCTGTGGGGCTTCTCTAGGGTGCACCGGGGAGGTGGAGGTTTCTGCTGGCTGAGGGGCTCGGGCGGCCTGGTCCCCTCCGGCGTCGCAGGCAGAGCAGTGCCGAGGAGGGCTGCCTGCCTCCCCTCAGCGGTTCTGTTACCTCTCACTGGAGTTTCTGCCCAGGGCGAAGAAATTGAAATTATTTTTACCCTCCACTGCCTTTCAATGTGGGATGCACTGATTTCTCTCTAGGCTGAAGATCAAAAATAGATCCCTAGTTCCCAGTAACAAGGGTCAATAAAAAAAGGGTGGAATTTATTTGAAGTTCAGTTAAGTAATATTCCCACACAATACTGTTTAAACTTCTGGTGAACAGGCTAAAATGTAGAGAGTCTGGGTTTGTGCCATGTTATTTTTGGGTATCAGGGGGTTTATAAGCACAGCACTAGCTGGTACAGTGGGGACGTGCCATCCAACGGGCAGCATTTAACACCCTGCTCCGGGGGCTTGCAGAGCATCGGTCTGGTGCTGTCCTGCTCTCTCCACTGTCCCTGCACCACCGCCCCAACGCAAAACCTAGAAGTGAAGAAAGCAGCCGTGGGGCGTGTTGTGGGCCTGAGGGATGCGATGCATGGCGTGGCATGAAAGGAAGCGCAAGAAATACCTGTGGAGTTGTCCTGAGTCTCCAACAACCTCGTGAAAAGAACAATTTGATGTTGCAAATTTCCTGCTGTTTGGTAAAACAACCAAGCAGCTCCCAATAAGCATGTTTACATTATCCAACAGCAAAGAGCTGCTCAAGACCTGGAGTCAATATATTTCTTCTCCTTCTGGTGACAGCTCTGCTGCTGCGTGAGCACCATCACTGCCGGACTGCCAATGGAGGGGCTGCAGACGTGAATGAAGGCATCTTCCAGCTGCTGAAAACCATCAAATTCTCCCTGACAAGGAGTGTCATTTTTTGGTGACTTGCCCAGTGGATTATTTTATATCGATTTCTCAGCAGAGAAAAAAAAATCCCACAACAAACCATAGCGAAATCCAGGGAGTCTGCCCCTCTTGAGTGATTTTCTGGCCACGCTGAAGTGAACAGTATTGACTTGAAAGAGGGTTTTTGTTTTGTTTTTATTGACTTCTAGGTGGAGGTTTATGATGAAGACTGAAATTGCTCTCTGGAGAACCCAGGTCCGATAGCAAGCCCCCTTTACGCGGGGAACATGCCGGCTGCCGTATACCCAGGCAGGCTCACTCACCCCAAGACAATCCTAAACTGACCCAGATTTCTCTCGGAAGATTGATGATTTTGAGGACCTGTGATCACCAACCAGACGAGGTGGAGGTGATTCTGTGCTCCAGGGAACCTGCTGCTGTTTCTTTCCTTGCTCCCTCCCCAACTATCCTCGCATTAATTTAAGCAGTGAGGGGAGAACGGTATCAAGACTGGAGTTGTGCTGGCAGCAGAAGGAAAAGTTTTGGGTTTTTTTCTCTGTAAATGTGTGGATGTCTGTATGTGCTTTCTCACTGCTCCTAGCTGTGCCCTCAGGAGGGTGAAAAGTTTAAGCTGATCCCATTAGCGCAATGTATGTAGACATAAACCCTTTCCATGGTGAGTGTTGAGCGATAAGGAAGAAAACATTATGGAAGGTCGCTGGTTGTCCAGATAATATAGGCATGGGTCTTCGTGAAATAACATGGGGAAAATAGTTCTTCACTTTCATCTTCTGCGCATAACTGAGGAACGTTTTCTGTGGGTCCATTTTCCCCTGATTTTGGCAGGGTCTCTGGCAGGACGGGGCAGGTGCTGATGGCAGGGAGGTGCCTCTCCCTGCGAGGAGAACTGGGGGCTCATCTTGTTACCGTTGGTGCGTAGCTAGTTAGTAGGGCTGAGACACTGCCGGAAAAGCCTGAGTGTTTGGAAGTGGAAGGTTTATCAGCAAGATACTTTTAAAAGAGTGTGTTCACTGAAAACCTGGTTAAGAACCCCAGAGAACCACTTGGTGTGAAAGCTTTTGACTCAAAGTCCTCTTTAAAGGCTGGGAAAGCACTCAAACTGGCTCTGCCATCTTTCAAAAGTTGTTCAGAAAGGCCATCAAAGTTTATAGCTCTGATATTTCATAGGTTGTCTTGTCCTTTGCTCTTTAGTTTGTGTCTGGCTCCTGGCATCAGGGACAGTCCCTGCTAATGCTTTGCTCCAAAGACAATATTTCAGTAGCTATACAGAGATTTAAAAAGATTTATATATTTTCTATTTCCTGATGACTAGCATAATGACGTATTTTCACCAGAGTTTGTAAATGGCTTGGGTAGACCATAGGCAGCATATGGAAAATAAGCCATCCTTTCTTTTACTTTATGCTTTTCAAAGGAATACTTTTTAATAGCTTAGTTTTTCTTGTTTGGTTTAGTTTTGTTTTGCTTTTTTTTTTTTTTTTTGGCTAATCTACCTTGAAATATGGAAGAAGGATGCTTTGGTGTGAAAGACCATAAAGGTGTCTTGTTGCAGACTTCAAACAAACATTGCCATGAGTAAATCCATATCAAACTCACATAAAATTGGGTTGGCTAACATGCTTTTGATGTTCTTGAATTACTGCACAAAAAATGCTCAACGGAGATTATCTATTAAGATTTTCAGTTCAGTCAGGCATCTCTTTAAACAAACAAGAATGTTTCATCTTCAGTGAGCCCTAGCTAATAGCAGTTACCTCTTCCTTCTGATATAAAATGGCTCGATCGGTGCCTTTCTTGTCAATAACATTCAGATCACCTTCAGCTTTCTGGTAAAGTGGTTGTCCTCAGGTTTTCCCAAATATTGGTGGGGAAGGTGGCTTGACTTTTACCAGGTTCTCCTCCTCTCGTGGAGCCAAGGACACACAGATTCAGCAGATGGGGCTGTAGAAGTCACTGAATGAATTTTTTTCTTTCCAGCAGACAGGTGTGAAGGTGCTGCTGGAGGGGACCTCCTCATGGGGCGAGAAGGCGGCACTACGCAGGTATTTGCATTCTGACTGCTTTTTGCTTATCACTTTATTGAAGTAAAGAGGAATAAGAGAGTGGGTTTGTTTTTCTTTTTCTGTATTTTGAAGGGAGAATTGAGACTAATATTTTGATAATTTTTCTGGTGTGTCATGGGGATCATGGGGTTCCCGCTCCACTGGCTACTTCTGGTCCTACTGCCTTTGCTGCTGATAACACTGGAGAAGAGTCCAGTGAAAGCACACACGTGACCGGGAATCCCTTGATTTTTGTGAGCCTTTGTGCCCATATTTATAACATCCGCCGCTGGGCATGGTCTTCTACATTAAGTATTGCCCTAACTTGGTGCACACCAGCACAAAGCTGTGCTGAGCCCTGGGTGTCTCTGAGCGCTGGGGAGCTTCAGCGGTGTCTCCATGCCTCTGGGACCTGCACCTGCAGAAAGGAGATGCTCTAAATCACAGATGAAGCCGGCAGGAATTTAGGTTCCTCGGTCCTCAGTCCTGTCGGCAAGCCCACTGCCTTGTATCCGTATGAAAACACGAGCTGTGTGCGACCGTGCTGGCTGGGGGCCTCTGAAATGTGGGTCTGCAGCTCCAGTGACAGGGTGGCAAACGTCTCCATGTGCAGCAAACTTCAGCTGCGGTGTGCAGGAGATGTCACCTGGGAGCTGGTGCCTGGCCCCCACCGGAGTCCCCCGGCTCCTGTGGGCTCTGGCGTGGCTTGTTTTCCACCTGACTGTGCTGCTCTTGCTCTCTTGCATGGTCCCTTGCCTCTGAGCTTGAATTATTGCTTACATGCATGGGTAGAGCCTTTGGAAAAAAAACTAAGCATGTAATTAAGAGATTAAGTGTATTTTACAGGGATAGTGACGAAAGGAAACAGCTTTTCACTTTAGTAATTGTGAACGCCTGTCAAAAGAGGTTTGTGGCAGAGGGAGGTTGGTTGGGAAGAGAGCTGCTGCTGGAGAAATGCTGACTTCCTTCTCGAATAGATATAATTGTGTTCATCAGAATTATGACTTTTTACTGATGCCATGTATATGGCTGGGCTTGGCTCTCTCAGGGCATGTGCTGCCTGCGCTGCAATCTGGGACCAAAACACCTCTAAAACCAAACCCCACAGACCTTTCTGAAGAGAGGCAGAGTGTCAGCAGGTCATGCAGAGCCAGAAGTCTCCGTACCAGCTCTAACACTTGGTGTGAGAACACATCACCACTGCTTGGTAGCGCGGGCAGAGAAGCCTGTGGGCTGAAGGAAAGTGGGATCTACGGCAGCATTAAGAGGCTGCGGCACGGCGGCGTGGTCCGCCCGGGTGTCCGGCAATGGGAGAAAGAGTAAGTGGGAAAGTCAAAGCATCTTTGGTGTGGTCTCAGTTAAGTTCATGGCTGACAGTAAACAACAACACATGTAGAAAGTCCGACACCATTCACTGCTGTCTCTTCGTGGCTCCGTCATTAGACAGTCTTGCTTCAGTGCCTACATTTCTGTTGCTGCTGGTATTTTTCCCTGAAACGCCCTGAGGTGTATTTCGTAAAGCTGATTTTGATGTTGTTTTCATAGGGGAATGTTGCACCAAAGGATGGTTGGACAGCAGAGAGCCGGGTGTCTGCTAGCTGCTCTCAGTAGCCTGTTGTGGTTTAAGATCTTCTGGAACAACTCCTGGGTCTTAAGTTGGATTTTCAGTGCCTTGCAGTGTTTTTGTCTCCTTCCATGTACATTAACAACAAGTGCTGTATAGTCATAAGGCCTTTGTATTTGTCTTTAAACAAACAAGCAAACAAATTAGCTAATTTAACAATGAAAGAGGTGAAGATACTTTTAGGTCTTCTTGTGAAAGCCATGCGTAAACAAGAAGCAGTGATTAGTTTAAAACAGAAAAGTATTTCTTTTTGAGCTGATTTGCTGACATCTGTCTGCAATGGCAATGGTAGATACGTAGATAAAGACAGAGTAAAATAAGGAATTTACTGAAATATTTGGGTTGTTATGCTCTGCAAATACTTAAAGAAGTGGCATATTAATGTATCTTACTTGTTTTCCAGTAAGTCATTAGTCGCATAAGTGAAGTTGCTCATGCCGGTTTTCCCTTTCATTAAATATTCATGTTTACTAATGGAAATTGTCTTGACAAATTGGTCAAACTAAGGAACTTATGAATTTATGCCATAGACTAAAAAAAGTTGTTTTGGAACTCCCAGTGAGCTGAAGTAATGCTTAAAATCATTAACACTTAATTGATTTTATAATTAAAAAATCTCTAGAATAAATAGAGCATCCTTTTAAATGTAGCATAGTTGTTTATGTCAATGCTAAGTATTAATATTCGTATTTTTTCCCTGAAATTATCCATGAACATCTAGTGATGCCTTTTAATGCCAAGCCTTAGGATTCGCTCCCTCCCCAGCAGCTTTAACTGGTGGCAGTTACAGTCATTATCTTCAAGGGGTGCTTTTATATTTTTTTTTTAATTTTTTTTTTTATGTCCCCCATCCAAGCGCCAGGGAAATGCAGTTAATTTCCGTGACAGATAAGGGTACCCTGGGGCTGTCGATACAGACGTGCCTATCCCAGAGAACTTGCCTAGTGCTGTACGGAGGAGATGGTAAGACCCCTGAGGAGGTGGGGGCTGACCCGGCGCGATGAGCCCCAGTCACAGGGGGAAGCGCTGGCTCGGGACCGGGCACTTTCATGGCAGGGTGAGATTGGAAAAGGAAAAGGTCGTGCGCTCACGTTGCTGTGCCTTGTCGCGGCGTGAGGGGAGCGGGGACAGGGTGAAGACAGGCTGGGATGGGACCCGGCGAGCCCAACTGCTTGGGAGGGGGATGCGACCAGCAGAGAGCCCGCGTGCGATGGGCAATGGGGCTGCAGGGAAAATGAAGGATGCTGCCCTAAAAAGGCCCAATCTGGGCATTAATGACTGTTGGGTGACAGCAGAATATCGACCTGGAGACTTGGGTGTCTCTGAGAGCCCCTGGGTGTGGATGTACACGTATTCCGTGGGAAATAATTACATTGGAAAACCAACTGCCTGAGCTCAGTCAAAATTAATGCCCCCTGAGGCAACAATAACAAGTATTAATTAGTGGATCTCTATCTCCTTTAAGCATGCTTATGTGGCAAAAGGCTTATGATAAAGTCAAATGGGTGTAATTTTTCATGGAGACTAATTTAGCCCATTAACCAATCACTAATAGCCCATAACTAGTTTCAGGAGACTAATATTTCAATTCTGTGCCCCAAAGCACGGCTGCTAGAGTGTCTCAAGGAAAGATAAGATCTTTCTAACACAGATACCATTTTTTATCTTTTATTTTTTTCTTTCTTTTTTCCTTCTTTTCTGCCTTCTTTCTCTTTCCCCCCTTCTTTCTCTTTTTTTTCTTTGTCCCTCTTTGTCCCTCTCTTTCCCCTAAACTCATTTTGGAAATAACTGGACTGTTACTTAAAACAAAACAAATAACAGAAAACAAAGTCATCCCTACACAGGAAATTTCACGCCTTACGGGTTTTTGCACGTGCAAATGCGTGGGCAGACACTTCCAGCTATGCCCCGTGCACCTTTCCCGTGCGGAAGGTGAGGAGATGCTGCTCCTGCGGAGCTCCCCGGGGGAGCGGGAAGGAGAGCGATGCAGGTGCTTCGTGCTGGGGAGGGGGGCAGGAGCTGCCAGCTCAGCTTCAGCAAGCAGCAGCTGCTGATGCTCGTGTTGTATCGAGACCTGAATGACAAGTTATTTATTTTCTAGTCATCCGGAGCAAATACGCTGCGCTTGTTAGTCTTGCCCTGTGCCCCCTCCGCAGCTCAGACCCGGGAGCACATTAAAAGTAGATGGTGAAGCACAAACAGTGGGATGACAGAATGTGTTTAACCCACCAACTTCACATTTCTTGGGATAATGAGAGCCTTCTCTTGCCTCCATATCAATCTATTTTCTCTTCTACTTAGTTTTCATCTGCCTATAAAATATACTCTAGCGGTGAGCTCTCAGAGCAGCAGCAAACCCCACTTGCAGAAGGCTGTAACAAACCATCACAGGAGCGTTTGGATGGACCGTTAGCTTTTAGGAGTCCAGGACCTGTTGGCCAATATTACACACATGAAACCTGGCTGCGCCTGCTGTAATGAGACGATCTGTCAGCCGATCCGATAGAAAAGTACTATTTTTATCATCATTAGCTATCGCAAATGGAAGCGGAAGTGTCTGACCTAACACTCTGCTACATCAGGCAGTTTTTATCCCTTTCCCTGAAAAGAAGAGCTCTTCAGTTATAATTGCTGCCAAGGCATGTACGCAGCTTTGTAGAAGGAGACCCCGCGCAGCCTGCAGGCTGCACGCCGAGTTTCCGGACCGCTCCACCCGCCGGGAGCCCGCGTGTCCGTTAGCAGGTGTCGCGTGTGGTTCTGCCACTGCAAAAGGAGATCGCTGAACAAGTGGGAGCCAAGAACCCAGGCTCTGCACGGCACGTGGTAGTTAACTGTGAGGAGCTACAACTTGCAAATGGCAGTTCAAGAGTTTCACGTGTTAGCAAAAATGACAGGCACTTTTCTACAGTGCTAACAGCTGACTGCACGACCACGTACCACAACTGCCCATGTGGCTGCACGAGTAATATTTCAATGGGCAGGAAATTGTTTTTGAAGAAATGTACTTTGATTCTATATAACACGCGATTAGAGGACAAGGTATTTAGCAGTAGAGATGGATGAATATTGTTTAAAATGTATTCACAGTTATTTGATCAAATTGAGAACATAAATTTGTTTTACTGGCATATGATCTTTTCTGGGTTTTTTTCTCTGTGAATGATGTTTTCTTTCAAATGCTTGGAAGCACAGCTGTCATGCTTTTATAACATCGCTATTTTACTCTTTTTACTCGTAAAAGCTCCACTCCCCCAGTCCTGGAATAGAAATGCTCTGAGGTGGTATTTTGAGTGGCCACATGCCACAGATAATTTACAGGTAAGGTGAATTGGCTGTGAACAATTCACCTGAGAAGAAATATAATGAAATATTCACTAAAAAGAATTAGCCACATGCACCCATAGCAATCAAATTCTGTTACTGGGTAATTAAAAAAGGAAAAGGGGTTAAAATTAGTTGAATAAATGGTTCACTGAACAATTTGCGTAAGATCTAATTGCCTCAGTAATCTTTTGTAATATACTGTGCAGAATTCACAGGATAATACATTAGAAATAAAAAGATGGTTGGATAGTGATTAAAATATCCGTTTTACTGCTTCCATTGTGCTTTGTGGCCGCGGGTTGGCACCGCGGGCGGGAAGGGAAGAGGCGGCAGAGCCGGGGCTGCGGCTCGACCCAGGCTCTGTCCCCAGGCAGGGCTCCTGGAGTCATATACAATATATAGCTTACATTGTGCTTATTACCTACGTAATACTGAAACAAGGCTGTTTTCTGTCCTACCTTGGTGTAATACACATACGTGTTTCCCTATAGTATAACACAGGGCATGTTGCTCTCACCCAACGCCGTGATCCCTGCTGTTGAGGGTGACACTGAAAATGCAGACGTCTCTCTTGCAGATCGGTGCCACAAAAAGTAGTCCTCTAGACCGGACAAAACAGAAACAGTGGCTCCTTTTCCTGCAGTCGTTAATGTTTTATCTCGTTAAGTTTAAAGGAGCAGCAGTGCCTTCAGACAGGAGAGGTACAAGGAGCGCAATGTCACTCTCACCCCAACCCCTCGCCGAGCAGGAGGTTTTCAGCAGAAGACTGCTGGGGTTGCAGGATTGCTCCCTGAAACGGTTCTGAGCCTACAGCTAATGGGCAGTTATGTCTGCAGTGTGTATGGAGAAAAATTAACCAGCAGATGAGGTAGGGAGGTAACATCAATTTGCTTTATAACCTCTTTTATATTTTTGGCAGATAATTTCTGGATGCCATAAGGGATGTTAATTTGCTAGTCTAGGATGTAGAATTGAATTAATATCCTTAATTAATAGATTTAATTTGAAGCTTTAATGTTCTAGGATAATCAGCTATGTCCTGGTGTAAACGAGCATAACTACATTTAAATAGTTTTACAATGTTTTGATTTGAAAGTGTTTTGGCTACAATAAAGGATTTTATTTCCATAATCCCTATCACCTGCAGAAAACTTATACCAGGGCTGGATTTGCAGACCTGGCCAATGTTGACTTTAATTGTTCTACTAATTTCAGTAGGATGCCTGTCATTACTTTGAGAAACAGACTGCTTCTGGATGTTTTGAAAAGCCTACCGACATTCCTTCTATGGGGTAAAACAGGACAGTCATGCATTTGTCTGGTGTGCCAAACTTGGGAATAAGCGTGCTCAGAAAAGGTGGGATTGTGCACTTCCAGGGGTCAGGAGGGGTTGGTGGGACTAGAACCTAGAAAACTGTTCGAATTAATACAGAGAACATTAACAATCCACCCCAAAAGCCCAAAATAAAAGGGCTAGCTTTTCTGCTGTGTTTCCTTTCCTGCGCATCGCTGTGCTCCGGTGCCCCTCGGAGAGCACGAGCTCCCGGGTTGTCAGCCTCATGGGCCATCGTTGACTGATGGCGGCACTTCTGCTGAGGAGAGGAGATGGAGAGGCAGAGTATGCACATGCTCTTTGATAAAGAAATAACATTGCTTGAAAAACCAAGTAAAAGGGTTGGGATGATTTGTTCAGAGGCCTTGGCTGCGGCGGAGTCCCCCCTCCACCAGGCAGGTGTTGCCACAAATCTGCCAACATGCGGGACATTGTTCTAGCAAACAACTCATGGTTTAATGTCTTCTGTAACGTGATTGATGTCCGCAGCTTTGATTTCTCGTGGGCATGCAGATTAGCTCATATATTTCTTTATTATTTTGAAGAATAGGGAGGGGTAAAAATTGTAAAATAAGCTATTCAGTGAAAAACGTTTTATGGGAAAAAAACTTCTGCAAATGTTCGCTCTATTTTGAAATTATTTTTTTAATCTGTTTTTCTTTTACATCTGAAATCTCCACAAACTCGTCAGTGGTGCGGTTCTCTGAGGATGAACACTGTCTGAAAGCCTGTTTTAAAGGGCATGTGCCTGTATTCATAGAAACAGGACTTCACATCCGAACACACGAGCAGCTGTGGTGGGGGTTGTCCTTCTTGCAGCTACCTAGCCAAAACTGGGCCTTGCTATTTATTTTATCAATTGCAAATAAGCAAGGTAATGTGGAATTCACAGTCTACGTTTTTTTCCAAAACTATTTAGAGAGGTTTCTTTTTAGTTAAAAATCATCAAGTAGATAATGCACAACCCATTGTGTATCTGCAGAGAGAAAGAGAGGAGTTAGTTATCCTACTGCAGAGAAGTACTTAAAATAGCTGTAAAGATTTTTTCTTTCATTTCCTCTAATGGTTTGAGAGGCTTCTCCATCGAGATTTGTTGACAAAGGTCTAATGGAGATTCACAACTTTTCCAAAGCTGTTGGCTCCAGCTATGCAATGCGTGTGGGAAGATTTCCAAGGTAAAAATGTCAAAATTAAGCACAGTATTAAGCTTTCTTTTATGATACCTTATAACTGGATTCATCAGGATTTAGTCTTTTTGATCGAGTCAGGAGGCTCAAGATCCCACAAGACTCAATATGATCTTACTAACTGAATACTTGTCAGTGTCCTATTTCTACACGTTGTGCATAATCCCATGATTTGTCTTTGCTTCCGTTTCTACGGTTTTTGCCTATTTTTAGAGGAAGTACTTTGCTAAGCTTAGTTGAAGTGGAACAATTATTAAATAAAATTTATTCTGGATAGAAATGTGTCGTGGTTCAAAATCCAAGTTTTTACCCAGATGTTCTCCTCTTGGCTGACTTTTTCCTTTCAAAAGGAGGAAATCTTTCCTGGGAAGAGACTGGATAATCAAAGCAGAGATTCCACATCTTGGACGAGTCCGTGGTAGGAAGCTGATGAGGTTAAAGTAGGTGGCTAGGTGCTGTGACCAAGTTAGGATGCTAATTGTCTTGGCTCTCCTGTCAATGTTCTGTGACTTAGGGTGATTTAGATCACCTAAATTAGGCATCTGCTCCCTCCCTGCTGACCCTATGGAGACCCTAATTCTATCAGCCTCCTACTTGAAGCAATTAAGTGTAAAATCCTGACCCTAATGATGCCGGGTTTTGCCATTTGTATTATTTAAAACAAGGAGCTGGAGAGGTGCAGGATTAGTAGAGAATAAATTACGGAGATTCAGGGATGATTGTGGTGGGGGTTTTTTACCTACTAAAAATCACCGTACCAAGGGCTGTATTAACTCTTTCACAAAGTCCCACGGGGCTGGTGGCTGAGAAGGGGCTGGGGGCCGGGCTCTGCCGGCACAGCGGTAGCCCAGCAGTGAGGCTTCCGTGGACATGGAGATTTCATAGAATCACAGAATGATAAGGGTTGGAGATTTGTGGGCTTGCACACATGATTTTGAACAGTGTTCCAAGAAACATCACTTTTATTGCTTCACTCTAAGCCTGAGCTCTTTTATAAGTTCTTTTATAGTTTTGCCTCATAAGAAAATTGGCCTGAGCTCGGTGTGACCGCAGCTGTGGTTTGTGAGTGGGTGTGGAGCAGCCTGCCCACGCCTTTAGCTGGTCATATCTGAGCAAACTGTAATCCAGAAGCTATATAGGGACACCGTACTACATTCAGTCTCGTGCTCTGACTCACAGTAGACTTTTATTTTGTATGAAATGACATGCGTTGACAGCTGATTACTTTGGTATGATTTCTGCACTAGAGCAAGCACAAATAGCTGCTGTTTGGCTCTGTAGCGTTGCTCTAGCTGCCCCTCAAGACTCAAACTCCCTTATGTGGATGATTAAGGAAGGTACCGAAGCAAGGAGGTAGGTAAATAAAAGGCCAAATAGCCTATGAAAGTCAAGTCTGAGCAAGCAACACCCACGATCAATCCAAACACAGAAAAAGACTTGCAGAGGGTAGGCAGTTCGTCCAAATCCCAGGCCTCCGAGGAGATGAAAGGCGTTTCAGAGATGGCTAGTGACTTGGTTTCTACTGCTTAGCTAAAATAACTTTCCCTGCCAGACCCCAGCTGCTCCAGGCTTGTCCTTGGCTCTGCGATAGCAAACACGCATTCGACCAGAACAGCCGACCGCGCTGCTCGCCACCCCCTCCCCTCCTGGAGGTGTTTGGCTTCTTCAGTCTGAGCTGAAATATGATTACCAGACAGCTCACATTACGCTTCATTGATTACTTTCCCCTGATGACTAGAAAAGTTAATCTATTTCAACAGTGACATGATCAACATTTAACTTTAAATCTTAAAAAAAAAGAAAAAAAGAGAGAGAGAGTACAGGATAAGGGATGGGAAATTTCTCCCTAGATTAAGCCACTAAATGTCAAAGTTATGTAAGAACTTTATCTGGAGTAAATCAACATGAAAACGATATGAAATTTCTCGAATGCCATCTGCTTTAAAGTCAGTCAGTGCTTACTGTCATCCAGAGCTAATAATTCTGGGCAGCCCAGGTACTCAAAATATGTTGGTTTGTTATTAAATAGAGCTGGTTATCAGTCTGGAAAGGATGGGCTGGAGTTTAATGAGTCCCGCTTAACCACTGGGCACCCTGTACAAGTCAGCACAATACTGTGCAATTCAGGATCTAGACATTTACGTCACAGCCTTAAGTACAGGTATGGGATATAAATAATCTATTTAGCCTTAAAATTTTGGAAATTGTCACTCAAATCTAGCTTCGTTTTATTGTTTTTAGTGTCAAAAGTGGGAGAGGATGCTGTATCCAATTTTTGCTGAATCTTCCCTTAGTAATGTGCCTCTTTCTGCCCTGGCACAGTTTTGCGTGTGTGTACTGACACGCACATCCGATATCCCTGCAATGCGTTTAGTTTTTAATCTTCTTGCAACTGCAGAATGCAAATAAATGTAAAAAATAACACCACATCTGAATGCTGCTTTGAGTGTGACTCACAAAAGTGACAACTCTTGCTGCGAGTTATCTATTTCAGATTATTTTATGGTCCTTGGGATGGAAATAGGCATTTGTTTGGGGAGGTGCGTATAATCTGTTGGCTGATTTCCTGTGATTTAGGGATTTCCTGTAGCTCTGTTAGAAGTTTTTAAGAGTCTTAATTTAGCAGTTTACTTGCAGTGAAAGTCCTCAGTGTGCCAGAACGCATCCTTAAATATGCATGTATGCTGAGGAAAATAGTGGTTTTACATGTGCTTCGAAACTGTAAGTGATAAGTTAAGGAATAAGGTTACGGCTGTGGCCAAAGAGGGGCTGGGGGTGTGGTACCCTCTGCGGGGCTCAGCCCAGCGTCCTCATGGGCTTGGACAACCCAACACGCCTGCGAATCCTCCTCCGGTCTGCGGCTGCGCCAGGCTCGGAGCTGGTATCACTGGGGAAGCCCGAGGGGACAGTGGGGCTTGCTCCGTGAGGGTAGGATGTGTCACAGTATTATACGAATGGTGAAAAATAACTTCACCTTGACTGATAATTTTAAAAATTCTGAGGATTTTTCTACCTGAAGAACTTTTTTTTTTTACTTTACTTTATTAATTTGTTTGATTTTTTCCTGAGCCCAGCTCTGTATTTCACATTTGGTGAAACAGGTATTCTATATATCTATACAAATATAACAGATATTCTACATTCTTCCCAGATATGGGATTAGCACTGTATCCCCTGCATTAGATTCTCCTTGGTTTTTATTTTGTATTGCCTTGTTTCATTTCATTTTGGGTTTTTTTGTCTTTTAGGACGTTGAGACAATCTCTTCTTTCCTAACACTAGCTATATTTAACAGTAGTTATATTTTGGCAAATATAGTTGCCAGAAACCCCTCGGAGGTTGCTTGAATCTGAACTACGTACGTAGAACTGCTCACAAGACACTACTCTTAAAAAGGTCAGTTACAACATAGTACTTGTCTGCTCCAGACAGCTTTTTTAAAAGCAAGCGTGCTGGCAAATGCGTGTTGCCAAAAGCAACGTCCTTTTCTCACCCTCTCCAGGAGCAGCCAGAGAGATCTCCTTGCTGGAATACACAGCGTTACGTCAGCTTGCGCTAATAATGGACTAAAACCTTCCTTTTGCTGTCACCGTGGTAGCTGTTTGTGGTGTTAGGGTGGACCCTCAACTCTGATGGGCACCGCTGGCTTCTGCGGCCACAGCACCTTCCTCTTCCTCCTCTTCCTCCACGGCCCTGAGGGACAGCGGTTTGCACTAATACGGGGGTAACTCAAAAAACCATGTGCGACTGGCAGTGTGGTGACTGATGATTTACATACTTACAGCCTTTGCAAAATAAGTAGTGCTGTTCATCATAAAGCATTATCTAAATTTGTAGCAGAAATGCTCCTCGCCGCAGGGAATTTGCTTTATGGCTTGGGAAGAGTGGCACGTATTTCAGTGCCTATAGTAACGGCTGTCTCTTTCCTGTGCTTAAAGATCATTATCCAGTGCTCTTTCATTCAGCATAACTTTTATGTCTAGTAAATTAAATTCCTGGGCAAAATAATTACATGTAAATGCTGCCGGGCTGTTATTCACGAAGGGCCAATTTTGTAGCCATTTGTTGGCATCTGAAATGTCAAATTTATTGCGCTAGAATATATACAACATATAGTTCAAAAAGAGAACATGAAAGGCTCCAATCAAGTCTGCAGATGTAAATTTTGAAGATAGCCGGGCATCAGAGAGGAAAAACGAGTTACCTAAGTTAAGCCCAACGGGTGCTGTATTTCAAGTGGACTTTGCTCCCCCCAGGCATCGCTGGGTTCCTGGCTGTTTGTGCTGCAGTCCCAGAGTCTCGGGGCTCCACCCCCAGCAAGTGCTTTTCCAAATGTATTTTTCAGCTGGAAACCTGCCTGTGCATCCAATTAAACAGGCTGGGTGTTTCCTTTACCTGCCTGAGCTGGAGATGCAGCAGGAAACTTGCTTTTGGTAGTCTAATGTCTACCTGGTTCCTGCTGTTGATAGTCCAATGAATGATTTTATACACAATTCTGCATTCACCTGGCGTAAGGAACACAATTTGAAATAATGCTATTGTAACCATTGTTTAGAAAACCTAAGTTATCTCTCTCTCACAGTTTGAAACTTCATGGGTACGTACTCCGTTTTCCAGGTATCTGGATCAGTATTTTGAACTTCTGCTTCAGGAAATACAGTCAATATCTTTCACTCAAGTGAAATCCATTTAGCTTCTGCTGGTCTTGTCATTGTGCTCTATATCCAGAAAAGGTTAATTTCTGACTAATTTGGATTTTATTTGAACTATTCCACCCTGCTCTATGGCAAGCAGAGCTTGAGAGATACATAGGGAGCTGGCTAAAATTACTTGTCAGTATTAACATAACACTGTATAATTTTTTATAGCATATATTATGCTGGTATTAGTATGCATGTATATAATACACACAGTGTGATAATACTGCATGACATTAACAGTTTTACCTGTATTAACATGTAGATTCACTGGGTGATTACCCGACGTGTGACTTGCAGAACCAGCCAGCAGTGGGACCCCCCAGCAGTGTTTTGCTCCTGGGGATGGCCAGCTGTGGCTTTCACAGCCCCAGAGGATTTGTCGAGTCTCCTGAGGAAACTCAGCGGTGTCCCTGCTCCTGCAGAGTTCTGGGTAGACATTACATGCTGGGATGCTCACCTGGTATCACGGTGACAGAGTTACCCCTCTGGTTTTAGCGCTGCTCCTGCGGTCCCGATGGGCAGGAGCTTTAGCAGCAGCTGCTCTGTGGGATGCACAAGGATCTAGGGCCGTGGCATCCCCTCACCAGCGGGGTTAGGGGGGACCTGCCTTTGGTCCTGGTGTGGAGGCATGTCCCCAGCCTGCCTGCCCCGGGAGGATCACAGCAGCTGCGCTGCATGCCGGCTGTTCATCTGCTCCTGCTTGGGAGGGAGGAATTGCCTTTCGTAAATTAAGATTAAAGAGCTGTGTATATTCTTGCACATCAAGCATCTCACTTGATGCTATCTCCCCATAAAGTTTTTGTTAACGCGGACACCCACGCACTTTTGCTTTCTCTCATGGTGCTCTTGGAAACACAATCAATATAAAACCCTGTCGTTTCCTCGTACGACAGATGACTAATGAGTTGTAATTGCTCCCCAACCCTACAGGAAACTCACTTCATGAGGAGTTATCTAGCTGTATGTCCCTGGGAGGTTATTATTCTGGGAAATTAATTTAATTAGTTTAGACCCATTAGAAATATAGAGGGAGAGCTGAAGATTGGCAGGGCAGAGACACAGCAACATGCTTTTTAAAAAAATTGTAAAGACTGACTGAAAGGGCTGATTTTATGTTAACAAAATTGCTTCTTTCTCCTTTGGGGCTTTATTGGTCTGAAAATAAAAATCTGTGTTGAAGTTTCTCAGGGCAAACAGCTTTGTTCTCCTCTCCTCCTGCAGAAGGTGCGTGTGCATGGAGACGCAGGCGACTCCTGCGCTGCCCTGCTGAGTCTTCCTGGGATGCGCACCGTCCTCTCGCGGGACCCGTCTCCAGCAGCGGCTGTGAGCAGATGCAGAGAGGAGCAACAAGGCGGATCCCTCTGACGTTCCCCCAAATACTCACCTGCCTCTGACTGGTTTCAGCTCTTGAAACTTGCAGAGCAAGATGAATCTTTCATATTTAGTGTCTCTTAATGGATTTTGCCTCCGTTGTATTTGTCCGGTTTCCTTTACTTTTTATTAATATGGAATCTAACTGTGCTTTTAGACGGCTGTATTGGAGTAAAGCAATTTGTTGTGGTGTTAGATCTAACGAGCTTAGTGTCTAAATGAGTACGGTTTCTCATCCAGGCAGGAGCAGCATTATTCCCCCAGGGTGTGCTTAGCTAGCAAGTCTTGTTGATGATAGAGACATTTTACAAATATTTGTTCAATTTGCTTCAGCCTCGAAAAACTGCAACATTGGTGGGGCACCGGCACTCCTGGCTGTGGGCTCTGCAGCCCTGAGAGGTTTCGGGTGGGAGGGTGCTCTCGCTGTCTGCTGCTGGAGGTGACCGCAGCCTGCCAGACATGGCAACGGCCGCAGAAATCGCTGCTTGGAGGAGACCCTTTCCCTATGGCAGCTGTACCCCTGTTCCTCCATCTGCAAAACAGAATGTATTTTCTGCTCTGGGATGGAAAAGCAATCGCTCAGCAAAACACTTAAGTGTAAATGCTGACACTTAAGCGCTTTGCTGACCAGGACTATATCAATCATGTCTAAACTCATCTGCAAAGAAACGCGTAGGTGCTTTGCTGAGCACTGCGGTCTGAGCTGGTAGCAGCAGCCTGGGCAGATGCTGCTCGATCGCTCCCTGGGTGAAGCGATGGACGCTGGGGTTTGGGCTTAGACGGGAGCGGAGTGAAACAGAGCAGCCCCCGGCACGCTGGGCTGCCGGGAACTCACGCGCTTCCCGCTGCCCTGGGGTGCCAGCTCAAATCCACGCCCGGCGTGCAGCAACCAAGCAGTGATGCCTGCTTGGTGGCCGTGCGATGGTGGGTGTTAGCCCTGGGTGCGTGTCCGCACCGCAGAAATCCCGCCCCAGCACCTGGAGTTGCGGGCACCACCGCAGACGTCCCTCGAGCTGCGTGGTGCCTTGGCGTGGCTGCGGTGGCAGGGGTGGTGGCACGGCCTCTCCGCTCTCCAGGATGCCTGTTGCAGGGGCTTTGCGAGTCCTGTCCTTCCATAGCTGAGCACCGGTTCAAAAGAAATGGGAGAAGAAATCTGAACTTGGTCCTGAAAAGGCCGAAGTGTTTCGGGGGACAGAAGCTGAGTGACGGGGCCACCTCGTGAGCTGCTCAGCTCACCCTCCCGCAGCTGCTTCGTATTAAAACGTGTTTTAATACCACGTGGACGGTGGTGTGGCAAGTAAGTGCTATTCCACTTGCTGTGGGTTTTACGCCGGCTTTGTGGGGCTGACGCCAGGCTATACTGTGGCTCGCTTGCACTCGGAGGAGGAGGAGGAGGGCAGAGGAAGCCCAGCAGTGGAGTGGCTGTGGGGGCTGGCACAGTCTGTGTGCACCGGGCACCTGCCCCACAGGAAAACAGCATCTATCTTTGGAAAAAAATGGCTGATATTTACTATTTTCTCATTCTATTTTCTTTCTTACAGCGTGTGGGGTGGCTGAGCACCTGGGAGCAGTCTGTCTAGGACACATGGGATACGGCCTGTTTGATAGGGATGAAATTTAATAGTGTTTGCTATGAAGCATCCCATAAGAAAGTGCGCTACGTTTTTGCTGGTATAAATCCCAGCACAGTTGTGTCTATTAGAAATGAAACTTGTCCTGCGTGCAGCTGGGGAGGGAGGTAACACTGCATGGCTCAGCGAGCCCTGGAAGCAAACTGTTCATCTCAGGCATCGTTACTGCTGGTGCTTCTCAATCTGTTGCTAATGCTAAGGTGCCTCCCATCCGAGACAGCAATGGGTGAAGAATGGGTCTTTCCAGGGTCACGGAAGATGCAATTTGGAGTAGTTTTAGATGCACAGAAGAATGTTTTGCCTTACAGATGAAGGAGTGCGGTGCTTTTGCTCATCCATGAAGAGTGTTGGGAAAATAGTGAAAAATATTATTAGTAATTATTTTTAAAGCATATGTATCTGTGACATAGCGTATGTTCCCAAAGAAAAATGCTCAACAAAATATTAAAAGATGCTGCTGCTGCTGAATTTCCCATTAACATTGATCAGTGAAAAATCTGCTCTCTGAGAGAGTAGTGGTGATGGGTTTCCACATTCCACGGGGAGTTCTCCTGCCCTGAGGAAAAACCCACCCCCTGAAAAATGGTATAGCTTTGCCAAAATATTTCTATTTGTGATACAGCATTTTTCATTTCGGCTGAAATTAAGGCCAGCGTTGTCGCATCGCGTGCCCAGGCTGAGCGGTAAGCTGAGCTCTCCATCCTGCCCCGCGTCGAGTCGCAGACGCAGCCCCGGCGCCGGGCTCTGCCCCGCGCCCCCCCCCGAGCTGAGCGGGGGCGTGAAGGGGCCGGTCCCCACCCCACTCCCGCGGGACCCTCAGCCCAGCCCGGTGCTGACCCCCGCCTCCGCAGGCCCTGCCCGCTGGAAACCATTTACCTTCAAAGAGGTGCGAAAGAAGAGGATGGAAGTGGGACCTGCTCCGTGGTGTCCCACCGGGAAAGGCTGGTCGACGAAACCAGCTCGGTTTTATCCTTCATGGAAGGCAACATCCATTTTCATCCTCTTTCGACTACAAGGAGGGGAACTTGTGCAAACGCAAAGTGCGAACGGCCGGGTGCTCAGGTCCCGTGCTCCGAGTGCTAACTGTGCCAAGAAAATAACAAGTTTTGGGGTTGTTTATGTCTCTGGTAGGAGATTTATGCAGCGTGCTCAGGAGGGGTTTATCTCAGCGAGGGGGGGAGGTAGGCCCTGAAATGGATTTTCATGCTCAGAGCTTCCAAACACAAGCACTGAGCAGCTTTCTGTTTGTTTTGAAAATCCTTATCATCCCACAGTTATTGCTTGTGAAGTGGAGCAAAAAATGAAAGCCACTGAGGGCTGGGTGGCAGGACTCCGGTTTCTCTCCTGGCTTAGCTGTTTTGTTGTTCTGGAAGGAGACACATGCCCATCTAACAAAAGCCTCCAAAATGGGTATCTACATGTAGTAATTAGTTTACAAGTTTAGCCTTCTAGGAGCTAAGCATATTGCATTTCTGCTCTGAGTTGTTTACAGATAGCTTGTTTCTTGGTGTCTTCAAAATTATTCCATGTTTCAGTATTTTATTTATCTGCCACAGAATTATGATTTGCTTTGACTTATTTAAGACAGAAGATTAAAAAAGCCAGCCGTCTATAACTTTTTAAATGTCATAATGTTACCTGTTAAAATTGAAGTAAGAGGTGGGAAGGAGAGGGGAGGGAGAGAATCTAACTTGCTAACTAATTGCTGTCAAAGAGCTCCAGCTGCTGTAGGCAGGTTTTCAAGTTTAAGCATAAAAGGAAGTTCCTAATTTATATTGACAAAGCAGGCAGTGAACTGTGGGGTGCTGCAAAATGGTCCTGCTGCTTTTTGCAAACGCCGCCAGCCCGGCTCTGCAGGCTGGTGCTGCCGTGGCTCCGGCAGCGCCTGGCTGGGCTCCCGCACGCCTCCCGTCCTGCAGCACCCGGGTAAAGCCTGGCCTAAATCCGCCTGCAGTGCAGTTTGGCTTCGCCTCTGCTCACGCTGCTGCTCTTCGGCTGCCTCTGTGTGTTTGGACACCTAAATAAAAGAGGTACGAACTGCTCCTCTTTCATCTCTTTTTGCACGTTTGCAGATGACAACGGGAGAGACTGGAGAAGAGCATCTGCAGCCCCTGGATGGGGTACGCTGGTACAGCGCTCCGGTCTTGAAACCAAATACTGTACAATTGTAAAGGCAATATAAAAGTGGAAATAGGAAAGCACACATTCGAAGTGTGCATTTGATCTGGAAGGTTTTTGGTTTTTTGTGTTTCCCAGAATGTATGCTTCTGTCAGCTTGTTTCTTGGATGTGTTGGGTAGATTTCTTTTCGCAGGTAATTGAATCAAAACAATACAGTTTTGCAGGCAGTTTAAGTTCCATCGTACTGTCATTCTTGTATGGAAATCTGCTGGAACGTTTTCTTCCTAGCCCTGTTCATTGCACCCTGCCCCATTACGCAGGCTTATGCCCGCTCAGAGTAGCTGTGTCCTTCCTTCAGCCTCCTGATGCCCTTCTCCATGGCCACAAGGAAACACAGCATTACCAGGTTAAATTATTCAAATACTGTGTATCAGACTTTCAAAATTAGGACGTTCATATATGTACACTTCATGGATGTTTTGAAAAGAATGCATTTAGCAGGGGAGAGAGGAGGGTTGTCTGCTCCTTCAGCTAACAAGGCTGCATCCTTTGTTAGGAAAAGAAAAGCTGAGGTTCAGGTGCAATTCCAAAGCTCCGGCATTTAGGACTGAAAAGAAAACACTAAGTATTAGTAGAAAATATCTCCCAGCTCTGGTGATTTAGAGTTGAAGACTGGCTAGGCATGTATTTTTAGGATGCTGTGGCTGGCACCGGCGTGGGAAGGAGGTGCAGGGGAGCCTTTTGGCTGTGACCCCTGGGGCTGCTGGCACCCGTAGAACCACGCCGGGCCAGGGCGCGGGCCCTGCTGGTCATCGCTCACGGCGAGGGGCTGGTGTTGGAGGCGAACGCCGCGGTGGTTCGGCCTCCTGCAGCCCTCAGAGCCTGTCTGCTGGACTCTGCTGCAGCTGCAATTAAAAGACCCAACTGCTACGTGCATAGTAATAACAAATGATTAAGATTACATGGAAATGCAAGAAAATTTCTTGTAAGTAAACCTTGTGCAATATTTCTCAATAGAAGGGCTCTTTTGCAGGACAAGAGGGATTTCTGATTTTGCCAATAAAGGTTACATTTGTCCAAGACAAAAAAAAGTTACTCTATAAAGTGACTTGAAGCATCCATGGAGTACATATAAATTGGCTGGAAAGTAGGTCAGTGTGGCTTTTCACATGGCGCAATTGTGATGCATTTGTATGTGAATTCAATTACAGAACTGTAAAAGCTTACAGGGAAAGCTATGTGGTACACAAGTTCTTTGGCGTGATCACTCTTGCTTTAATCTCTCCAAGCTGGTGAGTCTGGGGAGAGCTTAATTAAAGTCAGTGAAAGTAACTCTGGAAAACACAAGCCCATGGAGTGCCTGGATCTGCTCCTTGTATTCTGGCCTGCTAGTCTGTCTCCTCGCCATATGCTTTCCTCTGTTTCCCTTGCCTGATTCTCAGAGAGGACAGCAGAATAAAAAATTAATTAACTCTTGGATACCTCTCTGGGTGCAGATTAAACTGAGCCTGGGCTCAGCCACCCATAGGGTGGCCGCGGGCCGCCCGTGGACACACGCCGTGGCGCGCAGCCGGGGCAGGCGTCGGGCTGGGGAGCTCGCAGGGCGCTCGCTGCGTGGCGCCGTCTGGCCAGGGGCTCCGCCGGGCTGCGTGACCCTCCTTGCAGGGAGACCTGGCTGGGGCGGCTGGTGTACTGGAGGTGGGCACCCGCCTCGGCGCCCGCTGCCCCGCCGTCGATTCCCCAGGACGTGTCCTAGCAGCCCTCCGAGCGCGGCGGTGCACGTGCGGACCTGTTGGGTGAAGGCTCTGCCCACCAAAGCGCTGTCCTGTAGCACCTGGCAAGCAGAAGGCTGCAGGCAGTCCCATTCCTTGTTAAAGTCCTTTTCTCAGTGCCAAGTCAATTATTATTCACTAATTGATTATTGCAGTTATGGGCGGCGAGACTGAACGAGGAACATCCACAGCCCTGCGCGCTCTGGCTTTGCGTGTGGCTGCCCGATGCTCCAGCCTTGCTTGCTGGTTTTGGAGGCAGCGCTCAGCCCGTGCACTGGGCAGACTGAGAGCAGACACGGAGGGTATGGCCGAGCCCTCTCCGGGGGAGCTCTGCACGTCCCCAACCTTTTGGGTGTCTCACTTACCCTGGTGTTTCCAAAGCCGGGCTGCAGAGGGTTGGGCTGGTGCTCATGCTCTCGGCGGGGAGAGCATCCCGCTCAAAGGCTGCGATCACAAATGCTCGCTCAGGTGAGCAAACCACTGGGCCGGGCTTCCCCGGGGTGTTGGGCAGAAGCCGAGGCTGCTGGCTTTGGCAGCGTGCACCGCCGGTTTCTGATCCGTGATGTTCTCTACGCCCAGATTGTTGCTAGGAGTCCTTGAGCAAGACAAGTGCTGTAAGATGGGGTTTGAGCTCGGGAGGAGAGACTGTTCAGTGAGCGAACGGAAAAGTGGGGGGCATTCTGGTACTGAGGGCAGGGAGCTGGGAGCGGCAGCGTGGTGGGAGCTCGTGTTAGAAAGCTTTTCTTTTTCTCAGAAATGGAAAAGTTTAGAGGTGCACGGTGACGAAAGACTGAGAAGCGAGGCTTCTCCAGCAGCAGCACTGTTCACACAAAGTGCCTTAGGCACAAAGGCAGCAGCACCTTTCCTCTCCCCCTGCCCCTTCTCCCCTTTCCTCTGCCAAGACCAGCCAGTACATTATCCTGCTCTTTCCTATTACTGGTTATTGCGTGTTTGGATAAGATGGAGTCAAATTATTTCAATGTTCAAAGAGAGACGATAAAACTAGACTGCAGCCTATTTTATGGCTTTTATAAATTTTGATGTATGTTGTAGGAATAGATGGAAAGCCACCACCAGAGCTTGAGGGCAGAGCTCTTCTCTGAGAACCTTGCTGCTGAATTAATGCAGGCAAACGGTAGAAAACAAGAATGTGCAGTTAAAGTTGGAAAAATAAATGTTTTATTTTTATATTTCGACTGCCAAGTAAGAGAGGTACCTGATTAAAAAAATTCTGATTTTGGTGCGGCCCTAAGGTTGTATATTTAGCATTTATAACTTAGGTTTGGACAGTTTCTCATTAGAAACTGGGAGGACGGAGTATCAGGAAAACGGGAAGAGCAGAAAAGGGAAGCAAAACATGGTTGAAACAATATGGGGTTTTGAGTGTGTGTGTGGTTTCTTTAAGCTTAAGTTTTAAACATGTTTTTCAAAGTACAGGATTATTCTATGGGACTCACACCATCTTAGTCTTGTTGTCAGCTGTCAGGTGTAATTATTTTATCTGTTCATCTGCTCCAGAGGTTTCTTTGTGCACCAGGTTAGGACGGCTGTTCCGACGCAGGAACACTTTTGCACTTTCAGCAGTTACTTCTCAACTAGCATTTATTTAAGTGAAGAAACCCAGGCATCGATAAAAGAAACAAATATCCCAATTTCCTTTGTATTAAGCACCCGCCACAAATGCCAGGCAAGGATTAAGGTTTCTCCTTGCTACCTCTGTACCAGGAGCACTTCGGCTGCTGCCGACCAAGTCTGTATTTGTGGGGCTTGTCCAGCTGCCACTTGTAGTTAGTGGAAAACTCCTGCTGACCACCGGCTCAGGCTCTTTGCTGTGGGTAACAGTCACTTATTTACAGAAAGGTTAAATGACATAAAGGTCAGTGGTGTCCTGCAAGGTCAGACCTGCAACTCACTGCAATCCATCTGTGCTTTGGTTTGGTCCAAAGGTGATGTACCAAATGTTTATCCACAGCTGTGTGTTAAAAGCTTCTGAATGAGTGAGCCTGATTTCTTTTACGGATTCAGCATTAATCTGTCAGTATTATTTACATATCTGTGTGATGTGACGTGCCTTTGAGTCTAGCATGACTCCTTTCATTAAAAGCCTACAATTACCTCAAGACAACCTTCTTTTTTTTCCCCTCATTTTATTCATGACTTTGACATTTCTGGTTGACGTGCTTCAAGCTTCACTTGGGTTTTGGGGAAGCAAATTTTTGTGCCTCTGTATAATGATTGCATCATATTAGTATTCAACATACACACACTGGATTGCAGCTGGAGAGTTAAGGTAATATCACGTAAGAACTGTTTGACACATTGCCAACCTTGCAGGCATTTTGTGCTTCAGAGCTGATCTCCTGTCTTTAAAAGCTTCACTTTAGGAACATTTCTTTCAAGGTTGTGGTCTGTGTTATTTATTTGTGTTTTGACAGGCAGGTGCCAGCCAGATTCTTGGGTCTCGGGGAGCTCATTGAGTCCCCAGTTCTCTGGACCTATAAACTTCTGTTGCCTGAGTAGGTCCCGAATCCCTCTCTCATAGTGCCTCTTTCTCCAGCACATCACAGAGCAAGTATTTTTCACCTAGTAAGATATTTAGGTTCGATATTCAGGATATCTGAATATCATCATACTTCATCCACTGTCAGCACCAGGAAGAGTAAAATCATACTATTTTGCAGTTTTACTGCAAATTATTTGGAACATCTTATCTGGAAATAAACAGGCATTAATATAACTGACGTGAGCGTATTGTCACTATACGTGCACTTACTCGTACACAGCTCATACACGTTCAGCTGCTTGGTTGTACATCCAAATTGACTGTATGATTATGTGTGCATACAAATTTGTGACAGCTGCAACATGCTTGTTTCAGGAAAGAAGAACTGGAAATTAAATGCTTGAGAAAGCACCCAAATGCCTGAAAAACAGAAAGAGCTCAAAATGTTTTGCAGTCTGAAAACAGTCGAGGAGCCCATGCGTGCTTTCTCTTGCACAGGCACATAAAAAAGCCACCTAATCAGCTCTGCAAGAATTGTTAAGATAAATATCTCTTGGTTGCATTTTCAGTTCTAAACTAACAATCCCACCATTTGCACAATATAAATTCTGCATTGCTTTAGCAGGAATGTGACTGCTACCGTGTGAGGTTGGTGTGAATTGCTGAGGATCTGCCACATTGCATTATGCATTTTTTTGTTGTTGTTTTAATGAATAAATTCCAGAGAAGGCTATTATTAATTAAGCGACAATATGGCATAGTCGGCTAGCAGTGAGGAGATGCTGACTTGATCTGAAGGACCCATCTGTAGAACTTTCTCTTTCAGAACCACAGCCCAGTCATCACCGTACACTGGAGGGAGATATTGGCAGCATTTCAGTGCATTACTATGCCAAAAAGGTGCCTTTGGAAGACAGAAATAAATTGGAAGCGTGGGGATTCGTTGTGGTATGCCTGCCACAGGTAGGTGACATGGGGACAAGAAGCAGTCCAATACATTAGTCTTGGGTTTGAATAGACAAAAAAAATTCCAAGCATACGCTAAACTACTCTCCACATGAATAACAGTTTCTAATTTGCTCAACATGTCTCTAATAATCCTGGCAGCTTCCCTCTTAATAATTAACATCTTCATTTTGTTGCTTTCTAAAGGTATAATGTATATTCTGGCTCAGAGGAATTCAGCCTCTTGGTTTCAGCCGTGGGAAGCGGGGGCGTGCTCTGGAGGTGGGAGGATGCTCCAGGGGACCAAGAGAGCATCCTGCCAGCGGGGTGAGCCAGGCCAGTGGGCAAGCTCAGCTCCTCTGGGGCACTTGCGCCGGGGCAGATTACATTGACGACCTGCTGCGTGCAGGGTGTGTGCTTTCACAGGCAGTCAGCATCAGAGGGGTAGAATAAATTATGTTTGTTAACTCAGCTGAAAAATGAAGCTCTGTTTAGAAAATGTGTAGATAAATAGAGACTATGCCTGTTGTATGTGTGTATTACTGCTTGGGTATGTATTAGTTACTGGTCGATGTAGCTTGTAAAACTACCCCATCTCATCACCGTAGCACCACTAACGCAACTCACAATATTTGGGCTGTTACGGTGAGGTGGGTGAGGGACCAGATATTGTTGCACATTTGACAGTGAGCAATCCATCCTTGAGAAAGATGTTTGCATGTACAGACTGCCCACCCATGGTCAGCTCTATGAGAGAGAGAGATATAGCCATGTGAACGCAAACATATTTTGTAAAAGCATTTGTAAGTATATAATGATTATCCCTATAAACTAAAATGCACGTATTCAGAGTTTTTCCTGGGTAATGTATTTTAAATCTCATTTTCAGAACGCAAAATGTTCTGAGGCATCTGTTGCTTGTCACCAGCTGGGAGGGGAAGCCCCGGATTCACGCACTGGTGTGCCTGGCCACGTCTGTGGGCAGTGAGCAGGTGGGTCCTGTGGGGCTGGACCCCCAGCGCTGCCCCAGAGCCCTGGGATGCCAGCCTGGCCCCAGCCCTCCCAGCCTGCCTCGGGCAGTGCTCTCTGATGGCCGGGGACCTTCCCCAGCTTTGAGGGTGGTCACACACAGTTTCACTCACACACCTTTCGTGGATGATCTAGAGGCCATTTAGCACACACACAGTTCAGCAGTTAGGAAGGCAACTTAAGTGCTCAGTTACCCTGTTCTCCACTGGGTAGCAGAGCAATACCTATGTTTAGGCTACAGAGCATATCTGCCCCACAGCTCCTCCCCATCGCCTGCCGCCGGGAGCCTGCCGCAGCAGCCGAGCGGTGCATCCCACGGGAGCGCGAGCGGGCGGTGATGCTCTGGTGGGAGCTCCCCTGGCAGCGATTGCTTCCCGATGGGCGCAGCCCTGACCCACCTTGTCGGAGACTGCGGCCACCAAGGGCAGGACCGGCGTGGTGGTGTGTGGAGGGTCGATGCAGCGCAGGGGTTATTTCTGGGTGGGAGTCGCTCCTCTGAGAGCAGTTGTCTCTGGTGCGCAGAAGCCAAGACCCAGGCAGCTGCAGCCATGCCTGCTGCTGGCACCTCCTGCAGACGAAGGAACCTTTATGCTCACAGTCCCCCAGCCCTGTACTGCCTCGCAGCAGAGAAACTGGCTGCATGAATTATCCCCAGAATACAAAAGTTATTTTCCTCCCACAGCTTCTCCTATCTCCGTGACCTAGTTACTGACATAGAGTACATGCAGAAAGCCACGGGAGTGAAAAACAGGTATCTATTTGAATAAGAAAAGTTGATTACTATTTTAAGCCCCTTATCATGTAGAAGCATTTCAAGCTCAAACACCCTACTCATCTATAACAGTGAGATAACTATAAAGGTTTCTCCCTCCCTGTCCTACAGTTTGACAGTACTGGAGTTTTAGGCAATTAAAATCCCTTCACATGTCTCTAGCGTACCTGTTGTAGTTGCTGCATTCTCAGGACAACATGATTCAGACTTGAAGCAGCAAATTATCTTGTTTGGAGGAGGGTTTATAGCTTGCTTTACCTAATCAGTGCAAGGTGAATATTTCAGATGGAAAAATTTTAATTAAATGACATCTGAGTTACTGTATTGCTTTGGGACAGAGGCGAGGAAAAGCCCCTGTGCCAGTAACTGATGCAGATAAAACGCTTGTTCTTTGTTCTGTCCTTCAGAAGAAAGCTGCAGCCTTTCCCCTGTGCACTCCTTGAGCAGATTGAGAGTATGCTGGAGATGCCAATCCTCAGCCTCGGAGATTCAGGACGTGCATCTCTTGAACGCTTGGGTGGGTGCGCTGCGCTGCTGTGGCCCCGCGGGGACCCCGGTGCTGCCGGGCAGGGTGCGGGGGCTCGGCAGCAGCTTTCGGGCTGCTCTGAGGAGTGCAGGGAACGAGCTGAGATGACAGCTAGGGACCTTTAGGACTGAGGGACTAAACTTCTACGGGTCTTGATTAGGCAGAACTCTGAAATCTGCATCAATTCTAGCCCTTTTCTGAAAAGCGCACAAATTGAGGTTGGGCTTCAATTAAAGGTGAGTACAAAATTTTTCCGCCCCGGCACTTCAGCACATATGTAAAATGTGAGCAGCACTTCAGTTCTGGACTAAAAGGTGATGTATTTTATATTTAAGTACTCCCACACAGCAGTGCCTTTACTGAGTTACATATGTGCTCAGGTTTGAGTAAAACTTCAGACCTAGATGTAAGCCTGAGCTTTGTGGTCACCTGTGCAGTGCAAACCAATGCCACCAGCTCTGGGGACCTCTGAGAGCAGCTCTGAGGCTGTGCAGCTCAGGCCTGTCTCCCCTGTTACATCAGCATCGTTTTTGAGTATCAGATCTAGAAGGGAGGAAAGTGGACTTCATTAAGTTAGATTTTTTTTTTCCCTGAGAACTTAATAAAAGCGCCTTGGGCGGCGGCTGTATTGCCACGGGGCAAACGGAGCATGCGGCCGCTTGGCTCAAGGCTGGTCTCCTCTGAAAGGCAGGTGAGGGTGTGCACACCCACAGGCTTCAGCTGAGCTCCGCGTCCCCCCGAGACGCAGCCCCTCCGTGGCACCCCGAGCGGGCAGCTGCCAGGCGCCCGGCAGCAGAGCTGCAGAACCATGAATCCTGAGTGAGCAGCTTGTTCCTCTCGAGAGGCGATGTCACCGCGAGGATGACGGATCCAGCAGCAGCCAGGTGACCCAGAGATGCTATCTCAAAAAGACAGACTGCAGTTTGTGATTGATAACGTAGGAAACCCAAATGACAGGCATGATGCAATTTGAAAAAGAGAACTTGTGTGAAGAAAACGGGGGGAAAAAGGCCCCCAGTCCCATAACGCCACGCTGCTTCAGTTGCCTTCCATTTTTCCCAGAGAAGCAAAGTGATTTTCAGTTGTTCTTGCTTTCCCCAGGGAGCTGCTGGTGATATTTATGACTGAATAAACATATTCTCCCCTGCAACCTCTATTTGTGTTTTGTTCTATCCAGCAACTGCACATCTGTTTCTGATGGAACAGTCATTTGAGTGTGAAGCAGAAAGCAGCAGAGTGACTGTGTCCAGCTAGAGCGAGAGAGATGAGAAGAGCCAGAAATACGAGAAGGTAAACTACATTTTTTGGCATGGTGTTGCTGATAGGGAGGGCTTGGGAACTAGAATACAATTTACAAAATATGCCAAGGTATGAAAAGGTTTTGTTCATTTTACAGTGCTCCCCACCCCTTAAATCTGGGCGAAATCTCTTCAAACCTCCCCTCCATAAAACAATGGAGGGGGCAACCCCCTTAGCCCTGTCAGCACTCCCCACAGAGAGCTCTCGTTTGGGAGCAGGACACGGCAGGAATCTCTGCGGCAGAGCTGGACGTGGGGCTCTCCCATCCTGGACAGCTGGAGTTAAAGTCACCCGCTATCTGCCCCATGGACAACTCATCCTGCGTACGGAGCCACACAGCTAGAATCTCAAATCCACCATCCGACACATGCAAGCCTGACGTAATGTGCTGCTGGCATACAAACGCATTTCCACGGGAAAGGGAGAGGCGACTTAACTGGTTCTGAAAATCCTTTTGTGTGGGGACAAACACACCTTATCTCCAAACCCTTCCTCTGGGGTTTTTACGTATCTTTTCCAGTTGCTGGTTTTTTGAACCAAAGATTAAAATGCAGCTGTTGGATGATGGCTTTGGGAAGATGCCCCGTATTTTTGGTGGGTTTCATCGGTCAAGGCATGCCTGATGTGGTGCCTGTCCAGATACCAAAGGGTTAAAGAGGACCAGGTTGCTGCTCGTCCTTCCTCCTCTGCCTGGATGAAAAAGGCAGGCTCTGTTCATCTGACGATGTTTGACACACGCAGCAAGCGATGGCAGGAAAGTTCAGGATGCATTTGGCATTTCTTTATTTGGCTTTGGAAGCTGTGTAAAGATTCAAAACAGTGAAAGCAACAGGCCCAGCTGCATAATACTGATTCTGTGTTGTGATTTCATTGAGATAAATTACTCCTATGAGTTCCTAATAAAAACAGATGTTGGCTTGTGTCAAAATTAGTGAACAATTCTGGTAACAGCCGCAGCTATTTCAGTTTTATGTTAACCCAGTTCAGCCTTACATCAAGTTGTATTAAACTTAGAAGATAGAAACAGGATCCATGCTGGTTATTCATTTGCTTCAAAACATGCCAAACCCATCTCTTCTGCTTTGCCTAGTAGGTGGGATAAGGGAGTAGCTGGAAGGCAAGTTATCTGTCAAGTCTCAAGCAGCCCTTGTCATCCGGTGTACTCGGAGCTGGTGTGGAAGCATTAATTAGGGGAGCGAGCTCAAGCCAAGTAACGAGTGCAGCAAAGGGCCACCAAAGACGTGGACCAAGGAACCTTCCCTACAGAAAACAGCTTCCGCAGCTGGAGCAGGCGGGCCGGGTTTGCAGCGCTGCACAGCCAGATGGTCGGCAGCCCCCGGGAGCCCAGGCAGCCCGGGGACCTGCGAGTGCTCAGCACGGCAGATGCTGTCTCTGTGGAAAGAGGCGTTTGTCAGCATCTGCCTTTGAACATTGCAGGCACTGAAGCTGGAGGAGGAAAGCCCACCCAAGAGGTTAAGTGACCGGTCCTGTCTCAGGAGCGATAGCCAGAGGCACAGCACTGTCCGTCCCTTGTCCTTCCCGGTTGTCTTTGTCCTTCCAATATATTCAACATATACTCAAATTTATTCCTATGCAACTTGAAGCCTTGACGTGTATGGCTAGCCTTTTAAATGGGGAGTCTTCTTTGGGTGGTGGGTATTAGGTATGCTGCGTGAGAAGCACAGTTTATCTGATGAAACCTTGAGCTGTTCCAGGCTGCAGCAGCTTTCTGGAAACTTCATTTAATCATCTCAGTGGTTACCATTTAGAATTATATTATATGGAGTTTCATTTTCTCCTAAAGCAACTCAAGTAAGGAGAAACGCAATGTAAACACAGAAAAATCCAGCCCTGGCTTTTTTTCCCCCTTAGTTTAGTTTAGCTTAGTTCAGAGCATAGAGAATAACCTTTATAATGATTCTTGAGTTTTGTAAGTTTTTTGTTTTTGCTGACTTCCTTTTCCAAATTTTAGATTTTATCAGCTAATAGTTGCTTTGACATTAAGTACGCTGCTAAAAACAATTAGCATGCACAATTAAATCTCTGTTTATACCAATTTTTCTCTTCATGGGAAAAGTTTTATTTCAGGTCTTCATTATTTTAAAGCAATTTGCAGGAAAAAGTACTATTAGGAAAATTAGGCTGGGGCGAGCTGAATGCACTGTTAAGCAAATCAGAAATTAGGGTAAATTTCTTTCATTTGACTTCATTTGCTGCGGATGAAGTTCGATACTAATGATAAAAAAATAGGTCAAGCTTTTAAAAATATCGAGGTCTTTCTGTGTGGTGAAACTGAACAAAAGCAGCAAGAGAAAAATTGTTTTTTTTTTTTTCCGATCTAATTTGGAATAATTTTGATAATTCTTTTATCTCTTGAAACCAAGGTGCAGTCTTGTCTCAGAGCACATCACACGTACATGAACGGCCTTTCTGTGTTCTGGGGACAGCGCAAGGTGATCTTTGTGGGTGCCAGCAGAAGGCGCCTTGGCGTGCGTATCCCCCTCTGCCCAGCGCCATGAAGATCAGCCTTTAGCCCACGACAGGCAGAACCGCCACTCTGCTGCTTAAAAAAAGTGGAAAAACAAGTGGATGAGTTTAGTCTAGCATGATAACTGATAATATTTGGGATTGGTTTTCCCTAACGGTTAGTGTTCTGCTGCTTCACACTGAGCTTAGGTATTATTGCATTGCGGGATGCCCCCGAGTCTTGTCAAGTGTGTGGCTTATGAGTATTATAGAAAGGCGCAGTACCTGGGTTGTGTCTTGTGTTGTGATAGATATACACAGGGTAGGAAAGAAAGGAGATGCAATTAAATGTCCTGATTCTACAGTTACTTATATACCTGCCTAATAGCAGTTGGAGTATCCAAATTAGTAAATTAGATGTAATTGGTACATTTGGCTGAAGTATGGAAATGTAGCTTGTGGATGTTAAAACACCAAGAAATATGGAGAAGCTGCTGCTGGCGAGCAAAATAGTAATCAACAGATAATGCAGAAGGAGAAGAGAAAAGAAAAATCAGAACTATGTAAGACCCCCAAGAACATTCCTGAAATGTTGCTATTTGGAGGCTCGCTTAAAGTGGTTTTTGGTTGCAGCAATATCCTCCATAAGAACATTTTGCATCAGAAACCAATGTAGTATTTACAAGGTAAATGATCGTTTTATATTTTTTCAAAAGCCTTTTCAATTCTGCTGCATTAAGCCCTAAGTAAAGCCCTGAAGAGAGAATGTGTTGGGCAGTCTGCATTGCTTACTGCTCCTGCTCTCTGCATCCAAAGTCAGCAAAAGCAACAGCAGGTTTACACGAGAGTTCCTGGGAGCAGGACCAGGGCTCTCTTCTGTGCTTATCTGATGAGGTCCAAAATGGCTCAGATGCAACGGGAAAATACTGGAAGGTTCCGAGGAGCTCCTGAAAAGCCTGGTGGCTTCAGGAGGAGTGTGAGTACTCAGGAGATACATGGACTAATAGTGCTATTAACGTGCTATTAACAGTGCTAAAACCCCAACTCCTAGGAGTCTGACCTGAGAGAAGGGGATCCCGTGCAGGAGGCAAGATAGGAGACGAGATTCAGAAAGGGTTGAAAGTGAAGCAGAAGAGAAGTTTCATGCTCAGTATCTCCTAATGAAAGAGCCAAATCCTGAAAGGTTGCTTCATCTTATTTTCCTTTCCATCCTTTTGTTGGATGTGATTGAAGAGGAATTCTTCCATCTCCTCCCTCAGTGTATAACAAAGATGTACTTTGATTTAAGAATGGGATGCAACTTTAACTAGAATAGTAGAAAGCATGTCAATAGTTTAACAGTTGTAAAATTAGAAGGAAAGAAAACCCCAAAGAGATGAGAAAATAGCTGGTGTTAAAGTGATAGAATAATCTTACCCCGTAACAGTATTCTGTGTAGCTTAAAGCAGCTCTCTTCAGCCAGTGTCTGTCAAATCCTATCAGGAATGTAAGGTGACATTATGAAGTCTCCAGATATGTTTTCATGTCATTTAGCTGATTTGTGTCATTTGATAAATTGCATGTTTGTAAAATCAATGTTCTTTACCATGTGTATTCTTCTGCTTTGCCAGTGTCAAAGTTCTGTGCTAGAGACAACAGCAGCAATTCGTAAGAGCTATCGTTTCACAAGATCTTACCACCACCTTACGAAAAACCTTTATTCATTTTCCACTCGACTTGGTATAAAAGATTAGAGATACATGAAGATATATAAGGTGAGTCTTCTTTAATTCTGCTTTATAACATCTCTGTTGTTTTTTTAAACATGAGGTAAAAGGGAAAATCAAATCCTAGAGAGAGGTGAAGGTACAGGCTCTTGTTCTCTTGTTCGTGGCGGTTAAGCCCAGGAAAAATCTGTTCATGCCTGGTGTGACTGGTAGACAGCTCAATCCCAGACCGCTTGGGTTGAGCAGGTCGCAGGCGGGTGGACCCAGCCCGTGTGCTCCAGCTCGACCCGTACTTACCCCTCAGCACTCCTCCATCTCCTCCTGAGGCAACGGACAGGCAGTTGCCTTGAGCTTGTGGGTCCAGGGATTATTCACCAGTGGAGAGGTGAACCCACTGCTCTTGAGTGCTGGGGTAAGATCTGGACCTGGGTTTGCAGGAGCGACTCTGTGTTTGTGCCGGGCACCCCAGTGGAGTGTTGGATGGGGTGTTCAGACGTCGGCAGATGCATCCAATAATTAATCCTGTGCAGGTTTAGAAATCCATAAAAATTGTCTCCTGCCCTCAGAGCCCCTGGCCTGCAGCAGGATGTTGAGTGGGAATGCTTTTAAAATTCCCTTAAATGTACTGGTGATTTTTAACTGTATTGAATTATTTAGATGGAGCCTTTTGGTCCTTCAAATTCTGCTGCGGTAGGTATTACTCCTCTGGTTTGAACAACGGGTGGTAGGTCTCCCTTCCTCACCTTACAATTGTCCTGTTGTAGTTTATGGCTATAGGTAAAACTATTCTGGCAAACACAAGATAAAACGAAAAGCATCTTAATGACTATTACTCTATTGTAACTGGTGACAATGAGTCATTAAGAAGTTTAATAATGGCATTCAGATTAATGTACATCACTAGGAAATCTGGTTCAGCATAGTTTTGACATGATTGTTATCCCATCCAGGTTCTCCACACCCTTCTGAAACGCATCTGTCACCCACAGCAATTCCTTGTGAGCGTGGCCTTCAGGGTGGGACCACCTTCACACCCAGCGGAGGTTGGTACCCTTCTTGACAGTCTTGTTAATCTGTTGATTTTTGCTTATGCTGTGACATCAGAAGTGACTGCTACCATTGGTACATTTACTTTAATGAGTATAAATGTAAGTATTAGTAAGTACTAGATTACAACTGGCAAGTCTAACTCACTAATAGTGGGTCTTCAAGGTCTTGACTGAGAAAGACTATCCTGCCTAAATTCCTGGTTGTAAAAACAAATATTAGTAAATGAATTAAAACCTTTTTCTTCTGATCATGTATTCTTTTAGACAAAAACCTATTTCTTGACTTAGTTTTTCTTGCAGCTTATCAGCTTTTTGCATTTGCAAGTTTTCTGCCTTGGGTCTTGTAAGATAAGCTGACTTTGAGAGGAACATTTATCAGTTCTATTTTAGTTTCAGATGCAAAGCTTAATGGCTTTCCTCATGACCCAGCATAATGTCTGACTTGTTTATTAAAAAAATCCCCAACGAAATAGAGCTTAAAAACAAACTCCTAAACACTATTTTTTTAGCAAAACCATGCCACACAATACGTGTATTAGGTATTGTGTTTGATCACAGATAACAGTGAGCTGCTGTATCAATCAATATATATTAAGTAATAATATTGTGCAGCTATTGGCTCTATGCTGGCTAATTTTCAACATACCAGTGATGGGTGTAGGATATTAATAGCCTCACTTGAGCTGTACTGCCATAGTTAAGACCACATCTGCTGAAAAATAAATCATCCATTTGAATAGTCCAAATGAATAGATTTGGTCCTGTATTGTAATTTAACTCAGGTTTTCAAATTTCTCTTTGTTGTTCCAAAAAGGGAGGAGAACAGAATGAAAACCTCAGAAATGTGACATTGCGTAATTAAACATATTTATGGCTGTATCCATCTATCTATCTGTCTATCAAAACCTGCAGCCTTTCCTTCCTCTAGAAGAGCATAAGGCTTGTTAGTGCTTTCAACGCCAACGTCTTATAAACTTTGGCTGGTCCCTTGCAGTCATAAGCTGGTAGGCGTTAGGAAAGGCACAACAAATTTGGTACCGTGACTTTACTGCCAAAGAACTGAAGTTTGTCAGCCCACTTTTGGGGAAAATAATCTGAAGATACTTAGTAGAAGTGAATTAAAATTCATCTTCCTGACCTGACTCTTGCAGGGAAGCATTTGCCATCCCTACAGACAAGCGCTCTGATCAGCTATTTGTCCTCTAAGATGCAAAGAGGGTGAGAGGTGCCTCGCTGCTGTTTCCTAGAGCCAAAGTATCGAGGACATATATCAAATCCATATAATGGAGGCACATCACACGGGAAACGCAGACTTCAAAAGAGATTTTAATGGTAGGTTAAATTCTAGTTCTAAGACTGATAGTTGAATGAAAGTACAACATAATTATGGATTACAGGTATTAAGCTGCAGAGAAGAGCAATTGCAGTTGTCTCTCAATGTAGATCTGTCAGCCTCTACTGGGGGCTCTGCTCATTGCGCCAGGTCTGGGGAGATGGAGATGATTCAAAGAGCAGCTAAAATGATTAAAGCTAGGATAGGATTTATGAGGAAAGATTAAAGAATTAAATATGTATAGCCTGGCTAAATGGTGACTTAAGGGGAAGTATAACTCTTTATGAGTGTTTCAAGGTTACAAATATCAAGGACTGGAAGAGCCATTCAGCATGTCACAGGCAGAATTGCTAAAAGTAATGAGATGATACTAAGGAAAAGTAAATTTTCAAATGCTAGCAATACCATGTGATCAGGTTTAGGTATAAGGGAAAAACAAAATCTAACTGCATGGAGATGACAGGAATGTCTTGGGTCTGTGGAGAGCTCATCAGTTTTTTTTTTCCCAGAGTCTTTCCATAGAGTCCATGCACTGCTCACAGAAAGGCAGCCAGCTCTCTGTGCAGTGCGCAGCGACGCCTCACACCCGCCGGCAAGGAAAGTTTGTGTTAGATCCACTTGCACAAGAACTCTAGCAAATGGAGACAAGGCTGAGTTTTCTGCGTCTCACAGTCCTTGTGTCTCGTCAAGAGAACAACGGGCTGTGGGGTACTGTGCTACTTGTTGGTCTTGAGGTACGGTTAAGAATCAATTTCTAGGGTGGGAAGAGGGAATTTTCACTGCATGTGAAAGTGGTAGATGCTGGATGGGAGATGGACAGGATGGAAGAACTAGTCTGTCCTTGGACTCAAGTTATAGACCATGACAGGTTTCCAGGCTGGGGACTACATGGGCTAGCTCGATTTGCCAGATTAACCAGGGTAAAAATAAAAGGAATTAACATTAGGAATGAACTACAGGCCATACTGTAGCAGGGGCAGTCTGGAAGGCTCTAGAGAACATCCAGAGAGGTACCTGCATGATGAAGTACTTATCATTGTCACTGTCTTCATATTTATGTATTTCATATTATAATCACGGAAGTTTTATTGCCTGCAGCAAGGAATGGGTAGTCCTACACACTGGTTGCAAGTCAGAGAGACTTTTAGAATACTTGACTGAAAAGTATCTTGTCATGAGTAAAGATGGAAAATCTCATTGTTTGGCTAATTGAGACCTGTATCCAAGTATATCATTAAATCAGTTGTGGAAAACAGACTTGGGAAATGATAATCTATACTGCATTGCATTCCCCCCGCACTGTGTGGCTTGGGTTTTCTTTTGTTTTCTTTTACTCTTCTTCTTAGATGATCTGAAGGAGAAAAACAGTTTTTTGATATGAGCTTAACCCCTATATTAGGACTCATTTTTATTTCAAAATCCAAATGTTATACTGGCTGAGCATGAAACTTATTTTTCAATTACCTTCATTCACTTTCTCAAAGTGCTTATTTTTCTAGGTAATTGTTTTTATCCCTCATCCAGAGCTCTGAAAATGCAGGGAGGCTTTTTTATTGTTAGCCTTGAGCAATGACTTGAAGTTAAACATCATTAACTGAATGTCTGCTGAAAACAAGAAGTTTCCGAAGACTGTTAGGGTGAGTTACAGTGGGATGGAGCACAGCTGTGACGGGTGTCCTGACACGGCTGCTCCAGCCCTTCCTCACCTCTGGGCACAGCAGTTCGTTTCCTTTGGACCGGCACTCTCCCACTGCGTCCCCGGTGGGGTCCGTCACGCCTGTGCAGAGAGCTAACCTGTTCCTATCCTGCATCTCCAGCACAAAGCGCGAGGTAGGACCTGGGGTCTGTCCTTTTCCTTCCTCAGGGTTTAAACTGAAATGAGAGCCAGCTTTGCCAAATCACTGTATTCAGATGAAGTATAGACTCACAGAGTGCTTTGGGTTGGAAGGGACCTTCAAAGATCTAGCCCAACCCCTCTGCTGTGGCTGGCACATCTTCCACTAAACCACGTTGCTCAGAGTCCTGTATCCTGCGGTAAAGAATATTTTGTTGCTTTGTATGGGAATTAGGTTCATACATTAATCAAGAAAAATACGTAGTAGCCTCTAGGAGGTTCTCCAATACATCCTCAAATAAATCCTAACAAGAATATACGAAAAGCAGAGGAAATATCCTTATTAAATAGCCAGGTTGAAATACGGTTATGTGTTGAGAATGCTTAATGGGATACAGGCATTTCAACTAAAAAAAATTAAATTATTTCCCAAAGATGGACATCATGGATGAGATGCCTTCATAATTCACACTACTTAAAGACTATGAAATATGTTGTGACTATCAGTTGGTATTTACTTTTCTCTTCAACCATCTGACAGCAGCTGCTGAATTAACTGAATGGATGATCTTTTGATTTCTTTGCATGTTCATGTCACGTGTTATACTGACAGATATCCACAGAGCTCTGAAAGGCTGTAGTGGATTTAGACTGATTTTTTCTGAAGCTGGTGGGATTTTTCCATTGAATTCCAAGGCTGTTGAATTAAACCTGTTTTGAGAGCCTCCCTTAACACAACAGCATCAGCTCGCGATTTTTCCCTCTCTCTTTTCTTGAATCTGTTTTCTGTCCACGGAGGAGCCTTGCTGCAGTTTTCCCATGGGCCCTTCTCATATCTCCAGGCCATCGCTGGTGCAGAGACCACACTCCGAGCAATGTCGTTCCTCCAGAAGCGGCTGGGGGTGTCCTGGAGGATGCGATGCAGGCGTCCGAGCATCGCCCTCCTCGCTGGCAGCGGTCGCCAGGCGAGGCAGCGTCCTGGCTGCCTGCCTGAACCACTGAAATAAATGGGCAATAACAGCAGATGCGCTTTGAGAGAAGGGGGCTGGGGGAGACAGAAAGATGTTTCTGCTGGAAATGGTGGTCTTTCCTCTGCACAGCCAATTTTTGATGTATTTCTGTTGTCTTTAGAAAAATGAAACTCCAGGTAGCGATCCTGTGTCTTAACAGAATTTTCAGCAAATGACTTTTATTCCAATATTTTGGTGCCATTTTTCCTGAGCTGCCTTTATAATGAATGGTGAATCTTTACATGCCCAGTGCGAGTTACTGAGATCCAAATCTGTTCTGGAAATAGTCTATCTGACAGGCTTTTTATTGGCAACGAAGCTATTTAAATGAGAAACCTGTGCAGGAGATGAACTAGCTGCCCCGTGTGATGGCAAACGGAAGCTGATGAATTCTGCACGGGCAATCAGGTGACCCCTTTGCTTTCCACTCTAATTACTTTCCTGTCAGATGTTCAATTAGAGTGACAGGCTCCCAAATTCCCAAAGATCTCTGTTTTGTCTTAGAAGATTAAAGGGTGGCAACTATTTTCAATATGATTATCATCATTATCTCTGGGAGGTTTTATACTTCAGAAGTCAAAGTCATAATAGCCCAGCTCACTGCAATTATTTGCAGATTGCCTTAATGTATTTTCCAGAAGCTCTTTTTGCACTTTGTAATTTATTTATTTGCTAAGCCAATAGCACATTAAAATGCTAAAACGTCTCTGAACCTATATGAAGCCAGTCTGGTGGTAACTTGCATAGACTTTGCCAGCATCCCCTTTACCCACCAGTAACCCCATCCATTTTTTGTTAAAATGCCAGTTCTTGGTGTTCTCGCTGGTAACGTACCTTGAAGGATTCCTTCTTTTTTTGGTTAAAGTTGAAGGAAATTTGTTAACATTGCAGTAAGTCTCTATGCTGATGGAAATGCTTGCCAAAACACATGCTTAAACCAATGTAAAAAAATATTCAGAGACACAAAAGCCCGCTCAGTTTCTCAAAAAATGCATTTTTTTTCTGGAGGCATGTTTCTAAAAAGGAAGTCTTGACCCATCAAGGGATGGAAATAGTCCTGAATCAGGAAGCAGTGTACCGATAACTATCTAGTGGGCTCCATTTTCTCTGCTGCAGAAGCCAACCAGTCTTAGGAGAGTGACCGGGGTGGTTTTGGGTGCAGTTGGTGAATGCGGCTGTTTGGATCCAGCCACATCTGTTCCCTTTCTTCTTATTCTTAATGGTGAGTAGAGAATGAAGAGACAATATGCCCTGCGTATTAAATTGAAACTAACCCAAATAGCTTCTAAAATACGCTCAGCTAATTGTTCAAGAGTAATTTACAGACCAAGAGTTACACTGCAATAATTGTGAATAAGGAGTAAACAATAAAAAAAAAAAAAAAGGTAAATGGCTTGCAGACATTTTGTGAACAGAAAATGAGGCTAAATTCATTGAATAAATTAATTGCTATGGATTATTCTCTCAGCTTTAATCTGCCGCCTGCTGAAAGAAATCTGTGCAAATGGAAAAGCTGGTCCACAGCTTTCATTTTGAAATGTGGCTGCTTCGCACTGAATAGAAGAGAAAAGAGGCCTGAAAGGGTTTTTGCTGTGTTATAATAATGTATCATGCTTGTAACACAATTTTCACCTTCGAAGTTTTACCTGCCCTTTGGGATGGGGCAGTTTTAAAATCCCATTTTATTAGTGAGAAGCAGATGGAGAGCCTGCAGGGAGGAGAGGTGATTTTTCCCAAGGCCATACATTGTCTCTTTGGCAGAATTCAAGTTGGAGCTTGGGATTTTGCAGTCCCTGGCTGATGCTTATGATATTTTTCTGTTTGAAGACTCCCCCTTCCTGCAAAAACATGCATACCGGGAGATGAACGAAACAACCCTAAGCAGATTTGAGGCTTTGCCAACGAAAATGCGGAGAAAAAGAAGGAATGAGAAGACACATCCTCCAGCCCATTTTAGAAGATCAGTTCTAGTAAAGAGGAATTATATTTTAAGAACCAGACAGATTGTCTCAGATTTACTATCTTAGAGACAGCAGTGAAGGCAAAGCATTTTTCTGTAAGGATTATGATTACCTGACAGGGTCTTATCGTTACCAGGAGAAATGACCCTGATTTAGAAAAGATCTGTTCATTTATAAGTAGCTGTTCCTTTTTAATAGTACAGTTTTTTTTCTTACTGCTATTAATATTAATAAAAATAAAACTAAGGCCCATATCTTTACCTGGATGAAATTTGTGATTTAAAATGAAATTCGGAGAGCCTTGTAGATCAATCCTTGGATTTTATAAGCTGCTAGTGGCAATTTATGTGGATGTGAGACCACAAAATCCTTCCAGGTTCTGCACACAAGCTGTCTGTCATGCCTTAGCTTCTGGCAGCCTTTTCTCTCCCGACTCGATCTGGTGTGGCCGGGTGCCTGAACAGGGCGTCCTTGAGCTGGAAGTGTCTGGTGACAGCCCGACAGCTTAGGACAAGCTCTTTGCTATTAATGGGGCTCAGAGTAGTATCTCTTGGCTCAGATTTATGCACTGTGCAAGTCATCCCTTTGAGAAAGCTTTAGCGTTCCTCCTTGTGCTGGGACTGACATCCCCTCGCCACCGTTATTTATAGCAGGGCACTTTTACACCCCGCCTGACTCGCCGCATAGAGATAGTAAACAAATCTATAAGTCCTTTTCCATTTAGCTCCCAGTCTAAAGTGAGCTATATAGTACAGCAGCCAGCGTAGCTGTAAGTGCAAGCTGCTGCTGGGGAGTTCTGTTGAACGGAGTACAATTACCCCATCTGGCTTGATCGTATCCGCTTAGTTTATCAAAATAGATTTTTTTCCCCTCCATTTGATAAAGTTAAACAGAGCAGAACAAAAACCCAAATGTTAACATTAACCATAAGGTGAGACAAAGGGAGATGCCGTTACACCAGTCATGGGAAGCTCACCAGAGGAGCCCAAGCTCTGTTTGCAGCCCAGTTTGCTGCCCAGCCATGGGACCAGTGCCCGGCGGCAGGGGAGGGGGCTCTGCACCAGCTCCCCACTTCCCTTCGCTCCCAGTCCTCGCTGTTACAGAGTTTGGTCTCCAGCAGCCCCTACAGAAAAAGCCGTCTTTTTTGTTGTGATTAGTACTACTGGAACAAAGCCTTACAAAATGTTGGCCCCAATGCAACGTTAGTTTTTGCTGCTGTTGTTGACTACTTCAGCGTGTACCTTTTGGTGCATCTTTCTGCTCCTGTTTGTTCAAAACACCTTTCCTGTTCTGAGGGTGCATTTCTAATGATTTCTTATCAGAAATGATCTAACCCCGTTGATACGCCCAGCGCACTCTGAACTTGCCCGCGTGGGAAGCCTGGTGTGCCAGGAGCGCGCCCCGTGCTCTCTGGACTTGTGCAGGGATTTGGGTTGGTGTTTGTTTGCTGTTACAGGAGGCTCTTAATTCTCCTTTGCTGTTTCAAACATTAACTGAGAATCAGACTTTCTGCCTTCCCTTGGAATGACACCAACACAAAGAAATTAAAATAAGTGTCTTTTCCTGACGTGCCTGAAGCCATAAAATGATTTGTATACAAAATCAAACTAAATAAATCAGAATCTTTTTCTCCACGTTCGGGAAGGTTAAACCTCCAGCAGCAATGGCAGCAACACATTGCACTCAGAGTTTTGCAGACATAATGTCACTCTTATTTTATTACACAATGCAGTTCACCCTAAATTACATTTTCTTCTTTTAATTTATTTGCATGAAAAAGATGGCATAGCATAAATCATCTTGTGTAGGTTGCTGGGTTATTTGCATTTCAGAGGTTGTTTTTTAACTTTGTATTAGAAGGGAATTTGCAATCGAGAAGCTTTGGGAGCCATTGACTTTCAGTGATTGGTGGTTATCAAAAGGTGATGAATGACGTTCATTTTGCTTAGGACAAACATCCCAAAGTTTGTGTCTTTCTAAAAAACTTGTCTGAGGCAAAGCCTGAAAGCCAGTGAGCGATGCTTTCATCTCAGGGAGTAACTCCTCTTGGAAAAGCAGGGTAGATGGGATCAGTTTTGTCTCTGAAGCCAGCTGCTCGGCACCGTGCTTGCAGCGCAACATCTGCCCCGTGGAGGTTGAGTTGCTCACTCTCTGCCTTGCCAGAAAGGAGGCGGTCGGAAAAGTTCATCGCGTGGAGAGTGAAGAACTGCCTCTGCTGCAGAGAAAGGAGGATCATCCCATGGGTCTCGCCAGCGTTGCCTGCCTGCGCTTGTTGCTGCTCTTCGTTATGGTGCTTGTTTGATGGCATCTGACACAGGGCAACTGGAAGTCTGGAAGGCTTTAATGAATCTTCAGATGACTATTTTCTGCTAAAAAAATGTGATGAGGAGCTGGATCTTAAATTCAATACAGCACACAACACACAGGGAACAAAACAGCAGAGTAAAATGTATTTTATTAGCGATGAACTGAGGCTACAGATGAAAGAACCCTTTAAATATCTGACATGTTAAATGCATTATATTCCCCTTCAGGAAAGAAGTAGTCAAAGGGACAGGGCTGATGAACTGCGCTTATTAACTTGACTTGGCGGTGATGAGAATGGTATTGACGAAAAGGCTGTGGTAGACTTCAAATGCATTTACTGCCGTCATGAAGTTGGAGGACTGCTCTGGCAAAAAGTTGGAATTACTTAACACATTGATGCAAGGTCTCCAGCGAGAGGCTCATCATCTGAAGGTGGGCACAGTTCAGGAGTTGAAAGCAAAGCAGTGAAACACATCCACCGCCTCCAGCAGGTGGAGGCTGGAGAGCATCAAAGCCAGCCCCACTGCAAAGTACCTGCTGAATCAAGGGATGAACGGGGCCTGCCGGAGGAACAAGTCCATCTGCTTGCTAACAGGGCGGTATTCACAGCTCTCTAAAAACGTGGGGAAATCACTTATCACTTCATCATGCTCCTTGTTGATTCATCTCGCCATAAAATTTTGAACAGGTTGCTTGCTGCTCCATCCAGCTTACTTTCTAACAGGATGGATCTACAGTCAAGTTGTCCTTAATGATACACAAACATCCTAATAACTTTTGTAAATTGAATTCTGGAGTTGACCGGGACTATCTCTAAGTGTCCAGTAAGGAAAAGCATTTCTAGAATCCCAGGTGCCACCAAAACAGCTTTAATGTGCTGAAATGTGTAAGTAAATAACTATGACTTTCCCATCTTACAGAAAACTGCTCCTCTATAGTTTTCTTCTCAGCAAAGCTCCCTTAGCATGAGAGACTATACATTTCAGGTTTCCCTAAGTAAGACTTTGATACCTTTTGCTGTATTTTTTGCACTGCCTACCTTCATGTCCTGTTTGAAGGTCCTGTATATCAGCTGTGCATTAGTATCACAAGAACTTGTCTTCAGCAACGAAGCCATTTCATCACATCTCATTGCTGGTTCCCCAAAGACAGAATTGCAGAGGAAATTGGCAGATCTAATTGATCTTTGTTTTGTCAAATGGATCCTTAAGTGTGTGAAGATTTGTCCACTCTCTGCCTGTTATTAAATTCCTTCAAGTTAAAAGGGATTTTTTTTTTTCTTGGTAAATGAAGGGGAAAGAACTAAGTGAAACATCATTTACATTCAGAAGCAGCTGGAGCTGGGGAAGCATGCTAACCAGGTTAGCAGCCTTAGCAGGAATTATCATACTATAAAGTGGATTTGAAAGCCAATAGGCAAACTGAGGTCCTCTAAGCCATCATTTGGTAAATTATGCTAATATCAATACTGTCCAGTAAAAGCACTGAATCCTGGCCTTCTACAGATGAATAGCCATTTTTGTGTTGTTTACCAGCCTGGGACTGTGTGTTTCCGAAGTGGGAGCCCAAACAATGCTGCTCTTGGCCAAGTTCTCTGTGCAGGGGGATAACAGAAAGATTCAGGACCCAGTAATCTACTCATTATTATCAGCAGAGTATCTAATGCCATATAGTACTTTAAATGGTGTGGAGCAATTAGTGTTGTTTGTAACAGCTCTCCTAATAAGCAAGGGGTTCACGATGGAGCTGAGTGGAAGTTTGTCTCCTGGCTCCCAGGCTGCCCCACGTCACCCCGGGGCCCTGGGGGCTGCTGCGGGTCCAGGCTCATCCCCTGTGGCTCATGCGGTGCCGTCTGGGTTGTCACATAGAGAGGGAAACAGCTCATCCAGGAACGCGCCTCTGGGCGCTGTTTATGGATGAAGAACTGACTCTGCCAGTTTTGTGAGAGCAGTTGTCATAAGCCTTGCCTGTGTGTTGGTTCATGTGAGTGACTTAGACTTAAGGCTTTACTCACTGGCTCTTAAAACTTGGTAGTATTTGAAAACATGGCCATCTCTGCTGCAGCAGAAAGCAGCTCGGTCCTGATGCCTTCCCGCTATTCCTTGGTGACTCCTGTTATCCTTCTCTGTTATTCCTGCTGGAAAATATCGAGGCATTCTGTGACATGGGATTGTTGTATTTATTGCTTAATGTTACAATTGCTGCTGTGTAAAGAAAAGGTGCAAATGTTTAAATCTGCCTTTCGAAGCATGAGAATTAGAGGGAGCATCATTGCCCGGTCTGAGCAAGAGCAGATACATTACTCGGAGAGCTACAGGAACTTACTCAGCAGTATCTGAATACACTAGCCATTTTTTAGACAGAAGCTTAATATTCTACATATAAATCATTGCCAGGAGGACTGGATCTCATACTGACTTTCTTGGTGAAATCCACTTACCCTCAGTGAATTCTCCAAAAGCTATTCATGAGGATATCACAAAGGAGAGGATTCAGAAATTTCTGAGACAAACTTGTATATGTCGCTGTGGAGAACACAGACAGCCAGTATCAATGTCAAAAATATCTGTCTATACACTCAAGGAGGTGGAGAACAATATAACACACCCTATAAATTAATGCCCATGTCTATTCTGGCGTAGCCATCTAATTTATGGGTTGCCTTAGAGTATTCACAGAGAGATGCAGGTGTTATTTTCCTATTTTTCTAACTTCTTTTGGGGTAGAATTAGTATTCACTGCATTGACGTATATACATTTTTGTACTTTCTATTGCCTAGGGCTATTGCACTTCAGTCTTTGATCTTCTCAGATCTCGCAAACTAAGCTGGCTGGAGGTTGGCCAGTACTTGGATGAGAGATTTCATAGGAATTTCATGATGCTGTGAGGAATTGTTTGTGACTGAAGATGGTACTTTCTGTGATGAGTCAATGCTGAACAAAGACCCCAGCGTGGAGCCAGGGTGCTGGAACGTCACAGGCTCCATCTGCAGAGGACGTGTAAAATGCGGCCATACGATCTTGTTTCCTATGAACCACAGAATGGATGTCCTGGCCAAAATCAAATGTGCATAATTAATCCTGCATTCAGATCTTTCACAGAATATATTATTACTTTTCAGTCTCTCCTAACCTGTCGCTGAGGTTTGGTGTGCACGACTGCAACGTTTCAGAGAAGGATGGAGAAGGAGATCATGCCTGTGAGCAGAGGTAGCTGTGAGATGCCGACAGTTACTTCTGTGCACGTCCAGTGTTTGTGCGAGGTGTAGTGTGCAGGTACAAAACAGATAGCCATATAAATGTTTGGCCATTTAGAAATCTCTGTTAACTCCCACCTGAAAAGCGGCGCGGGCTGTTTTGTACACACCGTGTCCCGTAGACCCCTTCCTCTCCCGAGAGGGAATGTGATGCCCCTCGGCACGGAGGTGCTCGGGGCTGGATCCGTGAGCTGCCTGGGAGGGAGACCTGGAGAGTGCACGTCCAAGGGCTCGCGGTGCTGCCGGGGGAGCAACCTTCTGCACCAGGAGGTGTCCCTGCATTAATGTGGAAAACCACTGTGTAAGACTGGCCATCATTTTTAAAGCACTGTGGGACTTTTACAGCAGTCTTCTGCAAATGGTGTCTCATTGGCCATTAGAAAGTCACCCCTTAATCACATCGACAAATAATCACTCACATGAGTAATCCTATTGACATCAGTTGGACTAGAGCTACATCATTATAATTTAGCAAATAACTGTTCAGTTGTTTAGAGTATAAATGCTTCTAATTTATGTAGAAATGGAAGGCATTTCTATCTCATTCATTAAAGAAAACATGATGTGAATTATCACTTAACATATGCAGGAAAAGGCAGATTTTAAGCAGCGTAACACAATAAATATAATGAATCTTTTCCCACCAGTGGCAATGGGAAAATCTTGGTTAATGCTTCCCATGTTTTTCTCTTACCTAACCGGTAAACTCGGGTTGAATCTAATGCTGGCTTCTTTCCAGATAAGAAGTCATCAGTCAGGAATACCCTTTGTTTAGAATTTGGTTAGTTCTTTAGTTAGTGGTGGATGACTCTGGTGTGGTCTTGCAGAGCTGAGTGGCTTTATGGAGCTAATATCAGCAAAAAGCGGAAAAAATTTCTGCTAGAGATTTGCTGATACAACTCTGGGGTCATACACAGAATATGGACCGGCTGAAATAACCCATTGTATTTTGTGTTGACTGCGATATGGCTCTGCTTCTTTGGAAGCCATTAAAATCCGCAGTCCTGCCAAATTCCTGTCTGGAAATTGGTTACCCCCGCTCCTCAAACTTCCCTGTGGTTCCACCCCGATCAAACATGGTCTTTAGCATGTTTTTCCAGGCAGGGATGCAGCATTCGGCTGCTGCCATGCTGTGCCCCAGGGGACAAAGAGGATTGTCCCCTTTTTTTGGGTCCTTCAGGCTGAGTACTGAAATAGCCAGCAGCATCACCACGCAAGCTGACAATCTTTGCACGAGCACACTAATTTTCCCTGCTCTCAGCTTAATGAAATGCCAGGGGTTCAAAATTTCTATTAGGCTCAGAAGTGGTACAGGTTGCATGAAAAAAAATTTTTTTTATAGCTTTCAAAACAATTTTATACTGTGTTCTGCTGATTTGGCTGTCTTGAATTTCAGCTGGTGTAGAGCATAGTAAGGTGATGGTGAAACTTTCCCTCGGTGTCTCTGGGATCACACGTGTGTGAGGGGGTGCTGAGCCCCGTGGTCGGGGCAGTGACCAGGGCTGAGACTCTCCTTCGGTGGCTGGTGGTCTTGGAGCTGAGGCGAGATGGGGAAAAGCCAAGAGGCTGTTTTGGGTTCCTCTTTTCCCCTGGTGCAGTGGATAGCCCATCCTGCGAAGAGCAATACCTGGTGCTGCTACCAGCTGAATTGCAGAGTGTTGAGTGGGTTAGGGAAACAACAAACATCTTCCAGGATAAAGAGGAGAGAAAGCAATGAAGCACTCAAACAACAACAAGAACTAGACCAAAGTGTTTATAAATACATATGGCACAGCTTTTCTGAAGCCACACTTTTATTTATTTTGATAGCAGTGCTAGAATGCTATTTTTGTCTGTTTTCGCCGTTTATTCTTACTGGTAAATGCATAGTAATTATTTCCTAATTAGGGAAATAGAAGTTTCAAAAAGACGACTGTTTCCCTGTCAAGGCATTCTCCCACACTTGGGAGATGGATGCCTTTTTGGTAAATCCCCAATTTTTTAGGAAAAATTGTCTTCTAGCTGCAATTCATTAATAATCTGCTGAGTAGCAAGGGTAGGTAGTTTAAAAAGAAATCTCTGTAGTACCACACGGAGAAAAACAAACTGATAACTCTTGACAGATTGATGGCTTCTTCCTTCATCTAAATCTTTATAGATTAGCACGTCTATTTTGTTTTCATGGATATGTTTGTTAGCACTATATCATCTAACCTAATCTGTATGGGAAGTATATTTATCCTAGAGCTGTGGGGCATTTATGCTGTTCACTTGTCACCAAGAATAATGGAGAGGACAGGTAAGACAATCTCAACCGCATTAAGGGTTGAGAGATGACTATACAGATTTTGATAATGGGACACTTGGAGTGAAAGATCTGAAATGCTTTTGTTACATATTTGCTAAAAATACACCTTTTTAATGGTCTTTTTTCCTGTTTTTCCTCTGTTCCACTGTTAAACGAGGGCACCTGGGGTTGCTCTAGGACAAGGAGACATCAATAGCCACTTTGGGCTCACCCAGAGGTCTACCGGGGGAAAGACATGAGCCTGCTTGAGAGCCTCCGGTTCACAGGGAGTGGTTTGGTTCAAGCAATCCCAAATTGCTGGTTCCCCAGTTCCCACCTCTCACGTAAAGAGAAAATAGTGTTGAGCATGGGGAGACATCTTTGGGCACAGTCAGCACCAGGGACTGATGCAACATTCCCGGTAGCAGAGGTACTTCATCTGGGTGACACCGACCAGGGATTTATTTCCAGACCTATTGAAGCAGCCGGTCTCCAAAAGCCCTCTCCTAGTCTTTATGCTGTGGCCAGCCCATTTGCGGGCAACGCTATTAACTGCTATTTCGTATTCAGGCATCAGAGGTGCCTTTCCTGCCATCCTGCTGCTTTGCCAGATGCTCTCCATTGTCTGGCTGTGCAGTTGATTCCTCCTTTCTGAGCATAACTCTTTGTAACCACCTTCACAATATTTCATCTTGCTGATTTCATAGCACTTTCACCATCATCAAGAGAATTTTGAATTCTGGTCCTGTCCTCCAGAGCGCTTGCAACCTCTCCCAGCTTGCTGTCATCCACGAGTTGTATCAGTGTCTCCTCTGCTCCCGCCCCTGAGTCTGGGCAGGAGCGCGCCGTGAGTCTCCACTTCATCTGTCCTCTCGTCTTCACAGGGGATGCTAATAACCACTCTTTGGCTGGTGATTTTCAGCACATTTCATACTCGCGTTACACTGATTTTATTTAGACTATGGTTTTTGAGTTTTACTTGTGAGACTGTTTTATGGAACTGTGTCAAAGCCTTGCTCTCTGAGACACGCCGTGTCTCATACTGCCTCAGTGATGAGGTCGTTTGCCCCTCCTGTGCCTTCCCTCCCCCCCCCCGCCCTCATCTTCCCTTCCCTGACCAAATCCTCCTTAAGTTTGATTTTATTTTTATTATTTATTCTTGAGAAATTTATAAACTCATATTGGCTGTGTCTCTTGGGCCACCATCTAATCTTCTAGGTGAAGACAACTTGATTGATGAATAATAGATTCCAGTATCTTTGCAGCTGCCAAAGGGAGCTATAATTTCTAAATGTATCCCTTAAGATAGAAGCAGTGTTTGTCCTTCTCCAAGAGTTTCATCAGCCCAGTTGTCTTTACATTATTGAAAACTTCTTTTCATTTTAATATAAAAAAGAAAGATTTAGAAATAAGCCATTTACATTGTATTAGCGTGTAGATTAGGGGCCCAATGTTTTGGATGCTGCAGAAATCCTGTAAGTGATATTCCCTGCTCTGGAAAGATTTAATATTAAATAGGCAAGGTGGACAACTGAAAGGACTGAAAACAAACACACAGGGAAATTAATTGAATTGGTGAGATATAGGTCAGTGGCGCAATGGAGATTAAAAGTCAGTCGCTCTGAAATCCAGAATAAAACTTTGTCATCGCTCTGATTCCACTTTTTGATGGACTGTGGAAAATACTGGAAAATGAAACTGCTCCCTTGAAAACATTCCAATTTGAAGAATAACGTGAAATGTGATTTTATCATTTCAGAGATGGGGATTTTTAAAATTCACTAAAATCCCAGTCAGAACTCTGAAAACAGATTTTTTCCAGTTATTCTGTATTTATACTTTCAATGTAGAAACTAGTTATCGATATACGTGCCTCATAATGTTAGCAAAAAAAATACTTGGAGAAAGCTGAATTTCATCTTCTTCCATTAATGTGGATACAAACAAAATGTGGTTATGAATCACTTTTCATTGATAGAAGGAGTTTATTTGTCCCTTTATTTTACTGGAGTGTCTGCTGAAATGGAAGTTCTTGATTAATGATCTACAGGAGGTCAGGCTGGAGAAATCTGCTTTTGCAACCACAAGGAAACTCTGCAAGGTTGTAGTGGATTGTATATAATAGTGACCCTATCCAGGACTGGCAATATAAACCCAACAAACACACCTGGGCCGGACGTCGTGTGGAGACAAGGGTCACTCGCTGCCGAGCAAAAACATTGCTCCTGCCGCAGATTGATATAGAAATGTGTCAGGTAAAGTTGCTTAACAACTCTGTTGTCAGAAATAATCATTAAAGTAATTCTGCTAGAAATATAAGCAGATCCAGGTTATGTGTAAGACATTGCTATCATTATTTCCCAGAAACTTTTTCTCTCTAACAGAAAAATCAAGCTAGTACAGTGCAAAATTTTAAATAAAGATGATGTAGAGGCAAGGAGGATGTGTCGGCCAACATTAACCATGGCTTTCAGAGCAGGCTTGCCCAGGGCTGCTGCTGCCCTTGCTCAGGCACTTCTCTGCTACCTTTTTATTTTACTTTCTCCCCAGTTCTTTTTCTTTTTGCACAGCTTACCCTTTACCATATACGGTGTAAATTCTCGCTTCTACTCTTTTCTGGCCTGCACCGCTCTTACTCTTAATAGCCCCTTATACTTGCAGTTACAAAATGCAAACACGCCAGGCAGCCCCTTCAGTCCTATCTGAGAGCTTTTCTGCCTATAGGCCCATTGTATTCCTTAAATAGCACAGTTTTTCCTGCTTGAGCGGGTTTTCTGAAATTAAAAGCCTTTTCAGGAGTGCTGCTACACTTTATAAATCATACATCATATGGACTGTTTATTGTACACAGATTTTAGCAAACTCATTTTTCAGCTTCCTGGTGGCTTTTCCCACAGCCCACGCATGGCGTATCGCTAACGAGGCTGTGGGGCTGGGAGGGGATTTCTTCTCAACTACTGCCTCACTCTTTCTTTTTCCCCTTTTTATCAGTTTCAGGACTACCAGCATTACCAGGCAGTAACAAATTAAGTGTTATCTGTGTGGAAGATTTTACTGAAATTGGTGAACGTATTTTTCTGCGGAAAAGAAAAATGTATGCAAATAAATGAAATGTATGTTCTCCTCTTGCAGAAGCATGGCATCTAATGGACAGCATCCTTATAAATACCTGGTTTTATCTGAAAACGGATTGCTCCTCACAAAGGTACTTGCCAGCTGTGCCCTGATCAAGCCCAATTTGACCCGTCTGCAAGAAGATGAAGCTCACCCCAACGCTGAGCGTGTTCCTCAGCCATGCGCTCCAGCCCGCGGCTGTTCCCTGCGGCTGGAGGCGAGGGGCTGACCCAGAAAGCAGAGATGTAGCTATGGAAAATTTGCATATCGTGCAAAAACATTGCATGCTAAAATTTCTCCTCTGCAGCCTGAGCTAGTCACTCATTCTGCTGTTTGGATAGCAAACCTTACCTCCCGGGCTCCTGGAGGACAAGGCTGGGGGGGTCTGAGCTAGAGGCATCAGCCCAGGCAGGAGGCAGCCAAGCTGTGCTTTCTGGGAGGAATGTCCATGGCAGCATTTCTGGGTTCTAAATATTCCACTTCTTAGGCTGCTATCCCACAGTAAAGAAGAAAGCATTTTTCTGCAGAAATTCTTTTTGTGGAAAAATGGTGTTCACCTGAAAATCCAGTTTGCCATTGAAAAAGTCTTGACCTTAAAATTTTAATTAGTCCTGTTAAGTTTGCTGGAAATTGTTCACTAGGTCCTGGGTCATCTAAGTCCTTTGGGGTCCTTCACTTGACTTGAGTGGGAGTTCCAGCAAATCTTCTGTCACAAAAATAACTGGAATCAATACTTAGACTTCATCCTAGAGAATGGGAAGTGTGATAATGTGTTAACTGCAGTTTTGTCTTCTCATATGCCTTTTACATCATCAGAACCGATGAAGCATTTTATGGGAGAAAAGAGAAAAAACAGCAAATCAGGGAGTATTCCCCTAGGCTGGTGAGTACGTGTGGTGTGATAAAATACTGTTATTAACCTCAACTGGAGGCAAATAATGAATGGAATCAGAGTAGAAAAAAAAGTCCATGCAAACAAATCCCAACCACTTGGAAAAATACCTTGAACGTAAAAGCAAGAAAGTGGCAGTTGGTGCATGAGGTTTTGTGTCTAATGGTCCAAAATACTGCTGAGCATTGAACAAAGTTTTGTATGCAATTACTTCTCTATAGTAAATATAACACAACACAGCAAAGCATTACGACGAAGGTTTTTACAGCGTGTAACAAATTGATTATTTACATGTATGTTCTCGCTGGCTGGCTGTGGTTGTTTCTGGAGAGCAGGCAGCTGCAGGAAGACTGTCCAGGAGAGGTGCTTATGGGATGCTGTAATGGTTTTTGGCTGAGCATGTATAATTAATTTAATCTTAAATCAATTTACAGTATCAATAATGGAGCACCTCTTAATGGACTTCTGACTGGTCAGGTGTCAAGGCAGATTGCGCAGCGTGGAGAGAAAGGAGAGGAACTACTTCCTTTGTTGCGTAAGCTCGTTGCAGAGCATGAATAAATCATTCTCTCTTGCTGGCAACTGTTTCATACTGCTCTAAGATTTCCGAAATCAACTTCCTTCTAATTTAACATATGCTTGCAGTTTAAAAGCAGCCTCATCCTCTCAAGAAAAAGCACCTAATTTGTGCGCTGCGTTTAACTTTTAATAAAAGAGCATGCTTATGAACTCTGAAAAAGAGAAATAGCTGAGAATGGAAGTTATACTTTCTGCCGAGTCTGAGACGAGCAGCTACCCGGAGAAACTGTCGGGAGTTAACTGCCTCTCCAAAACACTGAGCCCCTGCAGTGCTGCTTTGAGCTTTTTCTTTAACTGTATGAACTGGTTTCTGTTATAAAGGTACCGGGTAAGGTCTTTCTTCACTAGCATTCAAATATTGCCTCATATTTTTGATCTGATTTTCACCTACTCTCTTCTGGGAATTTTCATACATTTCTGCTCTGGGATGATGCTATTAATAATGCTGCTGTGTGCTCTTACTGCTCTTCCCCTGCACTGAACGCTGCGTTTCTTCATTTCTGAGACAACATGGAGAGTTTTAGCACAGTTGCATCCATGAAAATCAACCACAGCTATACTGGTAAAGCTCTTCATAATACTTCAAAACTGTAATTTTCTCATGAGTCTGGATAGCAAATTTTCTGTGGCACTGGAATATGGATGAAACCAAGATAATCTGTTTAGCAAAATAATTTATATCCTTTATTAATCTTCTGTGGTGCATGCATCACCATGCTTCACCTTTGAAAGGTGCTGAGGACTTTGCTATGAGAAAAAGCTGGTAAATTTAGGGACAGCTGAGGATTTCAAAACTAAATGTTTATTTGCCCTGTTCCCACTGGGAAATTCTGCACTGTGCTTGGCATTTTGGCCATGTTGAAGGCTACAGTCACCTTTGCTGTTTAAAGATTCCCCTAAATCTAACAAGAAAAAGATTGATTTTGATTCCTCCTCAGAAAGCCGCTGCTTGTGTTATTAACAAAAGAAGAACACCTCCCCCCCCCCCCCCCCCAAATTCCCATGTTATTCCACAACAGGAAATACTGTTTTCTGAATAATCAGAATCCCAATTCAGTGTATTTTTAAGCAGATATAGTAGTTCTCTTGTGTTCAAATCTACAGGATTGATCAAGGCTGCCTGGAGAGTGAGTACCTCTGTGTGTCGACAGCTCAGTGCTGCCCTGCTACTGACTTTTTCTTTTTTTGTTTCTTTCTCTTCTTGTTTTCCTTAAATGTGGGCCACCTTCCTTATAATGAATGTCTCCGCACCCAGTCATGCCTCCGTGGCAGCATCAGGAAAAAAAACAGACAGATGTTACCATTTGCCTGGGTAAGATAAATAATGATTAGGTGGTGGGTTTCTCATCTGAAGACGGATTGGGCAATGGAAGCCATTCTCTCTGAAATTTCTCTTTTCAGGTGGCTGAGAAGCAATTTCAAGCAACAGGGAAGTTCTGGCCCGGTAGCGTTCATCACTTCGTTTCTAGTAGAGAAATTAGTCATGACGTAAGTAAATAATGGAGAGAGTGTAAAAGGCAGAGTGATGCAGCATTTTTCTCCATCTTTTGATTGCTGCGTTGCAAAAGCTATTGCCATGGAGAAGTGCAATCTGCAGCATGGCAGCTTTCTCTGCAAAAAGATGGCAGGGTGATTAGGCAGGAGATCACCTTCTGTGAATGCCTGCCTGGTTTTATAACCAGAATACCCTCCTGATTTTATAAACAAATCTTTTAGCAGCTTCTAAAAGACTTTCCCCTGCAATCACCCACGCTCCTACACCGCTGCTGAAGGAGGTTTTCTTTTCTACTCCCTTCTGGTTTCGTACAGACTGGAAAGTCCAGAAGTGCAAAACAACTGTGAAATTGGTAGCACATGCCACATCTCCAGGACTGAATGGCTGGGAAGGTGTAACTTAATTTCCAATCCAATTTTGCAGATAAAAGTGGTGGAGGTGCACTGTGTAGGTGTTCAAGGTTCAGGGTCCTCTCTGAGTCAAGCTCATTGTAAACTCAAAATTATTAAACCAGTGCATTGCCCTTATTGAGGGGTCTCCCCCAAGTAGTATGTCCAAAATTTCCCGTGTTCTTTTGAGGTACTAATAAATTACTCTTAATATACGTTGAATTGTTCTTCCATGTATGTTGTTTGTTGCTTATATTAATGGAAAGTACATTCTCTGCTTACCATAACTGCTACCAACGCAGGTGTCATAGGAGGAGAGAGCGAAATAACACAAAAATCCTGGGGATTTCAGCTTGAGGATATTGAATTTTATATAAGTATGGGGTTTCTTTTTGGTCTGGATTACAGCTATCACTTTACAAAAGATATATTAGAAAGGATATATTATAAAACCCTTCTTTTGGTCTGTGCACAGACCTGGATAGAGGTTTGTGGCTGTGTCTGAGATCTGTGCCTCTCATGCACCTTTTCAGTTTAGCTTCCATTTCAAGGCCATGGAAAAATTACTTTTGCTGCTCCTTCCATTTCGTATTCATTCACCATTTCCATATGATATCTACGCAGAGTCGTGTCATGTGTTATGCAGCTCAGCCACATGGAAAGCTGCCGATGTTAAAAATCACTTTTTTTCTCGGAACCAGAAACTAGGAGCTGTTTCTTATCACGCTTCAAGAAAGCGAAAAGTAGCACTGGCTCAAAATCTGTGGGTTTTAGTTTTCCCATTCCTCATATGTCTCTGAGATTTCTGAAAGTTTTCTTGCTCATATTGGATTGAAAGCATGAGCTTTTGAAGATTTCCTTGGAAAAGCAAACCAAAAATGGTGTTTGATGTAAAGCCAATGACATGTATTGTGAGGTCACAGAAACATGCTTCTGTAAACTGATTCTTTTTTGGTTTAGCACTAGTCAGCCTGGATATAAGGAGTTGTATGACACTGGGGGCCAAATGGTGAAAGTCTGGCCTGGATTCGGCTTTTTCGTTTTTCTGTCGTGTCCTGGAGTTCAGCAGAACTGACTGCTAGGAGTCGGTTCAAGGAACGCGCAGGAGGCTTTGGCTCACCGCGGTCTGCAGCCGGTGGCTGCACGGGTGACACCAAAGGGCTCGATCCCAGAGTTAATAAAGACCCAGACATTTACTGATTTATCTCCGCCGCCCTCACTGATAAGCAGGTCTCTTTTTGAGCCATGTGAACTCCCGCTGAGACAGAAAGTGATTGTGGCTGAATGCACTTGTGACCCCTAAACATGACAGTTTGGGAGATTTTTTTTTTTCAGTTAATGGGTTTGTTTTTTTTCCCAGCTGACTGGCTGTTTGTCATATAAGCCTGATCCTGGGTCCCTCGCCGCTCTCTTGCATGAACTGCAGGATGGTGCTTTCTCCAGAGAGGTGAAAAAAGGGGCAGTGGCTCAGGGAGGAGTTTGGGTACGTGTAGAGCAGCATCGTCACCGCCCGTGTGTGGCGTTTCCAGCTCCCAGTTGTGCCGATGTGGGGATGCACACGTGGTATTCTCCTCATTTGTACGGTATCTGGAGGAGCAAGTCTCCACCCAGCCTTCTGCTTCAGCAGGAAAGTTTATCCTAACAGGTCTCTGAGGTGAGTTGTCAGGGTGATGCTTTAGAGACCTGCAATAATTTGACTTTATCTTCTCAGAGCTGACACCGAATATATGGAAATGACTCACTTCAGAAAGCCCATTATTTCTTAACTGCAGGACATGCGAGTGCCTAGCTTCAGGCAGTCCCCGGTGGGTTACGGGAGGGTGCAGCTGGAGGAAGGTTTTCTTTTGACCTGCAGCAGTGGCAGAGCGACCGCCAGAGCGGGGCTGGGGCATCTGCCCAGCTCCAGCCCCCAGCCCAGCCTGGGGCAATGGGGCCACTCAGATGGTGCCGGTGTCACAGCGAGACCGACTGCCTCGGTGCGGGGCGCGCTGCCAGGAAGGGGTCTGCTCCAAAAACAGGTCGGAGATAAGCCCGGGGATGGCTGCAGCTGGGGCGAGCCGTGGTGCTGTATTTTGCCATCTCAGTAAAGCCTGTAGGCTGACTGGGAGTTTTAAGGGAAAGGCACTTCTCCCCTTCTGAAGAGGCAAAGGGAATGAAGATAGGGAGTAGCGACGACAAAAAATGGGTGGTTAGTGTTCTTCATAAGTTTCCAACAAGCCCAGCTTCTCCCTGCTTCGCCCCGCTCTGGGATTCCAGTTCTGCATTTACAGCTGAGATTGCCACCGAGGAGGAGGGGGGCTGTCCTGTGCCAAGAGCGCGGGCTGGCAGCACCCAGGCGCTTGCTTTCCAAAACAGAAGATTTCTTACTCTGCCATGTGGGAATTCAGTTCTTCCAGAGCGCTCGCTCTGATGTCTGTTTCTTCCCCGAATTATCTGGTGGTTTTTGAGGCTGGCACCCCATGTGAAGCAGGCTGGATTATACTTACAGATCAGTGCTGCTGTGATACCACAGCATGGTGACAAAATGCTCTGCAAAATACAGAGAAGCAAAGACAGAAGATGTAGGGGAAAAATAGACATTTACATTTTTTACTTGGAGGAGTAAAATAAACATGGGAACATTTCCCAGGAGAAGAACTTGTTATGGTATATATGTAAAACTGCAGAGGGTTGCATGTATGGTATTTGCAGACACATGTCACTCTCAGCCATGAGCTAGTCTTCTGGGATGCTGCCTTTCTGTGCAGACTGCATGAAGCACACCAGGCTAATTTGTCCTAAATTGGCAAATTATTTAAGCTTTCTCTAACATTTTATGGTCAAGAAAGATCAAACCATGGGGAAACAGTCTTCAGTTGGTTGATTATTTTTTTGCTGATATTTCAACCACAGATATAACATCCCTGAGTTTACTTAAAAAGCCATTTATGATGTTTCTACTGAAAAATTTAAGCCAGCTTTACTGAGCAGGAGTGGTTAACAGTTTCTTTAAGGTGTCGGCGTTGCCAAGGCAACACAATGTGGATGGGGTGGAGATCTGGTCCATACCTTCCAGGGTAAACTCCTGTGCTGTAGGACTCTGCGCTCAGACATGCCTTACTGTAGTCTTCATTTTATTCTGTTGCAGCTACAGTGCTTAAGTACAGTTATTTAATAAAGAGAATGAGAATAATAAATTGGGAAAGGTTAAATTTGATGAACTGTGGGATGTTTGCTACCTTTGGTATTGAACTGATGAGCGTGTTGCAGGTACTTATTGGTAAGAAACTTGAAGAATCAGTGCATTTTAATACAAAGCACATTTCCATCTCTTCACAGCAATTATTTGATTAGCATTGTTTATCTTGGATTCAGAAATTGGAGTGCAAATAATAATTCAGACATTGAGTTCAAACAGTTGATGCAGATGAGTATGAATAAGGTCTAAGAGCAGAGGCATGGAGGGAGAAGGTGGAGGAGAAGTAAGGGAGTCCAGCACCTGGCGTGGGGGGAATTCAAGGCCATGCAGTACTGTCTTTTTGTCACCTCATCTCCCAGGTACCGAGTAAGATTTCATAATGTGGAGATCTTCATGCATATGGCCAACAAGAAGGACAACAAAGCTATTAGTAGGAGCTTAACATGTTACTACTGCCTCCTTACAGCAGACTGAATCGTGAGGCATTTCCACATGGCAAATAAATCTAGCAGCAGTATTTGATTTTTACTGACTTTGGTTGGATACCCAGCAAAGGTCCTTATGCCTTCTGTTAATAATTTGTCTGGGTGCCCAGGCTCTACTAAAGGTATTTGGAACAAGTATCTGTAACTTCAAATCAGGAAAAAAACCCCACTTTTTACTAGAATCATCTCTGCATTTATACCGATAAATGCCCACTTCTAAACTGGTGATTACATATTGTTTTTCACACTGTGCTCTCATACACTAGATTTTCTTCACATAAAAATGTGGCTTATGTTGTTCTGATTACGCTTCCATAAACATCCCCTTGGAGCTGATTATTGAGCAACTGGGCTTTTCGTTTTACATATGGTTAAAAAATGAGGCCATAAATTTTTGAAAAAAATTCATGTTAGTGACCTGATTTCAACTCCTTTGGAACTTTCTGAAACACTCTGGAGCCGGGTGCTGGCGTACGTGGGGTAGTCGTGACTCTGCATCTGATCAAACGTGTGTTCCCTGCACTGCACATCCCTCCCAGTCCATTCACGAGCTCAAAGCTGCTGAAGTGCCATAGGCTGGTGAAGGTGGTGATCTATTTGCTCCATTCTTCAAGGCACAAACATAATGAAGTTGCTGGGTTTGACATCCTTTGGTACCTACTTTCGTGATGTTATTAAAACTGCTGGGACCAGCTCTTGGGAAGTGGAGTTCTGTTGGCTAGGATCACAGCTGGGAAGAGCAGCAGTTTTTCCGGTGAGGGGATCTGTCGTTGAAACCATTGAAGTGTGCTTGTTGCTGGGAGGTGAGAGGAACACAACCACCCTGTCGTGGTTTGGTTATCCCCAAAAGCAATAAAATATGTTGTTAACATGCCAAAAGGGTAATTGTCCCCTGTACACATTCCCGATCTGCTTAATCAGGCAGACATCATAAAGGCAAGAGTTATCGGGAATCAAATCCTTAGGCACATGATGCCGTCACAGGAATTTACCCTGTGTCATATACTGTTCATAGTTACACTTTTTAACTCTGTGAAGTGGAGCTGTGCTATAGAGGAAAGATGATTTTATGCTAAAAAGAAACGTCATTGGGCCCTAGTCTGTTCTTGACCGTGCTTAGACTGACTGTGGAATTTAGATTAGTTCTTTAAACTCTTATTTTAAAAGGTAGAATAATAATTCTGAATTTAGGGGAATGTTGTAAGTAGTAATTAATTTCTATTTCCAAAACATTTTTGCATCTTCAGAGGGCTTTTCCTTAAAATTTTGTATCCTTACTCATTTTTATTGCATAAGCAATACAGAGAATAATACCAAACGTTATTTATTAATGCCTTTTCACATAAAAAAAGTAAATTCACTTGCACACTTGCAACATTTTTTGTTCGTTTCCCTCAAACCTGCAGACAGGTGTTTTTGTTTGTAAAAGCTAAAGGCTTAAATGTGTCTAGTGTCACTAGCGTTATTAAACTTATCTGTACCTGAATGCCAAATAAGCACTATCATAGAGGTATGCGTTCAGAAACCAGGTCTCCAACACTTCTCAAAATCAGACTGGGATAAGGTACTCTGAGTTAGATGGCAAACAACTAGCAATGCCTCAGAAGGCAATGCCTCGTGCTGTTGGCAGCAGCGCATCCCTCCCGGTGGGGCCGTGCCGGGAGCCTCCGGCCGCCCACCCTCATCCCGCAGGCAGGAACGCCGGAGGCCGGGGACGCATTACCCAGCCCGTCCCATGTCACAGCACTTATCAGTGCACAATGCACCCAACTCAGGTATTTTCAAACTGTTGAGTAGATAGTGAAATGTTTTGGTCATTAGGCAGGCAGTAAAGTGAAATTTAACATCCAGCTCTGGATAATTGAAGAGCATAAAAGATCAAGTGCACTTAATTTAATTACTTCAAATGACCCTTTCGTATCCGTTGAAGAATGCCTCTCAAACTGTACCCTAAACTGCTCTAAATAAAGAGGAGCAAGGTGAAAGAAAGTCAAGAAGATTAGCCACAAAAAAAGCTGTGTTTAATATTTCAGAAAGGGGAAAAAAATGATGAAGAAGGGAAAACTGCAGATGGTAGGAGAAAATACACCAAAGTGTCTCTCTTTCTGTGTTTTTTCCTGGTTTGGTTTGCTCTTATACCTTGAAACAAAATGTTTTGTCAGTCTTGTCATTTTGGTGCTGTTTCATGGCACCATTAGCTAAGTTTGAAAGAAATCTTTGAACTGGTATTGTAGTGAAAATTCAGCAAAGTTACAACTTACAATCATGCTTGGTTCATATTCTCCAGCGTGTTCTTCATCTTTGCTTGTTGTCTGAAGTAGGTACAGGCTTGTAAAAAACCCTCACAGAACAGCATGTATAAAGACTTGTTATCAAGATGGCTTTTATTTAATCCTCATGACAATTTCTTGTTGGAAAGAAACAAAACATCACCTTAAATAATTACTGGAGAAAAGAAAAATTTCAATTAACTGTAAAGTACCCACTTTTTGGGATGCAGTCTTAAGCTCCAATGTGTAAAACTTAGAAATGGTGGATGTTAAGATTAATCTTGGTGAAAAAAGATTATGGCAGATATCTTCATCCTGTTGCCCCCTCAAACAGGCATAAGTTATTGATGGTAGTCTTTGCTGTGTTTTTTATTTTATTTAATAAAAACACATCATTGAAGTCTAAATGAGATAAAGCAGAATCACTCAGATAAATGACTTTCTTACAGACTCGCTTTTCACTTGAGGTCTGAATAAGAACTGGTCTCTGCCAGGAGGAAGTGTTTTTTGTGTGAAGATACAGGGTGAAAAATATTGTCATTTGTATAACTCCATAGGGAGTTAGTTGGATATATTTGTAGTACATTATCCTTTATAAAAAATATATACATATTTATATGCAGTCATGCTAACAGCAACTCAATGGAAAAAAAACAGAGTTCGGTATAAGCAAACGGTAAGTGTTTTACCTGGTAATATTTTCCTTTCTTAAAAACTTAATGTAGTTTGCAGTAAGGTTTCCTTAGCTGACTGCTCATACAATCAAGACATGCAAGTAAACATGAGTATTCTCTAAAATCACCAGAGCAATAGCTTCCTGCTCCTTGGTGGTAAACCTTTACCCACGTAAGTATTAGGTGAACAAGTCCCCTGGGTATTTATGGGAATGGGGCACAGGACCAGAAATTAGGCACTTAAAAATACCTTTGGCCCTCTTGGGATGCAGGTCACATTTCAGGTTATTTTGATTAGCAGATCTTAGAGCAGCAGAAGGTGCTCAAGCAGTGATGTCCTAAGGACGAGTGTAGGAATTCCAAAGAATAATTTCTCTTTGCAGGTCAGACTTCTGGATTATTTGAAAAGGCTTACAATAATAATACCAATGCAATGTATACCTCAAACATAACTTTGAGTAAGAAATTGTCTTTTGATCAATGTATTTAACTAGTTCAGTAGAAAAGATGACTACTGGACGGAATATGGCTTTTTTGGAGTACAGTGGTGCCTTTTTGAGTCTCCTCAATGAAATGGGATCTGTTGTTCTCTTCTAAGTACTACTGACAATGTCGATATAACCAAGTGTGCTTTGACAGGGAACATTGTCTCATCTCATATATTAACCATATACTGGAAGATGACAGAATACAGCATTCTCTAAACACCGCAATCAATAAGCGTTCAGGGGCACAATGTTTTTGGTACTCAGCGAGAAGAGGACACCTTCATCAAGCAGGCTTTCTGAAAGACATAAATGGAGATGTAAGACAGTACAGCCCTTTCAAGAGATATGCCTATCAATTCATCTCAAGAGAAGTCAAATGTATTAAACACAAAATGTGATCTGGGAGAGACAAAGACTCAACCCTGATTTCTTTACATATCTTCTTACTCTGACTGAGTGCCAGCAGTGCAATCTGGGCAGCGAGGGGATGCAACATTATTATACTCACCTTGAAGAACAGAGGTGATCCCATCCCTAGATGGAAAGAACTATTATATTGAAAAGTGGTGTTTGTGTGACATTTTCAGGACAGGAGAAGAATAGTAATTAAGAGATTTTTATGGAGTAGCACTCCTTATCTGCATATCTCCACGTGCCTTACAGAAGTGTAGAATATGTGTCATCACTTTCTGATAGAGAAATGGATTGGCAGAGCTGGGAAGGGCACTGGATGCCTTCAGCTGTGCTCTGTCTGCCTGCCGTGAAACAGCCGTGCAGCAGCCAAGCAGCAAACTATGGGGAATCATCTCCTGCCCAGACTTTTGCTGCCTGTTTTCTCCCAAGCACTGAGGAGGGCTCTGCCAGAGCAGGAGCAACGGGGATGCTGGTTGGAGCAGGGTCATGGCCATACACACAGTATAAGCAGGAGAGTAGTAAAGAGACCCACGAGGTACTAGAGTATGCTCAGTCCTGTTTTGTCAGTGATAGAGGGCCAATGGATAGCTACTTTTCTTTTTTTGTTTGTTTGTTTTTCACTCCTCTCCCCTCCTCTCCCAGTGCACGAGAACTGGTAATAATAAAAGTGAAATCTGACGGACCTTCATCCTTCTACATAACCTTTGTGATGAGAAAACTGGATAAAGGTCTGGGCTGCAAAGAGTATCAAGAGGACACACTCTTCATCTCCCTCCTCCTTTTGGAAGGTTCCCATGCTGTAGGTCATGTGATATCCTGCTTTACTTACTAAAAGAAAAAAGGTTAATGACCCTGATTGGCAAACGAGGGCCAAAGATCTAACACAAAAGATTCCCTCCTCTAGCGATGCCGGTTCGTAACCTGTTACACTTCCTTATCACCACTCACTGCATGGGAATATGGCAGTAAATTAACTCCCATCCAACCTTGCTTTATATCTAGCAAATCCAAATGACTACACTTGGCATAGCAAAACTCAACAGATGATTCAGTACGAGAGTCCCTAAAAAACCTTTGTCATGTCTGGAAAAGAATATTAGGGCACTGCCATGGGACAGTGGTGCAGCATGTCACTCAATACAGTGTGCCCTGAGGGTTTTCAGTTAATTACTGACTACCAATTCTGCATTCTCTTACACTGTCCTTGTCTCTGACTGATGAATGGAGTCTTTCTTAGACTAAATTATAAGAGGTGACAAGAAAATGCAAGCAGCAGCTAACGATTTCCCAAGCTTGGTCTTCTGCAGACACTGAAATGCTCTCTGATGAAAAGTTTCAGGACCTGCCTAGCCATTGCTGATAATGTGGACTGAAAGCAAAAGTCTCTACATCAAGACTGAAGAGGTTAAGGCTGCGGTGAGTTAACGTGCACTCTTGTCAAGAGGGTTGAGTGCCTAAGTTAAAGGCTGTAAGTTTGGACAACTTTTCTTGCCTCTGGCATTCACTGTAGGTCTATCAATTCTCAGTATCTAAAAACATGCTTTGGCTACCAAAATCTTTATGATTGAAGCCTTTTCTTCCAAAGAACTTGAGGTCCGAATGAAGTGAGATAAAATTGAATCATATTAATGCTGAAGAGTTAAAAGCAAAAGGAGCTTGTTTATCCCTAATAAATGTTAAGGTAAAGCTTAAAAGCCCAAGCAGATATTCAGACAAAGACATGGTTTGCTACAACAGTGAATGGTGACCCTTTCGACAATGTATGTCTTCATAAATAGGCAGTGGAGTGGTATATAAGCAAGTTGCACACAAATTCCTGCCCTAATTGAACTGTGCCAACACAAAGACTTCTGTGTGCACAATGTAATTGCCTGTGGCTGTGTGGGTGCTGTGGGTGCGTGCCCGTGGTAGCTGCCCTGTGGGTACAGTGCCCTGCTGCGGCACTGACCTCCTGCATGGCAGCACCGCCAGGTAGAGCGCAAACACCAGCTGTATGGTCTGGGTTGTTTGGACCCGGGTTTTTGCTTTAATATGATTTCTATTGCTTCTAATTATGCAGCAAAGATCAAATTGCACATCAGAAGAAATTAGAAACAGCTCCAGGAACTCTATTCTACAACATAGACTATATGCCCTGGAATATTGTGAAGCCACGGGGCTTTTGACTGAAGAGTAGTAGAAGAGCTGTAAAAGGTCAGGCTGAAGGTCTGTCTCTTGCAGTGTCCTGACTTGCAGAATGGTCATTAGGGAACATCAAAGGGAGAGGATGAGAATAAAGTGGTTCTTACTCAACTTCCACATTTTATATGTACACCTTTGCATTAGACATCCATTGGCACCCTTTTTTTTTTGCCAGGAGTTTGCCTACTTCTTTTCTGAACACATTTGTGCTTTGTGTTTTTTCAAAGCATTCTATGGCAATGAGTTCCAAAATACAATTACATGTGCTTCCTGTTGTTTGTTTTAGAACTGCCACTAGATAATTTAATTTTATGTTCCTTTTTCTTCTGTTACGTGAATGACTATTTTTTTCCTATTCACCCTTGATCTGCCATTCACAATTTTACAAACTTCATCGTAACCTCTCCCATTCTACATATAAAATGTTTATATACACCTCACATTTCTTTAGCATTTGATAAGCCATCAAATGTTAAAATAAGAAAAACATCCCCATAATCTATAGAAGCAAAAAAATCCACAGCTGAAGAATGGCTGGAGAGTTGCACGGACTCCAGCTATTTTGGCCAAATAGAGATCAGCCTCTGGGCAGATTTACACCTGCAATTACAGAAATAGATCTCCCCACATGCAGGCTGTTTGGAGAAATAAAAAGTAACTCTTGATCTTCCTCAGTAGTCAACCTGCTGTCCTTGCTTAGGTATAGGAGCTCGAAATACTTGTGTTTTATTTCCTTTGACACAGACACAGCGCTGTGGAAAGCTGCTGTAGGAAGAAATGGGCAGCACAAACTATGATTATAATGAAATAACTAATTGGACCAAATCTCTGGAGAGAGAAGTAAGGATTAGAGATAAGAGGAGCACAAATCTTTCTGTTTGTTCTTTTTAAATGAAAGACTACTATTGTTTAAATTTCTTCTTATTGGTATGCGAGTTAGAGCGTAGTGAAATTTTCTTCCTGCATTTTGTTCACAGAAGTTTAAAAGGGTGACCTTTCAAGTTGCTTAATGAATATACCAAATGCCTAAATATCAATCATTTATTTTAATAAAACATTGGTTCTGGTCTGTCTTGCCTTATGGAAAGAAGATTTTTTCAGCCTATTTGCTAGGCAGCTACTGGAGGCAATCAGCTGTTTCTAAGACTGCGTCCATGAATAGCACAGCTGGGCGTGCAGTTGCAATGCTGCAGTGTTCGGGAGCTGCTATGTCAGTAGAAAAAAGGGATCGACATGAAAATGTTTTCTTTGAAAATTAGGGTTATGGAAACCTGAGTGTGCATTTGTCTGTTCAGGTTATAATTTGGATAGGTGGGAAACTGCGTAGCCACCTGCAGAAGACTTCTAGCTTTAATTTTTTTCCCTAGTGTACAGTGCAAAACCAAAGACTTTTCAAGTATTTGGAAAGAGGGCAGGAGGAGAGACAACCTCAGCAAGGGTTTATTGCCTGGTAGGCAGGACGTTCAAGTCCGTGGTGGGAAGCCTATGCTCTCGTCCCTCATGCAAGCTGGGCACAGCAGACTGTATTGCTTAGTTTCTCTGAAAGTCTCCCTGGTTTTGATCAATACTTTCATCTAGTGGCTGAGAAAAAATTTCCAGTTGAAAATGTAGTTGAAACAGCTTTGCTCCCTAAGTGTTTCCTCTATAATAAATCAGCCTTTTGAGGGAGGAAAAAATTATATTGCGGTTTCTTTGCTGGTGCTATTCTAAGTTCCTCAGAGGTGAGACTTTTTTGTGTCCGTACAGCCCAGATACAGCAGGGCTCTGCTCCTTCTGCCACTGTGGAGGTGTCTGCCTGTGATCTGCTGCAGGACCAATTAATAAACCAACAGAAGTTATTTAAATGTGATTTTTTTTTTTTTTTTGTGATTCTTTTTTTTTCTTTTTTTAAATAACCATGATATTGTAAGCTCCATCCAGCTACATACAGTACAGGTGATGAATAGCATTCCCATTGCAAGTTAGTGTTTTTTAAGTGCAATGGAAGTAAGAAAAAATACACTCAGAATGCCCAGGTTCAGAGCATTTTGGCCCATCTCCCAAGCAAGGGGAGCTGGTTGCTCCTTAATTACAGACAGGGAGAAAACCAGATCTTTTTTCAGCCCACTGGAAGTTTGAGATTCCCGGTGTTCACATGGAGAAATGGTTTTAGGCAAGGGTGGGTCAGTAGGTCCTGGCTTTTGATGTCCTGCTGGGACAATGCGGCAGGTGAATTGCCATAACGCAATTGTGTTTACTTGCACGGATCTAGAACTGTCAGTAAAACTGGAAATGTAGTCAACATATAAAATAAGAAAACCCAAGCAAAAAAGATACCAATTATTACTGCTCCTTTCCAGTGGTCACTTCAGGTCTTTGTAACCTCTGAGCCAGAAGAGTTGGGAACAGCCGAAAAGCATTCTGCTGCTTGACGGCTGCTCGCTCCCTGTTCCGGGAAGTTGTCTGCTTTCTGGAGCCAGAGATGTTCTACTCACAGTCTATGGCATGCTATTTCTGCTTACCAACAACAGTATTTTAATGAAGTGAAGATTTGCCCCAGAAAGCTGGGGCTCTCAATTCAGGGGAACTTTTGTTCCATTGCAGCTCTGAGCACGTGTTTGGAGACAGCAGAAAGGCAAGGGGAGTGTGTGGAAGTTTAGCTTGTTTACAGTATAGCTTTACATAAAGTATAGCTCCATATGTGAGCTGCAGCTATGAATTTACACAGCAAACTGCATGCACATCACGCATCATAACAGTCTCTTAGAGAGGCCACACGTGGCATTAATAAATGGTATTAGACTTGGGATGCGGTACTTTGATCAGCTGTTCCCCCGCCCCCCCAGAGCTAGTCTTAGGATTGTCATGTTACGGATGTGTTAAATGCACATAAACACACCATCAAACGCACTGCAAATGCAGACAGTTTTCTATGTCCTGGAGTAAATCCAGTTTGACAGAAAAAGAGATTTGTCACAGGGTCTAGACAATCTTACCCCTGAATTACAGCTTTGTATATAATGTGAAATGCAGAAATGCACTAATTCACATCGGCAGTCCCGCTTACCCTCTGAGCTACTGCTGTGAGGAATATTAACAGATTGCTGAAGTACTTCAGCTTCAGAGGATGAAATGGTTGAACCCCCCTGATCACACAGAGTATATCTCTGGTTACCAACCAGAGAAACGTACTTCAAACAAAAATGTATATTTCTTCTGAAGGGAAGAAAGCCTAGGCGGTAGACAAGTGAAAGCTAGTCTTTACTTATTTCTGAAAAATAAAATAGCCTATTTGTACATTGATTTACCAAGCTTATCCCAACCATCTTCCAGCCAGGATTCACAATCCTCTCTCTTCATTTCTCTACATGCTACAGCACACAGATGTGGCTTTCATAGTGGAAATCAATACAACTGCAGGATGCCTCTGGTGCTAGTACAGTCCATGGCTTCTTTGATTAAACTCTACTAAAGCATAATTATCTGGAATGCCTTGCTATTTCCTTGGCAATGCTCACGCAGCTTTCAACCAGGAAGCATTTTATCAGGGCATTAGAGCGCCACACAACACATGCTGGAGAGAGAAAATCGCCCTCCTCAGGACAAGAAAACACTTGCATAACACACAGCTTTAGTAGGCGGTAGGAAAGTAGCCACGTATTTGTTTGTGCACCTAGCTTTGTGGGCAGACCTCGGCTTCATTTGCGTTTGGGTGTTGCTACCAGAGATCACATTTACGGGTTTTGCTGGTGATTCTGCACAGCCCCATGGGGGCAGTAGCAAGGGGTGACCTGAACTGCTAGAAAATCCCAGTTTCTTTTAAGGAGAGAAGCTGCTGGCGCTGTGCAGGGGCAGGCTGCACCCCGCCTCGGTCGGAGATGCTGTGGTCCTGGCCCGGGTGCTGAGCATCCCCTCCTCAGCCCTGCCCAGCGATCCCGGGCGCAGGCGGGCGCTGCCGCCCCGGGAGGGCAGCTCAGGTACCCCAGCACCTGCTCCATTTGTCCCTGCGGTTCGTGCAATATGGTCATAGTAACAAAACAATTTTCAATGTGATGTTATCCTCTGGCAATCCATGGCTCAGGCATTCTCCAAACAGGGAACAGAAGGAGAACTGTCATGTTAACATTTTAGCTGACTCCAACCTCCTCCTTTTTTCTTTTTTTCCAAGTCTGTGTATAAAATCCGCCTCTTCTTCCCTACGCTGCCAGATGAAACTGCTGTACAACACTTCTCGTAGTATGTGAAAACCCCTGCTTTTCCCAGGCAGGGTTTGAGTCACCAAATGCCAGTGTAAAACCCAAGACAACGGGTGAGTCAGGATGATCACTGTGGGCTTCAAAAGAGGTGTTTAAATCCTACGACGCTGCGCCAAATGAAAATTGTTATTTTGAAAGATTTATATCTCTGCAAAGTGGGCCTATGCTGGCCAGATGCCAGCAACTACATTTCAATCCCCTTTTCCTTTTTTGATGATAGGTACAATTGGAGCTTAAGAACTGACTTTTTTGGTGACAAAGGGTTAAAGCTTTATTAGTGGATATGGGAGGAAATATTTCCATACGGGCAAATTTCTGCAGTTACAGAGAGCAGCGAGCAGGATTTGCTGTTACCCTATGTCATACTGCTTTTATCCAGAATACGTAATGCCCATGTCCTCTGCTCTTAAAGGTTTCGCAGACCTGCCCTGGAAGGGCACCGGAGGAGGGATCCCCTCCTTGGCCCCTCGCCTCACCGCGGTGCCACGTGCTCGGCTGACCATCTGGGCGGTCACACAGACCGTGGCCGTGGCCGGGTGCTTCTCTGGTGGTGGCACCAGCTCCCATGTCCATATCGTCCGTTCCAATAAGTGATTCTCCAGAGATCGTTTTTTTTCTCCACCACAAAGCTCTTTTGTTGTTTGTTGTTCTTTTTCTTGGATGAACTTCCCAGCCATCGATGGCCACCTGATGAATGGCTGAATGTTGTGGTGTCTCTAATCACTTGGGGTCACTTGGGAGAAAGAGAAGATAGCTGCCAGCACTTCTCCAGAGGCCAGTAATGCCTCATTGAAAGCTAAGATGGGAAGATACGATAGACAAGCTCAAAACCACTCTGTTTCCAAGCAATGAAGATATTCTTGGGCTCACTCGTATTGCCAATTAAAGAAGGGAATCTAAAAGAGCTGTCCTTTGGACTAGCAATCAGCCAGCACAATTCTGGCAAAAATAATGCAAAGCAGCTTGCAGCAGAGGAGGAGGCTCAGTGCCCAGCTAGAGAAAGGCGGGAGCTGATGGTTTCCCAGCTGGAGCACCTGGGTGAGACCCTGCAACCCAGTGTTCGGGCTCCCTCCCAAAGAGCTGCTGCCCAGCAGCGGCACTGGCCATGCAGAGCGGCTCTCGCTGGGCTCAGGGGGATGTGCCCCCAGCTCCGCTCCCCGCTGTCCGCAGCAGGGCAGAATCTCAAAAATGGAGCAAAGGAATTCAGGTTTTGCTGGTTTGTTGGATATACGTGCTTCCCTTGTCTGTGACCAGCCTGGGGGCACGCACGTCGGAGCATTGCATCAGCCCCGGTCCTGTATCCATCAGCTTTTCTCCATCATTTCCCCAGCGTCAGAGGAAACACTGCTTCACTCTAATGCAGGTGGCAGACACCGATGGAAGATGTGGCTTTATTTTTCAACTTCTGCTGTGGGCCTGCAGTGTTTCTTCAGAGTTTGGGAAAAAAATATATTGCTTTGGTTTTATTCTGTGAAGCTTTAAAGCAATTCAGCACTACAGTTCAGAACCTACACTGCAGCTTCTGCAGTCTGGAACCCCCAAATATGATTAATGAGAAGTCTTAATGATAAGCCATAGCAGCCTGCTCATTTTTCTACCCTTTGTTACTGAAAAAGGGTATAAACAATTCTGTAACCAGCAAAATGAAATAGTGGCCTTTTGCATCTTGTATCTTACTGTACGAAATGTGCAGGGATTTCTTTCCTGCTGAGCTTCACTCATTTATTGTGGACACTTGCTAAGTTGGCTTTCCAAAATCTTAGTGTCCTGGCGACACAGGGACCTAAAGCCAAGAACCAAACCTTGTCGGCTCACTTAAGGCTGCTGGAAGAAAATTTGTAGTGCTGATTTTGCCTTTGCAGGTTTTTTTCAGATGACCAACAAGGTTGGAAATACTAAACAATAAATATATAGTGAAAGACTGGCTTGCTAAAGATTTGGCTTTTGTAATCTGCAATGTACCGACGATTAAAGTGCTAATAATAGCTCATGAAGTTTGAGGTTTGCTTGGGTTACGCCTCTTTCTTTTTGATCAGACAAGCAATTGCACATGGACAATTTAGCCAACATAGATTTATTGTCTAACAAGGCCACAGCCTCCCCCAGGGTCCATGCGTAGCCTCCTGTGAATGGATTAAATACTCCAGCCATTTTACTACTCAGTTTGATCAGCGCATTGCACCCTCCTGTGTTCCTTACAATTGAAGAAAACAAAACCAGCCAAGCACCACAAAAAAAGCACAGAGAAGTACTTTGCATCCCAACTGGTTGCCAATGCAGTCATGTTTGTGTCCTTTGCTAGTTGTGTTTGCAAACATTTCCCAGGGCATATTTTTTTTTTAAAGTTGTTTTTCACACAAGTGTTTTGGGAGTAGTTTTCTTTGTAGCAGGAGCTGTATTTGTATATGAATACTGGAATTTGTACACAAATAAGGCTGTCTCTACTCCATCTGTTATGAAACATGCCATAAAAACAGCAAATAGAGAATACTGTGCAATTTATACTATGGACACATATCCTCTCTGGCTACAGCTGTGCTGGGGGTGAGCTTTCTGCCCATTCCCAGCTGCTGATCATCATCTCAATCTGCCGGCAGAGCTGCGTGTGATCACTCCCTAATCCCTTTCATCCAGAATGAACCTATTAAGCAAAGAGCTACCCTTTAAATGGCTCGAAGCAACCAGGCTTCTTTGATGCCTGAGCAGCTCTGTGGATAGATCTGGGCAAGAAACTGCAAAGAAGATAAGCAGGTAGGATTGCACTGAGGCTGGTTATCTCCTCAGCTGGGGTGATTGCAACTATAAAAGAGGGTTTGTATATATGCTAGGTGATGCTTGCACATCCAAAACTGTCAAAGAGAAAGACCAGAGGTTTGATGACAAGCTCTTCAGCAACCTATAATGAAAGTACATGCAGATAGTCAAGGTGAATCTGTAAGAAGAACTACTTATGAGAAGTGAGAAGTTAATACAATGTGTGATGTTGGAAGATATAACTAGTCCAGCTCAATAATCTGTAAGTCTTGTTTTGGAGAATATTTGTATGTTGTAAGTGATAACTAAGCAAGATCTAAATAGGAGCCCTAGTTAATTAGGCAAGATAAAGTTAGCCATTCCAGTGTTCCTATGCTGCTTCCAGGGTGTGAGTGATGCTACTTGTTCAGCTAAGGCAGGTGGAGTAATTCCTCTGTGTGTGTTGCTGTGCAGTGTGGGTGCACCAGAGCCTGGTGGTGATGCTGAGGATTGTGCTCTGTCAGCAGGTGACGGCACTGCTGGCTACAAACTGCCCGAGGAGGTCTGTCAGTGCTCCTCTGCTTTTCCTTGTTTGGCTCAGGCTATTTACACTGCGTCAGCAGTCCTGTGCCTTTGGTGGTGTTCAGGGGTGTTTCTGCAGTGCTGGGGAGAGGTACTGCTGCAGATGGTCTCATTTTCTTCCATACCCACAGGCTTTATTAACACTTGAATTGTTTCTCTGGGTTAGGAAAGCATGCTCCGCTGATGGCATGTGTGTGCAAGGGTTTCGTTAGGTGAGTCCTATCAAGCTGTGACCAAGGCTGCATGTTAGCTTATCTAGAGTTTAGTAACTGCCAGTGGCATCGGTGCTGTTGTCTGCACTGGTTTGTGGAGGAAGACTCACCAGAAGGCGGTGTGGCCAGGGTGGTTAAAATTGTGATGTTTCTTGTGTGCAGTTTCAGGTGCCTCTGTGTTAAATGGTCTCCTGTAGTGCTGCTAGAGAGTGCTTAGACACTGCGGCATATCACTTGCATTAGGCTCTTGAGCTGAGCGGAGCGGCAGCTGGTTGGCTTCTTCCCTGTACTAACACAGGGTTGGGGGGATCCCCAACAGGGTATCCAGCTCACATACTGCACCACTAGTTAGTAAGCAAACCATCCTCCTTATCACACTGTTTCTCCTGAAATTCAGATTTTTTTTTTTGCCTTATTTGTAGTTGATGGATGTGATACACAGGTGGCGTAGTCAGCAGCATGAGGATGCTGTCCCCCTTAGGAGGCCTGCTCTCCAAACACAACCCAAACACGTTGTACCAGAGTTTCTGACTTTCTCCAGAATGTGCTTTTAGAAGCTCTTTCTGTTCTCTCCTCTTGACCTCAGCACTCAGCCTAGCATCATTTTAGGGAACATCAGGTTCCCTAAAATACCTATTTGGGGTATTCGATGCTTGAGTAGCTCCCTTCTTGACCTTTTCTCAACCTTTTTCTGATGGATGTTACAAAGGGAGAAATAGCCATTCCTCTTTTGCCCATTTCTCAACCTATAAACATAGCAAATAGCAACAAGCTCTCAGCTATTCTCTTTATAAGCCCTTGAGTACTAAAGTGAGCCCATGGATAACAGATTGAAAAGGCAACAATTAGGAGAGAAGAGAAACAAAGGGAATGTAAACAAGTCACTGCTGTGACAGCAAAAGCACCAAGTAAATGCATTAGGCAGATAGACACAGTAAGCACTAAGGCAATAGATGCTGGAGATTTCCTAATATTTTTTGGGATATAAGCTTAATAAACATCAGAAATCATCTTTAGCTACAAAGCCATAAGCCAGGTTTCTCCACTCTCAATGTTAGTTTTTCGGCATTGGAGCTTGATCCAGCTCCTTCTTTCACAGCAAGACAAACTCTCCTAATCCTTCCTTATAGCTCAGGAAAGGGAGTAATTTGTAGTATCTATACTTGTGAGGGTTTGCTTGTTTTGGTCTACATGCTTTCAAATACAGTTCTTTGCTCATCATAGATGGCCAGAGACAACTAAAGGAATGAGTCTTTACAGCAGCTAATTTCAGTGTCATTCCAGTTATCACTTGTTAACTTTCATATGGTCAAGTGAAAATCTTTGAAGTAGAACAGAGTAGTGTTTTACAGCTCTATGCAGTGGAAAAAGCTATAGGTAGCTGAAGCTACAGAAGAAGTTTAAACAGAAATGTTAATTTTCTTAGGGCAGTGCCCTTAACAGCATCTGCTACTACCTGCAAGTGTTCCTTGGGAATGCTAATGCCTGCAAGGTGATGATTTAGGTCTCCCTGAACAGCAGCTATTTCTAGTAGCCCAGTGTCCTAAGCATGATGCCCGCCCTGTTTCAAATACTGCATATACTTCAGCTTGCTTATCTAGGTAATATCCATATATCATAACAAATTTTGGAAAAATATGGTACTTGTTCACAAGTGGTGGGAGGGGGTGTGGGAACCCAGGACCACATGACTGATCTGCTCTTCCCCTCAGTGTTTGTAAAGCTCTGCTTGTGCTGCTGAAGCTCAACCTACAGATATTGCAAAGTAATTATGCGGTTTTGGAAACACAGGGAAATAATTTCTGTTCTTAGAACCCCCTTTTCACTGGCAAAGTGTTAGAGTTCATGAACGCAGACCACTAGACCAGAACAGACTTGGAGAAGGAAGGGACAGAGTCTGGTTTACTATGGCAAAAATATACTTTTTTCAGAGGTAAAATACTACACCACTGAAAGTCTTGGAAGTCTGTTTTTGCCACTTATATTGGAAGAGGCTTTGGTCATTTTAAAGGCTTACATGGGCAGCTTTCCAAAGGGTGGAAAAACAGCAGTACTGCAAAATGTCACACAGTTCTGGATACAGGTTTTCTAAACCCAGTATTTTGTTCAGAAGGCTTTGAGACACTAATTGGAAGCATTGCCCTAAGCGGGGAAGCAAAGAATTAGTTGCTTAAGAGAGTTTCCTTCATTAATTTTGCAGAAGTGCTGATGTTCAGAGGTCAGCCTCTGGAAGATTGGGTGTGGAGTCTCAAACCTGCACTGTGAGCATAACATCCTGGGTGGGTTAGGAATGAACAGTGGGTATCGCACAGCCATAGCCGGTAGCAGGGAATTATACATGAACAGGGTGCAGGGGATACGCGGTGAGGTGTGAACTGCTGATGTCGTGGAGGTTGCAAACTTAGCCAAGTTAAAGTAAAATTGCTCTTGAGTGAAACTCAGGCAGCATGTGTGAATCTTGCACTGCAAAAGAGCTACTGTCTGTCTTCACCATTTAAGTTAACACAAAAAATTCATTAAATTTTAATCTGTTCTTTCTCCCCTCCCCCTGCACTGTGCTCCCCCTGCTTTGTGCTTTTTATTCTGCAGTCAACAGAGACTGTAAGATATGCTTGGAGCCAATACTGATTAACATCTTGATTATTGACCAGGATGATGGGACAGAGTGTACCCTCAGTGAGCTTGCAGATAACGCTGCGGGGAGCAGCTGATAGACAAGATGGCTGTGCTGCTCTTTGAGGGGGACATGGACAGGCTGCAGAAATGGGCCAACAGGGACTTTGTGAAGTTCAGCAAAGTGAAATGCTGACTTCTGCACCTGGGGAAGACTGAACCCATGCACCAGTACATGCTGGGGGCCAACCAGCTGGAAGGCAGCTTTGCAGCAGGACCTGGGCATCCTGGTGGACACCAGGTTGAACAGGAGCCAGCAATGTGTTTTTGCTGCAAAAAGGTCAACGGCATCCTGGGCTGCATTAGCAATAGTTCTGCTGGCTGGTTGAGGGAGGTGGTTATTTTGTCTGAACATGACTGACATATTTTTACTCCGAGGGTGGTCGAACACTTGAATGAGTGCCCAGAAAGGGGTTGGGCTAGATGACCTCCAGAGCTCCTTGCCAACCTTGGCCATTCTCTGGCTCCCATGAGCTGCTAATGATGTTGGTGACCAACAAAGCAGAGGAGCATGTAGCTTGAGTTCCTCCACACTGAGCTCAGTGATTCAGGGGTGCCTTTAGTTTGTGGGCAATGAGAGTGCATGTGCTGTGACTCCATACGTGGAGAGTACTGAACACAACAATGCAAAACTGAGTATAGATATGGAAAAAGTGAAGGGAAATACTACTGTCCTATCCCTGGTTAACCAGTTGTCATCCAGCTGAAAGCAGATAGAGCCAAGAGTCCAGTGGAAATCATTCTAGGCAAGGACTGTTCTTTTGTTTTTATTTTGTACAGCACCAGTTAGTATATGAATAATGGGCATGTCATTATTCTAAAAAGAGCCCAACGGTTCTGCTAGGAAGACTAGGATTCATAACAGCCTTCAGATATTTTTCTCATTTTAGTCACAATACAAATGATACTTGAATTAATATTCATGTTGAAATGAAATCTGAGGGGCCCCTGGTAGTAAACCAGTAAACAATACAAGGAAAAAATGTTTTTTTATGGTAGCATAAAGATGCAAAACGAAGGTAGATTTGGAGCTTGTTTTCTTCTGTCACATCTCCCAAAAAAACAGAACTAGTTTTATGTATTTGTGTTTTATTTTGCCTTTGTCCAGGGACATTAATTATCCTCAAACAGCACAACTGGGTGACAGAGCAGTGAGTTGCCATGTGGAACGCAGAACAGTTAAGGCATCATAATGAAACCTATTAAAGTGAAAGCCATTTATAAAGCGATCAAAGGACTGGTTAGGCTGGGTAAATGCCTTACCTTGTACCAGAGCATAGTTAGCCATTTACCATATGGGACTAATGGAGCACAGGCTGTCTAATGTTGGAATGTGTTCAGATAATCCATTTACCAAAATGGGGAATATACACTGTACTGTCTGGGGATGTTTTATGCTGTGGAATAATGACATGGCCTTTGTTATCACGTTTGATGTCTTCCTCTCTCTGTTTTCCTCCTGAAATAGCAATATCACACCAGGAAGCAAAGCTTTCTTGTGCAGTAAGTATTGCTGTTTTATTTGAGCAACCTTGAGAATTACTGGGAAGTTACACCAACTGGCAAGCACTCCATACTTATGAACTATGTTGATGAGCACTACCCCTCCCATTCCTTTGTCTGTGTGAAAATGAGGGATGCACACAGATTAATTATGATTGAGCTCTGTTTGTACAGAGCAAATGCAGCTCTGAGTGGCTTTGCATGTGTTGTTGGAACAATAATGGTTAACAAGGAATGTGTTTTACAGCAATTAATACAAACTGAACAAGGATTATCCTTCCAGCTGGTCAGCAACTACCACAAAATACAATATGAAAGGTCATTATTACTATTAGGAATCTGGATTTTGCAGATAAGCATTTGTTGATTCTATCATCTTTACTTAGACTTTAATGACTAGTGCACCAGCTAATTGCTGTTGCAGCAGAGGTGCTTATTTATTCTGTTTTCTTTAGGTAGTTACGATGCACTCCTTCCTGTGATATCTGACCACCTTCTGGATGTGCAGTAAATGAGCCACTGGCCCATGGCCATCCTTTCCTTCAGCTGCCCAGAGGAGAAATTAACTCCTGAGTTTAAGTATTACTGCTTGTGTTCTGATGTTATACTAATGAAAACAAGGACAGGAGAAAAAAGTGATGGAGAAGGTTTGTCCTGCAGGAGGTTATCCTGTTTATCCTATACACTTATTTGGTTTAGGAAAGATAACCATATTTTTAGATTGGGAAAGATGACTGAGAGGAATAGGTGATTCCCTGTTTTACTGTCCCTACTTTGCCCTTAAGAGTTCCATTGTGATGGGAGACTGGACTAGGAACAAGTGTCCTGGGTTATGAAGCTGTCATTGGGATTCAGGTTACTTTGCTTATTCACCAAGTTAAGAACCGCTCTAAAAACTGAATTTTGCTTCTGCATTTGAGGTATTACTCCAGCACCTTGTTCTTTCTTTCCTTCATTTGGGAGCCAACTAACACACCCCCAGGGAAAAAATGAAAATAAGATTTGCAGTCTAGATGAATCCACCCATACAGCTAATAAAAGATCTGGTTGCTGCTTTTTAACTTGCTTAAAAAAAAGGAGAAAAAATTGGTAGGTACTAAAAGAGTTGATCATGTGGCCACATGTGAAATCTACTGAGCCCTTATGTAGGGGAAGCAAGTGCAAAGCAAATGAAGATGCTAGTACTTACATGATGCACTAATAGATACTTGACTGGGGGCAAAGCTTAGGACAGTACAATTTCTGCTCTACAGAAAAATGACTATAGGTTTCATGGGTACACTAAGCAGGCTTAGCCAAAAGCCACACTCGCCATTAATTCCAGCTCATAAACTCCAGCATTGCAGAAGGCTGTGCTATAGACAAATAGTAATGAAACAAAATGACTGTCAGAGTTCTTAAGAAACGTAGCGATGGCAAGAAAAGCACAAAACAGTTGTGACTGCCAGGAAATGATAAAGCATCAACATCAAGATGCATCACAGCACAAAAGTCAGTTACTCAATAACTTCTTCGGCACATGCAGCAAGTGACTAAATAGCCGGAGAAGTGGCACTCAAAAGGCATTCGTAGGAATGACTGTTAGTATTTCAGTGAACATCAATTTGTTCATATATTTACATTTAAAATGCTTTGCATGCTTTTGGGTACTGCTGGGATGGCAGTTATTTGATGCCGTGCAGGTGCTAGCTGTGCTGGTGCCGCGTGACGGCAGGCTGCATGGGACAGGGCTGTGGCAGGGCGGCTGGGGGCCCTGCCCTGCGCAGGGGGAGGCTGCGAGCTGGTCTGAAGGGCAGCGGGGTGCCAAGCTCTGCAGGAGGCCAGGGCACCCTGGGGCTGGAGATGCCATGGAGCGGGCAGGCACATCGTCTTCAACACTGCCTCTACCTCTGTCGTTGAAGCGCTTGGTGCCTGAGCCCGTTTGGTCTCTGCGCCGTCAATTTGGTCTTCAGCTGTGCTAGGGATGAGTGGGGCTGCAGGTCAGTGCCTAACCTTGCTCTTGCTGAAACAGAGACATTTTCCACTAGCTTTAATGTAAAACATCTGTGGTTTAAAAGTTCCTGAGTTTTATGGATATTGCTGATCAGGTTGTGCTGTAATATCTTGGTGAGTCAACACAACCAGGATTAACCCATGTGCTAGAAGAACCGTGGTGTGTTAGGATGGCCCTCCTGTGTGCACGTACATGCCCAAAGCAGCTCATCCAGCGTGGGTCTTATGCTGTCCTGTGTAGGCGTAACCCATGTCTTGGTTCCCAGGTCTTGGCTTCCAGACCAGGAGGCAAAAGCTCTGTGCCTCAGAAATGATGCCGACAGAATTCTGCAGTACGCGACCTTAAGCTGCCAAACAAAAGAGTGCGGTAAGGGACAGCAAGCACTTCTCTGAAATAGGAATGCCCCATTCACACCTCGGTGGACGAGGCCTCTGGCAGTTTGCTTTAGCAGTGACTCCTTTGCTGATCATGGCAGAATATTCTCACCGTTACCAGATGGGCAGGGAGTGTAACACCCTTTGAAGCCTGTTGTTCTTTAATACCTTGGTGTAATTCTATTGTAGCTAAATAGGGCAAGGAAAGGGTTGCTTCAGGAAGCTCAGTGCTTTCTTTCTAGGAAGGATAACTGTGATAGAGCGAGCTGTTTGACTGTCCTTTGCTCACTGGCAATATTGCTGTTGATCATGGATTATGTAAATATGACCAGTGAGAACCCCTTTGCCTTCTGTGGATTAATCTTGCTAAGAACTATAATTTTTCTGATGTTCAACATTACTCCTTTTTCCATCAATCATAGTGTTGTTTGTTCCTCACACATTTCTTTAGTTCTGAGTTAAAGGGGAGATGTGATTTAGTCATGCCTAGTAGAAGTCATAGAAAATCTTGAGTTGGAAGGGACACATAAGGATCATCGAGAAGAACAAGAGGGTGCATGGATGAGCTATTAGAGATTTGTGTCAATGGCAGAGTGGCAGCTCTGGACCTTTGTAAGGAGACTTGAACCACTGATAGTACAAGAGGCAAATAGAAACAAACTGAGTTTCCTACCCAAAGTGGAGGGGGGGAAAATCCCTAGGTTTTGGGGTGGGGCCAGCCAAAGCCAATATTTCCTTCCTGGCAGATGACCAAATAACTGCTCTGAAATCTACTTAATTTTCATCTTATGGGATTTCCAATTTCAGAATTGATTCTCCAATGTGCGCTCTTGATTGTCAGAATTTGGGGCAGAAGAAAAAAAATAGGAGATCTGATAGGGGGGAAAAAAGCCCTGCTGACTGCTGAAAAACTGTCTACCAATCCTGCCAGTGATGTCTAGTTTGCTCACAGTTAATATTTGTTCACCTTATTTCCTTAGAAACATGACTATTATTTTTTCCCTGTGTTTCATGAAACCAATTTGCATCCGAGATGCATTTTCTGGGATCTCGGCAGTGATGAGACTGGCATTGCTTCTCTAAACAGAGCACCATATGCTTCCTTTTGTGTTTGCTGCCTCCAAAATACTCCCAGATAATATCACTGGCTGAGTACATGACAAAGTACCAGAAGGGTGTTAGTACACAAACACTGACACTCTTATGAAAGAGAAAGTGATAAATGTATAAAGAAAAAGATAAGGATGTATTTTGGGAACCAAATTGACAGTTGCAATACCTGTTAGCATTTTTATCTTAAGATCAAGAATGTAGGGAAAGGCAGATAGTCTATCATTAAATCTGCACTGGTTTTCTTAAAAAAAAAACCAAACAAACACTGCATCTGACTTTCAAAGTGTCTCTTATCAGAGCTGCAAAGGAATTGTAGTGGGGTTTTTCAAAAGCATCTGAAAATGAGGTACCTTATTTCCTTTCACATAGAGTTAGCAAGAGTTAGTCCCAGTTCATGTATGCAAAACCCAGGGCTTTTCACTTCAGAGGTGGATATTTTTGTTTTTTCAGTCAAGCAAATAATAGAATTTTGGAGAATAGACATTGTTCTGCCACGCTGGGAAAAAACCAAAGCACATCTGAGAAGTGGTTTAGTAAGAAAAATGTTGGTTTTCAGAAAACCTGCCTAGCGCTGTGGTGTTCTTAATTCTGTGGGGTTTAGGACTTCTGTCATGTTTGGGGGTGCTGTGTGAACTTGGTGGTGTTAGCCTGGATTTCCCGCCTGCCCACACCAGCTGGAAACATGACGTAAATAAACGTTTTGATCGGCTTTGGTTTAAATTGAACAGATGCTGCAGCACCAGCTTTTCCTGTGTTACCTGGCCGCTCTGCTCCCAGGCCAGGACAGAGACAACTTGTCCATCTGACACTGAGGACTCTGGCGTGTTTTTCCCAGACTCCCTGGGTGAGGCTATCATGGATAGACATGTAAGTGTGCAAACAGTGTGCTTGAAGAGCGATCTTGCAGTTGCATAGGCCATCTTCTGCATCCCACAGCTTCCCCTACCTCCACCTTCATGCCACCCAGGAAAGTTTGAAGGACTGCTGAACAATAGGAATACTGCTCAATGCATCAACATTACAGAAGCAAATTATGATAAATTACTTTTTGTACACCCACTGGGAAGGTTTCACAATGATCATTAGCCCTCGGAAAGTCTTCTGCTTCCTGTGGTGGTCTAATGATTGCACTCTGAGCTCCCAGATAAATCACGGGTTGAACAACAGGAGGGCCCTGTCACAGGCAGTGTGTAGAGAGATTCCTCACAGGTATGGTTATTATTTTGTTAAATCCTGCAAAAGGAGTACATATCACTTGAATACTGAAGAACTACCATAATGTAGTCTTCAGTGTTAATCGCCATTGACAGTGGGTAGGACTTCTAAGCGCGTCGTTGCTTTTCTTCTAGATGGTCAGTCCTTTGCTAATTATCAAAGCACAGATTTACCTCCTTAGTTTCATCCTGTTCAGCTTCTCCACATCAGTATCGTTTATCTCTTGCAGGGTTACTCTCTGCACCTGGTAAAAGCACGTACCATAGTTTTACATTTGTAATCTGTGGGCTATCTCTTCCAATTTCCCTCCTGCTGCAATTCATTACTGCAGGTTGTGTGTTTATATGAGTAATACAAGGTAAAAGCTGCCCTCCAGCTCTTCCCTCAGAACCCGTCAGCCTCTTACTCCTAATAACCTTTCTGTAGTGTCCATTGTCATCCCTCTTCTGAGCTGCCCTTGTTTTTGCTTCTGACTTGCAGTGGATTATCTGAGGACACGGGTGCCTGAAGGATGTTGTCCATCTATACGTGCGTGTGGTCGCTGATGGGCTAACCCTGGTAGCTTTGCCTCCGGCTGCCCGGCGCTGGCTGGAGGGCAAGAACATCTTTACCCTCTGCACAAAGCTGCCTCTGGCCTGGGAGTTAAGATCGCCAGAAAGGCAGTTTTACGTGCTGTACACAGTGTTCTGGTGGGCAGAGGAGAAAGCTATCCATGTAAAAACCAAAAACAAAACCTGTGGAACATACCGTTTAAATAGTCATATGGTTCTTCTGTCTTGACAACAGCATGTTTCATCTCTTCTCTTGCCAGCAGCCGTGTGCAGGCAGCACTTCCTAAGCAGCTGTTGTCCTGGTTCTTTGCAAATCTGCTCGTAGCAACAAGGACATTAATGGATTTTTATACTTCTGTAACAGGAAAATCATAGCTGTGAGTAGAGAAACAGAAATGTATGAATAGTCACATTCTTAGACTCTTGTTTTGGAGGCTCCTGTTTTCCATAAGGTAGCCTCAATTTAGGCAGGAACTTCAAAACTTCTTGAGTTTAGGAGTTTGCTTCCTTAAAGAAAATCCCTGAAAACCTCCCTGAAAAGAAAGTAATTTTGACTTCAGAAGAAGCATTCAAGTAACTTGAATTTTTTTTCATTTTGAAATTAATTTTATTGTAATTTTATAACAGTCAAGATTCACGGAACTATCCAAGTACAATTAAATTTCTCAAAAACAAACATTTCAGTATTCTGAAAAGATTAAACAGGGTTTTTTTGCATACCTTCAAAACAATCTCTTTGTACGCACCAAAAATACTAATGAGTTGAAAATTCCCTGAAATAATAGCTCAGTCTAACTCTTAACTTTCACATTCTGAGGATGTGGAGCGTATTCTGATCTGAGTGCAGATGGTGCTGCAGGGAAAACCCCTGGGCTCACCCCCGGTGGGTCTAGTGCTGATGTTCTTCCTAGGAGGTTTTCCAGTTGAAGTTAACAATCTGTTTTCCTTTTATGCAGCTGGCTACCATTAAATAAAATGCAAGTTCTCCTTGCAACTATGTTGTGTTGTTTCCCTTGCCGAGTTGTTTAAACAAACTCCACTTGCTCGGGTCTTTTTGGTTGACTTTCACTTCTGTATTTTTTTAAACCTTTTTTCCTGAACAACGATGTGATTATTCTGCTATCTGAATATAATGATGGAATGGATGAAATGATCCTGGTGATACCAGCCAACTCTGAGGCAAAACAGTTTTACCCTGTCTAGTTCTGTGTTTCCTCTTCATTCCAGGATCTCCAGTTATAAGCTGTGTGGTCATTACCTCCGGTTACCTTTATGAAGCATGACAAATGCTCTCTTTGCATAAATGCCCATTTTTATGTAAATACCTACACACATACATACATATAGATATATTTTAAGGTATTTAAATCTGAGGGTATATACACCTGTACCCTTTGGAAGGAAGCAGCCTGTTCTGATCTGCCTGCTTCTTCATCTGTAGCTGATTGAAGGATCACCGCTCGTCATTTGACGAGAGCACACAGTGAAGTACTTGGACTTGATGACACTCTTCTTTGTTGCAAAGAAAAAATCAGGAGGCAGCCTATCATCAAAATACTTGTCGAACAGATAAGTTGAAACTCAGCTAAGTGGGCTCTGATGTACAGTCCCAACGCGGGGTAGCAGTAAAGCACCTGCTGCTTCTGTGGTGTGGAGTGTTGTGTGCCTGTGTGTTTGGCTGGCCGGGCCCCCTCTCCCGGGAGTCCTGCAGAGCTCTCCTCCCAGGCACTGGCTGGCCTCGGAGGTAAAACTGGTTACAGAAATCTCAGGGCCAGAACTGGGTGCAGAGATTTTTGGATGCAAGTTTCAGTACTTCTCTTACCTAGGGCACATAAGCTTCCAGAAACTGAAAAGATGGGAAGGGAAAAAGGTTTGTCTGTTGGCTTTAAACCTTTGCAGAGCTTTTTTTCCCTTACTTGTGTGCCACACAGTGATGGTGAGTAAATGGCTCTCCAAAGCAGTAGGTGCTGTATAATGCACTGGCTGCCCAAATGGATCGGAGTGTTCCCCTCTAACGCTGCTGCTCCCTGCAGGGTACCACTGAGATGGAGTGCCTGGTGAAAGGATCACGTATTCATGCTGCAAGCTAATGGCTCTTGCTCTGCCTTCACAAGGACTGCTGTTATGTGAGCACAGTCTGCTTGGTCAGTCCTGCCTTGCACCCAAACCCTCATCAAAGTGAGAACAGACAGCCTGTTGACTGCGGATGGCCGTGACGCCACCCAAAGTATTTGTATCCGTGGGTTGCGGTAGGAAAATGTTCTGTATGTCATTATGCTATAAATAGGCATCAGAATAAATCATTATACCGGATCCCATGTTCTTGCCATCAATTTCCATGCTGGTAAAAATCTGTTTATTTGTCCTTTCTAACTGCCTGCCCTGCTGACTCAGTCTGTGCTGAGATGCGGAGTTCTCCTCTTTCAACTCATCAAGCTATGTCCTCAGTAATGTCCAAGTGATGCAGATGTACAGATGAAGAATTGTAAAATACCTCTATTTTCAACTTACTCCCTGTAATGGCTTTTGTGCAGCCCTTGTGTCTTTGGGGGCTGGTGCAGGTGTAACCTTTTGGGACTGAACAAATTGTGTTGCAGTTGGAGGATCCAATACTCAGTATGTCCTTTCTGAAGGTCCACCAGGAATGGAAGCAGTGGCAATGTGCTGCTGAAGTCAGTGGATCTGGGTTTGAATGACTGGGGAAAGGATACTGTTGATGAGATGCTGCCGGCGCCGTTTGGCCGTAGCCATCTTGCAGAGCACAATCTTGCTCTGTTTCGAGAAGTTTCTCATTGCAATGAATTTCCCATCTCGGCTAAAGCTAAATGGAGCAGTCACTGGGTATGACAAGTACAACAGTGACTCAGCCCTGGATGTGCTTCTGTGCATATCTGCCAGAAAGGTTTCAGCTTATATGACTGCTCCTTGACTAGCCAGCTAATACATTATTGAGAGACTACCCAGAGTCTTTACAGAGTAATGCAATTATTCCTTTCCTGCACCACGTACAAATGTCCTCTTGAGCAGTATACTAAGATGGAATAGCATTTGATAGATTTTTTTTAGGCATCTTTTTAAGGGACATAACCTGAAGAGATGTGTACAATTTCAATATTTGTAATTAAAGTTTCTATAACTTTCAAATTGTAGTGTTTCATTCCTATGAGGTCTGTATTATGGGGCAAGTGGTATTGTGTGCAGTTCCATGGCAACCTCCTTTCTCCTGCTGAATTGTCAGTTAAGAGTGGACAGGCTGCAGGTGGACTTCTGCCTCTTCTCAGCTGTAAAACTGCTAGAGGCAGGGAGGTTTATTTTAGAAGACATAATTAGGAATTTGCAGTGTTCATCAAAAACATGGATGGACAACTGTGGAAGGAAAATATGTTAAAGTGCAGAACGAGCTTTGTTTCTGCTATCAGCACAGCTCCAACCGTTTACTTTGTCTCTGCCTTCCGACATGCTCTATCTCATACAATGTGTCTGGGGGAGGCAGAACTGCGTGAGAAGCTGATCTCATGGGTTCCGAGAACTTTGCTTCCACCAAGCTGTTTACTGGGGGTGGAAGAATAATTTTGTTTCAGCCCTCAATAGATATGAGGATTTGTGAAATATTTGCCAACAGAGAATGATATTTAGCTGGTATGGTATGTTGTAACTCCTTAGATTTTTATGTAGCTGTGGCAATTTGCATGAGCCAAGGATCAGCCCCCGTATGTTGGCAAACACTTCATATACTGCAGGTTGAAATGATGCTCTTCCCTACCCTTACACCTGTCATATTTTTTATTATTAGTTTCTGGAGTTTCAGCAGTTCTGTAAAACGGGGAAGGTGAAAGTGCTCTCTGACCATCCCACTGAAGAAAGGCCTTGGTTCCATCTAGCCAATGCATACCTGGCTCACCACTCAGCTCAGTGTTTTTCACCATTTCGAAAATAACCGTGCTGCTCATGATCTCAGCAGTCTTCTCAGGACTGCCACCCAGATGCTAAGGTCAAGGTAAAGCGCTGTAGGACGCTACAGTATTAAACCACTTGGTTTTTGCTTTCTTGCACCTGTTTAAAAGATGGCAAAAACTGAGACAGGAGAACTGCAGTCATGCTATTTTTGAAATACACATAAGAGCCTGAGTGTTTCAGGATAGACCACTAATAGTCAGCAAAAACATACATTTTTCAATAGGATCATAGTATTACCATATCCCATGGATTTCTCATCTAAATCGCCTTTTTTATTTTCCTGCACTGATAGTAATACATGCAGTTCTCTTGGAAATCTATTTTAAAAAATGTCACTCGGTTTGCGTTTCAGCACTGTGCTGCCGTAGGAGTAACTGAAGCGTGATTGCAGGGCTACGGAGTGCTGCGAGGTGCTTGGGGAGACCTGCCTGGCGGCGTCCCCTCAGCCCACGGTCACCCCTGCCTTCTCCATTCGCCAGCACTGAGGCACCCTCTGTTTGCTATTGGCTTGCCACTGCTGCAGCTATAAAGTGAGCTGACTTTAATGACCGGATTTATTTGAATCTTTATCTAGGGTGTCATTTTCAGTCCTGTGTAAAAAAATTTTCTCCATCAGCCTGCTTTCTGGCCCAAATTAAATGTCCGCTATCCTCATATGTAAAGAATGTATGGGTGTTAGTGAAAGGCCTTGCTTCAGCTTGTGGCGTTTAATCTGTGTGTCTTAGGCTTCTGGAAAGCAACATTTTTCCTCTAACACATCTTTCCTGGGCAGGGCTGGAAAGGTTCTCTCCAGCTGAGATGTTCTTTTCCACAGGAAGCTCATTTTCTTTTGCTTTTTCTTTTCCATTTTTCACTCCTGCTACCTTTCTGCTATACGTTAGTTTTACAAATTCCAGCTCCTTCACACAGCTTGTCTTCCTGGTTAGGAAATGCTGGTTGTCTTGTAGACCCCATCTTTATTTCTGGACAACATTTCAGCTTATATGACTTTCTATAGTCCTGCATTTTTTAGGGTATTCTTAGGTTATTTTCTCCTATTCTGGTCAATACAGTCACTTTTTCTAAAATGTTTACATTTCCTTATGCATCTTGCATGAGGCCCCCAATTAATGCCTAGTATGTCCGTAACAGCAATTATTTCCCACACTATTCAGTTTGTTTCAAAATGTATGTTTATATCTTAGCATGTTATAGACCCTCATACAGAAACTAAGAAGGTAACAGGACTAAGAATAAGTGGTGGGTAAAAAACAATGCAAAAAAGGCTACAATGCATTTTTCTCCAGTGTGGCAGAGTGTTAGCTTCTACTCTCTAATGCTGATGGCTGCTGGGCAGCAGCACTGTGTGCTTCTTGCTCTATCCCAGGCACATGCCAGGTTGTCAGGATGCTGTGATGTCCTGCTAATTAAAACCACTCCAGGTAAGGAGGTGGATGGTAAGCAGTGAGATGAGGTATAATGAAGACTCCAATGATGGCATTTGCTGTCCTAGTTTTGAGGTGCTTACAGCTGCTATCAGGTTCAACTCTTCCTTAGGATCCGACCTTTCTACTCCAGACTCCTCCACCCTTTTTCCCCATGAGAAGCTTGTCTGATTGAGCTGTTACTGACTAATGCCAGTAGGATAAAGAGAAAACTGTTTCAAGCACTTCAATGTTTTGCCTGCTTGAAACTCTTGAAAATACTGTTAAGTAAACATAGTAATAAAATGGATGTACTTTAAACGTAAGGGTGGTTTTTTCCAGGGATATATTTTGCTCAGCATCCTCAATTTTACTAATGAATGAAAGGCTTTTTCTTGGTCAATTTGCTGCTTTTGGGATGCTGCTGGAGGCACAGGGAGCGTGCAGGGCTCCACTGAGATGTGCTTGGGGTGCTGGTGTCAAAAATGCCCCCTCGATGCAGCCCCCGCAGGGCTTGTAGCCCCTTGGTCCTCAGAGCAGGTTATCCAAGGACAGACACAAATCGCGGTCGCTTCCTTTTGGCACAAGGGCATTCAAGAAGATAATAGGTGGGAAAAATAACAGTTGATCCTGAGGCTGAAACTGGAAGCTGTTTCTGAATATAAATTAACATGTGACCTCAAACTGTCCTGTTTTCTGTCTGCCTGTCAGCATCTCTCCTTGCCTAAGTCTAGCCTTCATTTTTCTTTTGTCCCTCTTTCACTTTCATATTGGTACCCTTTTGCTTGTCCTGATACTGGCACAAACCTGTGCTGACAAGTGCAAGACAATGCAGCTTGTCTAAAAACATGTGCTCTTCACTCAGCTCTGTAGCAATATAAAAATCCTACTTCAGTTCTGCATCCATTGGTTCCAGGCTTCCCTCAGTTTTCACTCAGTAGGGACAGTCTGTTTTCTTTAAATTAATCCTGCTCTGAACCAGGGTGATGGCTTGCAAGTTGCAGTAGAGGCAGGTTTTCAAACTTGCTGCTCATATGAATGTCACAAATGACTCTTGCTGGAATTCTTCAAGGTCAGCAGTCCCAGATCTCCAGAGAGGCACAAGCATTTAACCCACCCATGGAGGTGTGAAAACTAGTCCCTGCGTTAGTGGATCAGAGTTTATCTCCCCTTTCTTACATCTCCTTCACAGCTGCCTGTCAAACCTTTCACAGATTACATCATGTGTGTCCCTTAAAAAACAAAATACGAGCTGTGAAGTTACTAGCCGAAGTCTGATAGTTTAAAAGAAATTGGTTTAATCAACTTTATTACTAGCTTTAAATTACTCTGATTTCTGATCTTAAAAAAGCAGTAGCCATGCTTACTGGTCCAACTGCAATGAGTTACAAAAGAAAACTGAGGGGAAACAGCACTTGCTGAACAAGGCTGTGCGACTCCTGCACTGTTGGATGGCATTGAAGTACAGGCAGATCTTGGATCATCAGCAGGGCCAGAACTGTTTTCCCTACATGCTATGGAAGATGACCAAAACCATTTTCCCTATGTGGTATAAAAGATGACTCTTAGAGGTGTGATATGGGGCCTCAGACAGGGTGGAGAGATTATGCTGGCAAGTTAGGAGGGAGGAGAAAACACCATGAAAGTGGACCAGCCCCATGGCATGTTCTCCTGCAAGCCCTACCTGCAGAGCTCTGCGAGGGCTCCCACTCTGGGAAGCAGTTGTTTGCAGACATCTTGAATAAATCTGGTTCTCTGAAATCCCTCACAAGCCAGAGAAATTTGAACTTTTCATGGGTGAACATCCTATGGTGTCAGAACTGGACATTTTTGTAGGATGCGTATCGGATACCTCATCCATTTGTGCAATAGGTTACCTGGTGTTGCTAGCTCCTCTGAGCACAGGGAGAATTTTTATGCTATTCCGACGATGTGTTTTCTTCTGTCTAATTTGTAAGGTCTTATGTGCTGCTGTCTCACAGTCTCAGCAATGCTGGCTGTATGAGGTGGGCAATCCACACAGCGCATCACGCTGCACTTCTCCCTTAACTGCTCTTCTCTGTTATGACTAGTGCCCATCCACCATGTGAAGTGCACTAGAGGAACCGTAGTGCAATACACCAATTTTCACCCATTCATCTACACCAGGAGATATAATTTCTGACTCATCAGTGTTCATTTTAACTTTCAGTTTCTTCAGGAAATGGTGTTTGCTCCTGAGCTCTGCCTTGGAGAGCACTCAGCTGTCACAATCATAAAATTGTTTGGGTTGGAAAAGACCTTTAAGATCATCAGGTCCAACTGTTAACCCAGCACTGCCAAGTCCACCACTAAATTATGTCCCCAGGTGCCACATCTACACATCTTTTAAATACCTCCAGGGATGGTGGCTCCACCACCTCCCTGCGCAGCCTGTTCCAATGCTTGACAACACTTTTGGTGAAGAATTTTTTCCTCATCTCCAACCTAAACCTCCCCTGGTGTGACTTGAGGCCATTTCCTCTCATCCTATCACTCGTTACTTGGGAGAAGAGACCAACCCCCACCTCACCACAACCTCCTTCCAGGGAGTTGCAGAGAGCGATAAGGTCTCCCCTCAGCCTCCTCTTCTCCAGGCTAAACCCCCCCAGCTCCCTCAGCCGCTCCCCATCACACTTGTGCTCCAGACCCTTCCCTGGACACGCTCCAGCACCCCAATGTCCTTGTACTGAGGGGTTGAACACAGTGAGTTTTTCAGAGATTCTTATGTAGAGCACACAGGATCATTTAATTGTTCATGTGGTTTAGATCAGAGATGCTTTCCTATCTGAAGATAGACCTTTTAAAACTGTCTGTGCTCTAGCAGGCAATCCTGTACTCCACTTGCAGCTGGAGCTGCACTGGGGACAGCAGGAGGAAGGAAGATGCCTTCATGCTGCAGAGCCTCTTATCTCCTCAAGGTGTTGTAGCAGTGAGTCGTGCACTCAAGAATAAAGGGGATTGCTTCTGAACCCCATAATACAGCCCCCCCCATCTTATAAAGAGAAAATCGTTGGCAAATCAACAGTGGTCTTCTCATATCAAGTCAGAAACCATTACATTCGTGTCAATGATTGATACTTTAAAAAAATATACAGTGCCTCAAGAGTTGAAACTAGCTCCATGAAAATTGGCAATTTGTTAAAGACTGCCGCCATTGACAGTAAAACAGACAGCAGTAAACATGCACTTACAGTCTCTGTTTTCTCCTGGCATCTCTGAACTCCCCTGTTTCTGCCCCTGCTCCCCTTGCAGGGGTTTTTGACAAGCTCTGGAGGAGATGCTGCTGACTTGCCACCCCAAGCTGGGAAATTGCCCTCTCTGCGTTGGGCTGGCACGTAGGTCACCAGCTAAAAGCCAGTAGGACTTTGGCTGTTTGGTGTCAGATGATTTGTTACAACAAGAATTAATACGTATTTTCTTTGTTCCTGTAGATGTTTTTTTTTTTTTTGTATTTACACAAGGAAATAGCACAGTAATTTTTGTCCTCCCTGCTCCAGTAAAGGCGAAATAAAATAATAATCTATTGTGTGCTATTGCATGCTATGGTTGTCAAGAAACAGAAGAAAAATTTAAGTAAAATGTTCTCTTTAAAAATAATTTTAGGTTTCTTCTAGGCTAGAACAACCCTATCTCTTTTTTGGTGCTGTTTTAAAGCTAGATTTAGTTTACTGCCCTGTGAATATCTATGTTTTACTGACCCGTAATTTGTCACAGCCGTGGCTTGGAGCCAGCTGGGATCACTAGGGCTGCTGGGCGGCTCTGCCCTGGGCTCAGCAGCCTCTGGACAAAGTGTCAACCTTGGTGTGAGCACTCCTGTGACTAACGGGGCTCGGGTCTGTCACTTAAACTTGTTCATCAGCACTGTGCAGCTCCCAGCTCTTGATCTCTCTGCAAAGGTTGCCCCAGAGGGTTGGGATGACCCAATCCACCAGCAGCTCTAACCACCAGCGTCGTGCGCCTTCCTGAGCATCATTTCACCTGTGAATGTGTACTGGAAAGCACTGGCTGCTCTTCTCTCTCCTCCAGCTGAGTGGAAGCTGTCTGCTATGGCTCTGCTCACAAAGAGGGCAGACATCCACCCAGTTCACACAGACAACGTGAAAAGACTTAATGCTCGTGTTCTAGTGCTAGTTAATGAATAACCAGAAGAAGGCAGGATCAGCTGAAGACCCTCTGGTCCAGTCTGTAACCTATATTAATGACCAATATTTTAAATATCTCTCTGAATAAGAAAGGAAAAAAGCTTTGAGAAAAAGCCTTGTGAAAAAGGCTGCTTATTCTGTAGCTAAGGTATGCCTTGTGGCTTTTAATATATGAATATATATATTGATATATATATACATTCTGTTCCTGCAACTTGCTTGGGATGGCTCTGTGAGTGGTAAGAACCCAACCAGCAAATTTCATGCTTCGGTCTCGCTCTAAATCTGGGTGGCTTTTTACCCCTCTTCCCCTAATGCCCAGGAAGAGCTGTTGAGAGACTCAAAGGCAAAGCGCAGGCACTTGCCAGGGGAAATGCCAAGAGGAAAAGGCAGCATTTAGCCTTTCCTTCAAAGGCACGTTGTGGGAGCTGCTGTGGCCCAGGGAACCTCCGCTGTGCAGGTAGGGAAGTGCAGCAGTGCTGATGTGTTTGACCTCCCTGTTTCTAGATCCCGTCTCTGAGCGGGAGTCACCATCGTGTGCTGTGTCTGAACTCCTGCATCCTTCGGGATGGCAGGGTGGGTGGAGGAGGGGGACGACTGGTATGAGGGGAAAAGAGGAGAAAAATGGATTTTTCTTCATTTTCTCTCCCCTAGGTGTTTTTTTTAAGTTGTTTTGTTTTGTTAATCTTATGCTGATAGCAATGTCTAACAATCATAAATTATATTTTTGTGGAATATATGAGCAGAGGCACAAAAGCTATTCAGATTTCTCAGTCCGAGAACTTTAAAGCATTCAGGAAAACCCTTTGAAACCATCCTGCATATAAATATTTAGCCACTTGTTGTTCTGCTTCTACTTGACCTGTACTGACTCGTCAAGCACAGTAAACTGACAGATCTCTAAGATATCATTTCTTTTCCAGTGCTGCTGTTCAGGTCTGAAAAATTAATTGGGCAGCTTCCCCAGTATCAGTTGCAAAAAGCTTATTTTCCCCACATAGTGGTGACAGCTGCAGAGTGCTTATTGTCTTTGGGATGTTCCAATTATGAAGTCTGGGAAGTTGAGGATCAGAATTGTTTTTAAGTCAGGACTGCAGCAGGTAAAACTGAAAGACGTTAAGAGTGGGCAGAGCAGACGTTAAACATTTCGCTGTGAGTTACAAACATGTTTAAGGAAAGTATTATGTTTCTTTAGCTGTTCTGCACTCATATTTCGATTCAGAGGTTCACAATGAGTGTTTTGATTATTCCATTTCTATTAATGTGCTTTTGTACTGTCTTGTAGTGCTACAAAAAGAACATTTTATCTTATAAAAATGGGATGGTTCTAACTAGTACTCCTAAAGGGGGAGAACCTCCCTCCGAATCCAATTGTGAGCTGCGCTTTGTGGACGCGTCTTTATTGGAATTCAAATCTACCTACAGACAACGAACACAATGAAATCGGTCACTGGATCTGTGTGTTGCACAGATCTCTCTCCCTTCTCATTGGGCCAAATGCATTTGAGTGTTTGGCTTTACTTGTCTCTGTCTCTCTTTTTTTAGCTCTTTCATGGTGTTATTGCAGTGAGCTTTTTGTCTGATGCTGACCATCTCCATTAATTTCACGTTTTTCCTGACTGATCCTGATTTCGCTAGGTATGACTATGTGAAGACCACTTCAGACAAGCCATTTTTTTAATATGTTTAATAGGCTGACACGTCTTGTTTGTGCCAGGCTTTTTTCTGGCGCTCCTGCAGCACAGCACATCAGGCTTTCAGCCTGGGTGGATGGAAAGCAAGTTATTTCATTCAGACCTTGCCAAGAGCCACTGCACCAGCCAGTGGACGCCTTTCTTGTATTGACACCCAACAAGTAATTTGCTCCCTCCGCACTCCTTGCAGCACACACTGAGCATGCAGGAGTCTTGTCTGCTGCAGAAAACTGAAGCCTTGGCTGAAAACGCGTGGTGGGTTGTGAGTGAAAGGGCCTGGCAGCACTTGTGCTCGCAGTCACTGACTTCTTATGCTGCATGCAAATGGGAAGTCTTCGTTTTATATAAGAAATTATTTGAGAAGGTACTATAGAAAAAAAGAAAAAAATGTGTGACTGCCTAATGATATTTCACGAGGTATGGTATTTTCTAAATTTGCTGGAATGCAGCTGAGGTGTTGGCTTAAAAGGCAGCATCATTGCAAAAGATCTGGGCATTTGTTGTCGATTCATGATGTTGCTGATTGTTTAATAGCGGGAGCCCAGCTCCCCCCTCTCCTGTCACTGGGGATCAGGAGGAATTTCTATAAAGCCGTTGCACTGATGCGGTACAAGCATAGTGTCAGTGCAATCAAACAGTCACAATGGCTTCACTTAATAAGAGTGTACAGGTTATTTTTTACATAGTAAATTTGCTATGATCTAGGTCAGTGCTCGTGACACCAAATTCTCCTTCCAGAGTTGTTTAGTAAGCTTTAAAACGCCCCACAAAATCAAAACTTGCAAGGGTTTTCAAACTTTCAGGTTGTAGAATGTCCCTATCCAGGTTTTGGTGCTCAGCTTTCCAGAGGAAAGAGGTTTGGATTTATTTTTCTGGCTTATGCTCATTGTCCTTTGCTTTGAGGAGATGGGAGCAATGAATTATGCTCCCCCCCCCCCCAATTATTTGTGAACTGCGTTTTGCAAATAAGGCTGCAAGGATAGCTGTGGTCAATAAGCACAGGCCAAGGGAGTAACTAGGAAATTTGATTTGAAATGAAGGCTTGATATAATAAACTTGCTGTCTGAAAGGAAGGCTAAATACACAAGGCGGGGCGGGGGGTCCTCTTCTGTTATTCCAGCAGGTTTTCAGAGCTGAGTAAGAAATAATTATTTTCTTTTTTTTTAATTGAATCAGTTTGTGGTAATAAATGACCAAATCTGCTGTCATTGCAATGCTCCAGCCTCTAAAAGTAGGACTTTGCATTTTTTTTTTCCACCCCAGGTCTTGGTTCAGAGCATCAGTCTGGTGTGCTCGTGCGCTAGCTTTTGTCCTTGCCTACTTTCAAATTAATTTGATGTGACATGATAAAACTGGGGTGACTAAATAGTTTCAATACTTGGCAAACTATATTTAATGGTGGTTGGTGAGGGAAGCAAACAGTAAAATTTGCTTTCTCCAGCAAGACTTACTGTGGCCACTAGTTTGTCAGGTTGTATTTCTCAGTGCCGTGTCACATTAAGTTATGCTGTGGGATGGTGCTGGACTGCAGTTGCACAACATCACATCAGAGCTTCAGATGAGAGTGCTACAAGCTATTTTTAACAAAATTCAAAGTATGGTGAAAAGCCTTTGTTGTTACACAGGTGCATTAGCTGTGAGGCTGATGTTTGTTATGACTTCGAATACACATTTAGGTTTCCTCTGCAACAGGCTCCTGCCCTTTCTAATCACTTGCAGGATGTGCAAACCTGGCCAAAGTGACTCGTTAGCCAAAGACTTTTGTTTGCAGTAGATGGATGCTGCAGTTGGTGGGGCAGCTCCCGGTGGCTGCAACTGAGCGCCGTGCTACCGTATGGCAAATAGGGAATGAAAAAAACCAGTTTGTTTCTTGCTCCTATGACCAAAATGTTGAAAACAAGTTGTGTTGATGTGAAGAAAAGCCAGGACCCTTTCCCTAGGGGTTTCGTTTCCCAGTGCTGGTGAGAATTGCATCTCGCCGCTGTGGGCAGGCGTCTTGTCGCTGGCCGCGCGTCAGGGCTGGGGCAGAGAGCAGCGAGGGCAGCAGAGCTGCAGCATCCCCTCAATGCCATAACGGGGTCCCGGGGCAGTTCTCCAGTGTGGGCACCAGACCCATACCCCATCTTGAAATAGCTCCTGGCCAATACAGATGGGATTGGTTTTTAATTTTTTATTATTAGTTTTGTGCATATTTGCTCAATGCTTCCAAAAAGGTTTAGTGGCAGTAAGCTACAGTCTAATTTCTAAGACTTCTCTATTTTTCTGCAAAAACATATGGCACCTTATTAGCAAATAAGTGTTATGAATAATTAAAATTAAATTACAACTCTCAAAAGAAGGGACCATAGCAGAGGTAGTGATGTTTTGTCCTTGCTTTCTTTAAAAGAGAGTGCTGATCTCACCGTCCATCTCACCACTCTTCTGCATGGAAAGATTTTAAAGAATCATGAACAGAGTTTTAGGAGACATCAGAATCAGGGCACTGAGTGCCTCCATTGCTATTGTGTTTTCACAGCTGATCTATCATTACAGCAGCTTGCACTTTGTGCAAACCAATTAAAATGAATAAGTGCACTCTGATCTAATATTTGAGTCATTTTTTGGCATGCAATCATTCATCATAAATGCACATAAAACTGGAATTCAATTAATCAGCTCATACAATGAGCCTGTCTCTTGCTATTTTTTCCTAATACATTTTTTCTTTGAATAAAAATGTAATTGTCAGTGCAAAATATCAAACTAGAGCCACATAACAAATAGCTATGGATTTGTAATTAAACCCAATAAAGCCTAAGATGAAGTATAAAAGGCAGAGAGCTAAAATCCAATTAAAACTTATTATGAGAAATACAATGCCAGTCTTTTGGTTGGCGGTTTTTTGTTTTGTTTGGGTTGGTTTTTTTTTTTCAGGCAGGGAGCAACATATTCTGGTTTGTAACAAAACACAGTTATTGGTTTTGATAATGAAACCCAAGGTATGATTCAATGAGTGTGGAGTAAATAGCTAATGGCAAGAAGAGACAGTGACATATGAGGAAGGCCCGGGAACAGCCCCATTATCTCCTGTTGTAATCAGAGGCAGGTTACAGTTATTTCCCCTCCTGTCTATGGGATGCATTTGACTCTGAAGAAACATGTTATTAATTCTTGTTACCCAGGATGGCATCTGACATTACTTGCATTTATTTTTAGGAGAGGAAAGAGATTAATTTTAGAAGAGCTTTGTCTATTAGTGCAAGACACTAAGTGTGATGAGTACACACGTTGGCTCAGAAATGGCTCGTTTCAAGAGAGCGAGGGAGGAACTGATGAACCGGGTTTGCAGAAGACACCAAAAGAGGGAGAAGGCGGTGACTCCTCATCATCTGGGCCGTGTTTCCAGCTGCAGCAGAGCCCGTCTTGCAGCCTTCCCTGCGCGCTGCAGCTCCGCTGCCCAGGACCCGGCTCGGGAAGAAGGGAGCTGTGTGGGTGCTTTGGTGCGGCGCTGCCGGCTGCCCTGTGCTTGGTGCCCGGAGAGGGAGGAGTGGCGGCAGGGGCTGCTCGGGGACCGCAGCCCTCTCCCAAAACCCAGCCCTCGGCCTCCTTCGGGGGGCACAAATGGGTGTTTGCAGCAGAGGGCAGGGCTTGAGAGCCCGGGCTGAGCCCTGCTCCCTTCAGAGCAGCCAAATCATCCCGTCCCCACCGATGCTCCAATCTCCTTCCCGGTGAAAGTGCTGTGGCTGGGAATTTTACCTGTTCTTGTCCCAGCTGCGCCAGGTTTTAGTGCAATAAACATTCACCCAGCCAGAAGGAGGGATGGAAACAGTATGTCGTGGCGGTTAGAGCGGAGCAGGGAGGGGAAAGCCCTGTGTTTTGGATGGCGCCTCAAAGAATATGGTATTGTTTTGAAAAGGACATGAATCCTCTGCCAATCGCTTTATCTGTCCTCACCTCAGGTTGATGCTCAGGTGTTTAACCTGCTATTTGTATTCACCTTCTCCTGAGCTGAAGAAATAGCCACCCGCCGGGACCAGACAGCACCCGAGTCCACCGGCGTGGAGGCAGCCCGCAGGACATCCAGCTGCTGAATCTTCAAGGTTCTCTGACTGTGTGCAAACTGTTCCTTGTCTCTCTCCAAGGGCCAGAATTGGGTGGAGCATCCCAGTGGTCGCTCAGGCTGTACCTGGCACAACTGCACCCCACAAATCCCTGTTGCAAAGCCTGGGGAAAGCTGGGGTGTGTTGTAGGGGAAAAAAAAAAGTCACTTCTACTTTCAGTAAACTTATTTTAAGAAATGTCTAAGATGTTGTGACTAAAAGTTTTTGGACAAACAAGGAAGAGCACAGAATGTGACATCTCTGTCCACCCAGCCCCTTGCAACCGAGCTGTAAGCAGCTGAGAAGTTTAGGACGGTGGGAGCCAGCAAGGAAAAGGCAACCCTGATCCTTTTGCGTTTTCCTCTCAGCTGTTTTTTGGCTGAAAAAGTCAGATGAACTTCAGACAACTTTCCTTCACCTTTTAAGAAATGGGCAACCCCCCCCTCCATTTCTCTTCCATTGCTGCTGGCGTGGGTCGGGCAGCCTGTGCAGGGGAGCCGGTCTGCGCCTCTCGGTGGGGACCGTGTCGGAGGCTTGCTGTCTCAGCTCGAGTGTGCTGCTCCTCAGGGTGCCTTTATGATGTACCAAGCGTGATGCACTGCTGCCCTTGATTTTGCAGGCTCTCCTAGGTGTCTTGAGTAACCGACATCTCCCACACCTCGCTCCCTCGCTGCTCGTTCCTCGCGGTGATGAGTGCTCCACGGGCCACGGAGGGGAGAAACCTCGGCTTGCATGTTTCGTGGAGAAGTTGTGTAAAGGCAAAAGGTGTTTATGGGTTAAATACTGAAATCTTCTGCAGCCAAAACTGGAGATGTGTTTTCAAAACAGCTCTTCTGCGCGTGTAAGTGTCTGAAGTGGTTTTGAGCTCGTTGGGAAATGCAGCCACTTATGGTGTGACCCTCAAGCAAGCATGAAAGAATTAAGAGTCATGGACTCCATGGATGACTCCAGCTGGTCCCAGTTACGAGTAGTAAGCTCTTAGGAAAACCTTGGTCAAAATTCAGAGATAATGTAATCTTTCTTTCTTCAGCTGCTATTAGCAACAACAACTGTACCAAAGCAATAGGAAAAGGGGGTGACTAGTCTCACCAGCCAGAGAGTAAGAGACAAAAGGCACCCGAAATCAGAGGGAGAACAAGATCCCAGTTTGTGTGGCTCAATTTGGGATGGAAGGAATATACTTTTTGGGTAATTTTGTATTTTTTGTTTTGAAACAAAATACTGAGCGCTCAGCCTAGTAACTGTCAAACATAGTTATTTAACATAAATTGAGTAGTAAACAACAAGTATTAAAGTTGTCTGGTGTAAACCAGAGGTAGAGTTTGAATCACAGCATTCAGTTATTTGCGTATTACAGTCATATCCACCCCTTAGATGTCTTCTGCCGTGTATTAATTCACTTGCTACACAACTGCTGTCTCAGAAATCTGACCCTCATTTAGTAGCTTTAACCTCAGACCATTTCCCTGGTAGTTAATAACGCTCCTGCGGAGGTGCTCATGACATGCAATTCATCCTTGCTTTGCAGGCTCTTCTTTAACAATTAACAGCGTTAACAATGCTCTTAATATTGTGTCAGCTGCACAGTCATGATTCAGATTTGGTGCCGGGGCTATAATTGAAACCATCTGTTTGAAGGTTTCTTTTCTGCTCCAGCTTGATGGTGTAGCTGCCTTCTCCTGCTCCTTGGTATCAAGCAGAGCCCCGAGGTAAAAGGATGCAGTGCTGGAGGTGGCCACATCCCTGTGCTGCTTCCAGACATGAAACAAGGCTGCATGATTAATGATAAATGAATGTATTTATTAATATATTATTGACCATAGTGACAGCACCTGGTTTCTGTAGAGATGTGCTGGCTGGTCTCTCAGGCACGGTAACGGGGTGTATTCCCTCATTTCCTAGGCTCTCCAGCTGCTGGGCCCCTGCTGTCTTAATAAGCAGAACAGGACAGGGTGCTTTGGCAGCTCAGACTGCCGCGGGGGGACCCAGTTAATCGCTGGTCTCTCCAGCACCCCCGCTGTGGTCTGACCAGCCCTTGGCCATGATGGACCCGAGCAGCGATGCGCAGGGCTGGACCCAGCATTGCCCCGCTGGCCTCCTCCCGTGGTGCTCCAGACTTGCCTAAAAGGGAAGGGGGGTATGTAAGGACTTAAGGTTTTAGTTTTGTGAGCTTTGGTGTTTTAAACTGTGACCACCAGGACAAAGGAGCTTTATGTACTTCTTCAGCCTGTAGTAAAGCCATGAGTCCAGGTTAGTCTCCACAGTCGCTGCGGGGCAAGTTATTTTGCTGTTGCCTGTTTGTACCCATTGATAAAAGAGAACTGTCTGTTTCAGTGCCAGGAAACCAAAATACTTACTTTTCACTAAATTAATCTAGACAAAAACAAACTATGCGGTAGACAGTCTTTATCCTTTGTGGCTTCAGATATGTAAAAAAAGATTCATGCCCTGTGCTGGGTTTGGTAACATCCTCTAGCCTTTGTGATGGTGACGCTGAACTCGGTCGTTCCACTGGCCAGAGGGGTGGGAACTGTAACTGATAATTTAACTTAATCATAAGTGTTAAGCTTTTAGGTGATGAAAGGCATGCTTATATTCTAATTCAAACAGACAAACCCAAGCTTGTTTTAAACCAGCCAGGTCCCACAGAGATAATAATGTATCTGCACCAACGAAGGCTCTAGCAGATCATGCAAAACCAATCCAGAGACATGGGCATGTCTCCAAGAAGAGCCCATATGGGGCTTGAGCTTTTCTCATCCACAAAGCTAGCAAAATCTAAGCTAACTAACGGAATGTGACTCAGTACATTGATAGAAGACAGTTGAGTCTTTGAAGTTATAACCTAAAATCCTACTTTGATTTCATATTTTAACTCATTAAAATACCTTTGTCACTTTTCTATTTACGTATTAGTGTGTGTTGTATGTTTGCACGTATTAAAAAAGTTTGTTAATTAAAAAGAAAGAAGTGACTTGGCACGTAGAGCCACCCTACACATTTGAATCAAGCTTTAAAAAAAAAAGAGGTTTCTGTAACAGACAGTAGAGGAACTCTTCTATAGTCCCTGTCCTAAAGGAGAGTATTATAAACTCTGCTGTCAAGATATAAAGCCTCAAGAATGCTGCTCAATAAATCATACCCATTACTAAGTGCGGTGTCAGTTTTCCCTTGACTTTTGACCTATTTTAAACCTGTGCTCAATTATTCTTTCATGTGCTTGAGTACATGCAGTGGCTTTGACATGGTGATGAAGGCAGCAGTAAGCCCATCCAGGCTGACCCGCCGCTCGCCACGCCACAGCCTCCTGCTTCTCCAATTTCTCAGGTGAGCAGCCGAGCTGTACAGCTTTGACTCAATCCGCAGGCATCTCATTTGCTTCCCCGGCTGCGTGGAGGGCTCGGACCACACGTACACAGCAGTAACAGCTGACTTCATTGGCCTCACGTTAGGGAGCAGCCGTGTCTTCCAGAAGCAAAAGTGGTGGAAAAGAATAAACATTCTGTAGTTCAGTTAAAATGAGAAATGGGCGCTCACATACAGGCAGAGACAGGCAACAAGTGGATTCATTCAGCAGAGAAAATGCACGTATTTAACAGGGATGCCATCTTCCTGAATGCTGATGACTTCCACAGTGTGAAGTATGAGTTCTCCACAGGCAAGCCGAGGAGGCAACTAGCAGATACCTGTCTAAGGGGTTATTATAAATTTGCATTCAGCACCATGCAGGTAACTTTCTCCTTGAATTAGTTGCACCACTGAAAATAAAAATTTGTTTTATATAGAGTACTTCCCTGGGATTTCTTCAGGATCGGGGGAGCACTCTTCTCCCTTTTTCATAGGTACTGAAGACTTTCTTAGGAAAGACTATAGTCAGTCAATGAGTGCTCATGGGGAATGATTTCTTGTAAGCAGCAGGCTAGCCTGGCCCTCGACACCTTGCTGTGCATAACACACGAGGGGCAGCGTTTCTGCTGGGGGTGCGCAGGGAGGGGATGCTCTGCCCTCCCTTGGTGGGACTTGTGTTAGCTTCAAACGTCGTGAGCACCCCAGTGCAAGTGCTGCGAGAGCCATCATTGCTGCACAGCATGGGCTCCCTAAATCGTGCAGAATTATGCATGCAAGTTGCTTTCTGAAATTAGCTGCACATGTTTATATTAACATGCAAATAAAGCAACTTCAAATAAAAATATGAAAATGTCTATTCATTAAGTTCAGTTTTATGGCATAGTTGATTTGTGTGGGGTGTGCGTGTCTGGTGCTTACTCTGATTACCTTCCTGACGTTGAAGAAATCCACAACAATCATACTGATAACAAACCATTTAAACATATTCAATTAAATTACGGGTAATTCTGAGATGGCTCAATATTACACATGGGTTAGTTTAATTTTTATGTAAATTTTACTCCTGATTTAGTGAAGTCGTAATTGTTTAACGGCAGATTAGGCTAAATTATTTTAATTTAATTTTACATGATTTTTTTTTTTTACTTCTGCCTTTAAGGAACCCATTCATAAAGCTTTTTCTTTTGGATGTTGTGCATAGAGAGACTTGGGTGCTGGTGCCTGTTCTTCCAGCTTCACTTTAGGCCACCATCTATTTTAAATCCAAGTAAAATCAAAATGTGCTCATTTCACATGGGATGTTCAAATCAGAAAGATAAATACTGGATTTGGAAATGGAACTAGAGGAGAGCGAACGAGGGCTCAAAGTTTGGGGAGACTTGTTCCTGAGGTTGAATACTAGGAGGGTTTTGGTTATTTTTCATCTTTCTCAGCTGGATTTTTGCATTGTTGAGATTTAGATTCCTTTGGATTCGTGCTGCCATACTTCCGATGGGTATATATACCTACATACACAGTGTCGAAGTTGTTTAGGCTGCAGACTTGAGCAACTGAAACATAAATAGTGTTACGTTAAACGCTGCCCGTGCAGTCAATCGGTGGAACGAGGCAGGAGTCCCCCGCTGAGAGTCACGCCTGAGGGGGGCTCTGGGAGCACTAGGTAGGTAGTTCTCATGTGGGTTGCTGGAGCTGTGCCTGTGGGCTGAGCTCGTATTTTTTATTTCTCAGAGGAAGGCAAAGTGATCTTGGATGGTTACCAACACAAGAATGCAGGTTTTCTTTTCTGAAGGCCCGTGCCTATGCCCCATGATAAGCTTTGCCTTCCCACTTCTCCAGAGCTCAGTGATGCCAATTATCACCATCCCCCCAGATTCCTCCTGGTATTAATAAAAAAGTGATTGTAAATTCTATTTTCTGGTACTATTACTCAGAATTTCTTTTTTATTATTTAGGTGATGTGTTGAATTTTGAACTGTTTCTTGCTGACAGCTTGCTCAGAAACAGCATCGAAATGGCACAGAAAACGTTGGCATTGCCAGAATCCCTTTCCATGGGCTTGATTTTATGTTTCCATGTGGCTCCCTGCCAGCCCTGGAAGGCTGAAGTCAGGAGCAGACACTAAATCTGGGACTTCACGTGGCAGCACAGGTTGGTGCAGCCCATGCTGTGACAGCGGCGAGGCAGGGGCTGCAAGAGGCAACACAAGAAATCTGAAATCAGGCGGGCAGGATCTCCTCCACGGTTCCTAGAGCACCAGGAGACGCTTTGCACTCATTTGCTGCAAACAGAGCAGCACTGAGGGAAGCGAGGTGGGCTTTACCCGCAGATGCCTTGCCTGCGGGTGTCCCGATTTCTATGCTCAGAGGAGAAGCTTGTGCTGAAACCTGCCTGATTCTTTTTCCAGTAGATCAGAGAGGGGATTGAAGCTATATACTATTTTCATTTTTTGTTTTTCCCTTTACTTTTTTTCTGGCTTCATAATTCACCTTTAAACTCCTCGCAGTCTGTCTTCAGATATCTAGAGGTGCTTTTTGTCTCGTGGAGCACAGTACGGTTGCAGCAAAGGCAACAGAAGTTCACACAGCCTCTGCCCACGTTCTGCTGCTTTTCTTCTCTCACTCAGAAATGAAATTTGTGGAAGTTACATGAAAACAACAAATTATCTCAGCTAGCGTGTCGCCTAGGCCACCCAAGACGTGGCTGCTCACCTCTCATCTGTTTCTAACCCTCCAAGCCGTGACGCCGTCTTCTCCCGTGGTGTCACTGCCGCCCGCTCGCTCGCTGGCCAAGGCTGAGCTGGCCCTGCCCGCGTCGCTGCCGGCTCCTCGCTCCTGCTCCTGCCGCTCCCACGCGCTCTCCCCGCTCGTCGCCTCCTGCCCGCGCGCCTCTTGCGCGCCGCCGTCCTCGCTTGGTGCGCCTGTTCCCGCCTCCCCTCCCGAGGCCTCCGCCACGCCTCGGCGTGCGGCCGGGGCTCCCCATCCCCGCACAGGACCCCCAGCACGCACCCCCTGCCCTGCGGGGCTCCGGCCGGACCCCTGCCCTCCCCGGGCAGCAAGCCACCGTGACAGGGATGCGCGGCGTACGGGGGCGGTGGGATGATTTGTTCGCTATGGTTCTCTAAGCTTTGCTTTCTGTTTATTTTTGCCTCTCCTTTTCTTTAATTATTCTATTAGCACAATATTTTAAATACCTTAACAAAAATAATGTCAAAGGATTTTTACTTGGGTACGTGTGCCAACAATTATCACCACTAAGTCTTAAACAATTGTAATAACATAAGTGTCTTGCTGCTAATGATACCTCATTTGTATTAAAGATGCTTTAGTAGAAGCAGTTTCTACAATTATTTCAACAAATGCTTATCTGCTATGTCGGATTTTGAAATCAAAGTACATGCATGGAAAATTACAAGCTGTTCTGCTTTACTCAGCAGTGGCACAGTCATTCCAGAAGCCCAAGAGCGCTGCTTGCTTATGGAGATCATTTCAGGAGATTAGAGCTACCTGTAGTGGAAATTAACAGTGTGAATTACATAGAACCGAGGTCCGAATCATCTGAATGTGGCAGTGGGTAATAACCCGAACAGGAGCCTCACCCCGGAGGATGCACCTGAACCTCTTGCTATGGGCCTTTCCTTCTTTTGCTGTTTTCTTTTTTCTTTTTTTTTTGTGCGTATAACTCATCATTGGTAAGAATTCAATTTTGAGGCAAAGATGATGGGCAGGCTTTCCTTTAGAAACATGCTGAAAAGAAAACAAAGCTGGTTTCAAGAGGAGAGTCCCATTGCTGTTGTTCTGTGCTGCACCTTTGGACACAACCACTTGAAGAAAATCACTTCCCTTTTCTCCTGAATAATTTTTGCAACAACAGTTCTTGGATATCTGTGGCAAGACGGTTTCCATTCCATAACTTTTTAGTTCCAAACTGAATAAAAGAATTCAGATAGAATCTGTTCTGCAATAGCTTTTGCCTGCACAAGTCAATATAAATTCTGTATTATTTTTGGCCCCTGTTTCCTTGGGATGGTTTAGGGTACCAAGTCATGCCTGAAGAAACGAGAATTGCACTGTGCTCATTAAAGCATAAAGACGATGTCACCAAGTCCGTGCGGGTCCCTAGCTCAGCACGTGTTGACCAGAGGCTGGTTTGGGGATGTCCTTCACGTTACCATCTCCAAAGCTGAGTGATAACATGAGCTCCGCGCATCTCAGCACGGCTTTTCTGGAGCTTGGACATCAGACAGCAAATGAGACCCCACCACCACCCAGAGCCCCCTCGTGACCACTGTGTGGGCTTCTTTGGCCACTGGCCTCCAGCTGGGGCAGCCTGGTCTGGACATGCAGCTCCTGTATCCCTCGTGCTGCTGTCTCCTCTCCCTGGCCTCCCCTAAAATGCCATCTGTGCCATAAACAAAGCACCGTAAAACCTGGCACCGTGGAGCACAGCGAATGCACCCTTGCCCTGCCGGCATCCATGCCGTTCATCTTCATCACCTCCTCTCTGCCAAGAGGAGAGGAGAGAAGAGGGCAGCTTGATTTGGATGCTTCTGCGGTTTTCAGGGGAGCTGGCTTGACCCAAATTTCAGCATTTTGAGTTGGCAGCCCCATGGGCTACCAGAGCACTCTGGTGCGCAGCCCGGGCAGGAGCCCGGGGCCGGCTGCGGTGGGAGATGCTGTGCTCCCCGCCGGGCTGTGCTGCTGGCTGCCGCAGCGAGCCGGGCACGGACCGCAGCGTGGGCCTCAGCTGCGGCCGCTCTCCAGGCCAGCTGCTCTGCTCACAGAGCCCTGACAGGGCCAGGCTGCTCTCAAGCTTTATTTTCAATTAAAGAGTGAAGGTAAATCAGGAGCAAAAAAGGAAAAAAAAAAGCAAAAAAAAAAACCTGAGCATTTGTTTTTCTTGAATGCTAATAAAGCACTCGCCCGGAGTAGGTGTAGAAGGTGGTGGAAGACCCCTTCCTACCCTATTAGTACATGTACAGTTTCCACTTACACAGTGTTTAAATGTCTCGTAATCTTATTATATGTGTTTTGTAACGTCAATAGATTTATCATTGGACTTTGTGACGAACTAGAGAGGTATGCCATTTTTGGAAGGAGGAATGACAGCACAGAATCTATGTCTACAGAAGGATCTTGATCACCAACTCCTACCTATTTGCCACATTAAATCTGCAAAACTAAAATGTTGATCCTGAAAATCTCCACTCAGCTGTCACCATTACCAAACAGCATCTTATCGATCTGCTAATCCAAACAGAAGAGGAGAAACAACAGCCATTTAAAGCTTTCAAGTGTGGCAGAAGTCTAGAAGGATGCTGGGGCACCTCCGTTAGTCAAAGCAGGTAGGGATGCCCAGAGCAGCATCAGCTGGGCTCTCGCCGGGAGCTGGGGCTCTCCCAGCCCGTGGGAGCTGGCTCTGCCTGCGGGCAGTGGGACGGGAGGGCTGCAGCAGGAGGACGGCGGAAGAGCACGTGCAGCACAAGCGCCCTTTGCTCGGGGTGCGGCGAACCTGTTTCGGCAGTTTTTACAGCGACATGCGGTATGGCGGTTTTGGGTACATGGTGAGTGTTACGGCCCCATGCTGGGTGGTGATTACCTGGCTTTGCATTTCTTGCTCTGCTAGACCCCGTGTGCCAGCCCCGCAGGGTTGAGTCATTCCTCACTGTGTTTGTACTAACGGCAAGAAAGACCACTTTTATTGAACGTCCTCTGCTAACGACTTTGTGCGGCCGGAGAGGGACCGCGCCAGCTTGTTTACATCCCAGTGCCTCGTTTTGTCAGCGTGTGTACCCAATTACTCCAGACGCCAACCCATCCCAAGTGGAGTTCACTTACATAAAACCAAATACACTTCACAACACTGCTGTTTGCCCTGGACAATTGCTGGTGGCAATTGCTTCCACAGAAAAAACAAGCTGTTGGTAACTTGATGTTTATTTAGTTGATTTCTGTAGAAAAGGCAGGTGTAATATTGCTTGTCTGAATTTGGGGGAATTTTGAATGGCAATTTTAAATGCTGCTTACCAATCACTTCCAGTGTGAAATCAAATGTTTTTGTAGGGCTACAACTCTAAACAGGATTTGACCCACAATTTTGAAATGTTTTTTTAAATGCTTCTGAATTATTCAACATAAAAAAAAACCCCTCATTAGCTTAATTGACTAACAGATCAGTCCATTGAAGCCACCTGGCATTAGGAGTGACCCAAGGAGGGCAGGAGAGAGCACGTCACTCCCAGGAAGGTTATAAAAGGGCCACATGGGCCAAGGGAAGATTTCTGCAGGTCGTGGTGGAGGTCTGTGGAGATGCATGATTTTTTTAACGCTCTTGGACTGAGGAAAGCTTTGGGTTTTGAGGTTTGTTTCCTTTAAACATTTATATTTCTATCTTAAAGAGTTGTTTAGATACCAGAGCAAAATTATTTTTAGATCCATTTAGGAGCATGTTTTTGTGAGACTCTTCTTTCCCAGATCCATTAACGAGCTTTCTGGGGAAGCTGTTGTGTCTCAGCGCTCCCTGAAGATGTTCCTGAGAGTCCCTGGTAGTGCATAAAGCTCTGGAAATGAGCAGATGAGACTGTGATTCATGACTGCTATCCTAAATGCATTGAAAAGTGATTAGTGGTGATGGGTAATTGGTATATATTTCAGTGAAGAGCCTCAGGAATTTTTCTTGAACTTGGGGTTGAGTGATCTGTGCAATCCCAGGTACTAAAGATCCTACTAATTCATTCAACCTGGTGATTAATATTTTAGGTTGCTGGTTACAAGTAACTGGCTGAGGAAAAATTGGTTTGAGAAATATATAGATAATATTTTGAACATGAAATATGTTCCTATAAAATTCTTGCTTTAAGATAAAAAATATAACTTCTGAAATCTGACCTTAATCTTATTGTATTAAGCATAGTATTTCAACATTTTCAAAGCAAATAAAGTTAGAATTTGGTTATTTTTCCTCAAGGAAACAAATTTAAATTCAAATGAGTCCAAAAACATTAGTTTAGTTGCAGGCTTCTTAATTGGGAAGAATTCTACAGACCAAGACATAATGATTTTTCCCAAATGTCACTGTATTACACCCGGCTCTGTGGAATGGCCTCAGAGAGGCGACTTCACATTTGGTGCCTCGGTTTCCCATCAGCTGCGCATCCAGCAGCTCTGAAGGTTCCCCGGGCTGCAGGAGCCGTTGGCGCAGATGGGGACAGGAGCCAGCGGCGAGCCCAGGGCTGGGGCCAGCCCGTGTCCCTTCTGCGAGGGGAGAGGAACCACCCTGCTCCTGGCTTAACACCTTCGAAGCCTTATTTAGCAAGATTCTAGAGAAATTTTTCTTTGTCTGATGAAAAATTTCTCTGGATTTTTGTATTTACTGCTATTTGGCACAAACTTCCTTCCTGTAGTGTTGCATTTTTAACTCCCAATATATCTGTCATGCAGCTGCTGTTGCTGGTTGGGAGCCCAACCTGTGCACCCCTGGTCTGTTGTCTCAGCTGTGCCGGCACCGGGGGAGCACGGCAGCTCCTGAGGCATCTCCCCTTCCAGCAGATGGTCTGTAACAGCCGAGCTGCATTTTAAACCGGCACACACACAATAGCTCAGATAAACCTGTATAGTTAGAGGCCAGAAGAGAGCACCATAGTCATCCAGCCTGACCTCCAAGGGCAGGTGAAAGCAAGTTTTACCTCTGTTGCAGTTGGAGGAATGGAAATACAGGGTTCAAGAGGTGGCTTTTCAGGGGCACTTCAGCATCCTGCAGCGTGGCTCGGCTCCCGGCAGGGACAGCAGACTTGCTCATGGAGCTGCTCTGGTGACCAGCTGTACTGAGGTCTGGGGGGGCTTGGGCAGCTAGGCAGGACTGTAGTCTTCAAAAACCCTAATTAGATGTCTAATCTATATAAATAATATTTATTTAGATTTTCTTGTGGAAGCAGCTGAAATCTGGTGTCTCCATGTTCTGTCTGCAACATATTGCAAGTTGGAAATGTCCAGAGAGAGGTGAACTTCTTTCTGATTTCATTCTTGTCCCTATCCTCGCACACTTTCCTGCTGTTGTTCTTTGGAAATGGTACCAAAAAAAAAAAAAATCTATCTTTTTTTCTTTAAAGACAAGATGCAGTGATCTGGAGGCCTTGTTAAAGACGCGAACAGGTCGTTGGGAGAATTTACTTGAGCAATTGCTGAAAGGGGACCTCAGCCCTAAGCCCAACGTTTTGAGCTTAGGTTCGTAAATCAAAAGGCACCATGTAGCCTGTGTGTATCTGGATAGCTTTAAGGATCTCCTGTAACCTTTGGAGGTTAGCCCAGTCCTAATTGCTGCTTAATTTCATTATCCATCATTATGGGCATAAAGCCGTGCTGGTGATAGGTAGCTGGAGTTACAGACGAGCCCCCGGTGCTCTGTGCTGCCACACGTCTGCTACCACCTGATAAATCCCTGGTGACTTCTCCGGCTTTTTGCTTGCACAAGGACTGAGCTATGGGAGGTGGCTGGGGTCTCTTTTATTTCAGCTTTGCTTTTTCAAGGGGAACTGTAAGCATATCTTTGGAAACCTGTTCGGAATCTCTTGCTTTGCACATTGGAAGCTTTGGTCCCACACAGGGCAGTAGCTCAGAGGAAATAAGCCTGTCGGGGTCTCTGGTTCTGAACATCCCCCTCCAGCTAGGAAAGGCTGGGGCGTCAGCAGAAAACAACGATATCCGGTTCCATGGAGCGTGATCCGCTGGCAGAGCGGGAAGCGGGATGCTCCGTGCCCTGCCCTGCCCTCGACAGGGGCTGCCCTCCCCGCCGAGCCCCCGTCCCCATCACCCAGCGAGCCCGGCGACGCGTAGGGCTGCTCCGCACCCTCGGCAGGGAGGTTGTGGGGACTGCTGCACGGCTTGACGTTAACGCTAATTTTGCATGCTGCCCAACCTGGTGTTGCAGACAAGTTACAAGGTCGCTACAGGAACTCGGATGAAGTGGATATGCTGAATCGCTGCACCGGGCAATGGCTCGCTGCTGTCCTAATACAGAGGGCTGTAAACAGATTTTTGGGAGATCGTGTGTTTACACATACTCATGGAAATCTCTTCTGATGTTCCCATAGCCCTTATACGTGGCCCCGACGCCTAGCTATATTGTTTTGTAGCAGCTGTTGGTAAGTGCAAAGCGTATTAGCTGTGTTGAAATAGAGCCTTATGATCATAAAATCTAATGGGCATCACAAATTGCATAGAATGTTTTTTGGGTTGGTTATGCAGATCACGAGGTATTTGCAAGCTTTGCTTTGGCTGCTGTATGAGGTGCCCCATACGTCAGGGTGAAACCATGTGTCCCAGCAGCAATCCCAGTGGCTGCTGGGTTTTTGGGTTTGTGCGCGGGACTGCGGTTCTCCCTCTCAAGCCGCAGCCCTCGCCCCGAGCCTGTGACCCTGCAGCGAGACGCTGGGGCACGATGGCTCAGTGCAGGGCGGCTGCAGCCGGCGTGGGCCCGGCACACGTGCCCCGGAGCGAGGAGCACGGGGGACCCCAGCACCGGCGGCTTCCGGGGGTTTGGCCGCTGGGGGTGGGGAAGAGAGGATTTTCTCCAGGTCCTTCATTAGAAAACTTACAAAACCCTCTTAGCGTTTCCTTTGCAGAAAAACGCGGTTACACTGGAGTATTTGGAGTATACCTTGTATTGCCAGTGGTGTTAGCGCAAAGAATTAATTAAAGAAACCCAACTGCCTTAAAATGCCAGTGGTGCTATCAGAATGGATTGAAGGCAAACTGAAGGGAGGAATGGCACAGGGTTCGTGGAGGTTTAATTCTTTGGTTAAATCAGAAAGACAGCACTGACTAAAATGCATTTATTCATTTATGCCTCAGACTTTATCGCTGAAGTGTGAGAAGAAGCCACTAACAAGTAAACTTCAGGGGAGAAACTAAAATAGATGCAAACACAGATGTTGCTTCAGGAGAAATTTTTGAAAGTTACATTTTTAAAAATAAATGTGAAAATATGTAAACCATTTGCCACTTCCCAGAACTCAACAAGCTGTGAAGATTATCAGCTGGATCATGAGAAAAATTGACTTTCCTCAACAGTAATTAAAAAGTAAAATGTGAACACCAAAAGAAATGTGGATTTAGGAACGTGATGAAGGTGGAAATAAATGTCTTTTTGCTTATGTTTTTCTTTTTTCTGTTTGAAAAACACATAAGTATGGAAAGCTGCTAGCTTTTAGACAGTGAAAGCTTATATTTAATACCGAGTCCCCAGTATCTGAGATGAATGGTAGGGGCTGAATATGCCTGCAGAAAGAAGAACCATTATGAAAGCAGGCTGGGGGGGGGGGAGTTCAGCGTTTGGTTGGTTTGAGTATGACGTTAAGAAGGTTCTTGCATTTGGTGGGTTTTTGTTGTAAAATTCTTTGGGGTTTTGGTTTTTGGTTTTTTTTTAGTTATTTTTTTGAAGCACTAATTAGAAAATTAAGAACATTCAACTCCCACACATCAATTTATCATGTTCTGCTTTGCCACAGTAATTTAAATAAAGGATTCCATAATTTCACTGCGTTGCACAGTCAGTTTAAAATACAGACACCTACCTAAAGCAGAAATGCATTATTTCATTAAAAATACACAACTGTAAATTCGAAAAACACAGCAAAGCGGCGCGTGGTAACTTGTTTGCAAATAGAAATATCCCTTCCTAAGGTTATAATGAAACAAGGTGATTTTCTTAGAAAGAAGGATAGAGTTAATTTTTGTACCTTAATATTTATGTGAAGGTGGGATTAAGAAACAAGCTCTGAGCAGTGTCCCAGCAGGATAAGGGTGTGTTCCCTTGAATGTAAGCTGTTTTCTTTTTTTAAAACCTGCATCCATTAACTTTGAAAGTAATTTCAGCAGTAAAGGGGACTTCACTGGCGTTTCTCTAATAAATTATACATATAGATAACAATATGCACTATAGGCTTTGTGTGAGGGGAATAATAGTGATGTGCAGCCAAATGTGGTTCACCGTTTGCTTAGTCTTCATGTTGTATGTCAGAACCTTTAACGTAATTTAATTTTGCCATTGGTTTCTAAAATCTGCCGTGTCTGAAGTCCCATATATTAAGATCTTTTTAATGTTGATATATCCAATTTTTTCTCTTTCTTTGTGATATTAGTTCTCGAAAATGAAAATTAAAAAGGGGCAATGAATGTTATTTCAGTAAATTTACTGGAAGCAATTAAACTACAAACACATTTTTTATGATTGTAGAGAGTAGCAAGTATTAGAAAACATTATTATCATTTTTTCCCTCCACTGACTGTATTTTCCCCTTCAAGCAAAAGTTTAAACTATCAACAGAAATGATGGTCTTTTTTCAGAGATTTTTTTTTCCTCATCTAGCTGAGCATTGCTTTTGTACTTGCATCTTGCACAAAGTGTTAAATCTAATCTTCTGAGCCTGAAAATCTTCTGTAGGCGTGAAGGTCATTAATTTTAATTAAATGGAACTTTTTTACACTTGCTAGAAAATAAGGATTAGTCTCAATGAGTTTCATTAAATAAACAGAGCAAATTAAAATTTATAATACATCTCTGAACAGATCCGAGATCATCTCATCAAACGCCAGTTAGCTGGCAAGCCAGGAACAGCCTCGGTGGGATGGAGCAAGGGTGCTCGGTGAAAATGTGCACAGACTTTTCAGTTACGGAGCAGCATGTGCATGATTTGCTGACGGCTTCCTTGCCGTTTTGGAAGTGGGTTTGGGAGGAGAGGTGCCCTTGTGGGGAGTTAAAACTGCTCTGCTCTGCTGCCTTTGCACGTGCAGGGTGGTGGCTTGGACCAGCCCGGGGGAAAGAGGTCACAGTATGAAGCCCTGAAAATCTTGCAAAGGAAATGATGGCATGCAAGGTCTGCACAGGCACGGGTTGGAGGAGAGGTCTTGCTGTACTTGATTTTGGTATCTTTGAAGCATCAAAACCCCTTTTCCTTCCAGCTGAATGAAACTCGCTCTCTCCAGCCCAGGCTGAAGCGTGGTCCTGGGGACACCCTCGATGCCCTGCTCTCGGTTGTAGTCGTGTTCCGCAATGACTCTCAAATGAGCTGGATTTTATTATAAAATAATGGATGTGAAGACTGTGGGATCATGAATTTGTTAGCTTTGGTAATGCTGTTTCCATGTGAAGTGTGCCCAGCCGGATCCTGGAGCAGATGGCTATTGTCAGTGTGATTTGCAGCTGTTTTGCTCTCAGCATGTTTTAGGACTTTGCAACTCTGTTGAAGAACCTGACTGCTCTGGTTTTCTGACCTGATTTCTAATACAAGACAGTTTCTGTCTCTGTTGCGAGTATTAAGCACAGCCTTTCTTCCCTCCACGTGTAAGCGTGTGTTCTCATCCCAGAACCGCTCAGGTCTTGGTATCGAGGTGAGGGGAGGGCTGAACTCACCTTGGTTCTCACAGCAAAAGGAGGAGACTCAGTGCTTTGCCTGCCTCTTACGTCTTTCTATGGGTGTGTGCATGTGTACAGCATACAGACAGATTCAGGTGTCTAAAAAACACATTGGGAACTGGTGTCTCTAATTATCCCGAAGGTATTAGAGGTGGCTGGTCCTGGCTGGCAGCCGGCACAGCCAGGTGACTCACATGCACTCTTTTCCATGTGCACTGAAAAGTTCCATTGCAAGTTTATTCATATGGGTTGAATCGTTCCCCTTCAGACTTGCACATACTCTTTTATTTCCAGATGCTGGGATGTATTTTATGGACTGGTGACTCCTTTAAAATGATGCAGTCACAGATGCACTGAGGAGGCTCACAATGATGCACATAGTGTTAAATTCAATACATCGGACCAACAATGACAAGCTGCATGTCATTCTGTTTTGCTAAGAATAAGCTAAATCGTCTTTCTTCTCCTCTGGTTGTTTTGCATCTTTTCAGTCATTCTAACGGTCCCTGATTTCTCTGCCTAATGGATCCTCTTACACGTCTTTTGTCTGCTGAGGTTTTTGATGGCTGTGAAAAACAAAGCATTTAAATATCCGAGATTGGATTAGCACAACAGAAGCAGTTCTTCCAGTAAAGTCTGTATCTCAGTTGCCAACTACCCTTTTACTTCAGACTGGTAGAGTATAGCTCCTCTAAGTATTTCCTTTTCACTTTGTGTTTGACACGTCTGGTTTATTTGATTAATAATATACTGGACTGCATGCAAATTCATTCCCTCTGGGAATTCTTAAATATCCTTAATGTGAAAAGGTCTTTCAGCACAGTATTTTAGAACTGGTCACCTTGCTGGTCAGCATGAAGACGGGTAGTAAACATTTTGCCAAAATGAAAAGATAAAGCGGCATTAGCAGAGCATATTGGTCGCTTTACTTCAGCCTCTTTTAGTTTGAAAAACATCTGTAATTTAATATGTTTCCAAGTGATATTACCTTTAAAAGAAACAAGCTGGTACAACTTGGACAGCTCAATGTCATCATGGAATATTTTAGTAATGACGTTGCTATTCCTGCAAAATAAATGGGCCCCTCAGCACCTTTGCAGTGTGTGACATCGGAGGCAACATCTGTAATTCTGCACCCTCCTCTGGTGTCGTTTCCGAATCGCTGAACTAGCTCCCAGCAAAAGCAGGCTTGTATCAGCAGCTTGATATTTATATCTTGGCAGGGAGCTTGTGTTTGCTGGTATCATTTGTCTCTGAAGAACAATATCTGTAGTACAGGAAAATACATTTTCTACCCTTCTCCTTTGCCCCCATTAGTGATGTCATCTGACGCTGGCCATCCCACAGCTGTCTGTCTTTTTGTAGCACCATCTATTTCCACAAATTTTTTTCATTAAGATGGAGGGGGGGAATCACTGTGGGGCTTCAGCTGAGCAAAAGGTGAAACCGTCCTTTGCATCCTTAGGACAAACCTGTGCAGGTGGCTCCTCGGGTCAGGGAGGGCTGACCTCCCCAATATGGTGCAAGCGGGCAGCCCCCGAGGGGCAAAACGAAGCGTTGGCTTCAGAAACTCTGTTTCTTGATCACCCATAAAAGCGAAGGGCATCAGCCGAGACCAGAGCTCGGGTGCCCGGCTCTGCCCTTGGGGCGGCTGGTCCCACCTGGCCGGAGATGCCATCCCTCCCAGTGAGCTCCCGGGGCTGGGGAGACGCCAGCATCGCCCGACCCAGCTGTGTGCTACCAGGGTTGCTGGGACTTCAGGTGTAAAAGGGCACTGAAGCCCCAGAAGTTAATCAATCAGCACAATTACTTCATTTCAATGGCCTGTGTCGTGGAAAACGTATACGGAGACAGGGACAGTATAAGGCTACAATAAATAATGGTGCAATTGGGCTAGGACTAGGGCTGACTTATGAAGCAATTTTAGTTTCCTTTTTTCTGTTTTAAGGGTCAAGCAAAAGGAGCCGTGCTGTTTGCTGCTGTTCGCAGTGACTTTGCTACAGCTGTATAAAATGATTCCTCAGGCAAGTACATGCTCTGCAAGTACATTTACAAGCATTTTTTTAAATGCTGTATTGTTAATTTGTTGTTTCTTCTACTATAAGGGGGTTCCTTTAGCTAAAACTAATACTTTCTAAGTACTTCTTGCTTTTTAAAATTTTTATGCAACACTGAAAGAATTCACTTTAGGTTAGCTCGAAAGAATTTTATTCGTTTTTTTCAGTGGAACAAAATTTCAAAATAATTGAACTGTGAATATGGTGAATCAAAATGATCATCTAAAAATGCCAAAACAAACTGGCTTGGGTTTTTAAAAGATACTTAATGTTAATTTAGTAAATGTTTTGATCAACTCAAATCTGATTTGATTTATTGGTTTTGGGTTTTGCAGGGTAGAAAGGGATAGAAAGCCACTGAATTCCAGTTAGGATTTAATGTTTTAATGCTAGAGACCTATATGCATGTCCAAACATTTTTGTTTGCAACAGGTAAATTTTAGAACTTATTCTCACAGAAATAAAATATTAGGTTGACTAGAACCCAATTATGTTGTGCTAATTTATTTTGTCTTTCATTAACTTGGCCTACCAAATGGCTGATTTGCTGCATAAAGCCTTGTTTTGTCTAGCATAAAAATAGCAATTGCTCCACAACAGAAATAGTTAATGAGCAACAATCAACTATCAATAATCAGTAATTATACAATTTTAGAAAATCAGATTCTTTCCAACTGAAATAATTTTAGCTAGAGTAGCTTAAAATACATCACAAAGTACAAAAAGAAAAACTGCAAAATTGGGAGAAAGTGCATTTTTGTAGGGTGACACCTCCTGCATTTACGCCGAGGCAGCTGGGTTTCTGCCCCTCTGAACGGCTGCCTGCGTTTTTGGTTAAAGAGATTCAGCTTCAGTGAAAGTGAATCTTTGACTGTTCCATTTTTACGAAGAAGATAACACTATTTCTTATCACATTAATTCATTTTGCTCCTCAAAGTCATTGAAAGAAAGGTGAAAACGAGAGCCACCCGCTGAACTAACCAAGGTAAATGTGTGCAAGGAACGCAGGGGAGGGCGTGCTACGCGCATCCGCCCTGTTCATCTCTCTCATCTAGCAGAGGGGTTTTGTCGCCTGGGTTCTCCCAAGTCTGAATGGAATTAAATGTTGAACTGGTTAGTAGGAGTAAATTCACTACATGCTTGTCTGCACAAACGGTGGGTGTAATTTAGCAGTGATGCCTCAATGGCTTTCACAGTGGCATCTCACTTAGTCAGAAAAAAATGGAATAGGAAGCAAGCCGGAGGTCTGCAGCAGTATGTCAAAGTATTTTATAGAGCCAAAGGAAACTATAAAACAAAACTGAGAAACCCTGACAGCCAGAAGAAATGGACAGCCTCAAGCAGCTTGCTTTCTGCTTGTGTGATTCAGTGTGCTGCCTCTAAAAACACATTCTTTCTGGAATCTAAATGGGTACCGTAAGGCACAATTGTGTTTTCAGCTAGGACAGCTAAGGGGTATTTTTTTTTTCCTCCAATTTTAACCAGGTTTGGTTTTTTTTGGGTTGGCTTTTTTTTTTTTTTTGAGTAAGCAGTGTGCAGGTACATTGAACTAATGCATGCTTCAGGTAGCATTCAGATGCCGTACCCTAAGGGCACTTTTCATTATGTTTGGAGCACAAAGTTGTTGAATGGCTTTGGAAACCATGTAACGGTAAAATAATTTTACAAAGGGTCACTAGAAAGGTTAAAAAGTTGAAGGTATATGAAATGAGACCTTCTTTATTTAAGTGTTACATCTTGTATGTAGAAAATAAGCTAATGCACGGTCTTCACCTGGGAAGGAAAAAGGTTTCCTTGCTGGCACGATCTTTCCAAGGTGCAGTTTCTCTATCAGGAGCTGCGTGCGTCAGGCAGAGGCTGAGACCTGAAAAGCAGCAATGCCATCAGGAAACCGAGGGGCAGGTGGGGGGCAAAGAAATCTGAGGTTGATGGAGGAAAGCTGATTTGGCTTGAGACTGTAGCATGTCGGGCTGGCAAGAAGTGGGGGGGAACAATCCATCTTTTAATTTTGTTGAGATAATTAAGTCATTAATTTCCCTACAAGTTTTAGTATTTAGATACGGAGAACCGAATGCAGCAACCTAGGTGCAGTCTTACCAATGTCGTTTGAAGAGGTATTACAGGGTTTTGGCCTCTTAAAAATGCCTCTGTAAATTTGGGCAGATTCATTCTTGGCATGACTCTATTAACTTACAAATGATATTATCAAGAGTACCAAAATGCCAGCAAGCTGTGTATTATAACGAAGCCAGGGACGTACAACAAAAATGATTAAGGAGCTTGAAGAACTTAGAAGGAAAGATTAAAAGAACAAAATGTTGCAGTTGGATAAACAGTGACTAAGAGTGGCTGAGATAATCAGTTACTAGTGTGTGAAGGGTACAGATGCCAAGAAGAGAACATCATTTTACAATGGATTTAGCTAGAAGTAGTGGGATAAACTATAAGACATGGTTGAGACTTTTTTCTTTTAATATTTAGAGCTGTTGGAATAGAGAAATGTGTCCAGGTGTTTGTTTCTGGCTAGACCACCTCTTTAGGCACCAAAGTCCAATTTCTTTTCCTTGCCTTTTATGCAGTCTCCTCCTGGCTGGGTTTGGATGTGTCTTTTAAAGGGTACCTAACTCACTGCTGTTGGGCGGTAGAGCACCTCAGACGTAAGCAGTGTTTGAGGATCCACACATAAAACAGGTGACAGTCTCTGAGAAGCCCGGGTTCAATTGGCATTGATGGAAATGGGGATCCTGAGGGTCTTTTCTTCTAAAAGAACACGTGAAGATTACTTAGAGCTGAACACCCTGGAAGATGGCAATACCTGGGAAGGCATTTACGTAGTTAAGGCCAACATCTAGGCACCACTGTCATTCATAGAATCATTAAGGTTGGAATAGACCTCTCTGGGCAGCCTGTTCCAGTGCCTGGCCACTCTTTCAGTAAAGACATTTTTCCTCATATCCAACCTAAACCTCCCCTGACACGGCTTGAGGCCATTTCCTCGTGTCCTATCACTGTGACTTGGGAGAACAGACCAACCCCCACCTCACTACAACCTCCTTTCAGGCAGTTGCAGAGAGCGATAAGGTCTCCCCTCAGCCTCCTCTTCTCCAGGCTAAACCCCCCCAGCTCCCTCAGCTGCTCCTCATAAGTCTCGTTCTCTAATGTATTACGTTTCTGTTCAGTTTTCACATAATTCTGAGGTTACCCTAGTGTAAATCCTTACCTGGGAAGTTTGCATTGGCAAGCATGTCAAAATCACCTAAAATCTGATATTCACCAGTTGCTCAAAGTCCTGGATCAAAAGTAAGTCCTGCTGATGCTCTTGCTTAGCACAACATGCTTATCCACTCATTTGTTGCAGCAATGGGCAGAAAGACAAAGTGCGCTCTGTGGCAACGGCTTTGCACCAAGGCTCGAGTCTGCCTTAGGAATCGAGATCGTACATCTCTGGGTGGTTTTGAAAAAATCTATGCCGGGTTAGTCAGAACTCACTGGGGATGAAGATACACTACGAAAAGCAAAATCTTCTGCAAATAGGTACAGAAACTGCTGGATACAACAGCACAGTACAGAGCCTTTCACCTTTAGCGGATGGGCGCGGACAAACAAGGCCAGATATGCCAGGCACGCAGTTTCCGTGATCAGCAGTGATGGTGCTCCTGTAGGAGGGTTTGCAAAAGGCGGGAGCGGGCATGACCTCAGGCGGTCAATCAGTGATGCTCAGCTAAGCACTCTGAAGTGGTGATGCATAAAACTGCACCTGGAAATCTCTGAACCATGATTATTTATGAAGAAGTCTGTAATCAGCAGCTAACTCATGTTTGTTTCACAAATTGTATTGGGAAAGCGGAAGAAGAATGTTCTAATTGCCTTCTTGTAGGTAAATGTGTTCTTCCATTCGTCAGGGTCCCACCTTAATTAACAGTATTGTTTCCTCTTAGTGTATTTCAAAATTGTGGTTAGATAGGGGTGAATTTGGCTTTAATGTAATTAGTCTGATAATGAAAGCTTTGTAAGGTGCTTAGATGAGAGAGGCAGGGAGAGCTCAGAGGGTGTGTGAAGGGGTTGTGCTAAAGTTTTACTAATGAAAGAATTGGGGGCAAAAAAAGTTATAGAGAAGCCCCACAGTATTTGAGGACTGGGCAAGGGCTTATCCTGGAGAAATCCCATAGGGTGTATTGGAGGTGAAATCTGTGGCTTCAACCAAACTGCTGGTGCTTTACGACAAAGATGTGCAAAAGTCTTCTCGTTGGTATTTCTGTAACAGTTATGTTCTGCTTGAACCTACCTCCTCTCCCCAACAAACCCAACTAGTTTGGAGCCCTGCATAAAGGTTGGCACACAAGCTGGGTGCGCCAGTGTTTTATTCTTCATGCAATGCCCTGCTTCTGCTACCATTACAGTAAACATTGTGATGGCTGCTATTAAGGAATGCTCCCTTACCTGAATTTTTTTCCCAGTATGAACTCAGAGACTGCAACTATATAAGGACATCTGTTGAGCTGAATATAGTTTCAAGTACATGCAGCTAGCTGTTGTATACTCTAACATTAAAGCATAAAAAAATCCCATGCCAAAATAGTATCGTGGTAGTCATAGGAGGGTGGTGATTCATTGAAAATTGCCAAGTTGGACTAATATCAATTTCTACTGATCTGATATACAGTATTCACTCTAAAACACCAGTGTGTAGGGTAGAGTTATGTTTTATGGCACCTGAGAAATGACATGAATGCTCTGGTGGAAATCTATTAAACTGTGGGGGGGAAATACCCGCAATGCCCATAAATACTGATCAGTCTGACTTCATGGTTTACCCAACAGAATCTACACTAGATATATTCTACACATATAACGTGGCCAGAAAATCCTTCCTGTAGATTGGGTGCAAATATTTTACTGAACCAGAGAGGAAGTCAGGATTCTCATGAAATCCATGGTATCGGCTGGCGGGCTTTTGCCTCCTCAGCGGCTGCTCTGGCACAGTGAGATGCTGCTTGTATTTTAACAAGTGTTTTTAATATAAGGGGTCATTTTTAGGCTGGGATAGGCCTGGTACCTCTGCAGAGAGTAGGGTAAAAGCTGTTTGTTTTCCTCTGTATGACAACAAAGCACTGTGCAATTCCAGCAACCAAAGAGGTAACACCAATTGCCCCATTTAGTAAATAAGTTTTTATTGCTTGGTGTTTGTTCAAAGCACCCTTGAAAAATGTCTTGGATAGGTTGCTAGTGGAGTAGAGTCTTCAAAGTATTGCTTTGGGGCAAGGTGAGGAGGGGAGAACTTGTATGGATTTGGAGCTCTTAGGGAAATCTTTTGCAAATACCTGTTGTATAGCACAGCCTGGCCCATCCCGTGGGCATGCAGGTTGTCTTTCAGAAACACTTTTCAGCCACAAGAAGCCTGTCAGGAGCATTCTGGGGTCTTTCAAAAGCCTCCAAATAGGTGATAAACTCTACCGGAGGCAGGAAAATCCCTTAAGGCTTTGCTAGCCGTAATGCATCAGCGACCTTTCGGGAAACCTCTGCCATTAACCAGAACTTTGGAAGATGGTGTACTTGAAAGCAGCCAGCTGAGTTTAGTGGATGTAGTTGTGTGGGACAGTGAAAAGGCTTTGCTTGTCTCTGCGACGTTCATCCGCGGTGCCACCTCACGCTCCTCCCTGCGATGCATCATACGCGCATCTGTCCCAGCGAGACAATGGCGTTTCTGGTGCCTGCGTGCTCCGGCGTGCTGTTATTCAGGGTTTCTGAAGCACCGCACTGATTTCACCAGTGTCCGTACCTCATTTCATGCTTCCCAGGTGCACGCTAAGCAACGTTTTGCTGTCCTGCCAGCTGCTCTCTGTGTTGGGGAACCTGATGAAACAGCCTTGCAAGCTTGTCCTGGCCATCTGGCCGCCAACTCGGCTTGAGGGAAATGGATGTACTCGTTGGAAACCCTGAGTGCCACATTCAGGAGCACTAAAGGCAAGAGAGTCTTGCAAGAGATCCTTTTACAAACCTCTAAGTTTCCAACTCAAGTTCTTTTCTGTGTTACAAGCAGGATACATTTGCTGGCTTGCTGTTTCCATAGTAAGGAGTTTCATGTGGATGGGAATATTGCAGCTGGCATACAGTCTGGCTTGTGAACAGCTTTTATTGAGGGTAAGAGTAATCTTCCAAGGGCTCCAGTACATCCTTTAAAACAAAAATGCAGCTGTGAGGAAGGAGATTTTCAATTAATTTAAGTTTTCGGTTGCGGTCTTAATCACTCTAACAGCAATGCTGTGTATATCAACAGCCTTTTCTGGTCATTTGTTCCTTTGTTTGCAGTACGTTCTGGCAAAGATGAGTTGCATGTGACATCTTGCACAGAAATTATTAGAAAATCTGCCAGATGCTACTCACTATCTTTTGCTTTCCCTTCTTTCCTATTCTTTGCTTTCCTGTGGCCACAGGCTCCGATTCAAAGTTTGCCCTGCATCTCAGAGCTTTGGGTTGATGTAGATAGAAGATGTGTTAAGTTCTCAGACATGTTAGTCTAATGAACTCCCTCAATATGGGAGAGGCTTTGGATTGAGCACAGACTGGAGTTACGCTCCTCTGCTATCAAAGAGACAGTTTTTGTGAGCCAGCCATAAACTGCGCTGGTGCTTTCTCTCCGTTCCTCATGGGATTTGAACCTTAGCAGTAAGCAATGCACTGTATTGTTGTTTTCTGTAGATATTCACTTTTCCTGACCCCGGAGGCTGTCTGTGCGCCTAAAATGATGATGGGTTTAAATGCTTGCACTCATATGCATGAGCCCGATTACGTGGCTTAGTGCTTGGGAAGCGAGCGTGGGGCGACGGGAAGAAGGCTGCTCAGTGAGAGTACGTGGGGTGCCTGCTCTTGCATGTCTAATTATTAAGCCTGCTGCAAAGTTTACTGAATTTTGGCCTCTGGGGTCAGGGAGCTTAAATAAGTAAAATCTTCAGACCCGGAGGGATAAGCGTATTCTGTAATGCCATAATCAGTTTGGAGAATGAACTTTTGCTGCTCTTCAAATGGTGGTGCAGTTAACAGGATTTTACATGTGTTGTGAAATTTCTGAACCTATCTACACTGTTGTTTGACATGCAAAATGCGATGTTGTCTTTTTATTAGCAGGGCTGCATGTCTGACCCATCTCTGTACTAGTACTGTGGATAGGCATCTTAAAAGCAAATTGTAATCGAAATTCTGAGCAGGATGAGATGAGAATTAGCTGCCTGTCTAGTGCTTTTCTGTTTATCTCCAAATGTCAGCACTCTGCACTGAAAGTTTTGATAGGAAGGCATCTGCTGTTCCAGGCTAGAGCATTAGCAGGGGAGAGAATTAGGGTGTGGGGAGGGAGAGGGCTAATTCAATCACGCTGCAGTGACAATAGCTCTGGAATACGCTCGTGGTAGGTCAAAAGAAGTAACAAGTGTGAGGCGCAGCAGGAGTGACTCACACTGATTTGCAAAGAAGCCCCTTGTAGAAAGTCTTGTACCAAACGCCTGAGACAGAGGCTGAAGGTAGTGATTTCTGTACCTTATCTCAGAACAGGGAAGGCACCTTGCTAATGCAGCTGAGGACAGGAGCTCACACCCATCTTCTGGTCTTGAACTCAAAGCTGCTTTCCAAAATGATCCAGCTGCAAGCAGATGTTTGAACAGGGAGGCAGTGGCAAGTGCATCACTGTTAATCACTTTGATTCTTCCTGTGATGTTCCCCATGCCTTAGGTTGGGAATGATTTGCTTACACATGCTCTGTGTGAGATTTGGTAATATGATGTCATCAGCCTCACAAGCTTCAAAAAATGTGAAGTCACAGCTTTGCAAGGTTCAGCTGTTACTCTGTATTTCTGGAAAACTTTAGGTTCAGTGTATTTATTCTATGATAAATTCACAGGTATGTGTTTTGCCCATTTTTTTTGTACTTCGAGCTCCACTCTCAACAGTGTTCATACTGTTGGTGGTCTGTTAGTTACTTGCAGTGCACTGAAAACAGCATGTGAGCTCTCTGTTGGTCTTCCTTTGGTTTCAGAAGCCACCAAAATCCTACTGGAGCAGCTGTCTGTGAGTATACGTAGCTCTGCTTTCTGTGTTTTATCCGCTTAGGGAAGGTGATTTGAATGCTGATGTAGCTGCCTGGCTGCTTTCAGAATATGCTTGAGTTAAAAAATGGCATCAGTGTAATAAGGTACATTTTTAGAGTGATAGAAGAGGCTATGGTTGATAGTGTGTTACATGTTTTCATGAGATTTGGGGGATCAAGCTGTGAGCAGCACGTTAATGGTATTGGTAAGGATCTCTGAAAGTGAACTGAACTCACTGTAATTCCCGTGATGACTCTAATTCAACAGGACCCTTTTCATAGTTCAAGATCTTTGTGTACTACTTCTCTGTAACAAGTCTCATAAAATACCATGTTTCTACCCTTATTTATTTTCATTCTGTTGATGCCAAAGTCAACAGTGGCATACACTTAGGGCATTCAGGCCTTATTTTTCAATTCAGCAGGATGATTTTCTCTTTTGAGCCATCTTTCAACTGTACATGCCAGCTAATAATTTGCAGTAACTTCTACATTCTTTGATTAAAGGGCTTGACCCACACAACATAGGTAGTGTTACATAGGCAGGGACTGAGTTGCTTTAATACTTTGTACCTTCTCAGTCAAAAATGTACGTATATGTAGAACTGTATAGTTTGACGTCTTCTCTAGGTCCTTGTCCCTTGCCTGTCTGATGCATTTGTTTCAGGATGGAGATGTGCTGGCAGAATCAGGGTGGAAAAGTTTACGTTGTGCTTTCCTGGTCAGAAGTGGGCATTGGGTCTCCGACCTTTCCACCCAAAGCCAGGAGCTTGTGTTGCATAGTCCAATACAGTCCTTAGATGCACTGTAGCAAGCTGTGGGCTGTATCACCGTACTGCAGAGACCACGGTACCACATCGCATGGCTGGATACATTGCAGTGGCTGTTGTGGCTCTTCTGTTAAAGCGAGTGCAGAATGTGCAGCTCCCAACCTGCTCGCCAAGTGCTTTTCACAGCATTTTGTCACTGTTCTCACGCATGCAAACCTCATTCCTCTCCCTGTGGCTTTTCAATCCACACTCCCAGCAGGCTGTTTCATTTTTAATACCTGTTCCACACTGGAACTTTCTCACAGATTTTTGTGATCCCTGGTAACCACACCCATGGTGCTATTTTTACCAGGGACTGAGAAATGCCAGCACAACACTGAAAATTTTAACATTCCAACTGTGCAGCCCTATCTGCTCAAATATTCGTTGCGTCATTGAGCTTCAGCTCAGCCTTTTCTTTTCTGGCTTTGTATTTCATTATTTACAACACACGTTTTTCTGACCCAAAATCATCATCTTTCTCAGTTCACTCAAGTCACAAAACTGTGCTCTGAGCCTCACGGGAGTGTGTCAGGTGATGCCCAGACTGGGAGAAGTCTCACCCGCCTCCCCTGGTGAAATCTGCAGTGAATGGAACACCTTTTGTGTGCTTGTGTTTTTGTGCTGAGCGGCACACGTAAAACCTCCGCAGCATCACCTCTAGCACGTTGTTTGCATGTACTTCTGTACCAGTTAGGTACCTGTGACCCACTGTTAGAGCAGCGGAGTGACTCTCGTCGTTGCCCCTTGGTCGTGCTGTTTGCCGTACTGCGCAGCACATGGCTCCACACAGAGCAGCACCGGTTGCTGTTTCTGCCTCCCACCATCTGTTAGAATTATCTGTTCTTTGCTTGTTTTCCTGTTGGTCATGCTGCTGGTGTAGAGCATTATGACCAGCACTCTCTAGGGAGCGTTTGCTGCTCCTTCCACCTTCCTCTCAGCTTCTTTACTACTGATATTTCCATCTTGGCAGCAAAAATGGGAAGTCCAAATAGAAAGCAACCTTTTCCTGTACAATCTCTTCAACAGCCTCTGGCATGAGATGAAAATCTAACAGCAAGAATGCTGTTTGATTATGTAATTGGGTACAGGCTGCATCGTCATATGATAAGCAGAAAGGGCTACGTTGGAGCCGCTTGGGAGGTGAAACCTGGCTTTTTGAAAAACTTGAATTGATTTGGGAATTAAATTGTCTTTTGACGACACTTTTCAATTCACCTTCAGGAGTACCTTTTAGACAAAAATTCTTAAAAGTATATTAGAGACCTGAGAGCTCAAAATGCCGCCTGAGGTTTTCTGTCCTGCAGGATGGATGTTACTGAATAATCATCTGTTCCTATGCAGCGCGCTTTGGAGAGATGATACTTGAAATCTTTTGGATTGCATTTAAACTTCGTGCAACTTTGATGTTGTATCTTGCTTTATGCACATCAGTCCTGCTTGTTTCAAGTGCAGCGACATGGGCTTTGCTCTGTGTGATGAGGTTACTCCTCCCAGTGCAGCTAATGAAGGTTACCAAGTTCCTGTGCATCAGCTAGTCTGTATGAATACACGTGGAAAGCATGAGGAATTTCAGTTAGTGCAATTTGCTGTCGAATTAGGCTGATTTATCTGCCTATTTTCTCAGGAAGCGAGGGTGTTCATGTAGAGAGAGAGATACCACGGATCAGTTCATATTACATATTACCCTAAGCATCTGACTTGTGTGTCTGAACCTTAGGAAGTGAGGCACCCGAAGCTCACCAATATCGATCGGTGTTGAGTAGGATGCAGGAACCCTAGATTTTACTGCCTTCCAATGGCTTTAGGACCCTTGTGAAATCTCAGCTAAATCCAAACTACTTTCTTCTGTGACCCGTGATTGAGCTAAAACGAGTGAGAAACATAAAACTAGAAAATGATCAAATTAATTTTATTTTGATTTCCCGAGTTGGTATTACTGATCTTTCCTTTAACTGAGATTTTAAAAAAAGAAACTGCTGCAATTATTCTGCACCTACTGCTGGGTTTGCTGCAACGCTCCAGTGAGTGGACAATCTATTAAATGCTGAAAAGAAGAAAAATGGTGTGAGCTATTGGAGAAGTTGATCTGGTTTTGCAAGGACTCCTCGAGAGGTGCTTCTATGCTCCAGGCTGCAAGCAGGCAATCTCTTACACAGTCAAAGAGCCACCATAATGCTTGGAGGCACAAACTGGTAAAGCTACTGTTTTTAACAGATGCTCCATCAGAAACAGCGCACACCTCTGTGCAAGCGAAGAGGCGCAGGTTATGCAGAGACTGCGGCAGTGTCGGTTCCAGATAACCAGGACAAGGCGACTCCCTGTCGCACCCTAAGCTGCCGGGACACGCCTCGGGATGAAGAGGAAGATTTTCTGCTGACAGAATTACTTTAGCCACAGTGAAATACCAGCAGTGAGAGTATTAATTATTCCAGATGTACAGATGACATGGTGCTTAATTCGGAGGATTCGTGGTGAGGCAACATGACAGGAAAAAGGAGCTGCTGCAGAAAAAACCAACATCTTCCATGTATGGAGACCTAAAAGGAAGAGAGAGGAAATAAAAACAGCGAGAAGCTTACGGTGAAAGGCCAGAGCAGCATGCTGACAGCAGACCCACAGCGCTCTTGCTAGCAATAAATGTAAAGAGGTGTGCTGTGCCAGAACCTCGACAGCGCCAGCGCCGCACACCCCTTTGGCAGGTCTCGAAGGAGAGGAGAGAGAACTCTGCAAAGATGCCCAATGGCTATGAAGAGTAACCCAGCAGTTATGAGAGTATCTGTGCGGCAGCTGGAGCGCAGAGACCGGGCGCTGAGCCGTGGGAGCAGAGCGGTTGGGTTCGCTCTTCCCGCACATCAGCCCAGACCCCGCTGCGGGCTGGACCCGGCGACGGCCCCCGCTGCGGCTCGGGGGCACGGGTGGGCGCAGGTACGGGAGGCTGTACCCCGCAAGGGAGCGGGCGGCTCCGGGCTCTGTGTGCGGAGCCCAGCCTGTGGGAAGAAGTGACCACGACACAGACCATTTCGTCAGTCTCACAACGCCGGCCGTGAGCTTCCCAAAGGGAGTGGTGATTACCACCTCAGAGTCTAAGCGTACCAGGAGGCAAACTGCAAAGACTGGCTGGTGCTGGAATGAATCTTCTTTCCTTACTATTGACAATGCAATCCGATATTGACTGCACTGATTATTGACTGCAAATTACAGCTGATTATCCCACTGCAAATTGCAACAGAGAACACTTTCCTAAGAAAATTTGTACCCAGAGCACAGTGTAGGCTTGTCCCAGGTGGAAAGGGGCCCTGCTGGTCTGTTTTTTTAAGTTTATCTGTACAAAAAGTTATTTTTACCATCTTTTTTTAATTCATTTATTTGTATTCTGTTCCCACTATAAGCACCATACAGAATAAAGGCTCAGACAGTCCTTGCTTCTCAGAGCTTGCATTCTAAATGGAGAAGAAATATTAGGCCTTCCTCCCACAAATAGATTTGTAAGATAATTATAATACCATAAATATACTTTTTAGAAAACAGCTGCCTATAAAATCAGTGTCAAACTGTTCTGTTGCCAGTACAGTTATTTGTAATCTTTCCAATTTCAGTTCATTGAAATGTTAAATGGCAGTGAAGAAGGTGGGGGGAACCATGGAAATTTTTGATAGTATTTGATCCATTATTCATCTGTTTTATTCCTTATGTGTCATCCTGTGGCAGAGCTTCTTTTCAGGAAAGCATTGCCTGAGATGCTGAGTAAGTGCTGAGAAAAGGGTCCTGTCACTTTTCTGTGGCTCCAGTGGCTGTAGGAGTCACTGCGAATCTTTCAGCAGGAGCACTGCGCTCTTGAAAATGAAACAGAGACACGTGGCGTTACTTCATCAGGCGATCAAATGTAAATATGATGAAAAAGTTGGTGATGAATTAAATTCTGGTGTACGTGTTTAACCTGCGAAATGTACTCCCCTTGAGACTGATTTATTACAAAGCTCTTATGCAAATTGGTTACAAACACAAGTGATGAAGGGCTGTTGGGTTCTCTTCACGTGTATCACAGATTAGGATCCATGTACTATAACTAATTAATGTTACTAAGGAACTGCAGGAGAGGGTAATATAGGGGGAGAGTTTGGGAAGAAGTTTTTTTAAAGAAATAAGACTAAAAGCTATCTTTGCCAAAATTAAGGGGAGTAAAATAAAAGGTCAAGATTAAAAGCTATGTTGTAGAAATGTTTATAGCAGGAATTTCTCACCCAAGGTGTAAAAAATAAAAAAGGCCGGTGGTGTTCTCCTCTCTCACTGCAGTGAGCGGGGGAGTCATGAACTTGTCCAGCGGGAGTGAAAGAGCTGCTCACACAGCTACTAGTAGCTGTAAAACCAAGTGAACCTTGGCATGGAAGTGCTGTGTAATGCTGGAGGTTTCAGGTCCGTTCCTGCCTACAGTGTAAATGGGTTTAGTTCGTTAGCTCGCACAGTGGGAACTGCGTTGACCTTTGCATGTCCATATGTTGTCAGCTGCGTGTATCTCCAGCCTGTCTTGTACTGATCCTACTCCTGGTGAAACTGGGCAGAGCTTTGATACCGACTGCAATTTAGCATTAGCTTCTTTAGGTTTTTTATCATCTTGAGGTTTGAATAATGGGGTTTTGCTCTCACTCTGTAGGGACTGACCTCCTCATGAACTAAACATCTGGTATACAATACAGATTAGTAAAAGAATTAATTTTAGCTCTGCGAGGAATATGTGGTTCTCAGGAGCAATGGGGAGGAGCAGCAGTCTCCCATCTACCAGGAGTATCAACTCCTTGCTGCATCACAGGTCCATATCCCTTTTTTTTTCCCTGTCAGTAGCATGAAAGGATGGGAGAAAAGAAAAAAACTGAATGCTAATCTCCTCCCACCGCTCGCCTTTAGATACATGTTTCAGAAATGATTTGTTTCTGTACAAACCCTGTTTTTTATACCTTTTTATTAAACAAAACCTTCAAATAAATTTTAGCTGCTTTCCTGCCTGCCTAATCCTCATATTTTCATACAGATAAATCTTGTCTAATTAGCTGTAGCTCAGGAAGCCTGTAGTGCCTGACGAGAATGAAATTAAACATCTCGTTGAGCAGCAGCGGGCACGAGTCTGGGGTTCAGCAGCCTTCGCCCCAGCTCGGTGTCTGTGCAACCCCTGGTTAATGTGGCTCCCACCAGCCAGCTTTTTTTAACCTCTTCAGTTGCAGAACCTTTTTTCTGCCTTTTTAGAGTTGATGAAGAGTGTACTGAAGCCAGTGGGACTTGAAAACAGTTGAAACCTTAAATTTCCATGTGGGTAGAAAAGTATTCTCTGTCCTGATCTCTGTCCGCTCACCCCCTTCTATGCGCAGCCCCCTCGGGGTTCACCAGGAAAATACATACACAGGAAAAAACAAATCCCACCAGCTTGTACGTGGAAAAGTCTCGTTGCTGAAAAAACAGACCTCTTAGCTCATGAATGTAAAAATACGATTCCTTTGTTTTCTGTAAAATTTTAAAGCAATTTTTGAAATAAGAAGTGAATTGGGTTTTTTTATCGGTCAGGCACCTCTGCAAAATGAAGAAATCTTGCTAAGATACATGTTATAAGTTTTGGTCTTGTATGACAGGGACCACAGCTCTCTGTGGGCAGTTACATTCATTGGCTCAGTCCCAACGTGCGTAATATATTTTGAACAGATTTTTGATGTGAACTGTGTGTGTAGTTATTTTCTGTGTTGTATTCTTTCCTTTTTCTTTTAAATAATTTGTGGTTAAACTGATATTTTATCTCTAAAATTAATACTTAGCACACAATTTTTGGGTTTTCATTTCAAATCAGAGGTAAGATGTCAATCACTTATAAATTCATTCAACTGTGTTTCATATGGAACAATTACAGGGACTTTGCATAGCACACGAAAAGCTTGCCTTCTGAGTTTTTTCTGTTTCATGTAGATAGGGACTTGTTTTACTTTTGATAAATATGTACGTTATTTTTATGTGTCTCACAGATTTTTTTTTCTAAACTATTTGAGAGTGGAGAGAGGAGGGCCTCCCTGCTGTGTAAGTGACTGAACTAATGGTATTAACAGCAATCGGACTGACGAGATGATTTTTTTTCTTTAAGGGTGAACTTTATGTTGAATTATGTTACATCATAAAGCAGGATGTCAAGTTAACCTGTCTCAGCTTGTAGCTTTGCCCTCTCTCTTATCTCTGTGGATCAGCACATTAGCACAAGGGCAGAAGCACTGCAGGATGTACGAGCAAGGAGAATTATCCATCAGACCACTCGGGTATTTTACTTGCTAGCACCATGTTCTGATTCTGGTAAAATAGTTTAAAATGAGCAGCCTTATGTTCTTTTCGTAGTCCAAGCTCTGTGCAGTTGTTTCTGTCTCACTAATCGATGCAGCTGAATTATCCCATCACTTGGGTAGTTCTTCATGTAATGGTAATTGGCATCTAAACTCTTGCTGGTTTCTTCCATGATCAGACAGCCCTCCTCCACTTCTTCAAAGGTGGGAGACATGCAGTTGTATATAAAAAAAGTAAAAGATAGGAGGAATCGGTAGAACTGGTTTTAAACTGCAGAACTACCCTGATCCAAACACATCAAAGCATTTGGGCATCAGACCAGCCTGGTCCAGAGTTCATGAGAACATTTCCACTTCAAACTACACAGACTTAATATTTTTCAAGGAAATTTTTCTTCTGTGTCATCTATATCTATTTATATAACCACATATATGAAAGACAAAAGAAAAGAAGGACTTGAAAATCAAACATGTCGCTTTTTGTTTATTGAGCAGGAAAGATCACGACAGGCTCCCTTCTTTATTCAGGCAGCTTCCTATAACCCCAAATTCTCCTTGCGTAAGGAACGTCTCCCGCCTCTCCACAGACCCGTGGCTGACACACCCCTGGCATCTCTGCGTTACAGACCTGCCCATTTGCCCTCCTAAGGGGCATAGAGAGCTTGGTCTTCCCAAAGTACTCAGCACTCACGTCACCACAGAAGTGGGAGAGAAGAGGCAAGAAAGAAGAATGCAGGTTCATCCTGGGAGCTTGGGACGAAGGTCAAAATAGGAGCCAGTTTTCTGGACCTTTTCTCAAAGAGCAGCTGCTGAAACAAACATTCCTATAATTCTGCATTAACGTTGTCGGTGCGCAGTGGCTTTTACTTACTTTCCATCCAAGATGGGTTAAAAACATTCTGTGCCTTTGCTTCAACTCTGATTGGGTTGAAAATGAAAAGTCCCAGAAAAAAAAATTAGTTTCTTGGGAAGGAAAGGGACTGTGCAACTGAACCAACTGAGCTCAGCTGATATTTAATTCTGTTGTTCAGTTGCACTGGGTATGGTATCTCAGGCTTCACAGAAGTACAGAGGAAAGGGGAATTCTATTATATTAAGAATGTGGCAGACTGATAAAATTATTAGAAAGATGAAACTTTTACAAATGCTATTTAGACCTTGCCTTCCTTTCCCCAAATGTGAAAATGAATGGTGAGAGGAGGACAACGCCTATAACCTCTCAAACTCTTTCCTTTGGGTTTGATTTTGTTTCTCTGCCATGGTGGCTGTGGCTTTTGCCTGACTAAGAGTTCAGGGAATAAACTTAGAAGTACCTTGAGCACGAGGGAAAACTAGGTTATTAAACTATTCTTCACCTGTAGCTGGCTCCATGGCTCAGGGTGGTCTGGTTAATCGCTCCACTGGCGTGAACTGCTCCTTCCTTTCCATTTGTGCTGCCTCTTGAAGCTCTGCATTTCCAGAGGTCTGGACTGGGGGATTTTTAGGAGAACAGAAACTTGAAGACATGATGTTGAGGAATATGGGATTTTCTTGTTTAGTGCATGTAAGCAGATGACTTTTGTGTCCTTAGGTATTTAAGTAAGGATTTCTGTGTGCTAATGCTCAAAAGAAAATGCCCGCCATTTTTTCTTTACCAGTGTGATCTCTTCTGATTATTCCACTATGGTGTTCTTTAAGCAATCTAGGAATAGCACTGGAAAGAAGGAGTTGCTAAATCTTTAAAATGAAGCTGAACAAAAAATGAATGCATTCCAGCAATAATTGGTTTCTGTACACAGAGATAAGCTGCCAAAATAATAAGACTGTGATTTGAAATGCTGGCTAGCCTCCTACGAGAAACTGTTGGTCTAATCCTTAGCTGGAGTAAAAAATAATGAAATTCCATAAGAGTAATGGTGCTATGACAGCTTATATCAGCTAAGCATATGACCCCATCCCATTCAGGGCATAAAGAAATATATTGGTGCAGATTTCTGGAAAGCCCAGAACCTGTCATTTTGAAATAACTCTCCGAAACCTTTTCCATGAAGACGTGGTAATTTAAGCAATCACCACACTGGGACCTTGTTGATTTTTCAAAGAAGGCAAGAAAAAGAAAGTGCTAACATGCTCCACTGCCTCTAAGTTTTAGGGCTATAGAATGAAGTTGGCTGAGAAACAGATTATTAGGAAAGCAAATCAGAAATGTAATAAGCCGTGTACATGCCGACGTTCCCAGGCAATTGGAGCACTTCTCCTGTGAGGAGAGGCTGAGGGAGTTGGACGTTTTTAGCCTGGAGAGGAGAGGGCTTCAGGGGGATCTAACAGCAGCCTTCCAGTAACTGTGAAGAGGTCGGAGAAGACGAAGCCAGGCTCTCTGCTCTGATGCACAGAGGGAGAAGGAGAGACAACAGCCATCAAGTGAAGGAGGGGGAGGTTCCAGAGGATCAGATTTTGACTATGAGGATAACTGAACCCTGGCCCAGGGGGCTTCTGAAGTCTGACTTGGTGGCTTTCAACACCCAACTGCCCTAAGCAACGTGGTCAGAACTCAGCATTGACCTTTCCTTGAGCCGAAGGCTGGACTAGAGACTTCCTGAGGTCGCCTGCAGCCCAAATGACTCTGTAACTGTAATTTTCACTGGAGGAAATGGAAAGGTTTCCATTGACTTCCATAAACCCTGGATCAAGCTCACGGCATATTCTTCTGCTTTCTGATTTTGTGTCCATGGAAGTTCTCTATATTCACTTTGACATGGAGTAGGACCAGGAGCTTGGCATGAGAGGTTAAAACATGACATTGAACACAATTCTTGAAATTCTTTTTATGCACATTGAAATTCTTCAAGGTCCAAGGCTGCCAAAGAGTTTTCACAAACAAAAGTCTATATGGAGTCAGTGTAAACATGACTTAATTCTGTGTGGATTCAAGAGAATTGCACATCATCTCCCTGAGGCACAATTTCCTCATTGATATAGGGGCTCCACTGGCTTCTGAACTGAAACAAGCTCAGTGGCTGATTTTAATGTTATTCTAAACACCAGGAACTTTAAAGACAGGCTATTATGTTTTGATAATCATTTAGCTGGTCTTAGATCAGGTGTTATATTCCCAAGGATCCTCATTTGTGCAAATTACGCCCTGATGCTTTGAAACATACTTGCGCGTGACCTGGCATGATGCATGATCTGTATGCTTCATCTCTCTGTGCGGCCCTCCCTGCAACAACAGATGTCCAAAGAATAGGCTGGCATCACTCACTAGGTCATTAGAGACAGAAACATTCCAGCGTAATTTAAATTATTTTTAAAAATGCACAGTGTAATGCATAGGTTGGGAGTGCATAGCTTTCTTTAACATGAAAACCTCTGCATAAAAATGAGTTGAAAATACTCAGCGATGCGTGGAGCAGAAATAAAAAGAATTTGTGTTTTGCTCCCCTGCTTGCTTACATCTGCCAGCAGTAATTGAATATATCACTCCCAGGAGGAAAGAGAAGCAACTTACCTGCTACAATTCATGCATTAACTGGTATGAATATTAAGAATCTCTTGAGAAAATTCATTCAGGGTGGGGTTTTTTTGGTCAGAAATAAATGCATGAAGAATCGCAAATACACAGTGGCTAAAACGTTTGAAATCCTAAAGTCAAAGGCTGTGGCTGTCACAGTACATTTACAGAAGATCTTTACCTTAACAGATGTATAGTGCTGATTTACGTTGATGTATGTGCCCACTACTCGCTGTGCTAGGAAACGGAAAAAGGCACAGAGAAGTTTATAATCTACGCAGCTGATACTTCTCCAGGTTCGTCCTCTCCTCTTTCTGCAATTATAAAAAGGATGCTGAACCTCTTAACTGCCGTTACTGAGGCAGGAATTTGTGTTGAGGAATTTATGCAGATTGCTCTGCAAAATCTTGTGGTTACTTTAACCAGCTTTTACTTTGCTTTTTAGTATTTGGGTAATTTAGTAAGTCTTCAAGAGAGCTTCAACCACATAGGCGGTGGCAAGTCCAGGAATACCTGTGAGCTTTTTATCAGCTATATACTGAATTGAATCTCACGTTAACTTAAAAACGTGAGAAAAGGTATATACTGGCACATAGGGATGATGTCTGTTTGTCCTTCCTTTCAAGAGAGCATGCATAACCGATTACGTGTGTTAGGAAACTCGGAAAGATTTTTCGTGAGCTGACTCTAGGCATAGTAAAGCAGGTGCCTCACGTGGCTGCCATTTGAAGGGCTTGCAAACAGGGAGGTATTTTTTCCTCTCTTGGGACTAATGACCACAGTCATACGAGTGCTCATAGTTGCCTGTTGCAGTTTTCTTTGTTCTAGACTGCGAGAAAAATAACCTCAAAAGACAGGGTCTTCAGATATGATCTGAGCAAGCTTCCAGACAAGACTTAGGTGCACTGGAAGGTGGAGATTTGTGGTAAATATACAGTGATTTTTTTTTTTCTTTTCTTCCTGTACTAAACTGTCTGTGGAACTTTTAGCTTTCAACATAGTAATTGCAAAAGTACCATTCTGTGCTACTTTTACAGATACTGCCTCATTTAGCTGTTAAAATACTAATACTTCTTGCTTCTTGTAATGCAAGAAAAGCACTGCTTTTAGTTTTTCTGGCAAAGCAGTTTTAAATTGGATTTTCCCCACCCTTCTTCTCTATGAAGTCATAGAAAGTTTAGTGTTTTCTTTGTGCAAATATTATAATCATCCAATCCTGTAAGGTAGGCTTTATTAAAAATTGTTTTAATCTGTACAATTTTGGATGCTGCTTAATTATAAAATGATAATGTTTTTTAGCTTAATTTAATTAATGTTTATGGAGCATCTGCATATAATATGCTACAACTGAAAGCAGATTTTTGCACTGCATAAAAAAATGCAGAACTTAATATTTTATTTAATTTTAGGGCTTTTACAAAACAACACATTTTGAGATCCAGCAGCTGAGGATCTGGAACATTATCTTTCCTACATGGATTTATAACTTCTTCAATGTTTAGATCTTTTCTTGTAGCTGTGCTTTCAACAGTTTTTAGTGGTGTAATCAATGAAAGAGATAAACTAAGTGCAGAAAAATGTAGCATTGATTTTGTGATAGACCTTATTCTTCCAACAGATTATGTCTGCTTGTGGATAGAGCAGGTCAAGAACTTTGTGGCAAAATTGATTTCATTGGAATGCGCCAGTTAACAGAAACAGAAAAGTGTCATGAAAACATGTCTGTCCTGCAAAACTTTGTTTTTCTGGCGTTTCACTCTGATGAGCCGCTCTTTAGCTTCCAGCCCCCCGTCTGTGTGTTGCACAGGGGAACCTCAGAGGTTCACAACTTGCACAGTAACAGCTGAGAAAAGTAACGGGATGTAACTTCATGTGCTGGCTCCATGGGGCAGTTCTCATTTAGGAAATACCAAAATACTGCTTCCAGCTTCCAGCATGACCTTTTAATTGCTGTTTAGTGGGAACTAAAAATGATTTTGAACTGAATTGGCACAAAAATGAATCTCCAAGTATTAAAACGTTGCTTAAATCAGAGACTGAGCTATGATTAATCAGTTTGTTTATAGTCTAAGTCTGTAGAGGCTGAAGGCAAAAGGAGCAGAAGTAGGGCTCCTGTCAGGAGGGCGGGCAATGAACTGTTGTGGCAGCATCAGTTGGAGCTGGACAAAAAGATTATAATTTTGGAGAGTTTTAAGTATTAGGAACTGGAATTTGCTACCTTTGAGGGTGCTCAGGGCTGAACTCCATCTGTTTGGACAGCAAGCACTGGGCATGGAGAATTGCCTGCCAATGCCCAGGATTTTGGTGGTGCTGCACAGCCCCAGCCTTGTCCTCTGCAAGGGAGGGCGGTCGTGGCCACACCACCCCCAGCCCTGCAGAGGGCCCCAGCAAGTGGGTCTGTCTGAGTTTCATCTTCGCACCCAAGGGTTGCCACCTGTAAGGCAGCACGCTGCGGCAAAGGGACTCTTGGGCAGGCCTCTTCCACGGGCCGCCTGTCGTCTTGAGCATTGCTCGCTTCTTCACGGCATTCTCCCTTCATCCCACACAGGACTTGAGGTGTACAAGGGAGGGTGAGCTCTCTGAACTGCTGAGTTATTTCACTCTATTTAGGAAGTTTTGCTAATTATATATGTTCAGACAGTAAGTGGAGGGTGGCTGACACTTATTTACTGGTTGAAAGGTGCATTTTGGAGACCCTGGGAGAAAAATGACTGCTTTCACTAGCTGGACCCCCACGCTCAGAAATAGGATTTGAAAGTCATCCATCTAATAATGAGCACTGTATGTGCCACTGGCTCCTTCCCTTAGCTCCAGCTTCCTGTATGTGCTATCAGCATGAATAAATGATGGTATAAGAGATTAAATATCTCTTTGATGAAGTGGGGGACAGGAGCTTTGAAATAAGCAAGTCAATCTGAATGCTCTCTCATTTTTTCTGAAGTGAATCAGGGGCTATTTTCTGGTTGCCTTTGATTCTTAATAATGCTTAGCCAAATATTAAGTGGACTGTTAACTGGGGAATAACATAACAAGAAGTTTAATCTTGTCAGATCACTTCTGGAGAGAGCTAAGTATTTGTGGACTTTATGGTTCCTGCATATTTCATTATAAAGTCATATTTTATGTATCTGTCTCTTACACAGGTTCATCTCATTAGAAAGAACCAATTGTAGGGGGTAAAAGGACAGAGTTAGTTCTCAGATACAGAAATCAGGTGTGCCTCCTGGAAGACCAGGTTTGTGTGTTACCTCCACTGTTTTATTTACTGTTGCAGAGCAAAGCTCTTTTCAGAGCTGCCTGAGAAGGGATCTGTCAGCTTTGCATGTTTGAGGGTTAGAGCTGGCACTTATTCCACACCAATAAACTCTCATTCAACCTGAATGTTTAGATCCATATGCATGTGCAAGTCTTCAAAGTCTAAAACGGAAGCAAAGACGAACAGTTGCTTCCCTTTTTCATTTCCATTTTCACTGCAATGAAAAGGTGAGAATGACAACAGCAGAAAAAAAACAGACGAGGAGGAAAACTAACTCAGACCCATATAGAACAAAAATAAAAAAAGGAATCAGTATTATGGCTTAGTTTGTTCCAAATGTTATGCTAGAGTTGTTCAGGTTTTTTTTCGAAAGGGAATTCTTGCTTTTACATATTTCTGCAGGATAAAGTCTCTGGAGAAAACAAAGACACAGAGCCAGTGCTGTGGAATAGTTGAGAGGGAGAGAGACGGGATGCAGAAGAGTGGAAAACACTGTCTAAATTATGTGTTCAGATTATCAATGAAGGCAGAACAGAAAGGATGGCTTTCCAAAGAAGGGAAGTGAAATGAATTCCATTTGTCATTTATGCTAGGTATGAGATGTTACCGTACTAACCAGAAGTAGATACCCCCAAACATATCTGCCTTCTCCTTCTCTCCTTACCCCTCCACATGCACTTCTGCTTTCAACACCACAAGGCAATTCTCGAGAACAAGACACACAGAAGGGTACGGGTTATCTTGCAGCCTCTTTCAGCATAGTTATCTGTTCTCAGAATGGGAGATGCTGCTTTGATTAAAGTGCCAAATGATTTTTGCTCACATTACAATGAAATGTGACCACTGCTTACAACAGAATGGGACATTTTTGTCACCTCTCCCCTCTCTTCTCTAATAGCAATGTCTATCTGCTGCATGCTAGATAATGTGAATGTCTCTTCACATTTCAGTAACAGTGTGATGACTTGTGCTTGGCAGATCTCGTTATGTCATATATCACCCAGTCTAAAATTTACATAGGCTTGGATTAAAAGCCATTAGGCGGAAGTCTTCTACTCCATGTGCTTTCAGGTAAGCAAACTCCTCTCCTTATGTCTCTCTGTTTTTTAAAATACAGTCTAATACCAGAAAATTGCAGAAACGTAACAAAATCCAATCAACATAATCAGGGTTGTCAAAGGCTGTTGTTGGAAATCATAACCTGGATTTCCACAAAGCAGATGAGTCACAGCTGGTCTGAAACCAGTGTCTCAGTGTTTTTAGACCTTTAAAGATAATATTCTTTTGCCTCGTGAAATTTCATTGCCCCTGAAGTGATGCTTTCCCGTTTTTAAAGCCTGCATTAATAATTGAATACTGGCACAGACTTTGACAAAATGAACATACACCTAGTAAATCCATAACAGGTATTCACGCAGTTAGATTTCTTCTCAATTGTTACCTTACAAAGTTGTTACTCTCCTCCTGTATGGAGAGACATGGTGCCAGTGATTTGCAAAGTCCTCTAAGCATAGTCTCCGGAGGGTACATTTGAACAGTAGAGGCAATTTGTGCCCAACGAGCAAACTCTGTGTATGTTTGTCCTTGCAAAATTGAAACATATGGTAAGCAATGGGTGCCTAATTAGAGCCACTCAGGGAAACTTTCATTGCGTGACCCAGGTATCTGAGCATGATAATCCTACACATTACAAAAAGCTATTCTCCATCACCTGCTGCTTCTAATATTACCCAACTTAAATAACCTTGGGGTGAGAAGCTGACCCATCCTTCACAAGTTCTGTATCTGTTTTGGACTGCTGTCTCCTTCAGATTGGGGCTCGCCTTCTGCCTGCATGCTCTTTCAAACTGGGTTCTGTTCCCTCACACCATTGTGATTAGCTTTGTCGCAGAGGTGGTCATTTTTATAGAACAAACAAAAAAGTGCTGGTTTTTTTTTTTTCTGCTGTTAAAAAAAAATAAATACTTAGAGCTAGGTCTGTCAGTCACCAAAGAAATATTCCTATTGGCTTAAAATCAGACTTCTCACTTCCATTGAATTCTGATAGGAAAGAGCTGGAGAATCTGCAAGGAAAGAAAACATTGAGCTGCTACTGCCTGCCAGGTAGCCTTTGTCTGAAAGGGGGGGACCATGAATTTAGTTTTGTTTTCACAAACTATATTTTTATGGGACCACATACAAATTCTGCAAAATTAAGCTTATCTTAAGTATGTAATCAGCATCCTAATTCCACATATGTTCTTATAATATGATCTCGCTGCAGGGATTTCCATTAACCATATTTGCAACAATTTTTCCTTAATACTTGAAAGTAAATTCTGCCTGTGTGCCAGTCCATCACTGAGGAAGACCAGAAAGAGGATTTTTATGTAGAAAATGTCTCATAGGTTCTATACATAAGCACTTTTTGGATGTATTTGCAGGGATATTGTAGAAAACACAGAACTGGATGGAGAGAGACTGCAAAAATGAGACTGGTTTTAACCATGGTGGACAAATGGCTTAAGACAAGTCTGTAGATCAACTTGTTTAGATGGCAAAACCAGGCAAGTGTTCAGGTACAAAAGCCTGCCTTCAGGGATGAGATTGAAACAAACTTCAAGGTAAGGGAAAGCTTGGAATAGTTACCCTGAATTACTCATTTTTTTGAGGTAATATGAGAGAAAAGCAAGGCTGACACCTGAGGAACAGAGGAGGGTGTCAGCAAAATGAGAGGTGGTAGGGTCGTTTCCCTGCAGGACAGAGAGACGGGCAAGCAGTTATCACTTGCAGAGACAGAGGCTTTGCTGTAGAAGGCTGTATGGAATTGACGCTGTAATTTTTAGTATCCAGTGTGGTTATGAATTTTTGTTCTTCAAAGGTATTTTGGTAGGTCTCCTGAGAACGGCAAGTGAGAAGCTGGCAATGGAGTGGCTGTTATTTGGGAAAGGTTTTCCCACAGATAAGCAGGAGCTCCTGCCCTTCAATGGCTATATGAACTCATCCGGACACACGGTGGTTGATGCCTCTGATGAAGTTTTGATTGAGACTGCTGATGCAGTGGATGAGAGGTGTGATATGCTGAGGTTGTGTACGTGTAGGACCCAGGGTCTGTTGGCAGTGGGGCTCACTGTGGTGGCTGCAGAGACGTGTTGACAAGCACATGTCAAGGCATGCTCTAGGTTCATTCAGTGTGTATTGATCCACGATGTCCTGAACTCGTCTGTAGAGAGCATGTGATGATGATCACTGTCACAGCTGCAGTTTTCCCATGGTTCAAATGAAGGCGAATTAATCTCTGATACCCAACAACTTTTTCAATTCCGGTTGAGAAAGGTGTTTCAGCCTTTTTTCATTCCGTTGCTCATAATCCATTGTGATTTGATCTGAATGAATTGCTGTTTATTCTACAAACTTCTGTTTGTTTTTTTTCTGTTTCTGTTCTGCTGTCCCTCAAGAGATGCAGGAATGAAGCCAGCTGGTCGCAGCAATAATAGCCAATATGTGACTAAGCTTTTCTTGATTTCAGCTGTGTCCAAGTGTGTTGATGTGAAAGAATTCATGGAACTGATATGTTGCCTTTTAAGGTCTTCAGTACCTTTGTGTCATGATATGAGCAGTAATGACACCAGATTAAAGAACTACCAAAACAAGGATTTGTGCTGCTGATGGTTAGTTGTTCTCCGGTTGTAGCAGTTTGACACAAATAAAGATGGCTAAAAAAAGTAGCCACATATTTCTCCTCTTTCTAGGGAACTAGCAGAACTGTTTAATTATTCCATTGCTGTACAGATAATAAAAGGATGAAGCTAGGTAGATACCTTGTACTTTTGGAAATCTGTGCACTAATGAGATTTTCTGCATGGGCAATTTTGTAAAAGTTATGTTTCTGTACTCAGCTTTACAAGCTAGGCAAGACCTTCTCTTGATGTTCCACTGGAGAATTGATTAAAATGCTTCACTGTGAAAGATTTCCAAAGAAAATGTAAATATACAGAAACATAAGTATTTATCAAGGGTGTCTTGAAAACCACGGTATACAGTGTACAGGTACAACTCCTGAGGGATGGAACCATTTTTTTCTGCAAGAGATGTTTTTATGGTAGCCACCACTGGGCAGTGAACGTCCCTGGCTGCCAGCCTCTGGAGCGGCCAGGGCTGTTCTGAAGGTCAGTGCTGACCCACACGTGGTAGAAATCTGCCCCTCCATTTCTGATGACTGAACAGACCTTTTAAATAGGAAATCATGAGATATTTTCAACAAATGTGCTGGAATAATAGAGGAAGGGTCTTTGTTGTTCTACTTCATTTTTGGCTCTGGTGTTCCTTGAATCTGTGCATTAGCAGAAGTAACTGGTGAATTGTACAAGGGTTGGCCAGAAAAAGGGAAGGAGAGATAGTGTCTCTGCATGAGGCACGTCAGCTGCAGTCTGTCTGCTCAGAGGCATGCTCAAATTAAGTACCTATGTGGCCCTTCTTCCTTGTACGCCTCTCAACCAGGGTTTGTCCCTTCCAGGCAAATACAGTCCTTGATGTTTCTGCTGACAGAGAACAATTTTAGATCCATCTGTTCAAGCAGCAAGAGACCTTTCTTATAACTTTGTAAGTCAGCAAGAATGACTTTAAGTTTTGTTCTTTTTCCCTTCCTTTCCTTGCTCATTGTGGGCTTTAGGTTTATATTTTGTTTAAACTTCTAGTTTTTTTGTAACCTACCCTCTAGTTTGCTCTTTTGTGCTCTTCAGTCTCATAAGTGATGAATACCTATTCCGGCCAACACCTCTTTTATTGTTCTTTTTTTTTTTTTTTTCCAGAAGGATTGGGTTTCATGCTTTTTCTGAGTTTTTTTTTTAATCTGCTTTTCAGTAATGTCTTTTTTGTCTTTCTGCATGATTTTTGTCTGAGCTTTCCAGTAGCTCGTCATGAAATATCATTAATCTGGACTTGATTCTTTCACTGCTTTACCTAATCATTCCATGATGGGATTGAATGAAACACATTAACTCAGGGTTTACAGTGGGAGGATTAACCCAAAATAAATTGTTATTTTTTTATGGTTTACCTGTTCTTTGGAGGAAACACATCTTCAGCACCATCAGACTTTTATAAACACTGACTGTGTTAATGAGAGTGAGAAAAGAAATTGTGTTTGTGCCAACAGTGGGAACGAAATATGTAATTTCTCCATTAGTCTACCAGGTTAGCTCATGTAAACAATGTGATTAAATTTGTCTGCGTGCATCGTGCTATATAAATAATAATGATAATTAAAAAACCATGCAAGGCCCAAAGATAACAAGATTATGTTAGGGAAGGGCTAGGAGGGGATGGCACTATTGAAACAAACAACGATAGGCTTAGTTCATCAGTGCTGGAGACAGTCTGGGCATCAGTGACTGGTGGTGCCGTTTAGGGGCTGGAAAATGAATGCAGACCCAAAGCTGAATTTCCCACCACCCTCCGTCTCTGCAGTGCTCTGTGTCCAAGGAACGTAGTGTCATAGGAAGGAGTAAAAGCTTTATCTGTATGGACGCCTCGCAGGTGGGAAAGCAATTTTAAAGAAGTGAAAGTGTTTAAACAAGAAGCAGGCTTCAATTTCAGCGCATCACTAAATGCTTTTCTGAGCTAGTGCTTTCAATACTTTGTTCGTAGACAAAAGAAGTGTTAACTTAATTCATTGTCTTAACCCTTTAACTAAGACTGTGGAAGGGAGTTTGTGGTTATGAGATTTCTGTGTGGAACAAAGATCTTGGCTGCTGTTTAGGAGTTTCCATAAGATGCGCTATATGAAGTCTGAGTAGCTCTGATAACGTCAGTGGTGACGTAGACTACTGTCAAAGGGTTGTCATATATTTCTGTGATCCCTCCTAAAGGCAGAACTCTCTGGATATTGCCCAAGACCTTGCTGGAAGAGCATAATATTCCCTGGCTCTCCCAGGCATGGTTGGACCCACACAAGCCTGGTGCAAGGTGAGCAGGGAGAGCAGCTCCAGACGAGCAGAAGCACCTCTGTGTGCCTCGCAGCCCCAGTGAGCTTCCATAAATGAAGGGTTCTTGGTTGCCAGATGGAGTTTTCCCTGGGCTCCGATAGTTCTGGTGAGTACATACATAAATTGGAAATAAATTGGAAATGCACAGAATGAAATAATTCACAGGCTATGCTAAATTACAGAAATGGTCAGTGCTTTGGCACACGCAGATGAACAGCTGGTAGATGAGTTCAGCAGAGCTGCCTCAATTTTGGATTTAAAGATAAAGCCTCTGGATTGCAGGGAACTCCAAGATGATTCTTTTCACCTCCTCTCTGCATTTACTGATGTCTCCAGCGTCCACAAATGACCATGGGCTCTGAGCTTTTGTCTGAAAGAAACAGCATTAAATAAAAAGGAAAGAGAAGTGTATGAAATTATGGAAATGCAGCACAGGAACATTATGAAAACTGGTGGATATCTGCAATAGTATCATTTATTTAATGTTGTGTTGATCTGATAATAGCTATATTTCCATTATGGAAAAAGAAAAAAGAAACATAACTTGATGCTGCTTTGTCCTTATTTATTCCGATGGGACTACCTAGATTGTCAAAAAGCTTAACAGGCAAATGCAAACGCATGTAATTTAAGGGCATAATGGAACATGAGAAATCCATGAGAGTCTCATGAACTGCTGTAATACCATCTGTGATTGCTCAGTGCTGTTGCCTGTGGAATAGGAATAAGGCTGTCCCAGAGCTGCAGACTGCAGAGCATCAAGGAGAACTGTGACTGTCCCCCTAGCCTGCAGCAAGGGGAACTGTGACTTTAAAGGTTTAATGTATACCTGCCTTGCCATGGCACTCCCGTTCACTCTTACAACTTCTAGTGGACCTGCCAAAAAAAGTTCTATTCACACACTTCACAACAAAGAAGATTCATATTTCTTCTAGGGCGGACATTCCCATCCAGATGTTGCTTGATATCTTTTTCTTAAAGATGTTTGCATGAATAATAGTCTTTATTTAGAAATACGAAACCCTATGGATGCTTGAGGGTTTGCTATACTGTTCACTATTGAGGTTTTTATCAGAATTCTTCTAAAACTCAGTAATGAAAAATAGGAGTACTAGATAGACCCCAAAGCACTGTAGATTTGGGACTAGCCCATAGAGGGGACTGAAAGCCCATAGAAGATTTAAAAAGTCAGTATACCTCTGTACTGTGTTGAAGCGTCTTCCTATTAGGGACTGCAACGCACTTAGATCCAAAACTTCAAAGATAATTATACATCCTATTGAGCAAGTATTAAACATACAAATATTGTTAAAGGTCGGGACCTCAATCTTTAATTGTGAATGTAAGAAGATTATTGTGATGGTGTGAGATTAGCAGTACTACGCCTGGAGTAATTAATTTCAAACTTCAGACACAGTCTGGCTCTTGTGCCTAGGGAGGATGTAAGGCACCATCCTCCTCTTATGTAGAAAGTGCGTAGCGTGGGCAGGATCATTTCAGCACCTTTTGTAGTCACTTCCCAGAGGTGGTCAAGGATCGCTGTGCTCAGCAGATAACCCAGCTCCTGACTCAAAACACATTATTTCTCCCATTTGTCAGTTTGTGCTACTTTGACTGCATCCTCTATCCAATAACCATGGAAATTAAACCTACCTCTCTGAAGGCATGTCTATCCCATCCCTGGTTTTGAGGTAGTATTGCTGAAACTCAAAGGAGAGGAAGAGCACTGATAGGTTTGCTGTGAGTGTGCTTCTGTCAAATGACTTCTGGTTTTGTACACTCTGATTCACAGTTTGGTAGGCAGCTTAGCAAGTCTCCACAGCAACCCCATGTGTACCATAAAATTGTGAATTATCTTGTTTAGAAGAGGTTCATTAGAAAGATTAATGAGGTATTATTTTTCTCTCATTCAATGTCCTGGTACAGAGGGGGCACAGTAATTTTTCCAGCTGTGCACAGCAGCAATTGGTCCTCTCCAGGGTCCCCAGCATCACTGCATTGTGATCAGTTAAACTGGTCAATCTTTGGAAGTGTTATTTGTCAGCTTAATTAGCCCTAAAGGAAGCACTTGTTTTAAAATAGGACAACAGTTTCGTTTTTCCCTGAGAAGGACATAATGTTATTAGCAGTGGCAACTTGTTTAAATAAAAGAGCTTTTAAGCTGAGTTTTAGATGAACCCCTACGAATTATTTAGGTTTTTTTCCTTGCCCCTGAAGACACCTACTTGTCCGTACCCTGTCTCCTGTGAGTTGCCAGCCTTATTGGTGTCAGGTTAGTGCAATTACATGGTTCTGCAATGGGTCAGATACCATCACATAGCAAGGAAAGATAAGTAAGATGTCTTCATCAAGGAGATGGGGGAAGCTATGAAATAGTCTTGCTGTCTAGCTCCCATTTTCAGCTGGGACATTTCTTTCTTTGGTTTATAGCAGAAGAACTCAGAATTTCTTATTGCACTGTTCTTCCAGGGTAAAAAGGTCAGAACAAATCTTGGAAAAAGCCACAGAAAGTCTGAATTGTGGGTGAGTCTGATATTATGTGTTTGCCACAGAAAGATAGGAATACAAAAATTAGTTCAGCCCTAAAACAGCTAGTAAGGTTTTAGATAGAATTAAAACATGTGGCAGTCACAGAACTTGAGAGGCATCAACAACCAGATCTGTAGCCCTGTTCCCAACCCAAGGATGATAGCTTCAATAGACTTCCTTCTTCGGAGAAAATTAGATGCTCTTTAAAAAAAAAACCAAAAACCCAAAAAACTATCTTTAAAAAAAAAACCTCTACCTAAACATTCTATTTCAGTCAAGAAAATGTCTCCTCAGTCTCAGGAGGTGTTCTGTAATTATGATCAGTTTTGTATTTTTTTCTTATTATTATTCATACTATGTGTCACAATTGAGTTTGATTTAAGTTTTTTTTTAATGCTGTGCTTAAAAATACCAGGCTTTCAAATGTGTTTACTGGCCTGTATTTTTTGTCCTAAGCAATTATGTGCAAAGCTAGAACTCTTGTAAATTAGTATGCCATTTTCAAACCGCACAAGTTGAGGCTGTTTTTGGTGCGTGTGGGAGGGAGAAGGGCTAACTATGCATTGGTTCAGCAAGGATGCTTTTCAAATGTGAATGATCAGAAGGGGAAAATCAAATTCCTGAATTTCAGTGCTGTATGAACAACGATTGCTCGTTCTGATCTGGAAGGGGAAGGAAGGATGGGGGAGATGGGAATGCAGCACACACCGACTGCGCAGCATCGTGCCAAGGCTGGGTTTCAGCTGGGGCTCACACTGGTCTGGCTTCCATGGTGGCGGGCCAGGCTTTGGAAGCAGGGTAGAACAAAGGCAAAACAGCCCTAGAGCAACGGGTCTTTGGTACCACTAGGAGAAGCTTCATCCACCCAGTTACGGGCCGCTATAGCTGAGCTCTGGAGCATGGCTTTAATCAAGTGGTCTGGCCCTTAGATAGCACACTTGGATTTGTTTGTTTCTTTTTTCTTTTTTCTTTAAATTTGTTTTGTTGTTTTGGTTTTGGTTTTTGTTTAGTGATTGCTTTGTTACTAATTCCCAGAATGGCTGTAACAGCAGCTGCACGGAGCTCGCTGCCGGCTGGCCGGCGGCCGTGCGGCATCAGGCACCGCGCAGCCCGGCTCCCCGTGCCGGTAGCTCTGCTGAGCGGGCTCCTTGCAGCATCCGTCAGGGACAGGTACAATGTCACCGCCAAGGCTCCTGCTCTGCCTACAGGGTGTTACGGGAGGGCCACGTGCCACCAATTAATTGCAATTTCAGACAGTTCTTGTTATTGCCATGCTATTAATTACTTTAATGATGCATTCATTTAGATTGAAAATATGATACCAGTAAAGTTTAATTAAAAAAATCAATAACTCATTAACACATTATTGCTACACCTACATGCGTCACCATATTAATCTCCTGTGTTGAAGAAGTGGTTGCGCTTCAGCTCTGCGTCCATAGATCTTTTTGTTAGAAGCAATTTGTTGCTAGGATAATCACAAAAGGAGAGTTATTTAGTCACCACTTTCTTTCTTTCAAGACTGTGGGCTGAAATTCAGATCGATTCTTCTCTCTGGGCTAGGCAAAGCTGGCGAGCACCCCAGGTAATACTTGTTCTTTCTATTTTTATTCAACGAGAAAATACCATTTGGGCGTTTGCGCGGCTGGTTGAAATTCCATCTTTTCACAGTACATGGGAAGGAATAAGCTACCAAACTTTTAATCAGTGGCCACAGTTTTGGGACATAGCCCAGGAATTTTATCAGCAAAGCAGCACACCTTGACGTTAGGGACGAGGCATCCCCTCTCCTGCTGTTGTACCTCGATACCCAACATCGGCTTCGGTTCGACGCCTGCCTGACTCTGCCCTGGCGCTGAGGGACCGACTGCTGCTTTCGCACGCCTGAGATGTATCGGATGGTATGACTGAAGGTTTAACATCGTTTTGGTTTTATATATGAATGCATATGTGTGTGCGTGTATGCACACATATATACATGAGCAGAACAATGTTTTGTATTTCTCAGCGGGACAGATGGGAGAAGGAGCAACAGTGAGCTACTGGAAACCATCCAAATGTTTAAATGAGAATTGAGCTGAAGACATAATGTTTCTGAAAATGTATTTGTTCCTTAGTAGATAAAATACACTCATTACTGGTGTGTTCCCATGCATCAGTTAGTATAGTCTTTAATTAAATTATCCCTGACTGATATAAAGTCATAGTGTCTCAGACAGCAACAGGGACTCATGCTGCACAACAGAAATCTCAGCAAGCTGTGTGGGGGCATTACTGTGCTCTGCAGACCTGTAGGTCCGGTCCCTGACAGACCAGCAGAACTGGACTCAGAAGTTTCTGCATTGAAGTTACCAACCGAGACACCACTGCTTGCTGCTCCAGGCTGAAAAGCGCATCCCGGCTGATCTCAGAAACGGAGCCCAAACTGTGCTCCCAATTTCAGCTGTTAGTCCAGGAACAGCAGTGTGTAACTCTGGATTTACACCAGGGAAACAGAAACCTGCTGGTTCTCAAACACTGCAAAGACGCCCGTTACGTGGATCTCTGTTGATCTGCAGCAATGCTGCGGCTGCCCGTGCAAATGGGTTGGTAACCAGGGCTGTCTGCAGCACAGGGCTACAAATAAAAGGCACTTGCCTTTCAGGTTGTGAGTTCCTTCCGCTCAGTGGCTGCATTACTGATGGCAAGCTCTTGCCAAATACTACAATTTTTTTAAAAATTATTATTTTTATTTTTATTTCAATTTGTTATAGCATACAGAATAACAGCAAACTTGGTCCCATGCTGCTCTCCATGCCCTGACGGTACCTGACCAGCCCCACCTGGGACACCCCACTGCTGCCCGTGTCCTCGTGGCCCCATTTCAGCCTGGGGCCATCGGTCCCTGCCCCAGCAATGCCATGGGATGCCGATCGCCATGCAGGTAGGAGAAAAAGAGCAGTCAGCTGAGCGGGGAACCACATGCCTGCAGGCATCTCTTCCTCTCAGACATCCTTGGTCATCCACCTCTGGGCTGGTACAGGAGCATTAAGCAATCAGTATGAAAATGAGCTGTTCCAGCACCACGGGGCTCCAGGACAGAGCAGGGTCGAGCTCTCAGCTGGTGCCTGGGCAGCGCTGCTGGCATCGCCACGCATCTTCCAGACGACGTTGGGGTCTTCCCTACCCATCACAAATAGCCGCCTAGAGAAGGTATGATAAAATTTGGATAAAATTTTAGAAGAGACTATCCTAACCAACATGTAAGGTTTCTATTTCTTCTCCCCCCCACCCCCCCAACAGCTGAGATTGATTGTGAATTAATACTGGACTCATAGTAGTTATTGAACTTAGTTTAATCGGTCACTGCACAAGCAGCTTTACTTCTAATGTTACTTAAAGCAGCGTGCTAAACCAAAAGGGTCCTTTAATAACCTCGTCAATGCCCATGACCACAAGCACTGTCACAAACCTTGTCTCCAATGAGTCCCTGAGGGAACATCGTTCTGACATAGGAGTTTCCCAGAGTTGATGGAATCCCTGTGGTAAAACAAAGAAATTGCAGGTTTAAGTTCACTTTAGTACGAGTGGAGAGGAGATGTGCACGCACAGCAACAGGGGACAGGGCTGGGTGTTAAGGGAACCTTCTACCAGTCAAACCAACTACCAGCTGTCTCTTTAGACTGTTATTAGTAACTCTGCCAGCAACCAATTACTGAACCTGTCCGCTGTCCTCTTTGCCCTTTGCTCCTGTTTGTTCAGCGGCAGCAGGACACGTTTCTGCTGGTGACTGACCAGCTCTGGTCCCGCTATCGCCAGTGACGTGGGTTACCTCTCCAGACGTCTCCTCCGTCCCCTTAGAGCTTTCTTCTAAAGAACCAGGAGGTCATGGACAAGATCTGTCACAAGGTATTTGCTTGGGTACGATGGGTTTAGGGAGGAAGAGTTTAAGGAGGTTTTTTTTCAGCTGATTAATTTTTCTTTAAGGAGAATTTTTTTTTGCTAATCCATTATTCTTTTATACTTAAGAAGAAGGTATATACATATCTGCAACAATTAAAACTGGCTTTGTCATTTCACTAGACCCCATTTTCTAGATTCTCCATCTAACCACTCAAGCTTAAGGTCCAAAGTTCACAACAGAAGCCCTTACGGGTGCAAGCTATTGCCAGGCATCAAATCACACACCAAGTTTCCGAAGCTATAACCCTGCTAACAATGCTAACAACGATTCATTATTAATAATTATGCTCTAGCCAATATGCAATGCTTTTCATTTTCATTGTGCTGTACGTACATTAGCTAATAAATCTCTGCAATATCCCAGTGAGAATGGTAAGTGCTGTTATTCTCGTTTTATGGACAGCAAAATGAGAAACAGAGAGGTTAATAGCAAGTCTAATTGGACAATAATTACCCACTTACCACACTGAAAATTAAGAAACAATCCTCCCATTGTCATTACATCAGCAGAACAAGGAGAGAGCAGTGTTCACCCTATCCCACCATTTAGCCAAAAAGCTTACATGCAAATGAAAGCAAAGGGAGTGCAAGAGCAGATAAATAAATTGTTCTTCTTTTTTTTTGTTTAACATCTCTTTTCCATCACTGAGTCACTTCAGGATAGAAGAAAATTATTAAATTTCCTCTGAAATCTCTTAGGAGATTATTTAAAACGAAGTCAAGCCCCATTTGTAAAATGTGTATTTTGGGAAAGAAATTGAAGAAATAGGATTTAATTGCTGCTATGGACTGGCTTCACTTAATTATTCTGAGGAGAAAAAGAAGTGTAGCAAAAAATTTTCCATCTTAGGAAAGGCAATGGGAAAGCCAGGAAATCCAGAATTCTCGTGTGACAGGTATGCTCATGGCTGCGTGTCCTTGTAGGGGCTATCCTCATCTCTCCTAGCCCCTTGCTCCCAGTACTTTAACACAGGTTTTGAATCAGACACCTAACACTCGTACTGTGATTCGCAGCCCTCCGGTTGTCGGCTGATACATTCGGTGATATCTGGCTTGAGCACTTTGCCTGTGCGTGTGCCACAGTGCAGTGACCTTTTACCACTCGTTCCTTTCTAAGAATAGGTATCGGCATAATTGTTTTAAGCCATGAATAGGCGATGCGAGCCTTCGGGACTTCTCTGGTCCTGTTGTCCACATTTAAAAACAAGATGTAGGAGTGTGAAAAGCAGTAAGGAAATAGGCTCTGCTTTACCAGAAAGCACCTGCCAGCTGAAACTGTGCCCATCAGGTCAGGCATACTGAAGGGATATCACACACTCTGACAGGTCTTCGCTTTTATCTGAGGCCCCAAATGGGTGACAGTAACATCCGAAACCACAAAGCAGAGCATGAATGTCATATTAACGATTAATCTGCCCACCCCAGAGAAAAGGCTGCTGGGCTGGGGCTTTACAACAGCTTCTGCACCAGGGCATGTCCTCTGCGCCTCTTGCAGAGCTCTGACGGCTGGCACCATGTGGATAAGCAGATAAATGGACCTCCAGACATCACCCTTCCTCTGTAAATATTGGGGAGTGGGGGAGGGCTCATGCATTAATCAAATTGATTTTCCTATTTGTTAATCTCAGAATTTACACATTTCCTTTCCTATACATCAAAATTCTCCAAACAAACATCACCACCAGATAACAGACCCACGGCTTACTTAAAAGAAAGGAAAGAAAAAATTCCACTAAAGGTCTGGGACTCAATTCCTAACTCACGCAGACTGTGTTAACCAGCTTCTGTTTTTCTCTTGCTTATATGAGCACAAGCCAAGAGCTGCTCTGGGGGTGTTAGCGTAATGATGTCAGTGTTAACATTCCCCAAAAAAACCCCAGATTCAGTGACGATGGCCCTGACTACAAGAACAGTTTTACTTTCCTTCAGAGCTGATAATGTTCTTTAAGTGTTTTGTCCCCAAAGAAACTGGCTCTAAGTTTTTGAGAATTGTGGCACTTCAGCTCTGTGACTCCCCGGCAGAGAAACCTGCTGCCCTTTTCCTGGCCCGTTTCTATCCGCACACCAGTCAGGAGCCCAAGGCGGGCAGGATCGGTGCGGCTCCCCCGTGAAAGCACTGCTGCTCCGCACTCCGTGCCTCCCAGCAGCCACGGGCAGAGCAGAGTCCGGAGCAAAGGGCTGAAGGCTTGCCTTGTTGTGTTGGTCTTGCCTGGACCAACAGAAGAGCAACGCTCTCTGCCTAAAAAGGTCCTGCACTGACAGGCAGACAGCTCCTTTGACCTTCTTCTATCTCTACGTGTTTGAATCTTACAAAAATGATGGGGATCTGTAATTTATCTTTACGTTCCTTCATTTAAGGGGAGGATACTAAAAGAGTTACTATAGCCTTCAAGCAAGTTTACAGCTGACATATTATGTGGGTTTCAGTTAAATCAAGACCCAAAATAGCTGCTCAGAGTCAAAAGACACTGAGTGAGGGCTCCGCAAATACAGTTGCCTCATGATGAACTCTCAGTCCTGGGCACTGCTGGAATTATAAATTTCCAAGCTTTAATGGTACTGAATTTTGCCAGTAGAATGAATCTTTAAGATTTTGATAGTACTGAACTTTATCAATAGGATAATAATATATTATTGTAAGTGGTAATAGAGCATGATACTCCATGGTTTTATATTTGCATAGTCCCCACTTTTACTGGAGCACAAGATATTTTGTCCTAAAAGCGATGGTGAAGTGGTGATGAGACTATGAGATAAGGAGTAGCAGCTAACGCTATACACGTGAAAATGGGAGGTTAGAAGCTTACTTCTGTAATAGAGTTTCAGCATAAATTACCAGAAAATGTTAAAGCTTTGTCTCCTTTCCAAAGGAGATCCATTTTTACCCGTAATTACTCGGTTTTGTATTAAGACTTTTTAAATGGGTTTTTAATTGAAAAAATGGTGGAAAGGATACTTCTGCTTTTCTTAAAATCAATCCTGCAAGAGCCAGACCGTGCTCCGTGGGGAAGGGGCCAAGGTGGCCAGCACGAGGGTGGGCAACGCGAGTGTGCGGGATGGCTGTAGGGGGGACACGGAGAAAAGACCAGTTTGTTCATAGGCTTAAAGAGGGAGGCACCTGCACCATTTAATGCAGGCAGCTGCTGGACCAGAGTAGCTTGTGAGAAGCCAGACTACTTGGTCCAGAGCTGCATAATCTCTCCCAGGTCACTGGGAGGTAACTGGAAAATGCCTTGCAACATTGCAAAATTCTAACCTGGGATTCTCCTTTGGCTTTGCATCTCGTCCTGTGATTTTGGACTGTGCATAACACTTCTGTGCTGGTTTCCCTCGTAAATCAGAGCCCAGCAGTGCTTTCAGAAGAAAGGGAAGATAGCAGTGGGAAAGCACCTTTGCTGAGGGCAGGGCTGGTGCCTTTGTGCAGCTCCTAGCACAGCAGGGCTGTGTTTTTACTTACGGTTTCAGGGCACTGCTTTAATACCCATGTTACATGTAATAGCAAAAATACCTGTGAGATGGACCACTGTTTCAAATGCCATTCGAGTCACCCTATATGTAACTGCACTTCATCATTCTCACATGTGCTGAGTTTTTTAGCTTTTATTTTCCTTTCTACTCCCATCAGAGCGTCTGCCAACTGTCCCTTTAATGGAGATTTATGAAGGCTCAAATTTGCAACACTTGGTTGTCATTAGTCCACTGTGAGACGTAATAACTCCTGATTTTTTTGCACTGACCGCTGATTTAATGTCCTGATTATTAGGGAAGCAAAGTGAGTTTTCGACAAAGCCAGCTCCTCAGCAGAAGTCAGTGCCAGGGCAGTTGGGGCAGGTTCCACTTTCAGTAGTATTGCTCAATTTAGAAAGACCTTTCAGTTTTAGGTGGTGCATATCCATGAGGGCTCAGGCACGTATTCTTAAAAATTGTGGTTTACGTAATGAAATATAACAGTGCTTCAGCCAGTTGCCAGAATATGCCCTTAAAATTCTTCTGATGTGAGTTCTTACGCAAACAGCAGCCTGCTGCAAACATCTGGAGCCATGTGGTCATCTGTACACAACCCAGGGACCATGTTTCCTTAAAGGAAGTTTTTATTTTCTGTGGTTTATATAGAGTCTGCACTGAAGGAGAAACTGTATTGCTTAGTGGGTTTAGTGTGTATAAAGATAATAAGTGCTCAGCAAAAACAAATAGTAGAAATGTTTTTTAAAATGGATTAGCTGATGGCCAAAGACCTAGCACAGCTGACAAAAAATGTTGATTAGGTTGGCTTTAATGGGAACTTCCGTTTTGTGGACATTCAGGGCGTTGATTTTAAACTCTGACTTCTTTCTTGTCTGTCTTTATTAATTGCTTTCTGCTTGATGTGCAGGAATTTCATCACTGCTTCCATGTTAAACTGATTCACATTTCGTTTATTGCACGTTCCCATATGTCTGTGTATATATATATATGCAAAACATGTGAGTATGCCAGCTCACACACACTGATGTTTAACCAATAAATAGAAGTCTATATATAACAGTGTTAATTATCTAGATCTGAACAGTGAAACTGAATGTTGAATGAAATTGCTTTGCTCCTTATCTCCACACGAGAAGAGAAAAGCTGGACAAAACATAATAGTTTGCACGTTGCACCTATGCTCATACAAGAGCATGCCTGCTCTGTGGTTAGCTTTCAACAGTAGTCCTCTGTTAATTCTTTTTTTCTTCATGTTTGCTTTTTCTTCTACCGAGTAAGAAAGACCATTATACCAATGACAGTCACTGTATTAATTTAATATTCTGAATAGTAGGTCTCCAGTCACTTGATTCAGAAGAAAAATTTTTCTTCCAAGTCAGCATTTCAAAAGCTGTTTTGATATATGCTGGAACTCAAATTTTCCTGTTACGAATAAAAGAAAACCATAAGATATATTGGAGAAAATGTTTTATTTTATTTTGGGCTAGCATTTGAATTTAAGTCTTCTTTTTGTTACCAGTTTTTAAACCAAAATACCTCTTTGGAAGATGGCGCTTAAAAATCAAAAGCACTAATTTAAGATTCCCATGGGAAATGAGAAATTCGGCTTGAATTTTTATTTCAGTAGGGTGAGCTTAGGGGCTTCCACACATAACAAATGTGAGCCAGGTCCAGCCTCTGCAGACGGGAAAGCACTCCAGAAAATCATTTATTCATTTGGAGGTGATGTGACAGCAAAACGGTCTTAATGATTTTCTTCAGTGACTCCACTTAATCCATAATGGAATAGATTGGAGGAACCTGATCTCGGGCACATCTGGCTATTTAATGGACTGCAGCTAAATGACAGGGCTTGCATCTTCCGCCAGGGTTTGCCTCTCCAGCGCTGCTGGAGCACGGGGGCCGGGGGTGGGGGAGCACGGGCGGCAGCTTCCAATGCCGTTCCTCCACCTCAGGGGTGGAGAGGGTGTCCTTCCACCCGCTTTGGGGGAAGAGGTGGACATGGCCCAGCCCTGTGGTCAGGCTCTGTGGTCCGGGGCTTCCACTGAGAATGCGATGTCCAACATGGTAGACACTTGGAGTGTAGAGGTGACGCTCAAAAAACTGAGCTTTAAAGAGCTCTACCAGACCAAATTGTCAAAACCAGCTTTGTCACAAGCATAGAATCATAGAACAGTTTGGGTTGGAAGGAACCTTAAAGATCACCTAGTACCAGCCCCCCTGCCATGGGCAGGGGCACCTTCCACTAGACCAGGCTCCTCAAAGCCCCGTCCAACCTGGCCTTGAACACTTCCAGGGAGGGGGCATCCACCGCTTCTCTGAGCAACCTGTGCCAGTGCCTCACCACCCTCAGAGTAAAGAATTTCTTCCTTATATCTAATCTAAATCTGCCTTTTTTCAGTTTAAAACCATTACCCCTTGTCCCACATGTAAGGGAAGAGTTAATAATAGTGATTATAAAAATTCAGGCACTCTAAGTCTTGTAGAGTTTTTAAAAATCTTATCTCTGAATTAATTTGAAAATGTGGGTCATGTCCTAAAACCTCCTTTTAAACCCTAAATGCTTTCTAAAAGTTTTACCTGAAAATATTGCTCTGTCAGCCTCCCAGAATGGACAGGAATAGTTGCATAGAGGTAGAAATAAATGGCTGCCTGTGCAACTTAGACTTTTGGTACAACACTTACAAAAATAAAGCACCAGGATAACTTCGCCTAAACGGTCCTGTTTCTGTAGGTATTTCGTGATCAGCGCCACATCATTTATTGTGGAATGAAACTTAGGAAATTCAAAAGAAACATAATAGTATTTTCCAGATTTTTTCCAAAAAAATCTACAACGTCCAGTATAAAATCGTCATCTTTTTCTAGTTGTGAATTCTGTAGCACAAATGTAACTTTTGATTAAATTCTATAAAGGCAATCAATAAATCTGCAAAAATCTATTATTTGCAATTAAATTCTGTAGAACTGTTCTATATGTACACAAATGGTGAGCTCAGAAAGGAGATCAGCCCTTTGATGCATCATTCTTTGATGTGAACGCTCCTCGTAATAAAAAATGATGGCAAACAGAAATAGATTTTTTGTCATAGGTGGAATTGTTCTTTTCTTAATGCACTCCAAATATTTCTGTAAAGCATCATCTGCTCTTTAAATACATATTATAGAACATCAATGGAAGTCAATACCTTTTGTTAATGAGTAAAACATTAAAACTAATGATCTGACCTGTTTCTTATTTAGCTATTGATTCTGCCTCTCTTGTTTTGTTTTCCTGAAAAAAAGCAAAGTTAGGGATTTGGTTTTAGAATGAGACAGTACAGCCCAGGTTGGAAAGGACCTCAGAACATCCGTCTGGTCCAACCTTTTGTGGGAAAGGGAGCCTAGACAAGATTATTAATGATTCTATGATTATCCAGCACCCTGTCCAGTCATCTTGAAAACCTCCAGCTGGGGACTCTGCCATGTCCCTGGGGAGGTTGTTCCAGTGACTGATTGTTCTCATGGCAAAAAAAATCTTTTTTAAATTGAGATGAAATTTCTCCTAGTGCAACTTTCTGAAAAACAAAGTGTCAGGGGATGAAACGTTCAAAGGCTGTTTCACCTATCTCTTCTTCATCCAAGTAATTATTCTGGCTATTTTTCTGAGCCAAAAGCTAACAACAGAGTGTATTCTGGTCAGCTGTAAACAAAGCAGTGTGCTTCTATTCATCAAATCATTTTGCTTTTATCTGAAGATCAGGATGAAAACCACTGACTGAGCACCTGAGATAAGTGGGCACTAACTAACAGTGCCCAGTGCTTCCCAGTACCCTGCCTAATACTCTGGCAGCCGTCCTGGCTTTCCTCCGTGGACCTTCTTCCCTCTTCATGGTGTGTTAAAAGTTACGCTTTTCGTTCAAATTGGATTTCTGATGAGTATGCTTAGTTCAAGAAAAGGTTATTTAGCTGTGATTTTATATCTGGGTCTGCTGCTGTGTTGAGGCTGCGTGGCCGGGGAACACGGCTCCTGCGCACAGGGGTGGCTGAAAGCGCTCTCGTGGCCCCACGCTGAGACACGTTTTCTGTCCTCTTGCGTTGGCGTTAGGACACCTTATGCACACCCGTCCTGTGGGATTGGACTCGAGCCAGTGGACGGGAGCGTTGCACGAGCCTGAAGGTACCCAGCGTGGGAGCGGGACGGGGCGCGGGCAGTGGGGAGCACCACCACGCCATGCCAACCCATGGCCATGGCGGGCACTGCCCCACCACGGCGGCTGCTGCTGCGCTTCCACTCTGCAGTCAGAAGGGTTTTATTCGGTGGTTGTTCCCATTCTGATGGGTGAATTAAATTATTCTTAAATTGGCTTATGTGAATCAATCTGTTCAATAAGGTGCTGAAAAGGTAGGGTTTTCTACTTATTTTATTTACATTGATGTTGCTTTTAGTGGGAAAATGGTAGTTTTGGTGTATAGATTTTAATTAAGACTGAAAATAGTCTCTCAAAGATATAACTAAGATTGGATGGAAAAAGTCATTTTTGTATGAGTCTGAACTGCCTCTTTCACTAATTCGGGTGACTAAAAATTGAACTGGAGATTGAAGCTACTAGATTAAATAAACAATAGAGTATTGTAAGTTATATTTAGTGCTGTTGCGAGTAAATTAAATGAGTGGCTGGCACAGGAGTGAAAGGAAGAGAAGCAATGTTGCACCTGCAGTCCTGCTTTCCGAAGGCTGACCTGTACATTTCAACATTAAATGGCTTGACCTGATGCGCTGTTTGAAATGTTTCTGAATTATAATCAGTGCTGCTCAGGGAACCCACGCTCCTATGGTAATAAGCTGTTACCTGTTGCCCTCAATTATTCTTAGGTTACCAAGTACAGTTCACCAGTCTGAAAATGTAGCCAGCTGTGAAGAGGGAGGGGGGAAAAACCCAAAGTCCATGAAGGGCAAAAAGAAGTTTAAAAGGTTTAAATGGGCTGAGCGGCACCACGGGCAGTGTGTCTCCGGTCACCGGTGCTGCTGCTGCTGCCCCAGGACACGAAGGACGTTCTCACTGCAGAAACGGGGATAACAATCCTCTACAGGGCTTACAGAGATAGCTTTGCAAAGGAATGCCTTCTGCGCATTGGGGAAGGTGCCTGAGCCTTCTGAAGGCAGTGCTGGGAAGAACAGACTTGCAAACATCTGTCAAAAATGTGCCTTTCTAATAAATATTGAAATACACCCTTCCCAGAATTTGGGAGTATTAGTTCTGGCACTGGTTCAAGCCTGTCTCTCATCAAGTGATTGATTTCTTTATTTCTGTTCTCTCCTGCCAGCCCCTGGGAATGTGATTGAGTTAAATCTGGAGGACCTTAAAAACACAGTGAATTTATCAGGGAACGGAGTGAGGGTACTTGGGTGGAGGAGGATTTGGGTGGAGACAGGGCAGGGCAGTGTCTGAAGCTGTGCATTTGCCCAAGTCCTTCAGATCAAAGTAACCTCAAAGTCTAATTTCATCTGTTCATTTGAAAGAGGCTGGAGAGTGGAGGTTGGAGTATGATTATTGACCCAGGGGATTGATGCAGGGGTATCTCCATGCTATAAAACAGCAGTGCCTGGTCATCAGCTGGGTCTCTGTTGGCATCAGTTGGTTCTTGCCACTGAACTTCAGAAACCCATTTTCTGTTTTTATGAAAGAAGGTGGTGTAGAGCGAGTCTGCTGTGTCTGGCAGGGTATTTTCATACCCTTAAACTGGATTATACTGTACATAACCATGTGTATTTCTTGCTTATTCTTTTCTCCTTAGGCTATTGTGCTCAGGCAGACCAGCAGAAAGGTGCTGAAAGCTGGGGCAGAGAAGATGAAGATCTGATGCTGAGGATAAACGAAGATCAAGATGTGCAGGTGGCAGTTACTTGTCAGTCGGCATTTACGGCATCGTTTCCCTATTTTAGTCAGAGAATTTAAAATTTAAATCGCTCTTGTAATAAGCACAATATCACAATAGAATGAAGTGAGGACAAGTGACAATAAGCAGTATTTCTTCCTTGTGCTAAGAATCTAAATGGAAGAAGCAGGTGCCACAACAACGGCTGTGCAAGGAGGATGAGTTGCAGTTGGCAAGGCACAAAATTCCTCAGAAGAAAAGAATCACAAGCATCCAAAATGCCACTGGGGAAAGCTAGAAAAGTGCTGTTTTCTTTCAGATTAAGACAATTTTACCAGCGTTTTTCAAATAACTTGCATGTTGGATTTTGTTCATCCTTGTTTCTCTCAGAAAAGGACAAGCTGCCACCCAGCACTATCTGCTCTGGCACAGGGACTGTTATCTTGCTTTGCAGCCTGCACGGCATTTTCCTGGAGCAGATAAATTAAAGAGTGTTAGTGACACTCTGTTATTTACATATGTAATGTTTTTGTTTCCTCTATGCATTCTTTGTCACAAAATTTAACCATCTCGGTAATTGCAGATGATGGCTGTTGGCTGATGTTGTGTTCAGAGCTGCAACTGACTGTGAGGAAGTGCAAGAAATAAGTGAATGGTCAGTAATTCAGCACAAAAACATTTCCTCGTAGGCAACATGCAAATAAGTTCTTAACTTTAAAGCATTTGGAAAAATGGCACTAAACTCAGGTAAAATAATGGTTATCTCCCAAAAAGTTACCAGCAATCCTTTTTTGTTTCTTTTACCAGAAGTTGTGTTCTTTTATAAACTGGGATTGTTTTTATACCTCACAAGAATTATAACACTTAATGGGTTTTGGTTAGCTTTCATTATTATTTGGGTCAAGACTTTCAGTCAAGCAAAACTATTGTGCAGCACAGGATGTGATTTTTGATTAACCATTTTCATTCTAGGACAGACGGTGCCGCAGATCGCAGCAGCCTGCCAGTACCTGTCCCCAGGAGCTCTCTGCCGTCCTGGACTTTCTCCAGAAGCATGGAAACAAGTTCAGCCAGACATTACTGAGAAGCAGTCCAGAAATACCCTGTGGACGGAAGGGATAAGGGCAAGGTTACTATTTGGGTAGTTTGGACTCACTCCTATCTGCTGTCAAGGTAAACCATCTCCTAACCTTGCAGAAACTTTCACACCTCCAGCAGCAATAGCATGTACAGTGAAGGAGTTACGTACAGTTTAGCAGGAAACTGTATGATGCATAGAAGAAAAAATAGCTTTTAATTTTATACTCAGTTTTAATAGATCACTCAGCTAATCTCTTTTATTTGGTATCTACCTGATGACTGGTTTAGCCTGGTTTTCTAATGAAGGGTTGAGCATTGGGTAAGATCTTTCACAAATATGACTAAATCTTGACAAATTCAAGATGACTAATCCTGCACTGCTCAGCTGATAGAGTAGGAGAGAGAATAAATGTTAAATGCAATTTAATATACAACAATTTTCAGTATATAACATTCCAATACATCAAGAAATTTTGCTTGTTTCTGGCCAGGAAAATGTCCTATTCATATTGCTTGGAAAAAAACAATTACACTGCTCACGCTTATTTCCACATTCACAGCTTGCTAGAAAAAGGCTGATTTTCCACCATTCACTTACACAGTTCTTTGAAGAATTCCTGCTATTTCAGTATCAACAATACTGTACCTGCTGGGGGCTCTTGTAACCATGCAAGAGCCCAACCTGAATGATGCAAGACCAAAATATTCTCCTTCCCAGACACATCTAATGACCATCCATATTAATGAGAAAAGAAAGTATTACACACATGAACGCTTGAATCAAGATCACTCTTATTCTTCTCTTGCAAATGCGGTTGTAGAAGAACGGATCTCTTCAGCTTGGGGCACGGTTGCCAGCAGGTTGCAGCCCTGTTTCCCAGGCAGACGGGAGGCTGGCACGGTGCCCTCGGGCGCCGAGCTCCGCGCCACCCACCCACGCCTCCCTCCATCTGCCGGCCAGCCCACCCGCGCGCCCGGCAGCCCACTCGCTGGGCGACTGCGGAGCGGGGAAGACTGAGCACAGCCTTTAAACCTTCGGTGCGACTTCCACAGCCACGCAGCCGCACGCGGGGTCCTCTCTGCAGCACTGCGAGGAAGGGCAGGGAGCCCGTCGGCATCGCTTCTCCTCTCGGAAGGGCAGCGCGTGATCCACGCTCTGCCTTCAGGATTAAACAAGTCAAGTGAGCTGAGGACCTTCCTGAAAACTGCTCCTTAAGTCACAGGCAGAATCCTGAGCAAGGCAGAAAACATTCATATACTGCTCTGTGAACACTGCCCTGAAAAACATCCAAATAGGGATATGCAAATCAGAATTTCACCCTCCCATATTCTAAAATAATTTAAGAAACCTTAAAAAATTAAATTGCTGTCAATCCTGGATGAATGGAAAGATAACAGATGAAAGTTTCTCCTAATCAGTTTATTCTCCCAAGAGAAAAGCAGAAAAAGACTTTTTCCTGTACAAGTGGAGCTACTCTTTGTTACTTCAATGTAAAAACAAATAAAGCATCTGGAATTACAGTGAAACTTATAATAAAGAGCTCAGTTAAATATTCCAAAAGATTTCTAAACCAAGAGTTTCAAAAAAAATAAAAACTCTTGCTGAATAAAGAGAATAGATCAGAACATTCTGGGGTATCATATGTTGGGGAAGAAAGATGCTACTGTGTCATCACGCTGCAGGTGTAGGAATGTTTTACCTGTAAGAAGATATCAACGGTCCAATAAAAAACCTCACCTGTGAGCGTAGAGTGTGTATTCCAAAAGCACCTACAAATACACAGGCTGTACCTCGGTGTCCGCAGACTATCAAAAAAGAGGTACTTATACAGTTGTATAAATTTAAACAGCTTTTATAAAGATAGATTAGGATTGAAATAGGAAGGCAAAAGACCATCATGATTAATATAAAATGAGTGGAAGAGAATAGCCCCAGAATTGCAAAAGCGCTGGAATAGGACACAAAACAGGTTAGGGTAAGGAAGGTCGAACATCATTTCTCACAGAAGTTAGAAGCAGAGTGGGATGTGGGAATGTCCCCTTCAGTGGAAAAAGCAACAGGAAGAGCCAGAAGGAAGGGAATTATTGGATTACAGCATCAAAAGCACTTACATTTTCCATTCCCAGGTAGGCCACCTGTATTTGATGTATTTCTAGCGAGTGTGTCCCTTTAGCTTCTTGAGCCTTGATAGTTTCATTTCTCTAATCTTCAGGGTTGTTTTCCAGGTGATCTGAAAGAAAACAGCAATGACAATTAATACATAGTTTATGTACAACATTTTTCATGGTTAGCTTTCAGAGCATATATGAAGTTACAAAATTTCTGCAAGAAGGAGAACTGGAGTGGATGCTGAAAGACAAGGATCAGAGACAGGACCCGGCCTGGGCTTGAGCCCAGTTTGGTTTCTGTTCTCTCCAAGGAGTTATTGAGAAATGCCCTTGTAGTAAGTTCGTAAATAACTCGGGGTCAACGCACCAGCTCTTCCCATCTCCTGCTCAAGTCGCTGCACCCGTGAAGAGCTGTTCATCTGGTAAGTACTGCTTAGGAGTTGACGGATCTCTTAATATTTCACAGGCATGTCCTTTAGGCACCTGATTTCGTTTCCTTCATGCTGTAAGCCGGGTTTGTCCTTTCTGAACTGCGGGTGAGTGCAATCACTTTGTTCGTCTCAGCTCGGGAGTTGCCTTGCTTGTTAAATGCTGGTATTTGTTATGGCTGCACGCGAGCTCCCGGACGTGGCTGCAGGTGTACAGACCTGTGGGCGCAATCTTCGAAGCAGTCGCGGGTGTCCTGGTCGAGCCCGCAGCTGGACGAGAGCTGCTGGAGCCGGCAGGCCCTGGGAGGACACGCCGGCCCGTTCAAAGCCATCTCAGCCCATGTGCAGCACGGTTCTGGGCTGGAGCGTGGTATCCCTCGTGAGGGAAAAAATTTTCTTTTACCTTTTAAGCAAACAGATCTCAGTTATTGCCATCTTAACCTGGCAGCAATTGTCCTGAATGGCAGTCACCTGGCGAGCTTGCAAATGCGTCTTCAGCTTTCTTGTTGAAGTGAATGATTTTGTAGTTTGTTCCTTTCCCTGTACCTCACGTGTCTGACCTTATCCTGACATACATGAAACCCGTGCTCTTGAGTCTTAGCCAAAACCACACCCCGCCTTTCAAAACCTTCAGGAAAAATCTCTGTCCTGGTTGTTTTGCCTTTCTGCACAGCTCTGTTCTTACCACTCAGGGGTTGTAATTAATTCTGCAGTGCTAAGCTCTGGTTGGCTTGGAAGCAGACTAAGATGAGCCTCCTTTCAGACCTCGTCCTAACTCTGCTTCTAATTATAGGGGGCTTTATGGTACATGCCTTTTTACAAACGTACAATAACGTTGTGACCAACGGTCTCTGAAGACTTTCTGAATTTCAGTGGCTGCTGGCCACCTGTCCTAAAACCTGTTTTCCTTTCTATCAAGACAAGGTTGTGATGAAAAACCTTTCTTTTGGGTTTGGCAGTCATGCTCTGGTGAGTACAGCGCTCTGTGCTGGCTGCACTGAATTTCTTCTCCTGTAAGGCTCTAACAAGCCTTTTCAGTGAACATTTAAATTTTTGCAGCAGCATGAAGAATCAAAGCTGCTGCTCTAGTTTTGCATTTCTAGAATGTTATTTATTTTCTTTTCCACATATTTAGGAAAAAACATTGATTTCCAATTAACAACAACAACAAAAAAAAATCCTCCAGAATCCAGCAAAACCAAAAAAAGATTTTACAAGGTACATGTATTGGAAGGGAATATCGATGTTGAGGGAAGGGTTGGGATAGCACATATCAAAGAGAAAACTTGTTCTCGTGCATGTACCCAGTACTTACATATCGTCTGCCATATCCTGCTCATTTTCACTGTGAAGTTTGCAAAGCAGCATGTAGATCTTATGTATGTCCTTTAATGTCAGCAAGAATTCTTAAAACCTAGGTGCAATGTAGGAAAATGTGGATCAGTGGAAGGCTAACCAGCAATGGTGCATGCAGGTCTGAGCTTATGGACTTGCAGGCATGTTTCTTGTTAGTGACTTGATTAACTGAAGCCACCCGCTGGGGAAGGGGAGAGCTGAGAGCACAAGGCAAGAGAGGTGGTCTGTTCCAATGGCAAGTCATGAAAACGTTCAATATAGCTTCACAATGACAAAGCAGTGACCTTCCTCCTCTTTTTCTCATGTTAAGTTTAATGCAGCTCTTCACACAAGGATGTTAAGAAACAAATTAGTCTAGAAATTTCAATTAGTCGTAATCCCAATGAGGCCCTTGGAACGAAACAAACAAACTTCTTAACATTTCCCCAGCCAGGCCAACTGGCAGGATGGTTCTCTCCAGAAAATTAATCAAATCAGGTGCCTGGAGAAAACTGCCCAAGATGACTTTTTCAGCATTTACATTCAGGAACTTCTGCCAGGTGTTAACGCTATTCATGCGGTGTAAGTGAGTGGGAAACTATAGATCATACAAATAACATAGTGGGTTTATAGTGCCCTGCTACAGATTTGACGTGCCCTCTAGACAAAGTGGAGTTTCAGCAGCTATGCAGCTATTTCAGACAATCAGCACAAAGGCAGGACTTTGGCATTTTGCTGCACAATTGATCCGTACGCTCTGGAGGTTTTCGGTCTTGCTCCAAAGTTTCTCATGTGAGACTATTTCAGCTCATAAGCCAACCTAATGGGCTTTGGCATATTTTATGTATCAGTTCTTCTGTTCCAAACAGGGTGGAGCTAGATAAAATTACAAATTATCATGTGCATTTGCCATTCATAGCAGAAGATCCTGCATACACAGCTTAGGACCGTAATAAAACCATAAAAAATAAAATACAGTGCCCTCTCTGGGAGCCCTTTTCCAGACGTGTCTCCAGTGCACCAGACCCTGCGGATGGGGACACCTGTGACTGCCTTTAGCTGTGACAGTAGTGCTCATCTTTCAAGATGCGACCCATATGGAAGTGGAGAGGAGTGCTGTGAGTGGAATGTAGCTGATAAGGTTTACTCATGTACTTTACTGTTTGCGAGTTGTGCTCGCAATTACTGGAGCAAGATAAAAATGTTCCAGGAAGAGAGGAGCAGGAGAAAAAAAAAACCCAAAACCTCCAAATATGCAGAGGAGTATCTTAGTTTTACAGATGTACATAGCATCAATTAAAATGCCACCTGCACGCCCTGGTTGGTACCCTGAATTATACAGTTTCCCTGAGCTTACATGATGCATAAAATATATGTTTAATGAAGCAGTCACCAGTTTGCAGATCCAGAGGCTTAAGAAGTGGAGTATAAGATATATATGCCCAATGCCTGTTCACAACAGATTATCTGACAGCAAAAGAGGAAAAGGGATCCATTTCATCACAGTAACTATCTTTAATTCTTACGACCTAGTAGATGGAGTTCCAAAGTGTTCAAAATAAGTTCAGATGCTATCTGGACTCTTTCGGGGACATGCAGGTCCTTGCAGTAAATTTAGTAAAGCTGGGCATGCTAAGTAAAGGCAAATCATTTAGCAGCGTAAGGCAAGGTCCTAACCTACATATCGAGATGCAGGAGGAGGTGCCAGGGACCCCTCGGCAGTGCAGGAGGAGGCTGAGCCATGGCCACAGCCATGCAGAGGTGACTGTGGAGGGGGATAACAGCCACCAAAAAGTGCTGTAACATGGAACCTGGTCAAGACTTTTTTCAAAACACCTGTCTGGGGTTAGCTTGGGTACGCACTCGCTGGTTGACGTTCAGTCGTGGGCCATATCACCTGCATCTCTGCACTGACTACACAGGGGCCAGAGGATTTCACTTAGATGTCCTAGGCAGGATGAGACCAGCCCTGAGTCTGTCTGTGCAACTCAATGTCTGGCCGGGGTCCTCACACACCGGAAGGCTAAGATGGTGACAACCGTGGGCAGTTCAGCTCTGTCCTCTCTTCAGCCCTTCCCATGCAGTTCGGGATCCTAGCATCCCTCCAAATTTGGAGAAAATTCGATACAAAAGTGCATCTTCCATGTTCAGAGCTCCTCTTGAGAGGGCCCGATGCTGTGATCCTAGGGGCAGTCTGAGGCAGGGAGAAGCAGGCAAGAACGTGTTATCCTCCCTGCCCAGAGCTCAGCCCATCGGTCCTCCAGCACCCACACCTGCTTCTGGTAGGGATGGATGACACATTCATGAAACATTTTGGTTCAATTTCAATTTATTTTCTGTGGTCATTAACAACAATTTCTAATCAGAATGACATCCGCTGATGGATGATAATAGTCTCCCAGATTTGAAATGGGTACTTACTGAAATCTTTGGTTCAATCCTTATTAAAATGTCAGTGACAGCCAGTATTAAATACACATTTTTAATTGTGAAAATTGTTGTTACATGAATTACAGTCAAGTCCTAATATGCCCAACTTAGAACAAAATATATTGGAAAATACATTTCAAGCTATTACTTGGACTGCAGCCTAATACATCTTAACTGTAATAATTGCTTTCTCTGAATAGATTTGGTCACACAAGAAACACTTTACTAAATTTTAGGAGGGAAAAAATGGAAAGAACGGATTCTTTTCACACTATTTTTATTTCAGTGTGCATCAAATCCTGGTTTTATACCTTATTAATGATAAATTCATCTCAGGAGATATTAACTCTGTATTTACACAGTGTTCAGACATGCTGGGGGCTGTTTTAAATGTACCAGCTGCTCAGAGCTGATTTAAGTACACAGATGTTCTTATTAGCATAACATTCAAATTCGATGCCCTTATCTGCATCCTCCAAATGCACAAAAACAACAGCACCAGCAGCACAGGAGATTCTCGCAGGAAAAGCCCCTTCTGCCCCTGGGACCTGCCCACGGGCTGACCCTGCAGCAAAGCGCAGCTCCATCAGCCCGTCGCACCTCTCTGGGCCCTCTCTCATGTGTAGGTCACCCCCAACAGGTGACATCAGGTGTGATCCCAGCATGGACAAGCACATGCTGGTGGTGATGGAGAGCTGGGGCTTCTTGCAGACGGTACGATGAAGCTGCACAGGCTCAAGGCCCACCAGCCCCTGGCTTACATGCAAACAACTAAAGATGGAGATGACCCTCTGCTTGGTTTTGTTTCGGTGCACTTTGTTGAGTTTGCACGGTTATTGCTGCTGTGCTTTCCTTTGCGGTGATTTTTTTCAGCTCTGCTCTTGCCCTTGCTTTGTATTTTTGAGGCATGAGCTGTAATGGGAAGTAATGCTAGTGGTCTTTGAACCAAAGGAACTGCAGATAATGACAGCAAATTGGTGTCTGGCTCGTGAATTGCATGTTACAGAAATGTGCCTGAATCACAGTTCAGGACTGGAGTACTACAGAACTGAAAAGGTCAAACCCAAAGCTGGAGTGACTCTTTTCTGCCATGTTTTAATGTTGCAGGGAGGTCTAGCCATCTCTGCGGTGACAAAGCAGCAGAAGCCTCATTACGGCTTTTCTGAATCATCGCTGAATTCTCCCAGGCTTTCACGGTGATCTTCAAAGTTAAAAAAGTTCATTTAAGTTTTCTTTCCTTATTGAGTATTTTTAAATATAGTTTCTATTGCTAATCTCAATGAAAGTTACAACAATTATGACATATTTATGAAGCAAACGTTATTGCAGGGGACATAAAGCCCTTTTACAAAGGGGCTGTTCTCTCCAGGTAGCAGAGGTGTGAGAAGAACCTTTAGCTCCTCATTTTCAGTTTTCCATTTCAAGTCCTACATTGTTTCCCAGAGAAAAAAAAAAAATCTTTTGATTATTTCCGTCTACCCATCAACAGGAATTTTATGAAATTTCACCAGGAAATCTCCATTCATTTCAGCTCAGCCTCCTAATCCATGATATGAATAAACACCTGGACTTCTGAATATTTAGGCCAATATCCAATTCTTTATTTTTTTATTTGACCTTCCACTGTGCTTATGGCTGTTAGGCAGCTTCAGTCCCCAACCATTTTCTCACTGGGATGTTTTATGTATATGATTTTCCACATATATATTTTTGTTCTTCATTTTTCCTTGCAGCAACTTTGAGCAATACCTCATAGCATTTGACGCCTGCATTTTAATACCTTGTGGTTTTAGACTGTATGGTTTCAATAACTGGAAGCTTTACTCGAGAGATCAGGACCATATGAGGAGCACAGAAAGGGAGGCTGTTTGGTGGCTCCGTGCTCCCCCATAAGAAACATCCAGCTACCCAGTAGAAATATAAAGTAATGAAAACAACAGAACTGGAAATAACTTCAAAGCCAGACTGATATCTTGTGAAAGATGAGGAAAATATTACAAAGAAAATATCAAAGGCTCAAGAAGGATTTTCCTAGGCACTTTGTTACAGAAGTCTTTACCACCCCCTGTAGAGGCAATCAAGACTAATGGGAACATTAGTACAGCCGTGGACTACATATCAAAAGAGTCCCTGGAGCAAATAACACCCAGTGACTGGAGCATCACTGGCACCATACTCCAAACCACCCCCCTCTGTCACAGAAATGAGTGAAAGGGTCGTAAACAGCAGAGAGAAAATTTTTGCCTTGTGACTGCAAATAAGCACCCAGCAGAGCTGTTAAAAGTTGCTTGCTGAAGAGAAAAATATGATTCTTCCAGTTTTATGGGCCATGTTCAGATAGCTCTTACTCCTATACCATAAATCCAATTTTCACATAGATTAAACGGAAAGCCATCACAGGCTCTGCTGAATAATGCACTGGATTGTCATGCCTCTGCTGTGAGATGTGCACCGAATCAATCCTCTTCCACGCTCACGTACGGCTTTGCAGTGCAGTGGCATCCACGGCTGCAGCAGCTGCCAGCAATACTGCAACGCTTGCCACCTTGGATGCTTGGCTTTACAGCAATACTTCCCACTCTGAGCATGAGAAATACCACAGATACCATCACAGATGTTCATGTGGGGTATCAGTTCTTGCATAAACACTTGGGTCATTTTTGCAAATATTTAAATTAAACTTAGTTTTTAAAAATAAAAAAGGTTATGATAGAGTTTAAGCTAAACATACACAGCCAGAGGTGGCGTGAGCAATATCTGATTCCTGCAGAAGAATGCTCACAGAGGTAGCTGCGCTGGGGTACAGTCACCACAGTGTCCAAGGGCATGTCAGGAGGAAAGCAGATAAATGCATCTCACAAGTGTGGCATTTCTCACCAATTTAGAGAGCGTGTCTTTGTGCACTGATGGCAGCAGCTCGCAAAATGCTCGAGTTCAACTGTTGCGGCAAAGCTGGAGATCCTCCCAGGGGCTGGTGGCTACACTTGTGGGGATCCGTTGCTTTGCAAAAAGCGCTTTTTCCAAGTGTAGCATTAAACACTGGTTCCCTTCGCAAAAATCACGGTGTCCTGATTGGTCTGTCAAATACTCTGATGTTTGCTGATATCTCCGTAAGTGTGAATAACAGAGCTTGAATCTTACTGATTTGCAAGAACTTAGGAATATTATGAATATGAAGTACACTGTGCAGGGGAACGTGGTGCCACATAAAGTCTGCTGTGTGCCATGATTAATGCTAAATGAAAAGAAATGCCACTGACTGTTACGTGTTTTGAATAAACAACCTGCGTTAGCTGATGCAGCAAGAGGTACCCTGAGGTTGCTCCTTGCTATATTTACAAGAAAGGAAAAGAGCTAATCTCTAACCAAATATTGTCTCATATAAGTAAGATATTGCATCATATATGGGGCAGCACCTCAGTCACTTAGGTATCAACATTTGTATATTTTTCTTAATTTTGTTTTTATCCTTCAAGCCTTCTATGGGTATTTGAGAAATGCGGCAGGATTTCCATGTGTGCGTCCGTTGATGGCCAGTTTGGGACACTTCCCTGAAGGCGTGGTCCTGCTCGCATTGCAATCAGTGTAAATTTAATCCTCCCCTGGTTCAACAGAGTTGAGGTCCAACAGGGTTGGATTTGTTTGTTGTTCTGCTGTCCTGGCACTATTTGCTTCTGGTCTGCGTGCTTGCATTTCTGTTAATGACGATAATTTTGTACCAATTGGTTCCTGTGCTGATTGCTGATACTCTGTCGTGTTTTGCTGGGTGCAAGTACTAGGGAGTATTCGCCCGTATGCTTGTTTCATCATTTAAAATGCTTTAAAGGAGGGCTTAAAAAAGGCATCTCCGTTTTTATTATTCATATCTATGTGTTGCAATTAATCTTCTCATACTAACGTGAAGAATGAAATTCGGGGCATGTTAAAGTCACTGGGTTTGTGGGGTTTCCTTGGACTTCACATAAGCCAGGCTTTCACCCAGGATTGCCGTACCATTGTCCTTAAGCCATTTCTACCAGTCAGTGTCTTTGAGGGAGTGATACCTGGCTTAAACTTCTGAAAACGCAACCAGGCTGACTCAGGGCAAGCCACCTTCTGCTAGAGAGCTTTGCAGACAGATCTGCTTAACTGCCTGCTGTTCCGTGCCCTCCGGTTCAGCGCTGAATACTAAACATGCGTTGTTAAAATGAGAGTGAGCTTGAATGCTTTGGACTTGAATCTTATGTGAAAATGGGTAGCTAAAAATAAACCTATAGAGATTCCTGGAAGCAACACTGGGATGTGGGTGGGAGAGATGGGCAGGACGTTTTTGAGATGTCAACTCTTTTCTCACTCAGTTGGATTGAAAAATTTAAATTCTAAAAATTTTCCCAAAACAGCGCTCAGCATTACGAATTTGAGTTCTGGATCAGAGCATCACATTTAGATGTTACCACGCTGTAATTTTGTCTGGGTTTGTCCTTGGAACTTTTTTAAACCAGAAGCAAGTAATGATTTCTAAAGTGTAAAGTCACTTCAAATCAGAAAATATTTTTTCCAAAAAAATTAGAGATGTAAGAGGCTTGTCAAAGCTAGACCTTCATCACACTAGTCACAGCCTACTGAGCTGATACTGCCCAATAATAAAATGGGGTTTTTGCAAAAGTGAGTGGTGAGCGGCGAGTGAGCGAGCTGGTGCTCAGTGCCCCACATTTCCCGTCATTTACCTGATCCCTGAGGGAGCACCTGCAGCGTAACCCACAGACTGGGAATTGCTCTAAGATCCCTGTTCCAGGCAAAGGCCAGCTCTACGGGAGAACATTTGCCAGACACAAATGACTCTGTTAATGGAGCGAGTACTTTGAGTTCTTCCTGCCCTCGTTTCACACGCACCGGGGGGCTGGCGGGCATGGGCTGCCTGCGGCTCTGGACGTGCTCATCTGCGAGATTTTTTTCAGGTAACAATTTCAGCTGGATGTTGAAAACTTGAATCAAATTTGTGTGGGGACACTTGCAAAAGGCTGTGTTTTATCGTGGTGGCATAGACGAGACACAGTGCTTCTATAAATGTTTTATGCTGTCTAGATTGCAATTCAGTATAGAGACTAAAAAAAAAAAGTGCAGTAGTAAAACCTACTGTGGTCGTGCCGCAGTTCTCCTCGCCTGCTTCTGTGCCACTCGATTTCTTCCCTTTCCATCCAGTCCCAGAGCTGTCACCAGCCCATTTCTCTCCTGAGCAGATTTAACTCTGTTTCTGTCTGTCTGTCATCTTCTCTCTCTCTCATTAGGACTTCAGCTGCTTCCCTGCTAATTGCACCGCCTTACATGACACAGGTATTTTCATAACTCCAGTAAAAGCTGCTTATTATTTTACACGGTGATTTCCAATCTGTTGTCAGATTAGTTCCTGGCAACCTGAGTGCAAGCCACTGATGGCTGGGTAGCTTCATGCAAGTTTAATGAAGCAAAAGGTAAGTGGAAATACAACGCAGAGAGGAGGTCAGCAAAATTGCTTAATGAATTAAATAAGATAGAATAACTTTAATTTCAGTAAGGGAGTGTTATCTTTCTGGAAATGCACCTAAATGCCAGTTCAACTGAGAAGCGACACATGAGCTTGCACGTGACAGGAGACATTTCATCTCGAATGAGACAGACAGTCCACGCGCTTTGGATGACACTTGGACACGTGAATTACAGATAAAGTCAAGGTGTTTATAAGTGAGCACTATAGCCTTGTATTTCTGAATGACAGAGAAAGCATCACTTAGGGGTTGGGAATAATTAATATTTGTAGTTCCCTGCAAGACCTTTAAACTATTGCCACAAAATACACTACAAAATGGTAAGGTTAAGTTTTGGGGGGGTTGGGGGTTTTTTTGAGTGGGGAAACTGAGAATGACAAAAAGGTGAAGGATCTGCCTGTCTCCTCCCTGTTCCTTTCTCTCCAGTTGTGACCGAGCACCTCTGCATCCAGGGAGAGCATCCCCGGACCCGGGCTGGGAGGTCGCGGTGCAGCAGCATCCCCGGACCCGGGCTGGGAGGTCGCGGTGCAGCAGCATCCCCGGACCCGGGCTGGGAGGTCGCGGTGCAGCAGCATCCCTGGACCCGGGCTGGGAGGTCGCGGTGCAGCAGCATCCCTGGACCCGGGCTGGGAGGTCGCGGTGCAGCAGCGGGCAGGCGCCTGTTCCGCCCAACCCGCCCCATCGTACTGCTGCTTGGCCTGAACATTGTCCTTGTGAAAGTGCTCTCTCCACCTTGACTTTGCCATCATTTGTCTCATTCCAGACTGGCCAAGTCCTCCCTCGTAGCCGCTGTGCCCCCAAGGCAGGGGCAGACCCGGCTGCGACCACCATGCTGCTGAGCAGACCCTCCAGCCCTCCCCGCCTCTGCGTTCAGCCGCTTCGCTGAAGTGGTTAATTTGTTTTAAAACACTGTTGTTCTCATGAGTTATCGGCTGACTCCTGCCAGCTGAGTGGAAAAGTGATTTAATTTTCCAGTTTAAGCATGGCAGATGTGTGTGTGGGAGGGCTGTGAGGGAAAAGGGGGGGGGTTGTTGTTGTTTTTAAGGTGACCAAAATCTGGTCCACCAGATTTAATCTAACCTACTTTCAGTCCTCTGAAGTGGTGAAGGCTGACACAAGGCTGCTGTCGTGGCAGGGACGGGCAGCAGGCTGTGGGGCACGGGGGTGCGTGGGGGGCGGCTCCTGCAGCCGTGGGTCCACAATGTGGCAGAGACACAGCGGCCGACGCTGGGGCATGATGAGCCCAAAGGGCAGAGGCACGGGGGCGGTGTCAGAGCAGCTTTCGGCTGCTCAGACCCTGCACAAGGTCTCCCAGAGGCCATGTCCGTGCTCAGTCTTGCTGCAAATCAGCAGCAACAGGACAGGCTCATGTACCGCGTTTTGCAAAAACCCTCTTTGTAACCTGTTCATCCCGTTGCAATCCCCTTTCGCGTCTGATGCGCAGGCATGCCTCTCCCAGGCTATAGTGGATTTACATGTTATTCATTTGACTTAAACTGTGCTTTGCTTTACATTCAATCACATGTCGTGAAGGTCAGAGCCCTGCTTTCAGCTTGGCCTAAAAGGTGAAAAGCTATAATGAAAAATCAAGTGTTAGCAAGCTTTTTCACTTCCTACTGTAGGTACAGACAAGACTTGAATGTTGCCAGCAGGAGTATTGGGCAGGAGTTGAAGGAGAGCTGAATTTTGTTTTCTATCCTTTTCTTTCTGTTCCCCTTCAACAAGAACAACCAGTTGTAATACTTGGGATGTAAGCTTCAGTAATTGAAAGGATAGTTTGGCACAGGAAATATCCAAAGACAATATCTCATGTTAATCAAAAACTTGTGATAAAAGAACAGTACAGTCTGTTATTCATAATTAGTCCTATCTTGAACTATGGAGGCTGAGGATGGCCAAAACAGCAATTTTAGCTCCGCAACAGAGAGCCATCGCAATATGCAGCACAGCAGGGGACAGAACTGCTCACTGACTGCCAGCTCTGTCCCCGCTGCTGCATCTCCTACACGCATGTCCCACCTCTCATTGACTTGCACCAGCCCCTCCTGTACCAGTCGTCTGTTTTTCGAACAACCTGCCCTGTGCCTTTGCCCAGGGCAGAATTGGGACACCATCCCAGGCAGAGGGGTGCAATGGCAACGTCCTTCTCCTCTGGGAATGGCAGGCAGCAGGGAACTCCAAGGAAAAGCACTTCAAGGTATTTCCCTTCTACGTTTGTAACGTTCGCACAGGAATCTAAATTTCAGCGTTACTGGTAACAGTTTATTAACAGAAATAAGAAACCAATGATCAAGGATCCCACAGCGGAAGAAATGTGACGTACTTTGAATTATTCTGCACAGAACACAACCTTCAAAAACATCATTTTCCTTTACACTTGAAAATTACAGTCTCTGGTTTTGAGTTATTGGAAGAGGAAACAAGAAGCAGCATTTGTGTGATGACTGAAAGAGAGATTTCTCTATAATGTACAAATGAAAATTCATTACAAATATAATGCAACGACAAAGAATGTAAATATACAGACATGGGTAAATCGCAAAAAAATTCAGCAAAGAGAAACACTACGTATTTAGTGGAAAACGACACGGTAAGGTGTCTCTGCACACTTCAGATGAGAACCACGTTACTTCATTTCAGAGCTGGTTCGTTACTATATTTTGATAACAGCGCTACTTCACGTGGTGATGGTGGAACTCGTTCCGAAAGCCTGCTCCATCCTCACGGAAAAGACGAGCATACGGCGGTGCGGCAGTGGCAGCAGATGGCAAGAGAGGGTGACCTGGTTTGGAAATGCTGGGAAAGATGCAGAGCGCTGGTTTGGGTTGATGGTTTAAAGTATAACTGGAGGTCACAGATCTGGAGATGTGCAACCTGCTCCGTCTCACTGGAGATGTCCTGGAGCAGGACATGGAGCCTTTCCCTCTCCCCCATTGCATTTAGAAGGTGAGTACTCAGCTGCCTCAGATCACATATGGGAGAGCAAAAAGGGGAGGTGGCGTTAAGGTTTACTTTGTTCATGTCTGTAAAGCACTTTAGAATCGCCACAGGTAATGTAACCTCAGAGTCGGTTCGTTTCGAGTCACGCGCTGCAAAGACATGGTACCAAACGAGTGAGCTGTCACCTCATGCATCAGCACTTGCCTTGTGAGCCTCCAGAGCCAGACCGCAATGCTCAGCACTGGGGAGGCTTTGGGAGGTCCTTTTGACATGGCTCAGTGATGAAGGGTTGGAAAGGTGGTGTGGTTTTGGTTTTTTCTTTAAATCAGTGCAGGAACTGCGATTGTACAGTTGCTATGCCAAAAATTGCCAACTGGAGATTTAAGGAACTTGTTTTGTCTCTGCCCCTTTTAACCTTCTCTGTTTTTGCAAATTAAAAGAAGTTTTCCCATCAGATTCAATTTCTACTTCAAATAAGTAGTGTTTATGCTGGGGAAAAACTCTTCAAACTGCTCAGAAATTGAGCAGTAAATCAATGGCAGCTTCAGAACAAGCTAGTGTTGCTGAGAGCTGAAATGAAGTCATGGGTTGATGGGAAGGTTTTCAGAATGACACACAAGTCGAAACCACACCTTTTCAGTTCGGATCTCCAGATATTTGTCTCTGAGAAGCTGATCCTTCCTGACTGGCTCAGAGAATCAACAGACCTCCACGAGAAGGCAGCTATACGTTGTACTCTGAGACTACCCAATTCAGTAGTTATTTAAGCACACTCCAGATTTTCCAGCACCAGATAAAATCCCCCTGACAGCTTGTCTCCATGCCCGATATAAAACATTTGCTTACCTGCTTGGTTTTAGATAGGACTAAATCCCTCCTTTTGCTTATTCATGAGTAATATAATTATGTAGAAACAGCACGTGGAAAACAGCTTTTAGGTGCTCTGAGAGCCAGCTTCCAGCCCCAAGAAAATTAAATATTTGGGGCTGAAGATATACAAGGAGATAGACTGTTGGTAATCAGGAGTAAATGAAGCATTAAGAAGGAACCAGCTGTTCGGCGAGCAGAACTGTACCGTCCATGAGGAGCGAAGGTGCACCCGAGGCAGCAGAAGCTTTTCTGTGCCGCCTTTTCTCTTTTTTTGGCTCTACCTTGCAGCACTTGTAGGCAAATGAAAGGGGAGAAATGACAAAGGGATCTGAGTCTCAGTTCTGATGGCTGCAGTATTACGTGTAGGTTTCCCGGTGGAAAAAGCACTGCAATGTATCTTAAGTATTTTTAGGGTAAAAGGACCAGCGAGCAAAGATTAACCATTCTGGAGCACCAACACTGCGTGAAAAGGCATCATTATATTTGGCAAGTGCTGCTTTCTGTCGACAGCAACCTGCTATTTGACTTCAGTTATTTATTTTTGTTAAATGAGGGGTACATTTCCATGTGATACATTTTTAACCCGAGGAATGGGATATATTTCAGGGGCTATTACCTGTTTTGCCTCTCTAATATGTGCTGCTCATCACTCCATCCTTTTTCATATCGAAGCTTCTCTGGAGTGGCTGACACCCTGTATTTGTAGGTCAGGCAACGATAGAAACACGGTTTCCTTTAAGTACCACACTTAGGAGCAGGATATGGAAATGATCCAATTAATCATCTACAGTTTCTTGCAAGCACATTAGAATGAGATCATAGTGTTCATGCAAAGGAAATCTTATCCACGGCCACGCTTAATTTTGTCGAATAGTCTCAGTGCTGTCACACCCTGACTCTCCTGTACCTAGTGGTTCATGTTCAGGCTTCTCTTGTTCCTAGTCCCTTCACTCAATTAATCCTTCGTACTTATGCTAGCCCCGAAATGTCATCTTCTGCACTGGCTCAACATGCCTGTTTTTTGATTAATCTGCCTCGTGCCTGAGCTCTCAGCCCATTTAAAAAGCCTCAGCAGCCTGGGACTTCCTACGAGGTTTTCCATTTCCTTTTCTTATTTACTGTAGAAAATTGCTGATGGAAGAAAAAAAAGAAGTTCCCCTTTTGCTCATGGAAAATACATCAGCAACTGAATACAGCTTCAAGGAACAGCTGAGGTCCCTCTGGCTAAAACAGGAAGGCAGAAACAAAAAGGGAGAGATGAGAGTGAGAACATCTGGATTTTGGTCCCGAGATAACCGTGTAATAGACTGAAATGTTGAAATACCTAATCCACCATGGTCTTATTCACCCTGAGCCATGTGGGCCCTTGCTGAAAAAGAGGGATGGAGAAAGGGGGAAGAGAGGCTAAGCAGGGATTATATAGAATATTAACTAATGTCAGGTTATCATCCAGAAGCCTGTTTCATAGCATCATAGAATAGTTTGGGCTGGAAGGGGCCTTAAAGACCATCTAGTTCCAATCCCGCTGCTGTGATCAGGGACACCTTCCACTAGACCAGGTTGTGTTTTCAACAGTATATTCTTTCCTCCTTCCCTGACTTGGGTTATTCCGAAATGCTCGCTCTGGTGCCTCATTACAAAGCTCCAGCATCTTCATGATGAAATAGGGTTCAGTAAGTACAGGTTTCTTCTGGAATCAGGGGATGCTGGAGCAAGTGTCTGTTCTGCTCAGCCTGTCTCTGTGACCTTGGCAAGCCCCTTCGTGTGCTGTTCTCCATCTGCAGAGGCCAGTACCACCTCGCTTCCTTCTGCTGCGGGTGCAAAAGCACTCAGGAGGTGCAGGTGCTCATATATGATGCAGTACAATGATACTATATAAAAGTTTTCTGCACTGAAATACTTGGAGGTGACTTAAAAAGCAAATACATAATATTTTTATGGTTGGATGTGTTTATCACCCTATCACAGCAGTATCTCATGATGTGAGTAACAGTTATAAAAGTACTTGGAGCTTATTTGACAGTAAATGTTTTGTGGGTATTCTCTATTTCTTCCCCTTGTATTTTAAATGCCTGAGCTGTGTCATCATTATTTATTAGCATCTGAACTCCAGCACGGTGCACACAGCTGTGCCAGGTAAGAGGGACAAGACAGTGCCTCACCCAGGCAGCGCAGGTCCAGAAGGCACGCAGGGCAGGACGCTGCTCTAGGGAGCCCAGGCAGTCCCACCTGATTTCACATTCTGTGGCAGAATTCAATTTGGACACCCTGTGTGAAGGAAGGTTTCAGGATCAGGTGAAATATAGTAGCACTCTTTCAAGCATTGTAAATTTTCAGGTGGGCAGAACTGAATGGATTGCCCTTTACCTAAAAACGTAATTTCTCTATTACAGAAGAGCAGCATTTGTAAAGAGTTTTAACCTGGGTAGCCTCCGCGTGCAGTCTCTGACCAGTAACAAAGCAATGTCTCATGGGGTACGAAGGCAGCAATAAATTCTGTATTGACACTGAACAAAATTTAATATCTGCTGCATTTTCCTCTATGTAGGAGGGTACTTACTGCAAGGATATGCTGGCAATTCAGAATAATTCAAGTAGCCAAAGGCCCTTCTAGATACAGGCATATGTACTTCAGTCCTGCATCCTTTCCTGAGATCTCCTTACTTCAGTTCTGGTACCCACTGAACTCTTCTTCTCCTCTTTGTGAGGATGTGGTGCACATCTGTTAAATTATGACACTTTACCTTCGTCAGCCTGTGATTAGATTACCTTTGCTTTTACCTCGGAGTGCCAATTAAAAAAGAATCCCATGCTACAAAAGAGCGTGGAAGGAAACATGGGAGACTTGTCATGAGCTGCTCCCTTTCTATGTCACCATGCACACCAGGCATGACCATTCCTGCTAGTTGAAAGTAATTGAAACAGGTGCTGTATTAATATTTATAAGTCCTTACTAAAACTCCATTTGATCTGCTCATGAGAAATGCTGCATGTGGAGCACTTTCTGTGACCTGGCTCTCAAGTGCCCTCCATTCTTCCATGCTTCTTGCGTACATTATGCACATTGCCAGTGGAATATCACATTATTCATAACTTGCTTTTTATGTCTCAAAATGTCTGAAGGGAGGCATCAATGTCCCTTTTCTCCCCAGATCTGGCCAGGGAGCACTGTGCTCTAAAAAGGAGCCTCTGCTCAAACAAGCTTAAAAATAATAATCAAACAAACCAGTCTAAAGATGCTGGCAGGCAGCTTGGAGGATGCCCTGCCTCCAGTGCAGGCTTGAGTCTGCGGGATTCAGCGCTCCCGGCTCTGCCGGTGCCAGGAGGGAGGAAATGGTATCCCCCCCCAATATTTGTACCATTTCTACAGGGTTTTTTATGAGTGACATTGGCAGGGAGCATTTCTGACCAACACTGGCTGGGGACAGAATCCTCCGCCGGAGTCTCAGCCTTTGCACGGCTGGCAGCTCCCTGCTCCATCTTGATATTCTGCTGGTGTAGCCGTCCGTAAGTAGTAGCCAGTTCTTTTCAGCATGTCATTACTGGGCTATTAGCTGCCTGTGAGCTGTATAATTGAGACAGAGCGGATTATGTGCACACATGAGACATTGCCTCGTGTCCTCGCCTTCCCCCGGACCTGCTGGCACGTGTCCCCCGGCGGTGGCCACGGCTGCGGCCACCTCATCCCACGACATTGCTTGTTCGTTGGCACTGGTGTCACGTGGGTATTATTTCTGCAGCTGTGTTGAATGGGCATAAAGACAGGAGAATAATGAAAGGTGAATATTGTAAAGACTTTTCACATGAATTCGTACCAAATTTTGTGGGGAATGATGGATAACTTTACAAATAGGTTGCAATAAACCAGACACTCATTTAGTAGGAAAGAGTAGAGCCAGGTGAGCCTTAATTCCATGACTCTTTTCCACTGAAATGTCAATGATCCAAGTATTTTTATTGCTTTCTTTCTGTTGGCAGACTCAGAAGCCAAAAGGAACCACTGTGAAATCTCAGCTGACCTCTCGAGAGCACAGGGACAAAACACTTCCCAGCCAAACCCGCCGTGTATCGAATGCTGTGCTGCAGAACCGCAAGGTCTGATCGGAGGTGATCTGCTATCCTGGAGCACCAGGTGACACTATGGAATGTAAACACATATTGCTTTAACATTAACAGTTTCAGTAAAAAAAATAGAATAAGAATATGAAGCCTGAGGACAGATGGACGGGAATATTAAGAAGCATCCATTGCAGAGGCTCGAAGGGTAGCACACATGTATGACAATGTCTTGTCTTGGATATATTTTGAGACCTTTTCCAATTTATTATTTTGTGGCAGTAGGATTCAAGTGTCTAAACACAGGTGTGGCTGCAGCTTACCACATGTAATGATGCCTTCTGGTCAGCCACGTACCAGAAAATAGAGGAAAAATAACAGTGCTTGCAGGTCAGTGGTTTCCAAATGGTTCCTTAGGCATTTAAATAATTAGGAATTACAGCAGGGAACGACATGCCAAGGTGCCTAGGAGGGGCGGAAAATTTTTTTTCAGTAGAAATATTGTTTTCCTGGATATATTTAATAATTTTCTTTGAAACATTAGCAATAAAAATAAAAATTCCCATGGAGGAACATGGAGTGTTTCACCAGATGATCAGGTGGGCAATAAACATTTATTTGTTTTGGTGACTTACTCAGTTTCTGGTCCCTTGTTCCATTCCTGTCACTTAATGGTGACTCAGTAAAAGCTCCTGGGAGCTCCAGGCGACGTGCAGCAGAACCTCCCCGTGAGCCTCTGCCCGCAGCGGCAGCCGTTTCTCGGCGGTTCTGCTCCCTGGCAGAAAAAGACCCCCCGGCTCCTCCTCTTCTCTGCAGGGCATCGTTGTTGTGCTGACCAGTGCAGCAATCCCCCACTGCCCTTAAAAACTTCGCTCAAACCAGTAGAAAGGAGAAACCGGTGCTGATGGTGAGAACTCACCGGTTATACTTCCCGGGCAAGGCACCATTTGGACGAAGGGAAACATCTTCATGGAAAAGCTCAGGGCAGTGAACGCAAGTGAAGAAAGGCGTGAATTTAGCTAAACTGGCACTAAACCCTATTTTGAGTCTCCTAAATGAAGGTAAATTGAACCAAGGTCCCTTTGATTCTGAAACCATTTTAGAGATTTAATGGTTCAGCTAATTGTTTTGCCTGGTTGATAATGCATAATTCATTATGAATTTAAACTGCAGAGTACAGTATTTTTTTGGTGTGACATTTTGTTTTAGTTCTTTGTATGTAGGGAATCATCACGTGGATGTAGGGAGGTAGAGAACCAGAGGGAAATCAACCTGCTGGAGGATTTGCAGCGGACCTGGAGTCAAAAGACTTTTCAAATCTGTATTGATTCAATATTTTTTTATTGCTCTGAACTACAGAGAATACTGAAGGGGACTGGCAGCCAGAGGGATCTCATATATGCTGTCGGTGGTGCCTGCTGTGGGAGTGAGGTGGGCCAGGTCCATCCCACGCCCAGACCATAGCACTGGGGAGATGAGACCCACACTGACGATGGCTGGGGGGCCCTGACACAGTGCACGGGGAGCCGGTGGCACGTCCTACCACACTGCACCTGCACAGCTTGCTCGGCCGTAGGCACGGCTGAACCTACTGCCGGGAAGGGAGATGCTGCTGCTGAGCTACCCCTGCTTAGCAACAGGACTAAGGCAAAGGCTCCTGCTATTAAACAGCTCACTTTATTATGCTCAAATCCATCATATTTGGGAATACCTGTTCTATGTCCTTTTTTTTTTTAAAATCCTGGAGAGTTATTTGCTTATCATAGAGGAGCACTGTGTTTAAGGGAGCATGGATTGAGTCTGCACTTGTGTTGCTCTTCTAGATTTTTGCCTTGTTCTTGTCCGCCTGGTACTGCACACTGTTGCTGGCTCAGACCAAATACACCAGAGCAGTGTTTGGCATGCAAGTGCACTTTTCATTTCTCCCACAGATGCCTACTGGCAGCGATAGCAAGAAAGATTTCTCCCTACATAAAACCAAAGTAGAGGTGAGGAGATTTGTTCTGCCAGTGCGGTGATCAATTGCAAGAAACCAAGGTCCATCTGCCAGACCCTGCTAGGTGGATCTCCACGAGCTTTCACATCTGAAGCAGACACCAGCAGCATTGCTGCACTGTGTGGGCAGGAACAAGCCAGGGAGACATCTCCCAGCATGGGGAGAACAATCCTCTTCCTTTCTCAGGCAGTTTTTTAAGTATTAGCAACCATGGTAACTGGAATAGAAATGTAACCAGTGCGCCGCGCATTCAGCTTGACACAATTATCTTTGCAGAACAGTCACGTTAAAAATAAACACGATTTGCACCAGATTCCTCAGCCACCTCGCTCTGTGCTGTGCGGGAGACCTGCTGAAAGGTTGGTGCAGTTTGGATGCGTGCATTGCACGCTGAGGCCTGGGCAATCGGTTGCTGTTGATGGCATCCGTGCCCATCGCCATCATGCCTCCTTGAGCTGCACCTGGGGAAGAAGAGGAAGACCTCGGCGGGGCCCCCTTGTCCACTAGCACGGAGACTGTGCAAAAGAGGTGGAGGGCTCCGGGGTGGACATGCCTTTCCCCAGTTAGGACACCAGCACCCGCGGGGTGATGGGGGCAGCAGAAGCCTCCACGTGCCCGGGGAGATAAAGAGCTCTGTGTGTGTGTGGTGGGCATCTGCCTTTAGGACTGTTTTGTGGCAGCACAAGCTTGGTTGAAGTTAAACCCAACGTAACGAAGGTTGTGGGCATGGGTTGCTCCATTTTAGCACTGCAGCTTTAGCTCTGCAGTCCAACACATGCGCAGGCTATCTGGCTGGCAAGCTCTGTGCCGACTGAAGTACACCATGATCTTCCTTTTAATGGTTGTTTCTGGTTTTATGTCATTCTTATGTTATTTAGAGAAATCCTTAACATTCACTGAATTTATTGGCACACCAATGCATTTCCCTACTAAGCACGGCTATTTTTCCCCTTAAGATAGCTTTTGAAGAAGGTAGTTAGTGTTTTAGCAGGTCTAACTGTATTTAATATGGAATATGTATTGCCACATTAAACATCTGGAATCAGTGTTTGCTCTTATAACTGTTGGCCTAGATCAGTAATAATTCAGATTTGATTGATAACAGTGCATCATCCATTGACAGTAGAGCAAACCTTGGATAGCAAGGGTCTTGCTTTGGAAATTCTAGGTAAGATCAGTTGAGGGTGCACAGATTGTAAGCTGCATCTTAAAATAATTGCTAGAAATAATTTTAGGAAGAAAAAAGGATTTGGATACTTCATTTTGTCAATGAACGTACTGTGATTTAAAACTCAGGATAGTTTGGATTTGACATCACTGCCTCACATCAGTACATACTCTACAAGAGACGACAGATTATGGGGAAAAATCATTATCAAATTGGTCTTGTTTGAAATCAGTCATTCATCATTACTTTGTGCATTTCAAACTGCATTCTCACTCAGTGTTGGGCACGCAAAATAAGCCTGACATGCTTTTCCCATTTGTAACGTTGTGATGAATTCCTCCTCCATCTTCAGCAGATGAGTAGGACTGAAAAGAGCCATGTCAAATACTCCTCCGGTTTTGTTTGCAAGTGGATTGCCCAGCACATTGGACTACTGTGCTTTGTCTGGACTAGGTCACTGCTAAATTCACAGCGGCAGATATTTCAGAACACGAAATAACACAGCTTAAATCACTACTAAGGTGCTGTGGTCTTATTTCCAAACCCATAGAAGAAGTTCCCTGCATTTGCACCAAAGCGGGTGAGGACATCCCAGCTAACTGCAGAGGGACAGAGGGAAGAGTACCCCGTGCACCATATTGCTCAGTTTCAGAGTAGCAATTAAATCATCAAGCAAAAGCGTGTGGAAGGAGGGACGAAAGTTTGAGTACAGGAAGTATAAAAAATATCTTTTATTCCCTTGTCCTGTTTAGTAAACGTTGTGGAAATCAAGGGAAAGGCATAGACTTAACCACTAAAGATTTTTGCAAGAGTCACTTCCGCAAATGTCTTACATTCCATATATAGATCTTGAGTCTATGCTTTTAATGGACTGGCAAATGTACAATAACCCCAGATGACTGTTACTTCATTGCTTGACTATACAGATAAGAGGAATGCTTTCTTTTGATTGAGATCTTAAATCAATTGTTCCTTTACCCAGTGTCTAGTGGTTATTATCCAAGGAGAAGATAAAGTTCAGATGGTAAATTGTTAATATTGTAAGAAAAATGTCTGTTGTGTCCTGCTTAAAAGTTTCCTGTCTAGATGAAATACATTCTCCTATAATATTTAAGATTGTGTGTAATCCATCAGAGTACATATTTGATCAGTGGCCATATTCGCTTGCTCTGTCAGTGCACCATCAGGTTTTACAGTGTAGTTCTGTAAAATCTGCCTGCAGTCTGCACTCAGCAGCGGTAGGGAGCAGAGCCTCACTCCCCATGGCTCCCCTGGCTGGTCTGGTGCTCCTCCCGGGTGAGGGATGAGCTGCTGGAAAGCTGGGAAAGACCCTGTCCACCTGTTTGGGAAAGGAGCGAGCCATTCCGCAGCAGATCCCCATGCCCTGCACCAAAATATCAGGTACTGTGCTGCTGCCAGCACAGAGCTGGAAAAAAGCCCAAATGGGTCACTTGTTTCACACTTGCCTATCCCTACTGTTTCCCATCGGTGACACGTGGAGGTGGAGGAGAGCAGGAGCTGTGGGTCAGCCTTCAGGCAAGAAGGCTGTGGGATGGAGCAGCGGGGCATCCTGCCAAGGCCATGCCTACCAAGGACTTGCGTCAGGAGAGAGCGTCCTGAGCTGTGCCACATCACGAGTAAATGCCAATGTTTGGCAGCGCAGAGTAGACATCAGGCAGATGAACAGACATAGTATAATCCGGCGCATTCATTCACGTGCATTTCCTACAGCTTCTCGTCCGGCGCTACGCACTTCGCAGTGTTGTACTGTCTGTGGTGGCTGCTGGACCACCGGACCGTTGGCTCTTGAGCCACCAGCACTTTGAAAGTGGAGTCCTTAAAATGCTTTCTGGGATTATTCATTGCCTTTTCAAGTGCCACAACTCCTGTAACAAATGAAAACCATTTCAATGTTCTTCCTTTATATCCTTATGTCTCTGTTACCAAAGACACCAAATTTCCTCTCAAGCACTCAAAATACATACTCTCACATTTGCTTCCTAAATGAGCAACAACTGTAATTCTTCATCTACTCATCTCTGACTTAGTTTGGGTCGTAATATTGCATACCAATTTGCTGTTGAATTTTCACCTTGTGTCATTGAAAGAAATAGTTCTGTTTTTTCCTAATGCTGACTCATGTTGCACCTTATAAACTTTAACTACTCTCAGGGTTGCTCTCATTGACAAATTGCTGTAGGCTGCTCAAGTAATTATTCATCCTTGGGAAGATGTATATCCTTTATTGAAGGTATCCTAAGAATAAAACAATCTCAATATTAAAATGTCTGCTCTATCACTAGAAGATTAAATACTTATCCTTTTGACCAGTTCATGCTAGTCCTTGAGAAGCAGAGATCTAGCAAAAAATACTAAAATCTACTCCATGAAAAGCTAGCTGTTAGAGAAGGTATATAATTAATATGAAAGTATATGACTAATTCTGATACATTTCTATTTTAATTTCATTTTTGTGTTTTAGATCTGACAGTGATCACCAAGGAAACTAAAAAAACACTGGTGGCTCTCCACATCTCCAGCAAAGTTGAGTTACATGCTGGTGGTTGGGGGCAGCGTGCTTCACTTGGGTCAAGGACAAGAATCATCAAGCGGTCGCAGTTAATGGCCCTCCTACTTGTCTCTCTCTTGGGTTTAAGGCCATTTCAAGCCCCCACTGTGATCTCTGACAACTGCTGTTGAAAGGTGGCCTCTACCACAACTAACCCGGGACTGCAGGAGGCAGACCAGGAACCCCAATGTCTTTTCCTGGCCAAGAGACAGGCACAGGTATGGACAGTATCTAGCAAATGGGACTCTGGTCCGGCTGATGGCTTTGGGTGCTGCCACAGCAAATGTGTACAGAAGCTGATAGCTAAACTCACTTGATTTATTTGCGCTCCTACATGCTAAGTCTGAGCCCACACAGGTATGGCTGTGTGTCCTCTCTTTTGGTAAATAGCTAGAGCAAGGGGGACACCCTGAATCTGAAATGTGTCCGCTAAGATAAGAGCTCAGTGAATTAAAGAAAACTCTAGTGCCATCAGAATCAATAGGAAAACTGAAGGAAAGCTCGCAAATCAGGGTTTAACCCCACATTTGATAAAGAAGCAACAAAGAGTTGAAAAAAACCTTTGCCTTAGCAGACCCCGATTGCTACAGCCACGGAGCCCAACTCCATAGCGAACTCAGACCCACGTGTACGGGGCTGGATCCTTCCCCTCACGAGCTCCTGTTGGTTCAGATTCAAGGACCTGACATAAAAGAGAAACCCAGTTTCCACACTGCCCTCTCAAACCCATTTTATTTCCTCTCTCCTTAACCCGGAATTTGTGGCAGTGTCAGCTGCTGCTGTTGTGACAGATGCTGAAAGAGGCTGGCAATATTTTTGGTGCCAAAACCAGTATTTCTTTGTTGACAAACTGTTAAAAGAAAGATTTAGTGCTACGGGGCCGTTTCCCTTCAGGGTCGTTTTCTAGAGGGAATAACTTTGGCTCTGTCACTCGAAGACGTGTGGGGGCACAGCACCAGAGGCCACGCAGACATCAGGGCCCTCGGGGAAGGACGGTGTCCTGTGTGCTCACACAGGTATTTCGAAGTAGCGGCTTGTCCAGATATGAATATCTATTCACACCAAGTTCCTTTTCAGTTTTCCTGCACTAATGAGATTCCGCTCTAAGTCTGGTTCCCACTGAGAGGTAAAGTAGTGGCCGCGAGCAGGTCCCAGGGAGGCAGAGCAGGAGGAGCACTGACCGGCACGGGTGGGAGCACAGCCAGTCTGTCCTCCTCCTCCTCCAACCCAGCGGGCTGAGGCAGCTAGAAATGCCTTCTCCATCAGCCCCGATGGCTGCCGGCACTCTGGAGAGACGTGAACAAGGCCGGCTGTCGGGTTTGTTTCCGCGGGCTCGGCACCCAGCCCGCAGCCTGGAGGAGCGATGCGGAGGACGCCCCGCTGCTCCATGCACAGAGGGGACCGGCACGGGCCGACGCTGCAAGCTCCCTCTCCTGACAGCCCTGGTCCTCCTTAGGGCAGGTGCTCTGGTCTGGGGAGGGGTCAAATGCACAGGTAATGCTTCTGAAGGCCAAAGGATCTTGAGCGTATCCACGCACTTAAATTTTTGTCTGCGTTGGTGTTGTCACGAATGGTTTCATTAACTTCCCTCCAGCTGAAAGACAACAGCACAGCCCCGCTCCAGGACTCATTTTTCCCACACAGCTTTACTAATGACTTTGTACCCGTGGCTGTGAGCGCCTGTGTCCCCCAGTCTGTCCCTGCTTGAGGTCTCCTCATTTGTCTTCCACAGAAGCCAAGGGTAACTTTTCCCACTGGTCTGGTTGACGCGCTCATGATGAACTGCATGTATTTAATGTGTGGCCAGAGTAAACTTCTGAATTAGTGCCACGTCATGGACATCATGACGATGTCTTATTCCACGACCCCCTCCTCCAAGCAGACTCTTTTTTTTTCCTTTTTTTTTTTTTTGTATATCACTTGGAGAGCTTGTGCTTCACAGTTTGTGCTTTTCTTGCTTTGGGAATAAATAGATGACAGTTGTCAATCTAGGACACTTCACCAACATTGAATGCAATGGCTTTTTTTCTTCAAAGACACTTCGGGGATTTTGAATTATCTTTTTGACTGTTAACAGAAATCATGTAGCTAGGCAGCTCCATTAAAGACTTGCAAATATTCCACTACAGTGAGTGTCTCCTGCCTCTACCGCATTCCTGATTTTTTTATTATTGACAGGAATCAATAGCAGCATATATGAGGAAACAGATAGATATATATCTAGCTAACGGGAGGTAAATGGCTCTTCAGAGCAACTTGGCCTCACAAATTTCCACTTGTCTCTGCATCTTCTTATTTTTTGGATAAATATTCAGCTATGCACGTTATCTTGCTCACCTTGAATGTGTCTGAAATCTCCACTCTCTCTTCAACGTGTTTTCAGCATTTTGCAATGTCAGATGTTGCTTCCAGCTGTAAGAGAAATTATCTTTTATAGTTCTTTAAAGTAAAAGCAATTTAGAGCATTTACATCGGCAGACACAGTAGCTCCTTGTGGAGTCCAACACCCAAGAGGTGCTTGTTTTTATTTGCTATTGGACTATATCAAAGGCAGCATTGTAGAGTAGTTAATGATTGCCTTTTCATGGCAGTTTTTAAATTCTTGCGTAGTGTCTTTATTATTCATACCAATCTGTCGTTCAGATCATCTTCCATAGACACTCCAGATTAAATTTTCTTCATTATCATTATAGAACTAGATGAATAAGTGGCACATCTGTTCATGAAGTGGTTTATTATCTGTTCTGATGAGGTTTTGGATGAATAGCGGAATGACTTAAATATGGAGCAGAGAAACGCATACAGGTTTATGCATAACCTTAAATTCATAACCAGTACTGCTAACTCGAGGAATCTGATTTTATACAGAAGAGATAGTTATTAATTAATGATCTGGGCCAATTTATCATGTGGGCCAACTTAATGAAGGGACAAGACAAGACAGAAAGCAAACCTGCATGTGAAATAGCGCTACTGAAGACCCACGCATTGTTTAACCGGTTCTCGTTCCATCACTGCAAAGGAATACTCTATAAATATTTCATAAACACACCATTCTAGCCATGTAAAGACAAATTGTACCAATAAATCTATTTATCCAGAAGTTATTTCCTAATTTCTTACAGCTGCATCCTTTACAAAGGAGGATGCTGATCATTTGTCTATCAAAGAGACAAAAAGGCTAAATTTTCCACACCCCATATGGTAGTGGTGGTTTCCACGAATGCTCCTGAATTGCAAAGCACACACCATCCCGTTCCCTTGGGTTGTCCCACAGGGAGACAGAGCCCTTGGGGGCAGCTCAGGATGGGCACGGCAGCCACGGCTTTCCAGCTGTAGGTCAGGCTTCCTTTTGGAGGGGCTATTTTTCTCTTCCACACCTCAAACGTTGCTTGAGGTCCTGAGGAAGATGCCCCAGTCCCACCTAGGTGCCAAGGTGGGAAGGGAGCAGAGGGAATACTACAGTCTGGAGTAAAAAAAAAACCTCCTGCTCCACTCTGGTGCACCGAGTACTGTTTGATGCCCAAAATGTTTGATGAGGCACTTTATTGACCCCCTGCAGATGAGGTAAAATGAAGCGTCAGATTCCTGTATGATCTTTATATGTTTATTTTGGGGATGTGAAATGTAAGTGGACTGTATGTAAAATATGAGCCCATGTCAGACGGAAGGGTTGCATCTTGAGCTCCAAGTGACAAATCACTCGAGCTGCAGGAGCTGTCATGGTATACAAGGTTGCCAGGAACAATCAATGAAATTATAGCCTTGTACTACATGGTTGTTTATGTGCTATTATGGAAATAAGGTACCATCAAAGCTGTTGAAAAAACTTGAGGATTACAGTATGCACAATTTGGGGATGTGACAGCAACATTTAATCATGTTATTCTGACAGGTTCTGTTTAGAAAAAAATAAAAATCACAAACTTCTACTGTCGTTGCCTGCATATAGCTGAAAGGATAACAATTAATGTTATTTGTCAGCTGTTATGGAAGAACAAATCTGGAACACTGTACCGTGACTCAGAAAGCTGAAATCCCCGTAGTAGCAGAGGTAACATGACAAACACAAGGATGCCCATTATTACTACGGTTTCTACCAAGCAAAAGTGTGAAAATTCTCCTGGCTTTCAGTGGAAATTCTATGTGAAAGTACCGGATGGCAGACTGTGGGGCTGCAGCCCCGGTGGCTGGAGCGCCGCCGCACGACCCCGGCTCCACTCGGGCTCTGGGGTTCTCATTTAATGGAGAAAGAAATGTTCAGCTAATCCCACTTGATTGCCTTTTGCTGTCTAGAGCTGTGTGGAAATATTTAACTTCTGTCTGAAAAATCATAGAATCACAGAATGGTTTACATTCTAAGGGACCTTTAGAGGTCATCTAGTCCAACCCCCTGCAGTGAGCAGGGTACATTAAAAAAAAAAAAGATTCAAAAAATTTCTTTTTCTTTGCATAATACATAAGGAAAGTTAATTTAATATATCATTTAAAGAACAAATCACTTTACAATCAAAACTCTCTGCTGTTAATAAGGCATTAAGAGCTTAATTTTGGGCTTGAGCTCGGATCTGGGAGAGAAGAGGCATTCCCAGCCTCCAGGCTCAGGCCTGGGGAATCTCTCAATTAAAACTTCTATTTTTATTAAGTAATATTAATTGAATAATGACACTTTCAAGAACAATGCAGAAAAAGCAGTTTGCCCCAAAACTGTACTCACACGACACTGTTGCCTACATTTTTTTAGATGCTTTGCTTTTCTTATTTATTTCCCAGATTTTACAAGTCAAAAGGTCTTTACTATGGCTGTCATGAAGAGGTATGTACATTCTAGAAATGACATTTATAGCGAGAGTATGATCTGGTTGGAAAATAGCAGAAGCTTGATGCTTTCCCTCAAAAGTTCTGTGCTGCCTCCTTATATAGTTGCTGTCATCAGAGCATCCGCACACCTCCCTCCTCTTATTTTAGGAGATCCTTTTTATATATTTTTCACGTCAAGCCCATGGGGGAAGATTCCAAAATGGGAAAGCAGGAGGCCAGACCCTATTCAGCTGGCATAAAACCGACCCAAAGCAGTGAGCCTGCAATTTTCTGTTAGCTCCTGCCCCTAAATCCCCAAAGCCAAGCGTTAAGCAACATCTGATGCAGGGATTTGAGGGGATTGCGTCCAGCGGAGTGCAACACCCACGGACACGCCTCACGTGGTAGCGAGGCGGGTGACGGTTTCTCCAAATTTGCCTTATTTGTCCAGGGTGCTCCCTCGCCGTCGCCCTCGTTGCCCATCACGGGAGCAGCTCCGCTTCTGCGAGCTCTCTGGGTAGCGAAGGGGTCAGGGCGCGTGGGCTGCGGGAGATGTGTGGGTCCCGTGGGGCACACGGCGCAGCCCCACGCAGGTGGATTCGGGGGGGGGGGGGGTCCTGCTGCTGCATCCGGGCCCCCGCACACCCTCTCGGAGCTGCCCGCGTGCTGGGGCAGCAGCTGCCGGGTGGAGGTCCTGCATTTCCCGGTGGTACCAGGGGATGCGCGTCTCTGCTGTGGCTTTTATTTCCTCGGCACAGCATGTAAAGGCCGACAGTTGGATGGTTTCCTTTTTGCTGCTCCTTCGGGGAGGGGTGAGCACTGAGCCCTGCAGCTCTGCACCCCCTATGCTGGGTCCAGCTTCTGCGGCACCATCAAACCAAGCAAGAGGGGTTCCTGCCTGGGCACAGGTGACATTCTTCACTTGGAAGCCAGCACAGGTATGGGCACACTTCTTTCCAGCGACACAGTATTTGCCCAAGAACTGTCCAGAACTTTATATGCTTAAATTTGACACCACATATATTTAGCTAGAATAGTAAAATCAGTGGGACCATTAAAGTAGATTATACACTAATAATTATGCAAATATTCCTTCAGTGAAACTATAAAAATCTCATGAAGATTTAGCACATGGCTATTACAAGGAGAGAAATATGTGGAAAATGAAAATGAAGATCATTAACTTTAAGGAGTTAGGGGAATTTTTTTGCTATCATTTAAATACATGATTTGGGATGCCTTTGCAGGTTTAACCTGGAGGATCTTATTAGTTATAACAGTGCTAAAATACAACTGCAGGATGAAAATTTGGTCTGCCTGGAGAAATGATCGCTGGAAAACAGAGCTCACCTGTTTTGTCCTTTTAGAAAGAACTTAAATACAGTATTAGGACATTTATAAAAAGCAGAATAACATTCGTATTCCTAGCAGGTAGATCTAAAGGGAATAGCCGTTTTCCTGTTTCAGGGCATAGATGAGTGGTTGGCAGGAGTTACAAAGGAGTTTGACTACTTCCCCACTGCAACGCCCTTGATTTGAGCTCTGGCAGGAAGAGCAGGAGACTCTCCGTGGCTCTGGGTGCAGAGCAAAGCAAGTGACTCGCTGCCCCACAAGCCGTAGCAGCTTGGTATTTCACTACAGCTGGTGTTACAAAATGATATCATATTTGACAAAGAGACCACCAAAGAAGCAAATTCAGTCGAATTTATCGAAGCTGGGTTCAGCATCCAGGTCCTGATATAACACTTAGTACTTTATTAACTTTAAACATACAGGAACCACTGGAAGTGTAGATACCATATTGATAGGCAAGTCTTCGAGGCTGATGGCTCTAGCCTGATGGCAAAAAAACCTGGGCTGTTTTTTTTTCTTTTTGTTATGCTTAAGTATCAGCTTGTGCATGCTGCAGTCAGAAACCTAAAGTGCATCTTACTCTTTGGTCCTGGTGTGGTACCCAGTACTGACCCAGCTTCTGCCTGCCCCCTTCAGTGCCACGGAACGGAGCCTGGCACGCTTTCAGAAAAAGTGCCCGAGGTGGTATAAGCAACACGCTTCTCCAGGGCGCTTTGGCTGCCCTACCAGTCAAAGGAGATCAGCAGGAGAGGTGAGGATGCTACAGATGTGGCTGAATGCCTCACTACACGTTTAAAGCGGATGCAAAGCTGTCACTCCTCTCCGCATCAAGGTCTCTGTAGTGCAGGGGACGCAGCCGCAGGAGCAAGTCCCTGGCACACCAGGGAAGAGGAGAAGGAAATGTTCTCGCTCATGTTTTGTTTGCTGGGGAGGCATATTGTACAACTGCAATTAAACTGCCAGGTTTAGTTCTGCATTGTTAGCTGAATTTATTTCTCATCCACAGTGCTGGAAAAATAAACATGCTTCTGAGTTAGAGATAAGTACTAACACTGCCGTGCAACACGGGGCATAACAAGCACCGTGAAGCAGCAGCAGAGGTAGAGCTGGAAAACATTTTCTGATCAGTGTGGCTTGCCCTAGACATAAAGGGAGGTATTAGATACGACACAAAGATTTGAGTGATTAAAAGTACATGAAATTATGAGGGAAAATCTTCAGTCTTTTATGTTGGCTAGAAGCTGCAAAAAATGCATGAAGAAGCTGCTGAAGACTGGAATGATTTCTGTAGATAATCAGATCAATATATTAGATTTGTAGACAGCTTAAAGAGCTAAATTGTGTCGTGGTGACAAACGTGGCAGTAGCTGCGTGGGGGATAATTCGGGTGAGGATGGTCCTAAGCGGGATACAAAACTGGAGGGAAGGTGGAGACGTTAGGGCAGAGGGAAAAGTATGGCTGAAGGTATCCGGACTTCTGCATTTTAGGGAGCGAGCTCTTGTTGCCGCTGTCGTCAGGGACAGGTTTTCCCTTAAATAATAATTTTACCATGAAAGAAAAGAGGGCTGTTAGGTTTGGTTTTGGTTTGTGGGGTTTTTTTCTGTCTGTTTGTGGTTTGGGTTTTTTTGGGTTTTTTTTGGTTTCATTTTCTTCCTACAAGTATGGACATCAGTGAGAATTCAAGGATAACCTTGCAGGGGTTGTGAGACCTGCTGCGTGAGGTTTAATTGCCCAAAGCAACGGCAGAGGATACCACGTCTCTCCCGCAAGAGCCGTCAGCACTCAGGAGATGCAGACAGGTCTTTGGTTAGGGGAGTGAGTTTCGGTCCCTCTTTTCCCAAGCCGGTGGTTTCCCGGCGTCGGGGGCTGCTCCTCTCCTTTACCGCTTCACCCAGAGCATCCTGGCGCTGACAGAGGGGACACCCTTGGCAAAGCCGCGGCGGCTCGTACGTGCTGGCACGGAGTGAGTTACCCACGCGCTGAAACTCGCGCGAGCCGAGCGACCACAGACCCACGGTCAGCGCTGGGAACCAGTCGCTGCGTCGTGCAGGGGCTGGGAGCGGCTCGTCCTGCAGCGTGGGCTGTTGCAGCGGGCCCGGGAGCACGAGCAGCCTGCCTCCCAGCCCTGCCCTCCCCGGGAGCCTGGGCAAGGGCAACGCATCGGGGTTAAAAGGATGGGCGGATGTGTCCAGGCTAATATTGCTGTTAACTGAGGGTTTATTAGAGTAGAGACATCTTTTTAATCCTTCTATTACTGCGCGTGTGAGCACTGACCTTCACTGCCACCCATCCCAGGTTGTACGTCACAGTCTAACCATGTAATTTAGCAGCCCGGCAGCCCGACTGCATTAAGTGTTGGCAATCACGCTTCTGTTATTATTATTACAAAGCTGCAGCCTTGCCTGCATTCTCTGTATTCGTTATCGTTTTGCCTAAAGCCATGCTATTTCAGCCCATGCTCTCTTCAGCTCTCACAGGTTTGGATTCGATTAATTCATTAGTGCAAAAGGCCAGGGAGAGATCTGGTGACAATCGGAAAAATTATGCTTCTCCCTCACGTGGCTCTGCTGCACGTGGTTATCCCAGGCACACACCACAGGTTGCCTGAGCACTTCTTACACCTATTTCTATCTGTCTAGCTATACACCATATACCATCAAGAGCACAACGTAAGCAAAACCCTGCGGTTGTTCACAACGCTCACAATAAGACAGAGACCATCTTACGGCAAAGGAAAGAAGGGGGTCAGATGTAATGCTCCTAATGAATAATTATAAATAGATCAAGGCCTGTTCTTCTGAGCTAATAACGAAAATAAAAGCTCACAGCTACATGAGTAGCACCGTTTATTTTAGCACTGGTAATATCACTAAACTACATACTATTCCCAATACATTATGTTAAAATTACACATATTAGATGTCTTTATTGGATTTAAAAAAATAATTAGAGTAGCTTAATAACAGCTTCAAGTAACACAGGCAAGATCATAGAGAGAGCAGAAATTACATTTTCGATATGTGTCTGCACCCTTTCAGATGTTCTGGAAAGGGACTGTGCCGTAGCAGGCTGCTAATTTAACTTGGGGGTTAACGTCTGTGACTAAACAAAAAAGAAGGAAACTGCGGATTTATCTTTGGAGGTACAGCCAAGGTCGCCGCTGATGCCATCAAGGCGTACAGTCCATTACACACTTGGAGCCCTTTATCTGTTACTGCTCATCTGTTGTTGTAGCTCATCTTCATTTTATATCAGCTCATAAAGAGGGAATAAGGGGTGGGGGAGCAACGTTAGTAATGACGTTAGAGTCAGACGAACTGAAATAACCCCGGTTCCGTGCAGAGGGATGGCGGTGTTCAGTTAGCCCCTGTCTCTCCTCTCCATCCCTCCTGCCGTCGAGGGGAGGGCGGTGGCCGAGTACAGCCTTGGGGACGGAGGCTCCCGCGCCCGGCTCCCTGCCCTCCCCGCCCCGCCGGAGAAGCCGGCGTTCCTCTCTCTCCACGACGGTCCTTCTCCCCTGGGAGATCTCAGACCTCGCTGGGTCACTGTCTTACTAGCACAAAGCTACCCAGTGCTCTGACCTCCAGGATTTCGGATGAGCTCTAGGATGACAGAGCAAATGCAGAAATAGCCCATCACGTTATGCTCAGCAGCTCAGCAAATCCATATGCTAAAATATGTTTACGCTGAAATGTGCTAAATAATTTTTGACAGTCCAGTACTCTCTACAGCTTGAAGTGCTCTGTAAATACTTCCCAGGAGGTTCAAGGGGTTAAATCCCAAGCAGAGTTTCTTCCCACATTCTTTCTGCTTGCCCAGCTCTATCTCATAGGTAAATGGACATTTGCAGGAATAACAGGTATTGGCTTTCTTTGGGAGGCAGCTAATTTACATGCAGTTAAATTGCTTCAAGTTTTGTTTGTCTTGCCAGTGCTTTAAAAATCCTGAGCATTTTGGGATAATTTGTCAGCCATTAGTGATATTTTTGTCATCGTAGTCCTGCTTCGTGACTCAGTAGTGCACCAACAATCCCGTTGCAGAGCAGGATGCATTCACAGCCGGTGACGAGTGCGTGGCTCCTCGCCCTGCTTAGCTCAGTGGATGTTTTCTTGTTAATTTAAATGGGCGTAGGAGCAGGTTTTTATGGTAATGTCACCAACCGCTTAGCAGTTCAGCTAAGAGAAAGCTGAATAATGCTGAGATGGAGTTACTGGGGGCTCTTACTGCTGACTGTTATGCTGCACCCTCACTAGCAATAGGAAAGGGCCAAGGACCAAGGACGATGGTCTCCATTTGGAGGGATCCCTCCCAGCAGGTGCCTTCCATCACCTCGCTCCATCGCTGCTCCGCCTCAGCCAGCACCGTGCCTGCTGCTACGGGCACGCTGCACGTCTCGAGGCTCAGCTGGCTGGCCGGCGTGCTGAGGGGGAAGGAAGGATGGGGTTTGTGGTTAAAAGAGTGCAGCAGGTCTCAGCTTCCATTTCTGCCTCAGCTACCGATTCCCCACTTGGCTTTAAGGGAGTCATTTGGACCAAAGAGACCACTGCTCTGGGTGCCCAGCACAGCACACTTCACGCTAGAGGGGACCTGAGCTCTCGGAGGGATTGGTGGGGATAAATGTGAACCCTGTCGAGCTGTGGTGCTCCAGAGACAGCGGTGACATCCTCACCCAGTGCCCGTTGTGCTCGGCAGGGTGTATTCTGTGATAACTCAGTTTCAGAGGGATGTGTGCATTGCTATTTCTTGTCTGTCCTAGGTAGTGTTTGAGAAACAAATACCAGAGTTCATATAGGCATCAGTGCTCGTTAACTGTATGGGTCAAAGGCTATGAGTTGCCCTGTGTCAGTACTGTCCTTCAGATAAAAAAAATGCTTTTAAAATGTCCCATTTACTTTGAATCTGTCGTGGCTTTGCCTTCCAGCCACAACGTGCAGGGGTGCTCGACGGCTTGCCTGGTGCCCACCAGCTGGGCTGCCAAAGGGGCTATTTCAGGTTCACTGGTGGCTCCAAACACATCATTTGCCAATGAAGACATGTGTGGGTGTTATTGTTTCTACACTGAGTGTACCTTCTCCTGCTGAGAAGAAAATGCAGGCCGGACGCAACGCTGCAAGGCTCTCCTGCAGTCTCCCTCTCGAGAGCAGTTTACAAAAGCCAGGTATCAATCAGCTCTCAGATAAACTGCCCTCTTGGCTCCTGGCTAAATGAGTTTTGTCCTCCCTGGCTTTGGTGTTCAACAATGTGGAGCCAATAATACACAGATTCCAGGGTTAAATCTGTGCCAAGCAATTCACGGGTCCCGGTCACAAGATTAATAGTTTTGGTGTCACTCACAAAGGTCCTGCCCCTCAGACACCTCTTGGACCCAGGGGAAGCTCCTCTCCTCTTACACTGCCCTCCACAACTCTTCCATAGCCCTGCCTATGGCTCCTCCAGCTGAAGGGCCACTCTCATCTCCTGCCTTTCATTAGTTCTGTTCCTGGTTTGCTCCCCGTCTTGTAATCCTCCACCTGCCTCTCCCTAAATGAATCTGCCTTTCTTCTGGCAAGCTCTCCCCGCCAACACAATAAGCCAGGCTGGAAGATGCCTCCGGAGGTCATCTGGTCCAGCCTCCCGCTCACGGCAGATGAATTTCCCTTCCAGTTTTGCACCCACCTCCATGAACATCTGCGCTGCCACTTTGTCATTCTCCTCTCAGCTGTACAAACATTCCTCCCAGAGGCCAGGCGACAGCAGGAGAGCTATTTTTTAATATACACAGTGTTCTCTCTCAGGCTGGGAGTGGACTTGATTGAAATTACACAGGTTCTTGCTCCCCTAATTTTGAGGGACCAAATTGCAAAGTCCAGGTATATTTTTTTTTCCTTTGTTAAAACTCTGCTAAGCTGAAGTCTTGCCCTCTCGTATTGTTGCAGTTAAACAAGGAATGGGTGGATGAAGTATGTAGCATAATACACATCATGCAAAAATCCACCAAATTTTCCATTGACCTGTAATGGTTAACGTGTATGCATATCTAGGCATGAAAATAAAGGGCAAAGCAGACTTCAATGCCAGTGGTGAAGACAAGATTCACATTTTACGAATTGTTCTTATTGTTCAGCCCTGAATCCATTCATCCCACCACACTTCTCTGCAAGAGGCATTCTGGTATTAATATTTAAAATGGAATGTTTGCAGAGTGTGCGAAAGGTGCAGAGCTGACTGACCAGAAACGAGCAGAGCTCAGGCACCCGCACTTCAGCCCATCGGTGCGTCCGCTCTGGGGGGACGGGGACTCCCCGCGCCGGGGGAAGGTGCCCTCAGCCCGTGGCCACGGCGGTGGTGCTGCTGCAGAACTGCACCCCTGGCTTCGTCGGCTGCTTTAAAAATGAGTCTGAAGTGGCTTTGAGATCTAGAGTCTGGTTTGGCTTTTAATCAGTATCCTCGAACCCAATCTCTACACCTCCCCAAATTTAGAAATACTCTTGTTCAGACTTACAGTTCTAATCTACACTTTTGATTTTGGATTTCCTTTTTTTTTTTTTTTATTTCTTATGTGACAGAAAACTCTAGTTTGTCTTGAAATCCAACTTCTGCATCATATTTTGGATCTAGGAGTGGGATATAGACCGCTCACAGCAGAGTTTATGTATGTGTGCTGTCCGGAATAAAAAGGGAATATCTCGGTGCCCTCACTGGTCAAAGAGCCTCCTCCATCCCTGCAGCTCCAGGGACCAGGGAAGAAACCTGGGGATGATCATGAGACATCTTCACGGCTTTGATGCAGAATTCCTTATTTATACCACGGGCTGGTGGCTGGCCAGGTAATAGTGTGTATTCAGCTGCTTAATAGTATATGTTCAACGAATAGCTTTGAAAAGACTGTTTCCCAAAATTTAAATCTAAACTGTCTGCCTGACGGCTGTGCTCACCAGCCCAGCACTGGTTCCAGCACTGGCAGCAACACCAGGAGGATTAATCAGGATTAACCAACAGCCAAAGACAGGGTCTCCTGTGGTCACCCCCCAACCCCAAAGTCCTCCAGGAGAGTAGGAAGCTGGGGGTAAGAGGCAGAGGGCTCTGCAGCTCCTCGTGGGACAGGTAGCGTCCCCTTGCTACAGGCAAGTGCACGCGAGTGGCTTGGTCCATGTCACACATACGATGCCAAATGCCTTTTTTGTCTTTGGTTGATTTTTATTTATCAATAAAACAATACTACAAAACATGGGAAACATCTGCATTAAATACAGATCTGCTGTTACTTTGCCAGTTTTTAACCTGCTGTATTTACAGAGTTCTCCCCTACAGACTTTTCGACAGCAGGAGCCCGAGGGGTGGTCGCTGCCAGCTGGAGGACGGGGCAAGGACCAGCTCCTCGGCACTCTGCAGCAGCAATGGGAGAGAAAAGTCGAGCAAGAAGCGAGGATCTGTTGCTTTCTGCTCTCGCATGAGACAATCCCATTGTCTCAGTTCCCTGCAGTAGGTTTCCTCTTTGCCCGGCCCCTGCCCTCGGCGCAGCGGGGAGAGGCGGCTGCTGCAGGCTGGAGGGTGCACGGCGATGCGTCCCCAACGCCGCAGTCCCACCCGAGTCCTGCCTGGCAGTGGAAGGGATCTTCCTTCTCCACTGGGTACTATCAAGCTGCTGAGCTCCTCATTTGCTCTGGTTTTGGGGCACAGTAATAATTCACTGCCATTCCTGTTAAGGCCACGGATGGCTTGCATGGTCACGCCTCCCCCTGCCTGAACATCGCGTCTTCTGGGAATTGCTAAGATCAGTGAGCAGAAAGAGTGACACAAGTATTAACCAGCAGCCTTCCCATCCCAGACCTTCTCCTCCATATATAGAGTGCTTGGACAGCTTGTCATTTTGGGGGGTCAGGGGTTAAATCTGGGGAGAGATGCCCTCTCCTCTGACAAGCGTTTGAGGGTGAGTGAGTTGTTGAGTGATGAGTTGGTGCCGCTCTTCCCACCGCCACTTACCTGCGCGCTTACAGCAGCACACCTTCCAGGCACAGAGCGAGTCCGGAGCCTGCCTGGTGCTGCTTGCTCTGATCACAGGCTAGAACGACTGTAACTCAATCAGCAAGAAAAAGAAAAATACGTATGTCTATACATATTTCTATATATAAGCTCCTTTAATTATATAGTCGTAAGGCAGATTAAAATCATTTTCTGATATCACCTGGTATCAAAGGGAATCTCTCCTACTCTCCATGCACACCATACAGTGCTACGTAGGGAAGGTAATTAAATCCTCAGTAATTATCATACAGGTATTCTAACCACTCTAACCATCCATTGCTCTTTCAGACCTGCCCTGACATGAAAAGAAGACAAGACAGTACTCAGAAGTGCTAGGAATAGCAAAATTTGGCTTCCTGACCTAGAAAACATGTGGGAAGCTGCAGAGCTGAGCCCCTGCTCAGGACCGAGGTGTGACCTGCGGGGGGAGCAGACCCTGCCACCGCAGCAGCGATCTCAGGTGCTTCCAATGTGTCCTCCTCCTTTGCAGACTGGAAGGATTGAGAGAGGTGAGAGCGAGACCAAACCCCAGACAGGGGCCAAGCGGGTGCAGCCAGAGCCAGAGCCTGGGCTGAGCCATGGACCAACCCCTCTGAGCATTTCTTTTTCCTCCCGCCTGCCGGAATTTGTCTTCACCTCGGCAGTCAGTAAAGAAGAAGGTGGTTGTGGGTTTTGGTTTTTTTTTTTTTTTTTCTTTCCACCTGAAGGGGAATGAGGACAATAATATATTCCATAACAGTTCCGCTTTTCCAAGATTTATTATTCGGGAGCTGGCCAGAGCCTTGCTAATTGGCACTCGGCCGTGCAGCACGGTGCGTGCTCGCACGGGAGGAGACTGCCTGCTCGCACCTCGTACCCGAGGCCCTGCAGTCACGACTCCTCTGTAACGAGGCGTGTTCGTAGAGTGCAGCTTCCCAGGAACTACCCCCAACACTGCCTAAGACAAAATCAAGTATTAACACAATTAAATAAAGTTGAAAGAAGGGCAAGAACAGGTACAGTGCTACTGCCCTGTTTGTGGTCTCTTGAGCCACCAAAGGAAAACAAATCATTTTTGCAAAACCAACTTTGATCTTAGATTGATTTCTTTCATTTTGTCTCTATTTGTCTGCCCAGGCAATGGAAATGGTCTAGGACACCTAACTACACCTCCCAGAAGCTCAGGAGGTCTTAAAGGACTTATTTCCTGGGTCAAATGAGTATGCTCGTCCTCGGGGGCGTCAGACGAGACGCCCCAAACCTCCTCAAGCCCCAGAGCACGGCTTAAATCAACATACACGAACAAGTAGAGCTGCTTAAAATATTTTCCGCAAAATGTGCTGTTTTGAAAAAAACCATAGTGCATTACGAAGGCACAGAGATGTTGGAAGGAGCGGGGCTGTCTTTTGGTGACGGATGCCCAGGTTTGTGAGCAGCGGCTGTGCTCGCCGGGGCTCGCAGCGAGCCCCCCGCCGCCTGCCAGGGTCACTGCCGTGGGGCGAGAGTGGGTGGCCAGGACGGGGAACAGGTTATCAACAGGTCCATGGAAATGAGATTATTCAGGAGCGCACGGCGAGTCTGGGAACAGGTCTGGCTGGAAAAAAAAAAAGTATGGAAGAGGGACATGGTGAAATGTGCAAAAATGCATCCATTGCCATTCTAAAAGTGAGGGATTTCAACTTTTGTTCTCAGAAGTTCTCATTTTTCAGTTCAGAACTGACCTAATTCAAACAAAAAAAGAGCAAAAATGGGTGTAATAGATCGTTACTAATTTCTTTTTTGTTTGAAGTGAAACATTTCGTTCATTTCAGATTAGAGAAAATGGAATTTGTAGTTTCACGTAAAAAAAAAAAAAGAAAATAAAAACTTCAATTTTTTGTTTATTCCAAACTGACATTTAAAAAAAGATTGGTCAGCAAAGTCAAAAGCCATGAGTCACAGAGATCTCGTCCACACACAGGTGCAACAGCTCCACAGATACCTGGAGTCCAGCTATTTGCAGTTCCTGGTTCATGTTACCGGCACCGAACACCTGCAGTAATTTAGATACATGCCATTAGGATAAAAAAGCGTACCCAGAGAAGTAACCTGTCATTTCTAACAAAAAACTGGCGATAGCAGCATCGCCACTTGTTTTATTCCTATGAAGACCAGTGCACTACCCTGTGAGCTGACCTTCATCTCCACCCTCCGAGCTGCAGTGCCCCAGCCCGACCCCGGCCAAACCCACCCCCGAAGAGGATGCTGCCGCTGCTCCCCCGCCAAGCCAGCAATGAGCTCCGGGTTTGAAATGCCACCCGGGAGAAAGCAGGCAGGTAAACAGGGCTACAGACCACCAGGTTTGTTTAGAAACAGCAGCAGAATCCTTACTGCATCCCTGCCCTTTCTCCCCATCTCCTTGGCTCCAGACGAGGGGCCGTTAATTTGGGAGAAGCTCGCCCAAGAGCTTCGAGAGCAGTTTAGGAACTGCAGGGCCCGCGCTGCTGGCTCTGCAGGTGTTGGCATGCTGTCACCGACGCAGAAGGCAGGCGTCTTCTGCAGAGTCATCTGCTGGGGTGGGAATTGCATTATCATCTGGCTCGTGGTCCTTCCAGCGTTGGCCGTTCGCAGGCTGCCAGCGGAGCGAGCTGGTACCGCAGGCTGTGACTGCCGCACGGCGAGCATCACGCCTTGCCATCTGAGGAGACGTAACTTCCAGAAATGCTTTGCTTTCCATATGCTTGTGCAGATACTGTGACATCCAAAACCCTGCTCTGGTGAAGCACCATATGGGGGGAGCTCTGCAAAGATGGGATCTTTCACCTTCTCCTAGGAAAGGGCCATCGGAAAGGGTTTCCTCTGAAGAACAGCCAAGTACCACAGATTAAAAATAAAAATAATGATAATAAAAAAAATTACCCCAGGATACTCAGCCCCACAAGCGAGCAATTGCCTGGTTTTCTGGCTCTTTCAGACCCAGCCTGCCTACAGCGATGCTTCCCAATTCGAGTCGTGCTAGTGTGTGTGTGTGCGTGTGGCTGGAAGAGCGATGAGAGCCGGGCCCTGCAGGGCGGTGATTACAGCAGTACCAAGCCCCGATTACCTCCCAGACAGCTGTGCAGAAGGGAGGAAGAGATGACAATAAACCCAAATTATGAGCCTGCCATTCCAACAACAGCACTGCTGGGGGAGAGGATTGCAGACGGCTTCCTCCCGCCCCCGGCAGCCTTTCCCTCTTTTTATCTTTGCAGCAGCCACTGGAGGAACGTCAAGCCTCACAGCTGGCCACCATCTGCGGACCCTGGGACCTGTCTGGGATGGACGACGAGGGGACCAGCACTGAGAAAGGCCACAGCTGGCTGCCCCTCCATGTCCAGAAGAGACATCCTGCCTTTCCCTCTGCATCCTTCTCCTCCTGCCATGCCCTGTGTTATCTCCATTTGTGACTCGGCCACTGGCTATAATGAAGCCTTCCCTAGCCAAAGCGTCTTCAAAATGACGGAGGATAAAAGCATTTCAAAGTAGTCTTGGTAATACTTCGGCAGGTAACCCCTGGTGCCATGACGGCTTTTCCAGAAGTATTGCTGCTGGTGACAGTACTTTCAAATCACGGCATCAGGAAATCTCCGTTCAAGACAGGGAGGCAGAAGAATCTCACCCTGTGACCACTGAACAGTTACTTTCAGCCCAACCCAGAAATAAATGAGGAAAAAAACCCACCACCTTCGAGGGAGAATAATCCCCAGCCTGCAGGGAACTGGTTAACATGCACCAATGCTAAATCACAGTGGGCAAGAGAGCATGTACGTATCTATCTATATATTTGTGTGTGTGTATATATATATATATATATATGACAGTTGAAGGATACCAACTTATTTATTCTTGTCTGTGCTCTTACAGTGTATATGCACTGATTTATTTGAATGGCAAGACACAAATTAGCTGCAGTTTTCAGCCGCCCAATGCCACAACACTAATAGCTGTACTCTTCACCAGCGTATTGTATAACACCTAACCCGCACACGGAAACGATTAATATGGAGCAGCTCTCTTCATTTATCGTCAACCCAAACAAAAGGTCATCTCTTCCGCCAGCAGTGACGCTGGAGCAGAAGGCGATAGCAACACGTTCATTTACCACCTCCGAGCCTCTATAAATAGGCTTTTTGTTTTTAGCAGTTGGACCACAGCTACCTGGCAGGTGCCATTGCACGAATGACTCCACACAGGTCACAGCTATGACTTGTTTGGTTTTTTCCAAGACGTCTCTCTTTCTTTCATGGTGTTATTTGTACCAGGGAAATACAGCAGGCTAAAAGCTACATGATTATTTTTTTTTTTTTTTTTTACATACCACAGTAGAAACAGTTACCGAGTTATATTTGTCAGAGTCACAGTAGTTTATGCATATTTGCTATTCACAGACTGCAGAATATTGCCAATAACCTCACTGGTGGGGACTGACAACACGGAGATACATGCATTCATGTGAGACCATAATCAATGATGTCTATACTGTATTAAGCACATTCATTTTTTTAAACACCTTCCAGTAAAATCAATTCCTTTAAATTTGTAGTTAAAACTTTTTTTTTTTCCACAATTACGCACAAAGTAACCTGTAAACAATTTGACATTACACTTATGTACAAGTGAACCACGTTGGAAAGTAGAGAGGTAATTCAGTGGGTGCCACTTAATCTACATCAATGTGCAACAGACTGACTCAGCCTCAGCAAAGTCATTAAGTGCTTGTATGAGGTCCGAAAATGTAACATGAGCAAGGCCCCGAATAGATCACAAAATCACCAAAACCCCCTCTAAGTCCCGTGTTGGCTGGGAAAATATTGCACTCGCAGCACTCGCTCCTCTAACGCGGGTACGTCTGTATAAACCACAACGCCCGGGGCCGATCACGTCCTGCAAACACGGGGAAGGGGCCAGCCCCGCGCCCTGCCCGCACGCCCGCTCCTCGGGGCCGGGGTGGCCCAGCCAGAGGAGAGGGGCGAAGGGACGCCGGGGAGGACATCCCCCGCTGAAGTCCAACAATTCCCCTTCAACCAGCTGGGCCCTGCCATCCTTCTGCTTCACGTCGGTAAGTTTTGTCTGTTTAAGTCTGAATTCTGCTTTTTCGTGTTTACTTTATCATTGCTATAGCTTAAAATCTGTAATATCATACTTACAAACTGATTTTTTAGCTAAGTGACATCGATGCCAAGAAAAATAAACAAAGTCTTTTTATAATATAAATAATTTAAAAGTGCTTTTTTGTTCTTTTACTATTAATCTACAAAACCCCGTTGGGGCATAAACTATCCATAAGACTGGACAATTATTTTGTACCATGATACACATGGGGCCTTATGCATAAAGTACTCCGAAAGCCAAGTCCACGCACACACTCGCAGTGGTGGAAAGGGCTTCAGGGCAGGGCAAGAAGTTGGAAAGTTTTCTCCAGCCTTTCTAGGGCTAGGAGAGCAGAGTGAGATATGGCTGAAGGTCTCGGTTACATTATGGTCATTGCCAATAAAAATCAACCTTGTTTTCTCCTTCAGCCCACAGCTTTGCAAATAAAGTTAATAAATGGACTCACAAAATTAGAATTAAAAACCCAAAACATGTTCTCCACAGTGCTGTGAAGCCTCTATACGCTGCGTGCAGATGATTTAGGGAAAAAATAAAATAATTTGGTCCCCACGGGTCTATGTAAACTCACATGTTCTCCCTTTGTCTCCCCCGATGCTTTGAGTCCTGCTCAGGCGTCCATCTCGAGGCATTTGGGCATGCAACAAAGCCCTTGGAAAACCGGTATTTCTGACCGTGGAAGGCGTAAGCAGGCGCGGGTTGCCGAGGCCAGCGGGGATGTGCGCGGCTGCGATGGGAGCTGAGCTGAGCCCAGCTGAGCTGAGCCCAGCTGAGCTGAGCTGAGCCCAGGCGCCAGCAGCGCTCGCGGCCAGGACGGTGCCCGGGGCACCACGTGCACCCGGCAGCTGCAGGGGCGGCTGCGTCACCCACCTGCAAGGCACGCATCCCGCGGCGCACTTGGGCAGGGGTCTGAATGCCGACCGCGCTCCTTCAGCCCAGCGTCCTAAGCAAGGCTTAAGCAAGACTGCTAAACAGACCATGATAATTAAAGACTGGCTCTGCAAGACCATCGCCAAACGACCAGACCTGTTTGCCATACACAGAAGTAATGAACGTTGCGAGCAACACAAGCGGATGTGAATTTTATTACAGCTTAATGGCTTTCTCTCATCCTCGCTGACGCCAAGTGCCCGTTTTTCTTGAGCAAAGGTATTTTAATAGGGTCCGAGTCCCACTGAAGTCAATGTAAGTTTTCAAATTAGTTTCAACAGAACTTACATTTGGTCGTTGTTATGCATGGAAAGTAGCTCAAAGCCCGGTTTGCTCCCCAGATACTTTAGAAAGAATGAAGTACTCTGTTAACGGAGTTTCATTTTGGCTTGCTAGTGATAAGCGACCAAAAATGTCCTTGGGATAGACACGGGTTTTCTCGCTGAAACGAAGTATAATTGAGCTGAATATTTTCAGAGCTCAAAACCCAGCTACCCTTTAGACAATCTGTTACCCCAATTTCATTTTCCCCCGCTGCACTGCATCCCTCTCCCTACTTCCCCTCCTTGCCTCGTTTCGGTAGGTGAGTGGCGGGGGCTGCCGCCCTCCACCCCTGCGCAGCCCCAGGGAAGAGCCAGGAGGGAGGAAGGTGCCCGACGTGCTGAGCACCGACCCTATTTCCCTCCTCCTGCTGAGCTGACGGTTTGGTTTGAGGTACCGTGTCGATACCCGCCTATTGCAGGAATTCCTCCTGCCCCTCCCAACAGCGAGCGGTGCTGCGTCCTGCAGACGGGGGAGAACAACCTTGCCAAAAAGGCGTAAGTATATGCCTTTCATCCCAGGTGCATGTATATATCTAACTATATGTATGCATATGTACTTGTATATATGTATATATGTATATGTATGTGTGCATGACATTATTTTTTATGTACGTGTGCATGACGTTATTTTTGGGAAGAGGTCTTCCAGAGTTTATACATCGCCCTCCCGCGATAAGAAAAGTCACCTCGGTGCCTGCCCGGTGAGGACAGCGCCGGCAGGAGAAGGTTCGGTCGCTCTTTCCTGACCCGCTGCCACCTGCTCATGAACTACGGGACCGCCGTGAAGCAGCATTTTTAATTACCCCAGTGCCTGTCTCTACCTGGCCGTGGTTTCTCCAGGCCACTGCATGGTGCCCCCACCCTCTGCCCCCCAGCACCGGCGGCAGAGCCAGCTGCAGGGGCTTGCGCTGGCAGGGTCCCGTGCCCGGCGGCGGCCCCGCAGCCGCCCGACGGTGCAGAATGAGGTGCCCGAAGCGTGGCTCTTTGGTGGGGTGCTGTTCTCACTGTGGGGTATTGGTGGTCCAGGGAGAAGCAGCGAGGCAAGGAGGGAGAGAAGGGGACCTTTGAGCAGCAGTGGCGGGTGCTGCAGAGCATCCAGCGTTCAGGCTAACCCCCATCGGGGAGGGGCGGATGCTCCCCACCGCTGCCCAGGGGCTCCTCTACAGCAGAGGCTGTTCCGCCTAGAGCCTGCCAGTCAGTCTTAAGAGCAAAAAGCCTCAAAGCACAGCCCCTAGCTCCTCTACCAACATGAAGTTAGACCCCAATTAGGCCCCTGCAGTAACGCAGCAGAAAGTGCATATGAACACACACACACGCGCGCGCGCGAGCGTGCACCCACACGCCTGGGCACCTGCTCTCCTCCGGCTCCATCCTAAATTGCGTTTCCTAGCAGGTTCGGCCTGCCTGTGATTACTGAAGTTTAAGACCTTTATTTCTGTAGCACTGGAGAGTAATAACCATTTCATCTAAAACTGAAGACATGAAGGCCACATAAATCAAGCCCATTCGGGCGCATTTCATTTGGTCTAATTTTTGTACAGTTATTAATCATCGCGCAATCCTGTGCACCCTGACCGTCAGTCTGGGAACACACACACACACACACACACACACACACACTCGCACAGTGCCTGTTCTTCCACTCTGTCACATGTATTTTATAGCCCAAATATTTCTGATACTAAAAAGAGACAGGGAATGATCTGGAGTGGTGGGAAGGACAAGGTTTTAGCTGCAGTCTGCTGCCGAGGAAGAGGGGTGATCCATCCCGAACTGCATACTCAGCTGGAAATCCCGAGGGAGAGCCCTATCTGATCCCCAGTTTTGTTTGCTTGGTGCCAGACTGGCGGGGCAAGATGCAGGAAATGTTGAGTAGGAGAAGAAAAATGTTATAAACTAACAAACAAATAACTAAGAAGAGCCAAATCTGTGGATCTTGTGCAAAACATTGATTTCCATGTGAAAATGTGCCTTTTGAGCAGGTAAGTGGAGGGCTGCACAGCTACCATGCCTGAACTCCAGTGTGAGTATGAATGTCTTAACACCTGAATTGGTTCTAGAGCCTGATCCCAAGAAGTGCCGAGTTTTCTCATTGAGCCCAGCACTTCCCAGGCCTGACCCTCTATTTCACAATCCTCACTCTGCGTTACCAACACTGCATGTTCACGGTAAGAAACAGCACCCTCCTCGCGTGTAAAACCTCAGCAGAGGCGATGCCAAGCTGCCACATGCAAGCCCTGTTCTCCAAAGACTGGGGGATGTATTGCTGGAAGGGTTTTTCCCCCTCCCTACAGCCAGCTCATGCTTATGGAGCACTCTGGACAAGTATTGCTTCCTTTTTTGCTGGTAAAATTTGCACCCTCACCAATAAACCTGTGTAACGCTTGCAGCTGAGCAATGGGTATGAACCTCTGCCTGTGCGCTCATGCAGACCTTACGGTTCTTCTGGCAAAACAAACCGGTCACAGCCAGGTGTGTGGGCACAACAGAGCCCTGCAAGCACGAAGATACCACCTTGCTGAAAATGCATGAAGGTCAACAGAGATAATCGGTGCATACTTGACATCATTTCCCATAGCAGTCTGAAATTTAAGAGGGGGGAAGCCCTGGTACCTGCAGGACACTCAGACAATCAAAATGCTTTGTGTTACCAGCACTATCAATTCCCATATGTTATATATATATATATATATATATATAAAATCTCCTTCTTCCTGTGCCTTTAGAAAACAAATAATTTATCTCAAATGCTCTAGCTCATTTGTTCCCAGCTATGGCCAAAACAGGTTAGCTGGAGCAGTTCATTTTCCCGTCGCTCTCCGTGGCTCGCCCACCCCAGCAGCCCGAGCTCACCCCTGAGCCGAGCCCCCTCCTCCCGACGCTTACCTGCTCCAGGCTTTGCTGGCCCTACACCTCCGAGCCCTGGCTAACAGCCGGTTCCTGGGCACTCTCCAGTCCCTGCTGCTGTGCTCACACATTACCTGGCCATGACAGCCTGTTGCAGCCCACAAGACGGGCCCGTTCCCCCTCCCCAAGCTCCCGCGCCCCGGGGGGCTGCGGGAACCCCGCTCCCATCAGTGCAGGACCAGCCTTTCCCACGGCTCCCCGGCCGGGGTGCGGCGGATGACATAACATGGGACCCTCGGCACGGTTTGCCAGCTACGTCCTGCCACCAGCTGCAGACGGGACACCAAGACGGGCGTCTGCAGGAGGGAATATGGATACCTCCTTCTAGGGCTTGCATTTTCCGTTCAAATGCACACCGCTGGAACGGCGCTGTCCTCTAGCAACTGATCCCCCAGCAGTCAGAGCACTAACCGTGGCTTGTTAGGCACAGGACCCAGCGCCCGCTCTCCCTGCCAGCTGGGGCCAAATGCTCCTGGCACACGCGCCTGGCAAGCCTGCAGAAATCAGCCATCCTCACCAGCACGGCCACTCCGCCTCCACCGCACTCGACCCCGGAAGAATTCCTACAGCTTTCCAACTGGGATCGTCACGCGTTCAACCCGCTGGCACCGGGGAGCCTTGAGAAACACGACAAGAGGTGTGGGGAGGACACAGAGGGAACAAGATCATCAAAACCAAATGGAATATTTTGCTGACGGCAACAAAGACCCACACACTGTTCCCTGGTCTCCACGGAAATGCATTTACAGTGCCTCAGAGAAGGGGGGGAAGAGACAGACAGAGGGAGCGGGGAGAGAGACAGTGAGATGGGTTTTCTACTGTTCTACCCTCAAACACCTGAAGAAGAAATGGAACATCCACAGACTGCTAAAAAATGCTCTTTTCTGAGAAAGTGCAGTTATAAGGAGAGAGCCAGAAAATCTTTAAGCAATATATATTGATATATATATACATATATATATACACAGAGATATATATACACACATATATATATGCACATATATATATACACATGCTTAAGGTAAACTGTCATGGCATAGCTTGTTTCTTTGAGCTGTGTACATCCCTCCAAACAAACGCACTACAAGGAGAACGCAGAAGGCATGCAGTCCACAGACACCCTGGACACTGCCTGCTCACGTGCCATGTTCCCACCGGCATCAGCAGCATCCGCACACGAGCATCTCTTGTTGTCGGTATGGTTGTGCCCTTAAGGTATTCAGCTTGTGTAAGACTCAGAGTTTACAAACAAAAGCGTTTGTCATTGTGCTTCCACGACTGGAAAAATATCGTTACCCTATGACTATAAATGTTAAGGTGAAATAGGCAAATTAGGCAGTACTACAGAGATGGATTTTTTTTTTTTTTTTGTGACCTAACAAATAATTATTATTGGGAATTATTTTCGTATCACTTAGAATCTTGCTCTAACGGTAATAAGGTCGTGTGCTTCCCCCACCCTGAGCCTATAGGTGGTACTTCCGCAGCAGTTCGGATTGCCAGGGATGTTTCCTTTCCGGAAACCTGTCTGGGATTTTGATTTTGAGGAAATCCTGGATACATTTTTCTAGCTCCTCCTCAATGGAGAGCTTCTCCTTCACTGCCTTTTTCTTGCTGGAGTTGGACTCCCGGGAGCCGGAGGTGAGAGTCCGGAGCAGGTCGCTCTTCCTCCGGATCTCGGACTGTTGCAGCAGCTGCACCGGCCCCTTCTTGGCCGGCCGGTCCAGAGTCTGTATGTTGGGCTGGCGGGTGACGGGGCCGCAGATGACGGTCTCCTGGGGGGAGCTAGCCTCCGACTGGCTGTCGCAGCTCGACGTCGACAGCTCGTTGCACGACGTGCCGCTCTCTCCCTCCTTGTCGCCTTTGCCGTTCTTGCAGCAGCAGTCGCAGTGCGACGAGGACCACCGGGAGGGCTCACCTGCAAGAGGAACAGAGAGCAGCCGGGGGTTACGACAGCTCCAAACCCCCCGCCGGCACCCAGAAACAGGCTGCTCACCCACTGCCGGGCTCGCTGCTGCCGGCCGAGACCCGCGGGAGCAGGGAGGGACGCAGCCACCCGGCACGGCAGGAAACCTCTCGGGGAGCTTTCCTGAACGTCACCACAAACTGTCGGCAAAACCTCCACCCGGTCTCAAGTGGGAGCCGACTTCCATCAACACTGGAGCTCCTTCATCTGCTCCACTTGCATGCGCTGCTCATGTCCCCTGCGGGTCCCCTGAGACATCCAACGCATGGCTGAAGGTTTTCTGAGATCCTCGGTGAGAAACAGTCACGCGAGGATCCAGGCAGGTATTTAACCAGAGAGAGCAACCATTGCTTCAGGAACCCTAACTGCTTTTCAGGCTTGTAATGATTTGCTACTACCTCCACCCCCCAAGCCAAGGCCAAACCCTGAGCAGATCACACATGGGGCTTTTTCTCCCTTAAGAGAAAATCCGGATGAAGTCCACAGAAATTTTGCCTGAGGAAAGACAGAGAAAAAACAGAATGAGGACTTCAGATTTTGCCATTCCCGATCCATTCCTCCAAGTTTTACCTGTATGTGGGGTTCCTTTGAAGCCAAAAAACTCATAGGTGTGAATAGAGGTTACAGGGCCAAGGCCAAGGTTACTAGTTCAAGACAGACAAACAAATGATGACTTTTTGGCTGCCAGTGGAAGGCAGCACCCGGAGGCAGGACATGGCACAGCCTGCTGCCCCTTCCCATCCCAGCTACCATCTCTGCAAAACACAACGGGTCCAACAACTCCTGTCGGCACTGATCTTCCCTGGGTTTGCATTTAATAAAGACAAGTCTGGACAGGAGGGAATAAAACCTGTTTGCATAGGAAGGGTCTGTCTGTGCTGGCGTGTGAAGAAGTCAAGGCTGTACCCGAGGTGGCTGCGGGGACCGACAGGTCCCACCTGGGAACACCAGGCTGCTTCAATCCCGTCGAACCCTCCTAGCCCAAGTCATCTTTCTGCTTTTAAAAGGACAGTATCAAACATGCTGTTAAATCCAAACCATCTCATTTTTCCCCTGTTTTCCACGTTCAGGTTAAAACCAAAGACCCGTGCATTCTGCAATGATCTTTGCACAATTACACACAACTGCAGAACCCTACCCCTCATTAGCAACCGCACGTAACGAACCAGCGCAGGTAAGCGCCCAGCCACGGGCTCTGCCCCAGAACAGATCAGCATAAGCAACGTGGCACGGGCCGGCGGCTCTCCTGTATGGCCGAGGTGAAATTTTGGCCCCGCTGCAGGGGAAGGCACCACCACCACCGCTGCTCCGCAGAGGCTTCACGGCTGCTCCGTGGCACTGCCCTGCAGCCCCACGGCAAGCTGGCTCACAGCAAACACCCCGCCGGCACAAACACACCGGTGCCAGGCTCGGAGCCGCCCCACCAGTGGGTTTGTCAGCAGACGGGTTATACCGGGCTCGCTCCCTCCATCTCCTCCCAGCACGACACGTGCTGCCACGTGGCGTGGTGCCATCGGAGGGAGCAGCGCTACGTGGGATCACCGCTGGCGCTGAGCGTGAGGTGCTATAGCAAAGGAACCACGAGAAGGGAACGGCGGAGGAACGGGTGCAAAAAGCAAAACACACAGGTCCTGGGTACAGGCAGCTCTCATTGATCTTTTTTTGGATCTTAAAGGTAAAATCCTGGCAGCCACAAAGAAACTCGGCGTCAGGGGTTTCGGTGTAGTCCCCAGCACTCGGTGAGCAGGCGGGAGGGCTGCGGGAGGCACGCCAGCACGGCGAGCCTGGGGAGCCAGCACCTCCGCGTGACACCACCACGGCCGCGCAGACACGCGGCCCTGGAAATCACACGCTTCCCCAGCCGCAGGAAACAAAACAGAACAAAACAAGACGGTCCTCAAGTCTAAAGAAAACGTTCAGACAATACTGCTCCACTCCCACTGCTCAGAAAAACGTTCGTTATTATTACAGTCTGTAATTGTCACAGTCTTTATACTTTCATTAGATTAAATATGACTCTCTGTTGTTTTTTAAAGTAAGAAATCCAACAGTGTTCAGGTGACCATTGGCTACTTATGTCAATAAACATCTCTCCTGCAACAAAAAGGACAGATACAGCCCGCTATAAGATTCAGAACTGGGTATCAGAAGGCGCCTGGCTTCCCCAGCCTCCAGGGAATAGCATTTGGGAAGTTGTCTTTTGCATTATTGACAGCTATAGCACCCCTAATTTCTCCAGTCATCTTTTCTTCTCCGAGGCTCAACAGCACAGCCAGCTTTGGCTGTCAGGCAGTGCAGCCAGAGCTGCCAGCCTCCGTCCCGGTGGGCATCACACCCCCAGCGTCGCCCCTGCCCGCCCCGACCCTCAGCCCTGCGGACAACTCACGTCGCTTCGGAGGCGGCCTCCCCATGCATGAGGGCTTGGTCGTGCACAGAACAGAGGCTTCTGGGATGGTCCTTCATTTGCATAACCCATCAGTGAAGGGAGCCCCTGAATAGTACTTAATTTATTTCCTGTTTCATGTAGTGCATGGCTTGATTTTTTCTTTTTCAGCTGGAGACCTGCCCAAACGCAGTAATCCGTGACAAAAGGGAAGAGCTGGCATTGATAACAACTGTTCCCTGACCAAACCACAGCAATAATCATGGATTTAAATGTCACTTGCAAGCATCCATCTTCCAACTAAAATGTAATTATCATTTCCAACTCATGCAGATTGGTAATATAATCCAGATCAAGAAAAGCACCTTCGGAGCAGCAATACAGCCCCTGGTCTCACCCACGAGAAGGAACCGCGGCCCCGTGGCCAGTATCAGACCCCAGCGCTCGTGGCATTTCTTACCGCGGTGTGAGGGGCAGGGGACAGCAAGGGGGGAACAGTCAGCTCAGAGCTGCAGCATCGGCCCAGCGGTTTTTGCAGCAGTGACAGGCAATGCGTGGCGCTGGGACCGCGGTCGTGCCGGCAGCTCCCGGGGAGGGCGGCAGAGCGGGGCGAGGCTGATGGGGAATCTCTTCCTTCACACCAGGGTTCAAGGTGACCATTTGCTGCCACCACTCAGGTCCCCATCAAAAAAACAGGGCAAAAAAAGAAGAAAAAAAAAAATGTTTGCTGCCAATTTCAAGCCCCCAAGCCTTGGGAGCAGACCCTTGGGGGAGGGGGTTTGCAGGCTCATGGCAGCAAAATGCTAAAAGGTGTGCCGCTGATAGTCACTGCCCTGCTCTCCCACTTCTCCATACCTTTTTTGCAATGTGAACACAATGCATATAATTTACAGAAACAGGTGGAAAAACAAAAGTCAGGAAGCCCCTCCTCATCTCTTCCTTCCTCTTCCTTGTCAATGATGAAGGAGTCTTTCAGTCTGTGAGCTGTGTGGCTAAATTTAATTTATAGACTTGCTTCAAGACCTGTTCTGTGTCTTCTCTGAAAAAAGTCAATAATGGCTAAATGGAATTTTTTTATAATTTGCTCAGCTTTGACAAAGGCACTACGTATTGAGCCTTTGTAAAACTCTGATCACACGTGCTTCTGAAAAACATGTCCCTGAGCTGTGTTGATTTGCAGCTCCTTATTGCAGTTGACATTACAGCTCGGTGAGGGTGTTCCTGCGTTGCAGCTACTGAGTGCTTCCTGCGAGGGATTGCTCCAGAGCCTCTGCCCCTCCTGAACACAGAACCATTTATTCCAGCAAGCAACCGCCAGCGCTTGAAAGGGAAAAATCAATCAAGCAGGTGGAAGGGAGTTGGTCAGGGTGTTTCTGGCTGGCCCCGTGCAAACACAGAGATGCTGGGAGGGGAGTGCGTCCCCGTGACGGCTCTCCTGGCCAGAGGGAGGGCAGCTCCTGCTCTGCTTTTCAATGTTTGCTCTGCACTTTTCTGTAATTACTTCTTCTCTTCTCACCTGCAAAGTCAGTCATTTTCCCCTGTTGCTTGTGTGCATTAAAGGATGACAGTGAATCCTAACGGAGGAAATGCATTCAAAGAGACCACTGCTGCCAGCAGCTCTTTAATGGAGTGCTTTCCCTCCTCTGGGTGCCAGGCTGCCCCTGCCCGTCACGATCCCGGGGGACAGCGGGGCCGAGCTCCCGGCGGGCAGCGCTGGGATGCTCGCCTGCTCCCACACTGGGACGATGTGCTCCCGCTGCCTTTGCTGCTTCCCCACCCCACGCTGAACTGAATGAAGTCTGAAAAATGGTGAAAAATGAATTGAGAGGAAAAAGGTCACTGCTCGGGTCAGTTCCTATTAGCGCGCCGTGCAACCTCCTCCTACATCCCATGGCTCACTTTGAGCACGGCAGTTTTCGGTGCCTCCCTAAGAGTTTCTAAGCAAACTCACAGGGACATTGAGCTAAAGCCCATCCACGTCCCACTGCAGCAGGACAGCTCCGGAAACCCACACCAAGGGGCTGCGCTCGCCCAGCCATGGAACAAAACTCCAAGAGGTGCCTGAAGTGCCCCAACAACCCCGACACCAAACATCAGAGACCACATATCAGAGAGCAAGTATCAGACCACTGCAGCGGCGCAGGACATTGCTACGATCACCTAGCGAAACTTTGCAAACCTGAGCCAATGTTCGGCACACACTTCGGTCGCAGACACCTCCTCGCAGATGTAACTTCAGAGCTGTGGGGAAGAAGAAGGGGTCTGGCCCCCCACACCCCACCGAGGGGTCGGACCCTGCTCAGGGATCGCCGCATGGGCAGGGGGACCCACCAGCTGCCATGAGGCACATCTAGAGTATATACATCATTACCACAAAACAAGCCTTTTATAAGTTAATTAAGACCTAATAGATGCTAATTTCACTTAATGAATATTCACCAATGATGGGCTTACCCTGGGTGAGCCGGGAGGCAGAAATTCATCTATTCACGAGGCAGAACAGCAAAACCAGGTGAGATCTGCATGCTGGAAACAGCTGCAGGGTTTGGAGAGGTTCCCCGCCGGCACCACTGTTCAGCGAGCTGGGCTGGGCTGGCTCACTGGGAGCGGGGCTCGGCGGGAGCGCCGGTGACCAGCAGCGGATGCTCTGGGTATGCAGAGCATCTCTGCAGCAGATGCAGGCAGAGGTCCCCAAACGCCCTGGGGAAAGGCGAGAGCCCGGCTGAGCAGCTGCCGCAGCAGCAGGGAGAGCTAAAACCAGCAAGCTCCTTTTCGCAACCTGAACAACTGCTCCACTCCGCAGAAAAAGAAGGGGCAAAAGTGAACAGATTTCTTTTCGATAAATACATTTTTGGCACCTTTAAATGGTGGGGAAGTCTGTATGCCCAGTTAAACACGCTCTCAAAAAGCATCCTGCCGGTCTGGCTTCCAGCCTTCTGAACACCCCTGCCCTCGCTGGCCTCAGCCCAGCATCACGCAGCCAGAACCCCGCCTGCGTGTCCGGGCAGCGGGCATCGCCAGACGTGTACTTTTACTTTTAGCTACAAAATGGGGAGAGCTTAAGTTTTACACTGAAAAGACCTTGATATAATCATTACAAGAACAACATGTCAGGCTAGCCAGAGCAGTCCCTGAAGAAAACCTAAAGAGAGAGGGAAAGCTATGGAGAAAATTGAATTGCCCTTTAGCATTTAATGAAGTAGGGGAAAAAGAATAATTTTCATTAGGCTATCTTCAGATACCAGAGGAAGAAAAAAAAAAAAAGGTTCCAGTATTAAGCAATAATACATGAAAAATACATCTGTGCCAACCAGGATCAAAGTAATTACCGTGCTAGGAAGTTGGCTCTGTTACTTAAAACAGTACTGTGAAATTATCTGATCTCAAGTCAAACAAGCCGAGCTCCGCTTTGTTGCAGTTGCACAAGGAAAAGTGCGGCCACAGCTGTCTGATTTACTGCTTTGCAAACTCCCTCTGCCTAAGTTTGACTCAGTCAGGCCCGGGCTGTGAAAACCTCTGCTCACCCCGCGCTTTGACAAACAGCTCCAGACATGGGCTCAGTGAAATGGCTTCTGTCACCTCCTCGGGAGCCAGAGGATGCCGGGGTGTTCCAGAGGCAGACTTGCCAAAACACTTTTAATAGCCTAAATCTAAAGCCAGCTATTAGTCAAATGAATTCACCAGCTAAATGAACTTATTGAAGGATACGCTCCTTCCGCCTGGAGAGTTTCAGACTATGGAGTAAGGAAACACAACAAAATTCAAACAAGGAAAGAAAGCTGGAGATTCTAGACACATCATACAAGATTTAATGTTACCATTTTAAGTAACTAAATTACTCTCAGTATTACATCAATTAGTTGACATCAAAGGGAGGGAAAATGATGGGTCAGTCTGACAGAGAGACATGGTCCAGACTCGGGAATTACAGATAACGTATGCACAGTGGCAACGCAGCCTGTTAGGAATAAAGACCTCAACGCTATCACCAGCAAAGAAAAAGCCCTTTGGGAATCGGGGAGATGGGTAGCAGGTTCCAGAGCTGCGCTACCACCAGCACGGCACGCTCGGTCCCAAGCTGGTCAGAGGTAAGAAGGAGCTGATGTGCGTTAGCAAGTCAGCCCGGTCGGTGGCTGCATGGCCAGGTCGCTTGGCAAAGAGGGATGCGAAAGAGCTCAGGATTCAGAGAAAAAATCACTGCTGTTTGCCTCAGGCTGATTTTCTTTTTTTTTTCCTAGCAATGTTAAACTGAAACACTTCAGCCACCCCTAACAAAGGAAAATAATACATTGTTTGGCTATTTAAAAAGAAGAAAAGTCACTTTTAAAAGACGTTTTGGAGCATGGAAGGGAGAACAGGAGGCAAAGGGCTACTGCTTCGAGGCTGTGCCATGTGTCACCTCCATGTAAACCCCTCCGTATCTGGGTGCAACTGGAAGCTGCTGCCAAACCTCAGGTTGCATCAGAAAATGATTCCGTATTACATTGTAATGAAATGAGCAGAGCGGCGCACTTCACACCTCCCATGTGCACACATGACACATTGTTTTCCTGAATAAAATGAGTTTTCAACAGCAAGACCTGCGTGGGGTGAAGGCAACTGCCCGCAAAAGCAGTGTTCAAGCTGCAAACCCTCCTGGTGAGCTCAGCCTGTGCGGAGCAGGATCGGACAGAGGTTTAGGCTCGGGGCTACACCAACTTGGCTGGCCTCGGAGCGGAGCCTTTGACAGCCGTATGTGTTGTGGAGTGACCACGTGTAAATGTTAATCGATGAAGCGCTACTGAGAAAATGCAGATTGCTGCTAACTAAAAGCAATGGCTGCAAACTGAACTGAAATCAATTAAAAAATAAAGAGCTTTCACAGCCATTAAAAAGAAGAGCTAAGGCAAGTCATTCATCCCCATACCAGGACAGCATTGCTGCTCTTCAAGTGTTTTCCAAACATTTTCCAGATAACTTTTTAAAGGACATTTCACCCACCTATTCGCTTCTTGGAATGTCATTTTGGGGGAGCAGTTAGTGACTTTCAGCCTGGAGTCCCCCCCCAACACCCTGACAAGGCTGCCGCCGGCTGCACCGGGGCTCGCAGCACCTGCTCTGGGCCAGGCCATCTCGCGGGACATCCCTCCACCGCTGACGGAAAGCGTGCTCACAAGTACAGGAGAGGATGCGCAGCCCCCAGAGACAAACCCGTCCTCCCTCCTGCTCCGTACCAGCACTGCTGTCACTTGCTAAATGGCACTGCTGCCTGGGCTGCGCGCTGCCACGTAACGCGTAGATGGGTACGGTGTCTGGTGCAGAAGTACCTCTGAATTAGAGAACAGCTAGCTCTCTTATAAATCCTGCATCAAAAGCAAAACCATACATACCTAGAAGGCCAGGAGACACATAAACCCTACAAGCTGGGTTGCACTGCATCTCAGAAGCCTTTTTATTAGAGGAGAACTGCTGCCAGGGTCAATTTATTCTTTTGGGCACCATTTTGTCATGCAATAAACATTTTTGCTGGAGTCCCAGGGATAATCTAAGCGCTGCAGGTGGGAGATTTCATTGAGTTTGGGTCCGGGTCAGCAGAGAGCCTTTAGTCACCGTGGGAAGCCACCAGCTTTCGGTGCGCAGGGGATGTGTGTCTTGCGGGCTCGTGTAAACCTGCCTGGCTGCATTGCTGCATGGGGCAGGGTCTCCTCACCCCAGTTTTGGGTGCTGTCAGGATGACAGACAGAGCCGATAGGAAAAAAAGAAATATTTCTGTGCATTTTGCAGTGAGAGGAAGGCATCTGCAGCAGCATCAACCCACACAGGACCCATGGCCGAGCAAGGACAGGTACTGAGCCCTGAGATCGGCCACCACCCCAGCGGCAAACCGAACATCATGCTGATTTAACCACCGAATTCATTAATTAATGTCTAAATGCTTTGAGATTCTTGAATAAAAGGGGCTAATTAATTCTGGCCTGGCTTTCCTGCTTTTCTCCCTGATCTCAGCACACTTCTCTCCCAGTGCTCTAATTATAATTATTATTATTAGAAGCTTCTGAAGAAGCAGTAAAGCCTCTGATGTATAATTGACACACAAACCATCCGCCATCCAGTTCTTCTCTTCTCCTCGCCCTCTTTCACAACAAATGTGCTGCAAGCAGGGAACGGGAAATCCCCGCCAAGAGGGATGGCTGGCGTGCTGAAAACTAGGGAGGAGGGAGAAGTTATGATATAAAATAAAATTAGCACAGGACCGTCAAACCAAAGTCAACAGAGAGTTTTTATTGTGAGAAATAGCATGTAGTCCCTAACCCTAGTCATCATTAAGTCCATCTCAGATATGACGGTGTTTGAATTTTGTAGGTCTGAGCCTGGGTGAATAACCCAAGGGAGACAGACCCGGGTTTCGCAGGGCAGCGCCTCCCCCTCTCCCTTCCCCTCTGCAAACGCCCAAAGCCTGCGGTGACGCTCCGATTGTGGGGGCTTTGCAGAAGCACTTGGAGGCATCTAGAACTGCCCCCAGACCCCACTGCTGCAGCAGGTTGAGACAACTCTCCCTCCTCGACTAACAGGAACTTCAGGAAATAGGTTTTTGCATTAGTTCACCCAGAAAAAGGCTAACAGAAAACGTAATACTATTCAAATTCAAATGCTACCCACAAGTAACTTCCACCCAAGTGCTGTTTTACCATGTAGCTGCATCCACTTCTGGGACTGGCACCAGTTTCAGCCTCTACCTGTCCCTGGTGATCACCCCCAGATTTAATCTCTCTAACAAATTATCCAGCTGCTGCACTGGAAAGAAATCATCACCCCTTGCTCTCTGAGCCCACCTGGAAAGGCAGAGGGAGCACAGTCAAAGGTGTGAGACCTCTGACAGATCCCAGGAGAAAGGGTTGACCACTTCTCAGGCAATTTTTCACTGATAAATGCTGTTGTCTTGAAATGGATACTAAAAGAGCATGGTAATTTTGATGACGTTTGCACTGGAAAGTGCTCAGCTAGATCACTTCAACACCTCCTTTCTTTTTGACATCCGTATTATAATATTAATATCAGACTACAAATAATTATTTTTCTATTAAAATGTTTCAGACTTACAAAAATGCAATGTTGTGATATGTCAGAATGAGTGTTACAAATTACTACTCTACAAGAAATTTTAAAAATTTTATTTTTTTTTTTCCTACTGAATTTGGAATGAAAGTACATGGTGTGTGAGAACATGCAATGGGATGGAGACTGTAGCTCTAACCTTACAGGCAGAAGAGCTCATTGTTCTCAAATTGTATTCCTTTTATGCAGCTTCTACAGTTTTCACAGCCCTTTCCCCTGAGGTTTGGGGGCTTTTTTGGTTTTGGATTTTTTTGGGGTTGTTTTATTTTCCGGGGGAAGAGGGATGGTTGAGCCTGTCTTACAAAATAATGAATGGCAGGTGCGTTGCTACAGATATGGAGATGGCAACGAATTACTAGTCAAAAGGCATGGGTGAGTTTTCTTGCTCAGAAAGAGGCACCTCGCCAGCAGCACGAGGGCCTGGCTGCCAGCGCCATCCGAGCAATCGCCGCGGGGCTGGGCACGGCCGGGCGCTGTCCCGACGCACGGAGGCTGTTGCTGGGGAATTTGCCCGCCTGGATTGTGCAGCCGCCTCCGCAGCGAGGCTGCTCCCAGGGACGGGCATCGCGCCAGCCCCAGGCGCGTCTTCCAGGAGACATGGCTGGGAACAGGCAATGCCTTCAGGCAGGGCACAGAGGTTATGCACCGCATGCTTTTTGAGGCAGGCAGAGATATTTTCAGTATCCAGACATTCATTACCTCTACATGTGCGGCTGTACCAACCTTTCAGTCTGTGATCATCCTAATTTGAGCCATTTTCCTATCCTACTGTTCTCAATCCACTGTTGTCCATTTACGTTGTCCTTTCACCCTTCATTCTTCTTACTGCTTCTTCTGCTTTAGGGTTTTGTTGTTGGTTTTGGTTTTTTATTTCTATTTCGCATTCCTTTTCTTCTTCCTTGTCCCCATGACTTTAACCTCTCAACTGTTACCAATTTTTGCCGTCTCTTCCACAATGTACCTCTTCCTCTGGGGCTGATGGCAGTAACCGATCCCCATTTGAGCACTAATTAACAACACTGCCCAGGTAGCCAGGACCACTGGCAGGTGGGGACAGGTTAGCCCCCACCCTGAGCCAGGCAGCCCCCGGGGCTACCCGCTGGCCAGCTCCTGCCACCTCCATCCCACGGGGTCCCATCACCTGAGTGCTTGAGGGGCCGGTGCCCTCCCCTCCGCACTCACCTTTGTTTCCAACCTTGTGAAGCAAGAATTCTCCTTTCAACACCAAAAAAAGGAAGTGTTGAAGCTTTTAAAAATATCACACATTATTCATATGGTAAATAAAAAACCTGATTGCCTCTAGGTCTGAAGATAAGGTAATGTCGGTAAAGTGACAATTTGATTTAGATCACTCATTCATGCACGCACAACACCTCAAACAGTTTTTGCATCCATGCATGAATTAAAGGTGTTGTGATTGATGAGAGACCAAGGTCTAATTGGTGTTTTAATAAATACATTCTGACTTGGTAATCGAGCTAGATTTATCAGCAGAAAATGCCCCTGTCTAAATAAAATTACCAAGGTAAAGCTTAGGAACAACGACAAATGCCATGCAAGTAATTGGCTCTGGGATCAGTGTTGGCAGCAGGAAGGACATGCGGTAGATTTATTTGCATTTAGGATCAAGTATCTTTAGTAAAATTTCAGCAAGCAAACAAAACCAGGGAAGGACTTGACAGTAATGTTATTGGTTTGAACTCTCCCGTATGTTCAAAGACAGCAGCGAAGGGGGAGGAAGGGAATCGGCGGAGGCAACGGCTGCTGCCAGGCACAGTTTGCAAGCTAATACAATTTTTTGCCCTTCTGGGAGCAGCTGCGGACACCTGGGTGCTGCCGTGGCCAGGACTTGAGCTACTCTCCACAGATACCCGGTTCCTTCCTCCTCCATTCTACTAATTTAAATTTTCTAAAGCTTTTTCTATTTAAATTTTCTGAACTTGCCACCCCAGTTTAAAAACCAGAATTGTTCGCCCACGGTCTCTCTGTCTGGGGAGGTCTACGACTCATGCAAGAGACTTTCAGCCAGTCCCTTGCCAGCACATACACTTTTATCAGGAGTCTCCCAGTACTTTGTCATTTTACCAGCACTCCTGCGAGCTTTCCTAAAACACTCAATTCTGGAAATGAACTCCTGTAAGAGTATGAAATTTGTTTGGAAAAAAAAAAAAAAAAAAGTTCCCCAAATGGTGGAGAAAATATGAGACCTGGTGTTAGAATACCAGAAGGCATATCAAATGAGCCAAAGTATTTACATATGGATCTTTCTCAAAGTAACATGTGATGAAGTTAAAATTCTGAGTGGAAAGAGAAGCACAAAGTGTGAGCAGCAGTATGGTAAGAAAGTGTTTAGAGAAATTGGTCAACTGTGGTCACTGACGTTGTCAGACCGTTTCTGAAGGTTGTGATGTACGCCAAGTTGTACTGACTCCTCCTTGCACTTCATAACAAAAGCCTTTTTATCAGAGGAAAACTGCTTCGTGGTCAATTTATTATTTTGGGCATCATTTTGCTGTGTAATAAACATTTTTGTCTCTACCTGGAGTCCCCCGTGCTGGCCTTCCTGGAGACACAGCCTGTACCTGGGCTAACTGGCGCTTGTCTAAACCAGCGGATACGTCCTGGGAGGACCCTTCGGCTTCGGGCAAGCAGAAGGTCTCCCACCAAGGCAAGCAGACGGTGACGGCGGCCGGCCGCCCCGCTGCAGGAGCAGCCTGGCCTTCCATCAGCATCCTTCCCAGGGAGCGTGGTGGCCGCACCGCTCCGCACCCTCCGACCAGCAAAACACATGGTGAAGGCTCAGCCCAGAGAGTGACTCCATGGCGGCTTCTCGGCAGGCTCTGACGAAGCCTTGCAGCTTTTACATGGAGGTCGGAGGGTGGCAGGAGACCCTGCGGTTCAGTCTGCGTGACCCTTGGCTGAGTCATTTCCTCGTTCAGGAAAACCCCGTTCTGTCTCTTACTATGAAGATGTGTGGTGATACCTCAGCAAATGTCTCCATCATTCATTCAGGTCATCTGTCAACTTTTAATTGTTTCTGATTATGGTCTCTTCAAACCAATCTGTTTTTTTAAACCTCTTTATCAGCTTAACCATTGCTGTCTGCTTAACCAAATCCTTCTCTGGTAGCACTGTAGAAATCATTCGGGCTTGCACAACCCAGATTTATCTGCCTTTCTACCTTTTAGTTCTCAGCCACTAAGTAAAATCTTTGGCCAGACTGAAGCAAGAGCATAGCTGAGCAATGCTCTTCCAATTCTCACCTGTATTTTTCATCAACAGTTTAGCAAGCATTTAGCCTGAAGAAGAAAAGTAAAATGAATAGCCTGGTTTGTAGGAAGAGCTGAAGAGATCTGACTGTTCAGCATTTCCAATCTAGGAAGTAGCAATTCAAGGAGTAATTCAGTGCTGCTGGCTTCCTTGCTTTGTACTCCCCTTTCCAAATACTGTGATCAGAAACAGTATTTGGCCATCAGGACTGTGGCATTTAAGTATATCTTCCATTGGGAAAATCACATTGATATGAAAAACTGACGCATAAGTTTTCCTCTGCCAATAGTGTTTGCTTTTTCTGCCCTTCTGCCAAACATCTCTAGCTCGTTTAAGTTGGGTGCACAGAGAATTAATAGCTGCCACTACCAGCATCTCCCTTCTTCAAGCCTGGCCTTGTCCCCTCAAATTTAAGACTTTTCTGTATTTTTTTTATTTATTATCGCTGTATTAATACCTTATTATAATACAAGCTTTCCTTTTACCTTCTGTTACTTTAAATTTACGCTCAAGAACCTGAAAGTGAAGTCTGATTGAATTAAGCCAGCCTGGGTTAAAGAGCGAGGGCTTTCCTTGTCTTCTCTGAACAATCCCCTGGAGTCAACCTCGGTGCGAGCTGAGACCTGCACTGCCTTTCTGTTAGCAAAAGGTGTGAAACCCTCTGCAAGGGCATTAACTCGACCAGACCAGAAGCCGGGGAAGTAATGCAGGCAGATGGTGGATTGAACCCCCACAGTTGTCTTGCACTGACATATTCCTGAAGTTTATCAAGAAAGAAATTCCAATCATCCATTAATTAAAACACAGGTAAAACCAAATTAGTCTGAATCATCAGAAAACGTGTCCCCTCCCAGTGCCCTAATTTTAGAACTACCTGCATGAGCATTACTGCAGACTCCGCCGCAGCTAAAGCAATGAAATTCAGAATTAGATGAGTGTCAACAAAGCATTACTGCCTAAATGCAAAGCCAGGGCAGTTCCCCCAGCGCGGCTACGCCTCCCTCGGCACCGAGCCGGGGCAGGAGCCCACCCCAACGCTTTGTAGTCATCACTGCACATAGCTCCGACCTAGTGTGAAAGACCTTGAGATACGTACATATATATATATATTTGCATACATACATGTAAAAAATAGTTTGCATTTAAACTTGAGCCCTGTTTTGGACACCTCTTGTGATTAGCAAAGCCAAAGCGTGTATGACTCCTGCTTCTTGAAGATATATATTATTAATTGCCAACAGATGGTTACAGTAATATGGGAGCCACAATTTTTGAATTTTTGAAAATTAGAACTCATGAACTCAAAAATGCCCTGGAGATATGAATAGATATGATATCATGTCAGCCTATGTTGTTCCAATTAATTGCAATCAATTGCAAATTGAGAGCTATTTTAAGACTTGTCATTACTCTGAACATAATGTAGAATAATTTGTGTGTTCCCCTTTACCCCCACCACAAATGCAATTGGTAAAAAAAAATCTCAGGCAACAGTAAAAAAGAGTAACAGGAGCCTGGTTCCTGATTTCCTTCTGCCTCTTTGGCAGGTACAATAAAATCAGGAGCTGTAGATTTAAAAAACATAAGAGACAATGACTGAGACAAGGAATCTCGGTCACTTGTTGGGGCTCCACCTCTAAAACTTTCCAAACTGGCAGCTCTGATATTACTGAGTAAATACATTTGCTTACTCCCTGGATTTCCAGATAGTGTAAATGTCTCATTTGTTGAAACTCATGTCTTCAAAGAACATTGTACCTCAAACCCAAGCAATAATAGTGAAACAGCGTCAAAGGTAGGAGGCAGAGTGGAGCCCATTTTTGGTACTATAGTATGGGAATGGGTTGTCCGAAGAGATGTCACGGACTCAAGAGGAACTGGAAAATTTGGTTTTAGAGGCAGAAAAAAGAAAAGCTTAAAATACACCTAAATTAATAGGTTTGCAATGGTACCACTTGCATAGGACCTGGCAGCCTCCAGAGCTGCCAAGATGAAGCCGGCGCCGGCCTCCGTGCAAGGCGGCGAGGAGGACGGGCGCTTGGCAGCAGGGACGCAGGCAGAAGGGGAGACGCGCCCGTCACCCCGGAGGGGCACAGGCTTCCTCCCCTCATCCAGGCCCGGCACAGAAAGGCACATTTCTGGGCAACTGCCATAGGCAACAAATGTGTTATTAACCAATTAGTGATTTCCAAATAGGAAGAAGAAACAAAGTAAGTGTGCGATGCTCCAGAGCGGAAACCAAGAGGCACAAAGGAGTGTGCTCCCAGCAGCCTTGTTCAAAGTCACTGCCTCGAAATCTACACTCACACGTCATCTGGGTTTTTTTACAAACAAATGCATATACTCACGGGGAAAAAGAAGCACCATTTGGAATTAGTTTACCGGGCAACACAGCGGTTTGGTTCGTGTCTTTAGCATGACTGGCTTCACAACAAAAGCCCCCAAATCCTGACAGAGTCATTTTGATGTAAAAATCAGATGACCTAAATAACTACACAGCATTCAGTAACAGGCTGGATGCTTACTGCAAAAGCTGGTGGAGCAGTCAAATCCAACAGGGATATAACTCTCGGAGGCAAGAGGCATTTACAAGTAAGACCAGCGTGCTCAAAGACAGCAAGTCTGTCATTCAACATCTACATTCAGACACGGACCAGCTTGACAAGCTATTTCATGATGTCAAGTAGAAAAATCCCCAGGCAAAGAGATAACTAATTCTTAAATGAGGAGTTTCTGCTAACAGTGCTGGTTTCAACCAACCAGTAAGATATATTTTTTAATCAATCTACAGTTCTGCTCTTTTCATTGCATTTTATTTCACTTATAGTTGGAGCAAACAGCTCTCCTTTTAAAAGACCCAAGTTAAACTTTTTTCACCTGATTATTTCATCACATACTCTCCCACCTTTCATTTTCCACCTGGTCCCCATATATAAATACATACTATATATAAATATATATCTTCTTGGATCCTGTCAGTGGTTTCTGTGGACATCTCGCCATCATCACATGGATAAATTCACCCCCTTTCACCTCTTATTTGTTCTGCTCTTGCAGTCTCTCTGTTGCTCCAGTTTCTTCTCTCTCATCTTTTACTCTTAGTATCAAGTGATTCGCTATTCTTGGAGTATCCTCCCATTGCCTCTTTGTCTTTGCTCCAGTGCTGTTCCCAAAAGTCACCCTTTCCAGAAACTGTTTATGGGGGCTCCTTGGACAGGTCTCCCCCTGGACAGTCCAGTTTTCCTTTTCCTTGGGGTTACCGACTTCTTGTCTCTTTACTTTACGAGATCTTTTCCTTCACTTTACACATACGCAACATGGGGGTTTATGATGCTATAGATTAATAATTAGACGGTAATAATAAGCAGTGAGCTGTTATAATTCACAACTGAAATGACTCAGTTGAAAAAGGGCGGGGGGGGATTCTTTGAATTTAAAAACAAGGTTACTAAAGGTTAGTTAATACAACCGTGCTGCTCATCCCTGAAGAGCCAGGCTGGCTGAACAGCCTCCCGGGGAGGAGGGGAGCAGCCGCTGGCTCCCGCCATCTCCCGGGAGAGCTGCAGACGGCTGCAGCGAGCCTGTCTCCCATCGCCAAGGAGGAGGCTGCAGGGCTCCCCCCTTTCCTGGTACACCCGCCCAGCATGCTGGCAAAACCCAACGCCCGCGCTGGGCGCTGTGCAAAGGGTGGGAGACGGAGGAAACCAGCTCTTCAGTGCTTGCTCCTGCAGGTCGGACAGCGGTACCCGCGTGCCTGAAGGAAAGCCGGCTGTGAAGCGCCGCTGAGCATCACCTGCACAGGCAATGAAGACGGCTGCATAGAGTTATCAACCTACAATGAGTTTATTAGCGGCGCTTCTTTTCTGCCTAGTTTAGCCCCGTTTGCCGGCGTTCCCCCCGGAGCCTGGATGGCACTGGCAGAGCTGAGAGGAACAGCTGCTTTCTGGATGATGAACAGTGACGTGATGTATGTCGTTATTGCGGAGTGAGATGAACCATGGCTTGTGCACCTGGACCAGGCGGCAGCGAGAGGGCAGAGGACCAGCTAAGCAGACAGAAATGGTTCTCCCACAGAGAGATCCAACTGAAAAAGTTGCTTATTGAAAACAATTACTTTGGAAATTACTTTCTTTTCCCTGCTTAAAGCCATTACTAATCTCCTAATTGCCATGATATGGTTTTCTTCTTATCCTGGGCTTATTTTAAACAATCTAACGTCCTTCACTTATCATTTAGTGTTGCAGAAAATGGCCACACGCACCCCACGCGGAGACGCCAGCTGCGCAGCCAGCAGCTGCCCGGCGGCTGCGGCACCTCCCGACCAAACCGCCTGCACGTTGGGCGGTTTTCACCAGCTGACATAAGGCACTATTCCTCCATCCCAGGGATCCAACCCCAAACGAAGTTGCAAATTACTCCCCTAGTTACCAGGACTTAGTGTTGCAGCAGAAGCACAGCTGAGCGCAGTACCTGCCCAGCGGTGTTTGCAGTGCATTCCCTGCTTATTTATTGCTTAGGACCACACTAGTGTTTCACTCCGACGACGGGCACTAATAAATAACTCATGTTCTTTGCTGTAGCAGCATGTTTTCAATAGGATTGAACCAAGCCTCATTTTTCATAAACAGCTTCTTAAGAACAACGTTGTGTGGCGCTGGCACCGCAGGCGATGGATCGCAGTGGGTCCCAGCCTGGGAGCCGTGCCACAGGGAGCAGCGTGGGTGGCGGTGGCTCATCGCCCGCCCCGAGCTCATCCTGCTGCTCAGCCTCGTGCTGCCCAGAGCCGCCGGGTCCTGCTCCCCACCAGCGCGGTTCAGCCGCATCGAGGGAAACACTGCGGCTACAAAGAAAATCAGAAAGTGAGGGGCTGCTAGGTAAGGGAGCAGCCCTGCAGGGCTGTTGTTTATTAATTATTTGGAGCATGACAAAGGCAGCTGCTGCCACAACAAAGGAGGGAAGTGCGAACCCGCAGCCAGGGGCATGGACGGTACCGGAGCTCTGCATCAGGGCTGCTGCGTTTCTGGGAGTATCAGATATCCCTTTCCATAGGGGCAGATGCCTGTTTTTTATGAGCTATTTAAGACACTCTCTCTGGAAGTTTTCATTTTTTTTTCCTGTCTGAACCTCATAAATAGCCTTCTGCTCTATAGAGATAAATTTGGTTTATGTGAGAGAAACATTCCCAGCCACAGTGGGCTTTGCCTTAAAACCCATATCTTGCTGTTTAATGTTGCTGTGGCTTAGCTTGGTTTATTTTCTATCCTCTAAGTGGCGAGCTGAACTTTAAGAAATGAACGGTTTGGTTTATCAGTTTTAGCATCTAGACCAAAGCACTTTTGCATTAAATAAATGCATGCAGTGGGAGACCCTCCAGATACTGCTGTAAAAAATCCAGCAGTTTGTTCCAAATATTTTTAGCACCAGCTTCAAGACCAATTAAGTTACCCATGCCTGGGCAATCCTAAATGCTCCGAGACCACAAGCTTTTCTCTTCTGTGAAGTGGACGGCCTCGAGGGGGGGTGAGGAGGGTGCTGAGCTGCGGCAGGGACAGCAAACACCGCAGCTGGGCTTGTCCTCCCATGGCAAGGCAGGTCTATGTAGGTCACTCCGAAGCTCTCTAGCACAGTGTTAGCATGAATAAAATACCCAACTATTTCTATTTTTGCAGTGTATAAAAAAATAAATGTAGAAACTACCCAAAGCCTAACCTGCCCCATCACTTCTGGCTTCAGGGAAGGCACTGTGCAGAAGGGGACACGGCCTTCAGACCAGTAATTCCAGAAAATGAATCGGTAACATTTGTGAACCTGCTCCATGGGAATAAATCCAAGTGAAATCTGGACTGAGTGACATTTAGAGGTGGAAAACTAAACAAAACACAGCACCCATGCCTAGGTGATTGGAGGGGATGCACTGGAGCACACTGAACCAGATAAATCTCTTACTGGAAAGTGATGAGGAGACGGGCACAAAGAGAGGCAGGCGGGACATGGTACCCGTTGCTGTCCACAGCCGCGGGAGCCACCTGACAAATCCTGAGGCAGTGACAGCGCTTGGTGCTAAACACTGGCAGCTGCATACACAGCCTACCCAGAAGTTTTTCTGCCAGGTTCTGTAGGGGTTTTCCCTAATGGGTCTAGAGGATAATTTGATTTTTTCAAGGTGGGCACACTGGGTTGGATCAGTTTGGGGAAACTAAACTAGTTTTACTTAATCAATACAGAGCTCTGCCCTGCATTTACAGAAGAAGAAAATACTTTTTCTTTTTTTTCTGCTGAATCTAACAGATTATTAGATATTCTCTTCCACATATTTCTACAGGAGGATGCAAAAAGTCTTTAGAGATGTTAGTGGTTCCTATTAAACTCTGTAGGGTTTTGGTATCATTTACAGAGACTCTACCGGTATCAGCATTATTAAATTCCATATAACTTCTCCATAAGAATGCAGAAAATCTCAACGATTATGAGTCCAGTACCTCTGTGGATGAAAAACAGATTCACAGGAAATCTCAGAGCATTACAGATGTATTCAAAATAATAATAATGGAAGGATTTTTCTACATGCTGTAATGTGGAAATGCGTCAAACACGGAAAAATTGGACTAACTGTCCTTTGACCTAGAAAAAATGTTGAAAATTTAAGTAAGCTCTCAGCTACGTAAAGACCTGATCCTAATCCCTCTGGAAATAATGTGAGCATTTCCACTGACTGAAAAAGACTTCAAAAGAGCACACCAGCTGCAGCTGTAGCATCGCAGGGTACTTTTGTACTCTTTACCTTATAGACACTTTATTTCTTTAGAAATCACTACATCTCTCAGCTAGCCAAAAGCTAATAAGGCAGATTGCGAAGGCAGGCTGAGTCTAAAGAAATCTTCAGAGATAAAAGAATATATATATATATATATATATATAAATATAAAGAGTTAATTTCAGGATTGGTATGTCAGGCTTCCCAGGCTGGTTTAGTAATTACTCCTCAATGTAGCATCTAGTAGGCTGGTGATGGAGCAGGAGCAGGTCATGGGTAGTAGCAACCTGGCTACAGCCGCTTGGGTAACTGGGCTGTTTGCACAACGTGACCTACAGATGTTGCAGAGAAAACCTGCATCTGCAGGAAACAAGACACAGAGAGGAATATATGACAGTCAGGTTCACCACCACTGCGTTAAAGTGATGGGAAGGAGGTTTCAGAGAAGCCCTGAAGAGCAGCCGGTGTTGCCTCTGTCTGCTTGAAGTGGCGGAGCCAAGGAGTAACTGAACATACAATTTGTGTTTTCTTGACTTCAGTTATTTGTTTCGGGTTTGATCAGAAGTGCCTGTAATGCATTTCTAGAGCAACTGAATGCAGTGCTTCCAGCAGGCATCAGAAATCAGCAATTACAGAAACCTCTTCCACCCAGATAATGAAACACAGCCCTCTATACAGTGGAAGCCAAGGCAGACCCAGCCCAGCCCAGTTGGTTGTGGACCTGAGCAGGGACCCGGACTGGTCTCACCCAGTCGCACGCCGATGGGGCGCGACTCACAGAGGAGAAACGGGATCTGCAGCAGAACTCCGGGAAACCTTCCCACGACAGGAGAAACAGCTGTAACTTCTGCAGGTCCTCAAACTCATGCTGCTTCTGACATGTAACGAGCCGTGGGGTATCTCCTTCAGCACGGTCTTCCACACTGCTTTCTCTTAGTAATTTTTTCTCCAGAAAAGAAAAAGGAATTTACTAAACTAGAGCTGAGATTCTACAAAATTCTCAAAAACATTTTTGCCTAGCTGCCTGTGAGTCCTGTTTTCTTTTGCTCTCAGTCATCCTCATGACTCTTTCTGAACCGCTCTGTACGCCTGCGCCACCCTCCCCACCCGCCGAACGAACGCGTCTTCACTCATCTCCCCGTACACGAGTTTCCTCCTGTGACGTCTACACAGAGAGTAATACTTATGGGTTGTCTTTCCAATTAAATACATGGACCTTATATTTTGAAAAGCAAATACTTCGGAGATGGAAAGCTGAGGCAAGTCAGGATCTGGGATGCCGGAATTCAGGCTGAATTGTAGACAGGTTTCCTTGACTCTTGCAAGTGTCCTAGCACCAGATCACATATGCTTTCCGGCAAAATAAAAGTAACTGATAGAAATACGTTTCTTTAAACACAAAATCTTCGTTTTCTTGAAAACCTTTGTGTTTATTTCCTATTGCATTTCAAAGAAAACAATCATTCTAAAATCAAATTTGGGGGAAAAAATGTTTGTCCTGGGTTAATTTTGCATTTAATTTAGAAGTTTCTATTCATGGCAGAATTAATGAGTAACTGGTTGCATTACGATTTTGAACAATTTTTCCCCCCAGCTATTTCCACAAACGGAAACACATAGAAGGAGAACTGCTTTCTACAAAGGGTGAAATTAATTTTTCACTATTTATTTCGCCCTATTTGTAGACAACGATGGTAATAAAAACAGCCGTCAAAGAGGAGAGCATTGGCCACCCCTCCCATCACACCTCCCTCCAGCGGCGCTGTGCTCTGCCGCTCTTTGGGAACATCTGCTTTCTGTTGTGTGCAGCCCCGAGAGCTAAGCCAGGAGCCTCTGGTGACCAGCTGGAGATGCAGCGGGGCAGCTTCTCGCTGTGCGGGTGTCCTCGGGAGCTGGAGCTGGGCTGGGCTCTGCAGACCTGGCGGGGAGCAGGCGTAGGCTGGGGGAACGCGTGACGAGGCCCAGAAGCAATGGCCACGCAAACAGTCTTGCTCCTTCCAGCAGTTCACAGAGCAGCACTTGGGGTCCCATACCTCTCTCAGGGTCATTAGCTGCTTCTCTTTGCTTCATCACCCATGCTCACAGAATGATGCATTCGTGCTGCAGCGCGTCGTCTGTCTCAATCTATGTCATGGGCAAGTGACCCTGAGGAGCGTAGACATAACGTCCCTTGCAGACAGACACTTTCTGAAACTGTGGTAAGGAAGGTGCCCCGTGGTGGCAGGAATTCACATCATGTCACTGATCCAGCCAGGGCCGAGAGGGGCTGGAGGGAGGGTAGCGCTGGGAGCCGCCAACAAAAAAAATGGAGCACAGCTCATTTTGCCTGTTACAGGGGAATTTCCATGTATCCCCAGTCCCCAGGGTTTCCCAGGCACAAGGCGCTTTCCCCGCAGCCTCCAGCTCCAGGTCCTCATCTGCTGGCCTAGGAGCGGATCCTGCACCATAGGGTGTTGGGTTGGTGACGAACCAGTGGCCCCAGCAGGACCTCGTGCTGGTGGGGACAGATCCTGGCTGAGGGACCGCCATGCCTGTGTATATAAAGGCTTTCTGAAATATTAAAACACATGTAACTGCTTAGCTGAAGTGATAAATGGGCAACACAATTATTTCACCAAGTATCAGATACTGCCTTATGGCTGCCACAATAGATGAGCTATTTCAGTTTGAGTTCCAGCAAACACCTTGCAATGTTTTCTAAATATTTTATATTGGAGGAAAACATACTTTCCCACATGTGCCTGAAAGATTCAGAATGAAACAGGCATATTATGGGTGTTTTTACCTTTTTTTTTTTTTTTTTCTCTTCACATATTTACTTCTTGCACTGTGTAAATCATTTCACCTGTCATTAGTGCCTGGGAACATCACTCATTAACTCACATAGGGTAACTTCTTTTTTTTTTTTTTTGCTATAGGCGCAATAGCATTAATTTGACAAGTGGGTTGGGAATAAATGCCATCGGGAGTTTCACAGGCAGCTTGCAACAGCAAAAAAAAAAAAAAAAAAAAAAAGAAAAAAAAGCACCTACGAAACTCCACCTTGACTAAAGCTGTTCCTTCAAGTTGTTGTCCTTTGGTTCAGTTCAGCAGATATGATGAACATGACATCAACTGCATACGCTTCTGCTCGGTCCCTTTGGAAGTGATTTGCACTTGCACGCTGCCCATGGGGGTGTGCACAGGGCAAGGGAGACCCTGGGCCCCCGGGGATGAGGAAACCTCCCTGCACACAGCTCCGTCGCTGCCAAAGGGGAAAGACTGAACGTTTGGAAGTAAGAAATACTCTGGAGTTATAACTCCTAAGGAAGCATTTTTTCCTTTCAAGAACGGAGATGGAGTCCTTTGCTTTGTACAGTGCTGCTGTTTAATATCAGGAAGAAATGTGACTCTCCAGCCAGCTCTTCCCGTACCTGGAGGCGTACTCGCTTTCTGAGGGGGGAATAAAGCGGTGATATAAAAAAGGAAGAGAGGTATAAATCCTGTCCCTGTCCCAGAAGCTGCCTCAGGGTGAAGAAGAGCTGTTTACCAGCGCAGGGGCCACTGCTCGCTGCCCCGGGCCCTGAGAAGAGGGAGCCATGCTCCGGGCTGCCCGGCCCCGCAGCCAGCTGGGGACGCGCTCGCCAGAAATACCAAATCCTGAAGCCCTCCTGGCCTGTGGCCAAGCTGGGACTCCATCAAATGTTGCTTTTTTTGCCACGTTACATCTCCCATCAATTCCGCTTTGGCGCAGGAGTTTGTATTTTAAGTGCTCAGGGGTGCGCATCGCCTCGGCTGCGCACGCAGGCCCCGAGGACACGGCCCCTGGGGATGGCAGGCACCGCTGCAGCACGTGCGGGCGACAGCTCAGGGGCCTCCGCCCTGCCAGGACTGTTCTCATGTGTTTTACGCTTTCTAGACGGAAAATGAGCGTAACCGGGAGGGTAACGCTGGCAAACACCCCGCGTCTGCGCAGGCAGCCTGGGGCCCTCGGCACTCTCCGGCTCCAGGCCGACAGACCCCACGAGGCGGCGCCTGCAAAGGCGTTCTCCCACATAAAATTCAAATTTAAAAGTAATTACAAAACGTGGTTTCACGGGTGGTATCAAATAACATCCACAGAATAAGATGACCTTGAAAAGGCCTTCCCCGATACCCACGGCGAGGCCAGCGCGTAGAAAAACAGGCCGCGCTGGAAGGCAGATGCACCGGCCCAGCTTCATCATGAAAGACTCCCAGCCTCCACCTGACTGGGAAGCACTCACACTAAAGCCATGCAGGCAATTATATAGTAAAAGTCTCCTGAGAAAACAGTGCAGTTTTAGGGAAGCAGAGTGTTCAACTACTCTAATCATACTAATTACTTGAGACATTGCCTTTCTCCCTTCCCTCCCGCACCCTCTTGGGCCCTTTTGCCTTCAAGTCAGCTACGGAAACAAAGTAATTTGGTCAAGAAAGCAGCTTATTAACACACGATGCAGCTCAGCAGCACAAGAAAACACAGAACACCACAAAGGTCCGTCCACCCTGATGTCCTGACAGACAGACTGACCAACCCAAACACGGCAGAGAGGCTTTCTCTGGCAGGGAGGGACGGTGTGCAGGGGGAGGAGGAAGAGAGCCTCATCCTGCACCTGAAGGGCTGCAGGAGCCAGCTCAGCCTCAGACACCGTCGCCAGGGTGGCCAACATCCCGCTCCGCCTCCCTGGAGCCTGCTGTTGGGATGACAGACCACATCCCAGCAATGGCAGGGAGGCTTGGTGCTAGCACAGATCCAGAAATCAGCTCCCCTCTGCTTCCCCAAGTCTATTCCCTCCTTTTTCCTCTATACGTCAGTAGTCCATGGTTTAAAAAAAACAGATCTCCCTCCACTCTCTTCTTCTCAGCTTAATTCCCAGACATAAGGAAGTCATTCATAGCTAGTTTTTGGGAGTCATTTTCTTTTCCATCAGTCTCCAATGCTAGCACAGGGACTGGCTGCTCCCGTCTTTCCTATTGCTTAATTTTATCTAGTGAAAACCAAATGCTGCAACCTAGTTATAGTGCTCAGGAAAGATAAATTATATTCTAAATGCATGCATGACCTGCTGTTCATGAGGCTTGTTTTAGTGTTTTATGGTCTTTATTTATTGATCAGCCAGGGGATCCAAATCTGGTACTGCGAGCTACCTGAGCCAGGCTGGGAGGTGATGGGAGCACTGGCTCGGCAGCAGGAAGGGAGCTTGCCGGCAGGCTCCCTCTGCAGCAGTGGAGGTGCAGGGTCTGGCTCCCCTGTGCATTGCACCAGCCTCATTTCAGCATCACTGCTCAGCCAAAAATAAGATTAAGCAAGCAGTGAGTCCAGTTTAAGTGATGCAGACAAATAGAAATGTGATCGCTAAACTGAAGAAAAAGGCCCAAACTATAAAGAGCCTAAATGTTTCAGCTTGAACTCAATATATTACTGTGTAAGAAAAGCTATATTACTATGTAAGAAAAGCTACTGCTTACACCATTCTCGTCCTCCTTGTGAGCTGCTTGGGCCCAAGTCACCACTGTGGCAGCCTGCTCCATCCTGACCTGCCTCGGGTGGCTTTGCACTCTTGTAAAGCTGGTGTCAGACAGGTGTGAATCTGGCCAAAGGCACCTCCTGCTTCCTGGGGGAAGTTGATGTTCCTGACAGTTTTGCTCTGCAGCCATTAGAAGCAGCTGTAAATCCTGTAATTTCTAAAGGGAGCTGTTAGACATGAATTAATGCGGAATAACGCACACACATCATGGTGCACCGCATGCACAGCTCACCCCAGCTGATAGCCTCGGGCAGGGCTTGTGCTGGGCAGGAGCTGCACGTGGTGGTCCCAGGACTGGGATAACAGGAGCAGACCTGTGTGGGGAGCCAGGACTTTGACCCGTCAGGGTCCGGGTGCAGTGGGTATGGCTGGCTCCCTTCTTCACAGAAAGGAGGGAGAAGCTCAGCAGCTTTCAGCCGGGAGAAAGCACACCATTTACACCCAGAATGTTGCAGGCTCCCTGGGTGTGGGACGATCATGGCTGGGTGCACAGGTTAGCAGGATTTATGCACTCTCTGGGGCTTAATATTGCATTTCACACTCTCAAAGTTCAACCTATTGCCTTCAAAAAATAAAACAAACTCGTATTCAACATGGGATATTAATCTCTAACACAAAATATTTAATTAATACAGTGAAATTTCATTTCATGGGTACTTGCATTTCTGCTGTGATAAGCATTACTTGAAGATCAAGTGTATCACCAAATACTGCCTAAGACAAAGGAATCATTCGTCTATATTGCACTCAAGCATAACAAATAACCAGCAGTATTTTGGCATAGCTCTGTAACATTTGCTGTATTGGTCCTTTACATGAATAATTTACAGCTAAAGGTCTGTCTCATTGCCATCACCAAATCAAAAGCCATTTGCAGTAGTTATGATATCACAGTGACAACTTGGCTGAAACAGTTTTCACTTTGGCAGCCTATACATTTCATTGAATTTAATGGATTTCTCTTACATATTAAGCAAAAATAAAATTAAAACAAACATTACCAGGATCTGGGGAAGATGCATGCATTTTATTACAGTTATTCAGCCTCACTAAGGAGGGGCTTTGGTGCAAAGGGGCTGCGCCTGCGCACCCCATGCAGTTTAGCCGCAGTGTGGAGGGACAGAGGGAGCAGACCCAGACACGGCATTCCCGGGGTCAGAGCCAAGCAGCAGCGATTCCCTCGTACCAGCCCCGGCCTGGAGACAGACAAAAGCAGTGACACGCACAGCCAGGACGTGCGCTGCTCCTCTGCAAGCACCTGGCCCTTTGGGCCAGCAGAGAGGGCAGATAAAGCATCAAGACCTCATCCAGGTCCCACCAAGTCCTGTCCCAGCACCGGTCCTCTGAGCGAGAGCCCAGAAGAGTGGCATGAGCACAGATTTTTCTTGCAGCGCCATCCATAATAGCACACACCCACCAAGATGTCAGGGAGCGTGCATTTCCAGGGAATCACCGCATCTCCAGGCAACCCTCTTTGGTCTCCTGCCTTACAGTATTAACCAGGCCCTTCTGAAAAGATCCTACCAAGCTCAGAGGTTCAAGACAGAGCTCTGTTACCAGTCTCCAGGCACTGCTTTGAAAAAACTATAAGCCAGAAGAAGGTACTCTTTTTTTACCCTCACAACTGTGCTTTGTTAATATTTGACTTGAGATTGTTCTACAGAATGGATATTTAGTCCTTAGCAAGGGGGCCAAAAAGGACTGTAAGGAGCACAGGCTAATGACTTGCGAAGCCAAAAGAACACTCCAAATTTTACTCATTTTTTAAGATGTGGTTTGATGACCAGCAGATGAGCTGACCTGAGATGCCTCGTCACTGCAAGAGCAGCCCTAGGGCTACCCCGTCCTCCCAGAACAGCTGCTGGGACTGGGCTCACCCCATGGTGGGCAGTGGGTGCCCAGGGGGCCGGAGCAGGGGCAGTCGGCAAGGAGGACCTCGGGACCCTGCCGGCCCGCGGGATGGGGCAGGCAGCCGCTCTGCCATGGCACACGCTGCCTCCAGCCAAACTCCTGCTTATTGTGGGTAGTTTGTCATTTGGAAAGCTTCACAAATCCAGTGAAGTCAGATTCTCATTTACACATTAAGCCTTTTTATACCTCTCTTACTGCATATGAGGGCCATAAAATAAGCAGCAATATAATTTACTTGTGCTTCAAGGCCCCTTTACAGAGCCAAAATGATTTATGGGGCCTCCGTGCACATGACCGACAGGCCCTTAATATTTAACAGCTGTAAAAATATTGCACAAACGCTATGCATTACTGAGTCAGTTTTGGCCTACAAACATATTAAGACAAGTTTGCATACATTGCAACTGGTGAAATATTAATCACTGAGTAGTTTATCCTGCAAATTTATTTTGTTTTAAAAAAAACCATTCAGCAGATATATTTGTCCACTCCAGTGCACATACATATTTATGATATGGTTATTGGTCTAATACATGTTTTTTGGTATCCTCATTTCAGGATATTCATAATAAGAGTCAAATCCATCCCTAGGAAAAGAAAGGGAGGAGGTCCCAGTAAAAGTTTTATATGCAGGGCTGCTGCAAAATGCTGCTGCCTGCATCCAGGGGAGCTCTGGAAATGAGCAGTTGCAGCCTCTTTAAATATTAATGGCTTCACTGGAAGTGTTGTGAAAGCACTGGAGAGTGTACTGGAGGCGATGCAAAAACCCCAACACATGAAGCAGAGCCTGCAGGAATCCTAGCAAGGCTGCATGCTACGTGCTGCCCCCAGCACCAGCTCCCCCTGCACACCCAGGACCCTCCTGCTCCACACCTACGGAGAGCGCCCCTGCTCCCTCCATCTCTGCACCGGCATACATCCAAAAAAGTGCAGTGGATGTTAAAACAATGAACAGGTACACGTAAGAGTAGCAAAAGGTATTTGTCTCCCAGCATCTTTCAGCCTCTGCACGAGAGGGACAGGGATCTGGTGGCACAAAGCACTCCTGGGGTAGGAAGCAGGTCCCCAGCAGCGGCTGCCCCAGCCTCGGCAGAGCCCACAGCCTTTCCACAGGACCACCATTCCAACACGCTATCCAGCGCTTCTCCACACACAGCATGGGGCTCACGGCTCCCTTCAGCCAGCACAGCGACTGCAAGCTCAGCGCGCAGCCAGCTCCGGCACCATGGAGATCCTCAGCCTTGCTCCGTCTAGCTGCTTGATGTGGGGCCATGCCAGGCCTCATCTGAAGATGTTTGGCGACAGCGCGTTCACATCACACAGCCAGATGACTCCTCGGGGTTTTAGGGGAGCACTGCTCACACCAAAAACGCACTACTCGCTTCCCAGTGACTGTTAGTCCTCGCTTAAAAGCCCCCTGCTTAAAACATTTTGATGGTGGATTAAAGGAAAAGCCGTGTGATTTAGGTAGTCATTAACATCCTGGGAAGAGTGAAGTCAGCTCAGAGTCTGTGTTGGATAGCGAGTCTACAAGAGCCCATAGCACGTCTGAAATATCACATAGGCAAGCCCAAGGGGACCAGTGTTCAGTCTTGCTGGAAACAGCTTGTGCAGGCAGCTAAAAGCAGATTAGACCCTTATGCCTACCATAACAGACATATGCTGCCACGTGAGTCCAAAAGCACACACCTGGGTACCTTTTAGGGAAAGAAAATTCATATGGAAAGCAAGTCCTCAGCTCAGGCTGGGCTTCCTCCTCTTCAAATCCCAGCACTGTCCCACTGCCTTACAATTATCAACTGCGTAGTCATGCTTGATGATTGTACGATACGCACAAAAGAGGATTAGAAGAAGGCAACACGACTGACATTGCCTGATTAACCTCAGCCAGGAGTTGAATTCAGATCAGAAGTACCATGCTAACGAATGAGAGCTGGCCCAGTGCATTACCTAGCCCTCTTCCAGTCCATCACTAATAAAGGCTTTAATTAAAGACTCCGGGTTGTGCACTACGACCACATGATGGGGAGGCAAGTCAGCTCATCCAGCAGAAGGAACGGCTGAAGAGCTTGGCCAGCAAGACAGGTAGGTCAGTTATTCTGCCTGTTCTCACCACTGAGAAGCACTGGCATTGTCAGAAATACCGTAATTCATGCCCTGTGTGCTGGGTCTAGCACAGTCATTTAATGACCCTAAAAGGGGTCCCTGTACAACCACAATATGTCCACTGACAAATTTGCACTGTGATTATATCACTTCAGTAGCTGAAGACCGGTGTTTCTAGTGCCTACCTCATCAGCTCGTTGCGTCGCGGCTGCAGCTGCCTACCCAGCTATGGATTATACAGGAGACAAAAACTCTGTCAAATACATCAAACGGGGAAAGCAAGACTGACGCCTTGAACAGGACTGCCGCAGCAACGCCTGCTTCCCCTTCAACCTGTGCTTCCAGACCAAAAGTCAAGGGCAAATCAAGCAGCCAGCCAAATGCACAAGCATATCTGAGCTACATGCCCACTCCAAGCCAGCCAGCGCTGCCACTCCAGATCGATCTCCTGAAAACCCCTGTCTGAATTCTGACATCTTCTCTAAGTACAATCACGTTTTGAGGCATTCATATCCAACAGGCAACTTTTAAACAATTCAGATCATCATGACTATTGAATTAAAAGCCACCAGGCTCAGTTGTTTTAGCTGACCTGCTCTCCCCACAGTACATGGCAGCCTGCAGTAGGATGTACCCATTTGTTGGGGGCCTCATGCTTCATCCGCCCTCCCCTCCACGCTGCTGCCAGGCACTGCCCATCGCAGCGGGCGAGGAGGGCACCCGCGGGTCGCATTGGCTGGATGGGTGCCACCGTCCCCCCGCACATCCCCGGATTGCATCTGTTGACAGCACTGCCCAGCACGAGTGGGTGTCCACTGTGCACATCATCGGCATTCAAACTAAATGAAAACCAGGACGAAGTGCCTCCCCTTGCCCCTACAGCACCTAAAAGCTCACAGTAGTATTTTTCACTTATTTTCATTTCTTCGTTACAAGTCGGTTGGCAACATTGAGACTTTCACTTGGAGCAAGATTTTTCCTTTCTCTCAGATTCACACTATAAGGATTGAACATGTTTCTAAAGTCACCCCAATGACTCTTCAGAAGACAACTGATTCACCTAGGCAATGTTGTCATTCTGCAGGAATGGGAGAGTTCAGCCACATTCACACCAGATAGGTCAAAGAAGAGGTCCCTTATCAGAGCAAAAAATACCCTGGAAGTGGGTCCCAAATCCCCACTAGCAGTCCGTGCTGCTTTGAAATTTAAATCAGTTGTGAGTTGAGCCACCAGCATCAGCCCATCTCCAGGAGCAGCTCTGAGAACTGCTTTGTGCTTGTGCAGGCATCGCACGCAGCTCGGGCGAGACCTTGCTCAGACCCCCTCTCCAAAATGCCCAGAAAGCAGGAGCTGGACTTCAAGCAATTGAGAAAAAAGTTGAAGTTTCTAGTAAGCTGTGAGATATCCTCCAGCTCCCATCACGGCAATGAGCCTGACATTCTTTTAGGAAAATATAAACTTAATTTCAAAACATCTGGGAAATTCCATTAAGTGATTTATCATGCAACTGATGAAACTGCAATTTAACTTCAAAGCCCTAAACAGCATTAAAGAAGGCCTCATGTGCTCAAATTAACAGTAAAATATTTGACACTGAAAATTATTGTAACAGCAAATAACGTTGTTCTCCAATTAGCCTAATGCAATAGATCACTGCATAGGCAGGCATCCCAGCAGGCACTCACTGGGATGCGCATATTCAGGTTCGCGTATGTGGCCTGTAAGTGCAGACAGCAGAGCACTACCCGTGCAGTAAGGGGGGCCCAGATGAACAGACTCGGGCCTGCTCCAGCCCAGCCAGCTCTCACCTCTTCACAATGTCATCCTCAGAGCAAAGACCTAAATATAGCAAAACATCACCTGGCGGGCTGCAACCTAGTCACCCTCCGTACCTCACCTCCGTGGCATCACAGGCAGCCGGAGGGTTTTGCAGGAACTAAGGCTGCAAAAAGAAGACACCCTCCTGCAGGAGCTGTTCTGTGCTGCTGCCCGAGCCTGCAGCCACCCTGGGCCATTCCTCCTGCTCGCCAGAAACAGAGGGGCAGGAGAGGAAGCATCAGTGCTCCGCCAGTGCGTGCCTAATTAGTTTACAACTGTCTCTTTCAATAACTGGTAAGATCCCTATTGATCTAATTAGCAGTAAGAGAAGGAAATTTTGCCTTTTTTTTTTCTTTTTTTTTTTCTGAAGGGCTGTTGGCAGCTTCCAGGCTACAGCTGAAGAGCTCCATTAGCTCCATGCAGGCACGCGTGGGCAGCAGGGAGGGCTGGCCCCGCAGACCGAGCATCTACATCCTTCATAGCCAGGTGCTCTGGAGAGAGCCCAGCACTGCACCCAGCCGAGGGCTTTGCAAGAGCACACCTCGACGTGCCCGAAAAGCCCGGTTCTGAGTGAGGGCCATGGGAGCCTGCAAGCTGACTCCTCCTGCAGAAACTGCCTTATTTAACAACCTTGGCCCTGATTTCAGGCTATAACTGAGCTGAATGCAACCAGCAGAGGAGACAAGTATTTATGCCTACTCTTGTGTTTCCTCACGTTATCCTCAGATAATGCCTAGGGCTGCTCTAATTTAGGCCACCTGGAGCAATCCTCAGCAGAGCCAAGCAGCGGCCCCGAGTGACAGGAGTGCACAGAGTGGGCAGGGAGCAGCGATGGAGCCGCTGGACCCATCCCACCGCTCCCACCCCATGCTGGAGACGCACCAACTCCGCCTCAGGGATTCACGTCTGGTGCCACCCTGTGCATCAGCCTGCCCGCATCTGACAAGGAATGCGGACCAGATGAAGAATACCACTGCCTGGAAAGGTTTAGTTTCAAAAAGGGGCGAATGGAGTGGGGAGGGAAGAAATAATACATTGGTAGATGGCATTCATTTATCTTCTGAAAGGAAACAAAGACTTCCCAGGACTGAATAGCTCAATTAAGAGATTGCTGGAATGACAGATTTACTGCTTGCTCAACAAGCAAGCAGTACATTTCAATACATTTCAAACCAGAAGTAAAACTAGAATGAGAGAATTAACCGAAAGATAAGGAGAGCCTCAGATAACCCAGGAGAGGATCTACCACCCTGCACAGAAACCAGGAGCTGCTACAGAGCAGGGTCAGACGATTTGTTTTGCAGCTCTTTTGTCCCTTGGAGGGAAGAATTGCCCTGGGGAGATGATGCGGCTCCCCAGCCTCTGCTCACCTGGGCAATCCCAAAGGCCACAAAGGCCCCAGCAAACCACCTCAGCCCCAAGCAGGCTGGGGGATCCACCACGAAGGGATTTCAGCTGAGGCTTGCTCTATCAGGTTAAAGATTCACCTCCATCTCCAGATGGCTCTTGTGGAGACAGTTTTTGCTGAAAATAATTATAAAGCAATTACTTGTTGGTTTTCTTTTCATTGGTTCCTACTTTTACTCAGAGCCCGTGAATGGGGCTGTAATTAATCGCAGGGTGCTGTGAACAGGCCAAACCACCGTGACAAACGATGCGCCTGACTCCTTGTTCCTCCAGTTATACAAGGGGCAGAGCAAAGCCCTGTAAAGGCTCTGCAGCTATGTCTTAATAAATACTCTGGTAGTTATTTAAACCTCAAAAATTAGGTGCAAGTCCTCCAGTTTAATGCTGTGCCTTCAGGGGCCATAGAAAGTGCTAGATTACGTGCCCCTCCAGGAGCAGTAAGAAGTGTACTTTTTATTATGGGTCCTCTGCTGAACAACAGTCTCCAGCTCTATTGAGGAGGTTTTTGATTAAAGCAGACAGAGGATCGCCTACATTAGTTAAGGTAAAACTGTTTCCAGCCAAGCTATCTGGCAAGCATTTTTTATTTCAGCAAACCAGCAGCGATGGCAGGATTTCAAGATTTGCAGGTGCCCAGATAGAAGCTCAAATCCTCCTATTACTAAACCTCCATGCAATTATGGCAGACAAATTATTGTCCCTTCCTCCTTGCCCAGACTTAGAAAGGATTCATGGTTTTTCCATTTCAGGCAGATTTTGAAAGGCACAAAAGACTGTTGTGCGTAAAACTCCCAGTGATAATCAATGACACTTGGGTCCTTATCAATCATTATGTCCTCAAAAATCTTCACCTTTGTGATTAACATATTGTTTCTTTGGCTCTCTTCTTGATTAACAAGAATCACAGAGCAACAATTACGCATCCTATCATTACTTTCTAAGGGAGCTCCACAATTACATATTTTAATTAATATCCTTGTTCATTTTAGAGAAACTTTGGGTTTAAGTCTACTTTTTTGGCAATCAAATTACCTCCATATCGTGGTTTGAGAGCTTTGCTTCAGCAGCCTGGGAAAAAATGCAAGTGATAAAGAACATCACTCATGAAAATTTTTTTTTTCCCTTTTTTCAAATTAAAATTTTGAATTTAACCCAAGATGAACAGCAATCTATTTCTCACATCCTTAATAGTGAAAGGCTCTTCTTTTGTGATATAAAAACCCCTTACATTTGCAGTTTTTTGGTGAGGTCACCACGACAGCTGTCAGGAGTCATTCTGCAAAGACATCTTGAGCAAAACCACAGACCAAGCGCCGCCATCACCACTGCGCCATGGAGCATGCTTGAAGCTGGTTTTCAATTATGTGGCACAAGGGTCAAAGTGGATCCCCAGGGATCCCACAGCAGAAGTCTGGGACCTAGCCTGGGCCTTGGCCAAATGCTGCGTTGCACTAATCCAGCCACAGGTGGGCTTCTCAGAATCTGAGTTTTAAAGCTGAGCATGGCCAGGACCCATGTGATGCCACAGCTCCTGTGTCTGCAAGGGCCACCCTCCTTTTCCCTGTTTGGACCATTTCCTTTCCTCTCATCCTTTTTCTTCATCTCTCCTTTCCACAGCTGGCTGTGCTCTTCAGCCTCCTCCTTCTGCCTTTCAATGGGAAGACAGGGGAGACGGGGCCAGGAGCTCTGCCCGCAGCCGGCCACATGCCCTCGGGTGCTGACCCGGGGCTGGCAGGTGGGTACCTGCAACCACAGCGGAACACCGCGCACAGTCTCCTCCTCTGAACCACATTATCCAGGTCATCTGTATTGCAATTTGCCTTCATAAATTCTCTGCTTATTCAGTATACTGATTGTACCAGGAGTACCATGAAAGGAACGATTGCACAAAGCCTATTGAGTACCAGAGTGTGAATCAGAAATAGGAATTTTCCCTGTGATTAGAAACAAAACGGTGCTATAACTTGCCTTGGAAGAGGGTCATGCATTCAGAAGCAAGGCAAGAAGGGAACTTTTTTTTTAAATAGGGGAACATTTCTGTGGGAAAATATAAAATGCTTTAAATTCGGAAATATCATTTTTGTTTTTGCCAAGTCTTCCTAGGTGAAAAATTATGGTTAGTCTTATCTCTGCTCAGTCTCCTTGTTGTACTAGTAAAATTGACCTGGTGCCCATTGCCAAATTCCAAACTGAGGGTTGTCAGTACGTGGATATAGGATCCAATTTGTCCTGCTGGAAAGCATGAGTCATGAAACTTGCATTATAGACATCCCCAAGATTCAGAGAGAGGTTTTTACCCTAAATGAAAAATAAGCCAAGCAACATTGAAGCTACAAGCGACTTTCAATATGAGCATCCATTTTACTGTCAGCCTGCAGGCATTTTCCCCTAACCACATACCTTTGCCTTGGGAAACAGTCAGCAGCTGAGGGCAGGGCCACCCCACCTCTCCAGGGCCCGCTGCTGCTCCTCTTCCTCTCCGCGCTCCAGGGTGGCCGCGGCAGAGGTGCCCACGCACCCACCGAGCCCTCTCTGGGTGCGGGGGCTGCTCCCTGTGGCGACAGCTACATCCCGTGGCATCCGTGTAAACACTGTATGCACCTCTCAAAACCACAGTCAGAATGCCAGGAGCAATTACTTAATTGCTTTGATCTGTACTCTGGTGAGAACCACGGAGCATAATTATATTCTTGCTTTAAAAAGAGTAAAGAAGAAAAAAGGCTTTATTTTGATGTTTTAGTGTTTGCTTCTCAGCAATATGTGCTTAAAGGGAACTACGGTAATTTATCTTCCCTACGTTTGCTTTCCACATCTGAAAAAAATAGGAATAGCTGCTGTACATTTGCATCTCAATTTTAGCTCGAGCAACTTGACAAGGATTCAGCTAAATGAATCGGCACAGTTTGCAAAGAAAGCAGCTGAAGTAAACAAAACCTCCGGGGATGCTGACAAAAAAATGCATTAAAATCAGGATCTGCTCTTTCACAATGAAAGAAATCCAGCGCTTAGAGTATGATCTAAAGTTCACTGAAGCCCCTCCATCAGCTCCAGCAGGCGGTGGATGGCACCCAAAAGGTCTAGCGATGGACCGCGGCCCCCGTGGCTGAAGTCTGCAGCGGCCAAAATCATATTGAGACCCAAGACCTGCTGTGGAGGGGGTAAGGAGGAGAGCACGAGCCCCTGCCCAACCGTTTGGGGTAAATGGTTGAAAGAGTAGAAGCAGAGTTGAGTCTGGCTGCCAGTGCCTGGGCAGCCCCGCAGCATCCCCACCTCCCACCACCGCTCCAGGGACGGCAGAGGGATGGCGTAGGGCTGCAGGTACCACTGATGGGTGTCTAGTGACCAGCTAAGCTCCCACCGGGCCCCAAGGTTTTATTCAGAGCAGCTCTCTTACAAAGTTTCATCTGAGAGCGTGAAAAATGCCTTCATTTTCAATTCACTCAGGAAGAAGTGAAAAAATATCGGCCAGCTGCACTTTTTATGGGGAAGTTATGAGCACTGATCTTTGAGAGCTGAAAGATATGTACCACTTTTGCATAACAATTGGCTTTCATGTTTTTCAAGAGGGCTGTTCCCTTTACTGCCTCGTCACTCCGGGCCAAATTCTCTCCTGGTCTCAACTGCTGAGGCTCTGCTGCCTCCAGCCACGCTACAGCAATTTACCCAAACGGAGGCTTTTACCCTTTGTTTTAACCCTGCCTTTGTCTGAAGGTCACGCAGGCTCAGAGGGAGATGTTTCAAAAGCATCGAGGACTTGGCTGACTCTAATCCCTGGCTTCAAGGGAAGCAGAGGAAGTTAATGCAGCATGCCTTCAAAAACCCTCCCCGGAGTCCATATTATCTTAAAATGCAGCATGTTGGAGAGGCTAAAAGCAGAGGTAGGGCTGCTCTGACTGCTGCTGCAGGAGCTGAACAGACCAGTTTAATTAGTAAGACTGAGCTAAGATAGCAAACTTTCATCTTTTGATACTGCAAAGAGGACACAGAAGAGGCAAATTATTTAAAAGGTGCCCGTTGCCCTGGGCTGGCTTTCACTGGGTACCGTTCCCTTTTGTTACTTGGTTCCTTTTGGTCCAGTGAATTCAGTTGCTTATTTTATTTGAAAGAGTGGGAGGAAAAACTACTCCTACGTACAAGTCTGGTCAGGTCAGACCAGACGGAGCAGCAGCTCCCAGACTCTCTACTGCTTTTTTTCATCAAGGCTGCCCAAAAATCGCCATCTCAGCAACAGCATGACCAGCAAGGCTGCAAGTGACAGCTGTGGTCAGCCGAAGGCTCGGGGGAAGTCATCACCACAGGTTTTATTCCAGGACAGAACAGCAACAGGCATCAGTTTAAGAATCTCCATTTGCCACCCATACATCTAGGTCACATACGGCGTTACTCCAGCACAGATTATCTATATAACCCACTGAAACGGCACTCGCTGTCCCAGATGGTATTTATGGGTTTAGACACGTATTGTCATTTTACAAAGTACATACGCTCGCACATAAACTCGCCAGTTTTTGATCTCTTGGCAGCTAAGCTGAAGCACTCTTACAGGGCCGTCATCATCGTGGCATTTCCAAGTACCCACACGAAAAAGAAGAGTACATTACTGGCGTATGACCAGCCCACCCTAATCCCTACCCATAGGAAGCGCTGTGCCCGTTGGAACGCTGCCGTGACTTATTGGACTACCGGCCTCTATCACCCAGGGGTGTGGGGAGATGTCGCAGCAGAATTTCCCCTGCAGACCACTGCAGACGTACATAAAGCTTTCATTGCAAACCCCCCTACTCAGAGCAACTTAATCAATTTTATGCTGTTGTACAACAAAATCTAGAGCACGTTTCAAGAAGGCAATTGCTAAGGCTCATAATGTTTACAGTTAATCCAGGCCATGCAGGAGCTGTATCTATCACAGCATCACCCAAAATTCACCTTCCTGCAGGTGGAAGGTGACACCCAGTTTTGCAGCAGGCTGGTAATTCAGTTCAGTCCTAATGAACTTCAGACTTTAATGATGTCCATCCAGCAGATTAAAACAAGCAGCCAAGAGGCTGGTGTCAAACCAAGCTACCCAGTGTCACCATCTTCTCGGTCACAACAAAAACCTTTATGTCTGCTGCAAATCGCACAAGCCTGATCTTATTGCATCACTTGGTGTACTATCCACGTTGCTAAGAATCTAAGCAAAAATTTTGCCTTTTTTTTAAGCGGAAAGATAAAACAATCCAAGCATTTAGTTTTATGAAGAAAAGCTTCACACAGGAAAAAAAAAAAAAATCTGTTTTTCCTTGGAACCATCTTAGGACAGTTGTTTCTCCAGAGCAAGATGAGGCGACACAAGAGGCTATAAATTATTCTTTTCAGAGAGCACCTGTGTGGCCATTTTTATCCGAGACATAGAGAAGGAAAGGCCATAGACACACAGTATTTTCAGTGAAATATCTCAAGAGTACTTTGAGCTAGAAATGAATATACAAGCTCCCCTCCAGCAACAGATTGCTTTCTAATTCACAGAATGCAAATGCAGATGCTGTTCTTGGCACTTAACCAAACTATTGCACAACACATTTGTTTCTAGAGTAGCAGCATTTAATACAGTAGCGGGGAAAATAATACCTGGCACTCACCTGTATTTGCCTGGCTTTGTTATTTCTGCATATGATACTACAAAGATCTAAACTGAAGACAAAACCCAACCCTGCCGAGATCTCAGGCTGCCTATCCTGGCAAATAATGAATATAGAGGAAACTTAACAAATATTTCTGTGATGTCCAAGCCTTCCAGCACTACGGTCATCTTAGGCGTCATTTTCTATAACGAGGTTACCCAGTATAAATGCTGCCTGGCTCCTAGGACTCAAAATGGTTAAATTAAAAAAAAAAAAAAAAATAAAAGCTATCAAACCCAGTGATTCAAAGTCCCTTCCACTTCAAAACACTTTGGCTCAGGATCAACAGAAAGACAATTAATCTGCATTAACACCACACAGAGCCTGTTCTCCGTGATTCAGCTTGATGTCCATCACAAACAGGAGTTGGGATCAGCAGGGGCGACGGTCACAGCCCTCTGCTCTGCTGCGAGCCCTGTGCCCAGGAACGCCCGGGGAGGAGAGCCAGGATGGTGGCAGGGAGCCCTCCCAGCCCTGCTTTTTACAAACCAGGAGTGTCCGTTGTTGCCAAATAAAGAAATTCAGGAGAAAAAAAATTACCCACATCTTTCCTTTTCCAGAACGACTCCAACAAAAACCAGAACACACCTGAAAACCAGAAATGGTAAGCGAGGGTCAATATCACGCCTCCAATAACAAGTACGGGGAGATGCTATCAGTTCTGCTGACATATTCTCCTTCTGGTCCCACCTGGCTCCGCGGATGTGGCTCGCGGTGCCCCTCCAAAGGTTGGGAGTGCTCAGAAACCTGCCCGGGGCAGCCCAGCACCTCCTGCCCCCCGCCATGGCAATCCAGCGGGGCGGGGGGAGAAGCATCTCCTTCCCAAGGCAGAAACCCCCACCTCCAGGCAGCTGACACTTCCACCCCCTCTTTTCAAAGGGTAAACCTACATGTCCTTACATTTCAAACCACTAAAGTATATGAGGTTTTAAATGCAAGGGTCACCTTAATTAAGCTGCAGGTTACACCTTGCCCCTCAAAATGAGCCCATTTCTGCCCCACAGGTTTCAGCCAACAGTTCCATCACTAGAAACCTTCCCGATAAAACAATTTTGAAACGCTAGGGATTACTGACTTGCTATCACCTCACACAAATTACACCTTATCAAAGAAGCACTGAAGTACGTAATACAATTACTCAAAGAACAATTTACTGGTGCCAGAGACTGTATTTTACATATGCCGCTGAATTTACGGTTTAAGACTAAATATTGTCAGTGAGCACCGATCTGATACGCTTCCCTCCTTTGGGTTTTTTCTTCCTTCCTCCTACTTCTTTTAGCCCCCGAGTCACACGCTAACGTATAGCTGGAATTAATGACAGGCTAAGTAGCTCCTGGAGACATGAGTGTCCAAACAGGAGCCCTGGCAGCAGTCACAGGCACACCGCCCCACCAAAATCAGCTCGTGCTTCCCCAGTACATGCAGGGGATGGTACAGCACTGTCCGTATGCTGGATTTCACTGGCACTCCCACCTTTAAGCAACCCTGAGCTGTAATATATAAAAATATGTAACATATATAGTATAGTAATAATTTTTATAGATCATATCTATTATAATATATGACAATGTTACGTGTGTGTGTGTACATATATAAAAAAAAGCCTTTTTCACAGGGATTCATTCAGAGGGTTTTGCTTTGAGGACAACTTTTGGGCAAGGCCTGGATCCTGGTTTACTGATTTGATGTCGAGTGAGTTGGGTGCTGCTATACAGAACACCAGCTGCCGTCCTTGCATTTATGCCAAAAGCCTGCAGCAGGCACTCTGTACTGTTACACAGTGAAATAAAGAAGGAAACCTTATTTTCAGCCACCGGAAACCTTGGCAGAGTCATGATCTCAACACAGCTCCTCCTCCACAGAGCAAGAGGGGACGGTCACCACACTCACAGGAGCAAGATTGTCTGAGCTCCCCAGTACTGGAGGGGAAAAGGTTATCGTTTTTGCAAGAATAAAGCCCAGAATAGAACCAAACCCTGTATCTCACACAATCCCGTCAGCACCAAGGACACAGCCAAAGAGGCTCAGGATTGATTTTACAAGGACCTTGCTCCTGACCTCAGCTCCTGGGAGGTAAGGCAGTCACGAGCCCAGCCAGACACGGGGGTGCAGACACACCGGGGCCGCCCTGCGTCGTGGGTGGATTTGGGTCAGACCGAGCGTGTGGGGGACTGCAAACGTGGGCACAGGTCTGCAGCTACCCAGATGGTAACTGGGCTCTCATCTTCCCTTCACCTAAAATGTAAATACAGCACGAAGAGAGGTAAGAGCAGTGCACAGGGAACATCCTCACAACGGCACCAGCAGAAAGACCACAAGGTTCTTCCAAACCATTTACATAAGATGTATTTTATGCATATTTTATATATACACACACAAATATACATCTGCAAAATATGCACGTATTCTGCATTGCTTAAAAGTGGAGACCATTTGGTGCTTGTGCCCACCAAATCAACCCAACCTTTTGAACCTCTGAGGTCCGTTTCATACCCAGGACCCTGGGGACTGAACCCATCCCATTTCAGGTGACAATATGACACCAGTTCCCCGTCCCAAAGATGTGCTGGCCGCCATGTGCTGCTCAGTGTAATCGCAACTCTCGTTGTGCAGTTCAAGACAGACAACCTCACCTTCTACAGCTTACGTTGGTTAATTATACACATAATTTCTAGATTTTTATCTATCTATTTATCCAGATTTATATACCCACAATAATCTTATTTACCTAGAAAGGATGTTGTGTAGCCTAGTAAGCAAGTATTTGATGACTATTATCTGAACCTTAAATGTTATTACTAATAAAAATGTCAGCTTGAAAATCAATTAAGTCCCATGGAGCCAGATTCTCAGCAGAGATGAATCAGTTTATTTCTGCGGAAGTCAATGAAGTTAAACTAATTTACACAGCTGCTAATACCATACAGATTTCTGAACAGTAATAAATAGTCTGTTCTTTCCTTTATTTAAAGAAAAATGCATTCCTTGTTTAAGAAGAAAAAAGCCTTACTGTAATAGCTACTGAGCTTTTTGCCTAAGTGAGATGCTGCCTTTTTTTTTAAACCAAGAAGCCAAAACAGTTTTTGAATTCTTTGCCCTATATAACATCGATTTTCATCTTGGGAACCCAATCACAGTAAAATATGAAGATTCTCTTTTTGTCAAGCAGTCCCTTTTCTAACTAATTTACAGACTCGGAGATGGAAGCCTCAGCTAAAGGAGTCTCTTCTGCACGGACCATGTTGGGTTAGCCAGCGCGGCCGAGGAAGACGGACAGGGTTCTGCAAGGAAAGAGTCTGACAAAGACTCTCTCATGTCACCAATTAAATCTAACTAAACCTCCCAAATTTTATGGCCCTCTGAGGTCTACCACACAAGTATTTCACGCCTATTTTACTAGCCTGAATTACAAACACTGACAACGTGATTTAAGAGAACAAATGCTAAATGCTACACCGCTCGTGACAAACTAGCACACATCCCGTCAGAAGACATTAATTTAAGAAAAACAGCAGAGCCTAGGCAGAAGAGTTTGCTGCTGTGAAAGATCACTGTTGTTTGCCCTTCCCGACAGCCATGTTTTAATTCTTAAAGCTCACGACCCAGTTGGTCCCAGGCTTGCAGTTGGTCAAAGCCCCCAGTTTGACCATGAACCTTGGGCAGAGCAGAGCCTAACGCTGCTGAACATCAACGCCCGCTCGTCCTTGCCGGGCACAAAACCAACCCCATCCAGCATTACACTGAACTCTGCACCTGTATTAACCTGATCCTCCATTTCCTGAAAACATATTTCCTTTCCATTTTCAATATTTTATAGAAAAGTCATGTACTGTAACACAGATACTTACAGGTAGCTAAAACACTGAAGTTAATAAAAATCTCAAGGTAGCATGCACAAATATAGGAAGGAACATTTTCACATGTAAGTGGAAAAAAAATAAGATAGCATACACTCTGGCTAAAACACTTAATGCCTGTGTAACTAAAGTCATTCAGGTGAAATAAATCCTCCTCAAACAATTATTTGTTTCCTATTCATTACAGAACACATCACAAAGCATCTTCCTCCACTGCTATGTATTCAGCAATTGTACATACATTTTGATAATTGTTTTGTCTCATATGTCAGATTTTATTTAGTCTTTCTAAACTCCTGCAAAATACAGGGGAGAGAATTTAAGAGTTTCCACATATATCTTTCAGAAACTGAGATACTGATCTTGGTTTAGAAGAAAAAGAGCATAAGTACAAAATTTTAAGTCCAGTGAGAGACCAAAGCATTTTTCCAAGGAAGCCTGCCCTTTCCCTGGGGGACTGGTGGCCACCAGGCATCGCTGCGGCCAAGAGCGGGCACGTCCTGCAGAGGCAACATTTTGTGATTTGTGCACTTGTGAGACTTGCTAGACAAAGGATTTAGATGTATAAAACGAGCACATAAAATTCCATGTTTCAGCGCATGGAAGAGTCTCTAACAGAAATCATGCCCTGTGAATTCCACACTTACCTATGGGAAAGGAGACGATTTGCATGTGCCTCTAGAGCAGCCGTCTCCAGGCGAGGTACCCTTAGCGCTTCTGCTCCAGAACCCCCTGTATTTCTCCCCGTCACTAACAGAACCATTTCTCTTCCTCTAAAGAGTTTTAGTCACAATGGCATTTTCTTTAAAATTTGAGTTTATCCCAACAGTTATGGAAATTCAGTCACAGTGTTTGCTAACTAGAAGATCCAAGAAGAAACTAAATATAAATAACAGCGACACTGACTCTAGTTTTTTTAATCCAAACTTAGCAAAATTCAGAAAATGTCATGAGCATAAAATGTGGAAAATTAGGCTGTGCAACTTTTCTTCGCTCCATTTGACAGTCAAAGAAACCATTAGAGAATCTGTGGCAAGATATTATCAGGAGAACAATCTCATGACGCTTATCAGGACAAGTTTAATTCTCTCTCTCATCAGGAATCTGCTTCTGCAGATCACCAAGACGGTACGGGAATGGAAGCACAAACTGCCAAGGACCTGGCAGTTCCTCCTCAGCAACCCCGCTCCACCACGAAGGATCGCTCGCTGCGCACGCAGCCCAACGGTCTGCAAGGCCCATCGACTTCAGTGCTCTTTGGAGAAAGCCCCAGTTGAAGAATTAAGGCCAACCTCACTGTTTTATAGCATAGCATAAAGTTTTGGTGAAACACAGCGCTTTAGTGAAACACGGTGTCAGGGCCAGGAGGGAGCCTCACGTCTCCCCCGCCGCGTCCATCCGCACCTGGCCCGAGCGCCCGTGAAAGGCTCACTACCACGTTTTTAACAGACATAAGAAACTGATTTTTTTTTTTTTTATTTCACAGTTAAGAAGTTCAGAATGGGTCTAGTTGTGGGAAAGAGTAATTAGGCATTTGCAGTGAAGTCTAGAGCGGGGTGGACATAAGGATTTTATCGCATTTATCGCACCTATACATTACCTCCACTCAGGAAACGGGAGCTTTAAACTGAGTTTAAACTCTTCGTTGAGCTACAGTACAAGTTAATGACAGCTCCTAAGATGAGGTGCTACATATTTGTGATCTTTAAACTACTATAATAATATGAAGCAATTAAACACACACAGAACCAGAATAATTAGCACATGATTACTAATACAACAGGGTCATCCAATAAAAGATACAAGATAATTATATTACACAACCATACAGCTGAAAAGGCACAGAAAATATATAGGAAATTAGTTAAGACCAAGAAACAATTAGTCTGACTGGAACTACGATGATGTAATTGCGGTAGAACAAAGCAAATGTCACCGCTCTTCCTCAGAGGCAGCGGGAAAGTCGCTATCTGTAATTGGACTCTGCGTCAGGGAAGAAGTGGCCTGTGATCTCCATTATCCTCTCTCCAGCACGACCTGCTGCTCTCAGAGCCCATCGTGCAGCAAGCGCACATGGAAAATGAATCGATGAGGAAATTAATAATTACCAGCTTCTAGGCAAATTCCCTGAACGTGCAATTATTTCACCCTGAAGTGCTCCTGAGCGATCAAAGACAAGACGGAGAACAAAGCAGTTAACAGAAACTGTGTAATCAAATAATTATTTATACTGTAGTTGGCACTCAGGAAAACACACGTATGCAGGACTAGATAGGCAGGGTGGTAACTCCAGTGTTAGAGACCAACAGACACATGAGCCTGGCTACAGCAACACACACCCAGCGTCACTTATTCCTGCTCTCACACCACACAGACTGGTGCCCGCATCCCATTTGTTTTGCTCATTAGGGAGCAGCGAAGCAGAGCCAGCGGGAGCCGGGCTGATACCAGCTGTCGTCACCGCAACGCCGGGCAGAAAGGATTGCTGCTATCTTCGGATATGCTTCACTGAAGATTCTTCAGAAGGGAAGCTCCACAAAAGAAGAAGATAAATCACTCCTGAGTGCGGGAAGCAGGAGTGACAGGTGGATGAGCTTTCCCCGCACCCCTCGCAGGGCTGTACCCACCCAAAATCAGCTCCTGGGGAGCAGGCGGACGCTGCTGGGTGCCCACGGGCTGGCAGGCAGCTTGGTGAGCTCGCCACGGGTGCCAGGCATGGTCCTTAGCTCCTGACCACCTGCACTCCTCAGGACACCCTCCCCAGGTTAGCAAAGTCCAGCTCAGACCCAGTTCTCCACATCCAGCCCTGCTGCCTGTGATGAAATGAGTCGAGGGTCTGTATCCAGTGCTCGCTGAAAACTTAAACCAGAGTCAAGCTTTGCTCCCTTCTGTGATGGGCAAAAAGCACAGGCCGAGCTAAGGAAGGGCTGTACACCCTGCACACAGCTACGCTGCTCTTGGGATGATCCCAGATAAAACCCGTGGCGAGGCTGATACGTGGTGTTCTGTCCCGGGAGCTGCCTCCCGGCCCAGCCTGACAGCCAGAGCTCAAGCGCCCAGTCCAAATTCCTCCAAAATCAGCATCTCCCCACTGACTTGAATGAATCATGAATTCAGACCCTAAAACTGCACCCCGAATGACTCGGAGCATCCAAATGGATAAATATTCACTGATGTGCATTCAAACACAAACAGAAACTAATCCTAAAACCCCACTGTTCCAGCTCCCCATGGAGAGCAGGAGGTACAGCCTGGCCATTCCCGCTCTCCTTGAAACAAAAAGAGGAGAATAATTCACCTTTAGTATACAGGTTTGCATCTGCTGAGTGTCTGCATCTCCCCCACCTTACTCCAGTTATCACACTGCCTTCTCCTGCCACCTTACCGAGCAAGGGCTTGCAGAGAAGGTACAATTTTGAAGCAGTTCACAGGCTCATCGCCATACTGCTAGCCAGTGTGCGAGAGCAGGTTCTCAACACAACCCCCATTTCCAGTTCCTTAGCTCCTCATTCTCAGTCCTCAAGTATTTGCAAATGGACTGTCTTGGTTTTGTTCCAAAAAGAACTTGGAGCAAAAGCAAACCGGGGCTTTGGAGGCCCTGGGCAATGCTGATGGGAAGTCTCTCAAATCCCCAGCGGCGGAGAGCACACTGCTGGTGGCGGTGTCTGATCACCCAGGTATAACTTAAATGCAGCTTTTAAGGTACTTCTGATTTCACCTGTGCAAGGGTAAATCCATATCAACACTTATATGGATACAAGCAAGCACCTCTCTACAATAAGACAGGTGGGTGGATGAAAGAAATAAATAAATGCAGACCACAAATACCATAACCAGCTCTTCCTAAAAGCTGCTTTCATCTGATTTTGTTGATTTGTAGAGCCTCTTGTCCATCTCCTCCTTCTCCCCAGCTTCCTGATGCAACCTCTGGATGACAGTTCTCCCCCTGCCCCCTAAATGCTCCCAGCAGCACACACCAGCCTCGGGTGCTGTTCATCATTCCCCAGTGACCCCAGCCCCTCTCACGTTTTTTGCACTGAAAAGGGAGATGAAGTGGAGCCAGTAGATGTAGACCAGGCAAGGGGTGGTGGTGACAACTTCCACAGCATGAAACACACTGGGAGAATTACAAAGCTGCTGTATTTTACTCAGCAAAAGCACTCAGAAACCCAGGGAGGAACTGAAGGCGTGTACTGAAGATCACCAGCTCACGAGGGATCTGCTGCCTCCAAATGACAGGCTGTAAAGAAGGAACAATTGCTTTCAGCCTGTGGAAATCCCTGCTGCTGCCCAGGTCCTCCATCCTTTCTTTCCCTAAAACCAGCTCTTTTCCCCTCTGTGAGCAGGAAGATATTAGCACCCATAAAAATGGAAACACTAAAAGGCTGGTGGAAATTGGGAGATATACAACTGCAGACATGTTGGAAATGTCTTCATGTGCAGAACTGCAGTGTTCAAAGCACCAAGACCGGGAGTCAGACAAATCACAGGCTGAAAGATGATCTCAGGGAAATTACTTTATAGAGGAAAGGCAGCCAGAAGAGATGGCTTGATCACGCTTCTGGTGTAGTGAACGTAATGAGTGCGGGAACAGCAGCATAATAATGCAACCCTCATCCCACAGCAAAGGGCATCGGGCAGAGGAGCCGAGAGTCCCATTACGTGCATATATCTACATTATCCTGGGATGAAATACACTTGACAAAGTGCGTTTCTCCATCTCTTTGGCTCCTTTCTGCCCTCACACTTACGTCCCAGCATTACCATAAGCTACAATGCTTCCCACAGGCAACATATATCATGCACGCTTATCATGTATATCGTACCGATTTCCGCAAGTAGGGACAAGAATGAAATGACCTAATTTAAACAGAAAGTAAGTTTAAAGAAAATCTATTCTCATTTTAGGGCCAGATCACCACTGCTATGTGAACAGAGAGTTTGCGTGTGTAATTACAGCAGCCATAAACGTAAGTGCAATAACTACACATTTTAATGAGCTCATCTGCCCAACAGAGCATCTCCAGGCACGTCAGCGGGACGGTCGGGACATCGAGGACCGCTGGTGTGCTCGGGGCCCTGCAGCAACGCTGCAAACACGCCAGGCGTGTGAGCGTTGCGCTGCATGTGCTGCACCGTGCTCAACACCCCCACTCGCGTCAGATCTGGCTTTCAGTTGCACAGGTCCAAATATGAAGTCATTCCCCTTGAAGGCATTAGTGTAATTTGTCCAGAATCTGCTTCTCGATCTTGAAATGCAATTACTGCCAGCTGCCAGCTCAGCCCCACTTAAAGCCAAGGGCTTTCCCCAGGGTCCAGCACAACATCCTACCACCAGAATTACTGTTTGCGCTGATGCGGACTCAGGGCTCAGAAACTCTTTGCTCTCTTGTTCCAGAGATTAACTGTTGTACTCTTTTTTCCCCTCATATGTTACACCTGCATTTACGCAGGTCTCTTCACTGGCAACTTCAGTTATCCTGACTCATTTGTTCTGAGCTGTATGAAAAAGTGCTAAAAATAACTTAGTTTACACTATCACTATTATCCTGTTTCAGAGGAACTTATTCAGATTGATAATTGAATAACTATATAAATTATATCTATTTTAAATCTTATTAATAGCCCAGGTCTAGAAAGTGATCACTGCTGGGGAGAGGCGAGTAGAGGGCAATGCACGCTTCCCATCCACTTGCCCCAGAGCAAGATGCTCCATTTGAAACTACTGAAGCAACAGATTTGTGGGACCAAGGGGAAAGGCAGCATCCACGAGGTGCAACTGGAGTTGGCTGCAAATACCAAACTGGTATTTCTGGGTGTGAACCTGCAACACTGCCATAGCACCAATATGTCTTTTATGAAAGCCAACCATCGGTGCTTGCCTGGTCCCGCATTTCCAGGGCAAACACCGCATCGGGGCACGGGGATGCCAGGACACGGAGCACATCCTGCCCCTGTTTGGGGTCGTGATTTAAGGTACTGACAAACACAAGCAAAGGAGGGAACTGAAGGGCTGGATGGTATGCATGCAGGAAGTGAGCCAGAAATTTAAGAGGCATTATTACAAGTCTGTTGATGCCCTCAAAGTCTTTTTAAGCGTAAGGTCTACTGCACTGCCTGTGGCCTTTCTAGAATAAGAGCTAACAGGCTTTTTGTTTTGGGTTTGTTTTGGGGTTTTTTTTGGTGGTTTTTCTTTTTGGTTGGTGGGGTTTTTTTGGTTTGTTGTTTTTTTTGTTGTTGTTGTTGTTTTTTTTAAAAAAAAGATCCATTTGTCCTGAACACTCGCTTGGGTTATAAATGCAAATGAAAACAGAAGTGAAAGGAAAAAAATAGTTCCCCGACTGTTAAACAGAGGATGAGTTCACCTTGACCCGGACTTGTCTGATATGTCATTTCTGAGCTGAGGCATAATAATGTCCCAAATCTCTCCCTGGGGAGACCAGGCCAGGGACCAAGTCCCAGGGCTGTCCCAGCCCAGGCAAGACAAAGCACAGGCGCTCCGGACCCCAGCACTGTGCCCAAACCCTGAGGACAACGGGGCCCCCCTGAGTCCACCAAATGCACATTAACGCATCGCAGCCATCACATCTAAAAGGCATCTGGCAAAGCTACTTCCACAAGGGCATGCACGCATTCCAGTGTTACAGAAGGAGCAAGGGATGCTGCCGAGGCAGCTCACACCATCGAGCATTAAACACAGCCCATAAACAAAGCCAGTTCAGCGCCGCAGATATTTAGAAGAGCACAACCCTACTACAGCCCATGGGAAGTCCAATTACAGAAGGTAAGAAGCATTATTAAAACTTTTCTAGAACAAATCCTTACTGCGTATTTTCTGCAGTCAGAATCAGATTATCACATTTCATGGACATACATTGCATGCTTCCCAGCAGCCTTTATTGCATGACAAGCTTTTCATGCAGAGGGAGACAATAACTTTGAATCTAACTAAAAATCGGGATTTCCAGAGCTACCGGTTAAGTGCAGGTGTCAGTGACACATCAGAGTGTCCCCACCAGAGCCTGCACCATCCATGCCTTGCTGAGGATCCTCCTGCACTGTCCCTGCAGGGGATGGTCCTTGGGGAAGCAAAAAAAATAAATCCATAAAGCCCAGAAGCCAACGAAACACACGTGCATCAGCTCCCAGCAACGTCCCTTAACGTGTGCAGCGTTTGCAGTCAGAAGAAACAATGCTGGTAACAACTACTACAAACAGGAGATTTCTTCATCTCTTTCCCACTTTCACACTCGCTTTCCCAACAGGCTGGGGGAATGGTGGTAAATTAAAAGCTGGTGACTGACACTGCAGATCTTGTTATAGGCGTGCAGCTGCAGGAGCTGAGGCAAAGGGAAGACACACAAATACTGTAATTGGAAGGTGCTAGGGAGTTGTCAGTGCTATGAACGGAAAGGCAATTGCTGTTTAAAAATTAATCCTTTTTTGTTACCCTATTGTTATTCCTTTTTTTAATGTCAGAATGAGCAAAACAGGAGATTACTTAGCGGTGTTCACCCACAAGGGAAAAGGCAGTTTAAATGCAAATCAGGGCATGGCTCACAGCACTCACTCTTACCTACTTCGCTGAACCCGGCGGGCCGGGCATCCTGGAGCAATTCAGTGGCCAGACGGAATTCCTCCACCTGAAGTCCTGCGCCACCCCTTTCGTTTTCATCATTTCCCAACACAATTCTACTTCTACATTGCCATCAGACAGCCTGTTGTGAAGGGAACAGCATCCCCATCACCCCACGTACCATTCAACTGCTTCTCCGTTGTCCTCGTTTCTCCAAGGTCGTTAAGAGCACCGCTTACAGATGTTGTCTCAGCTGTGAGGTGCCCTTCCTTTCACTTCCACCCCAAACTGTCCAGCTCAGTCCTGGCCACCACACTCTGCCCGAGCCTCTCCTGACCCCCCCAGTGCCCACGGGAGAGGATACATGTCTGTCACCCCTCCTGAATCAGGGATCAGATAGCTCTTCTCTCCTCTCCTCTGAACTCCACATGTTTATACAAAATCTCTCCTGCAGCCTGTCATTTGGAGACTACTCTTCAACACCTTCGTTAGTTTTCTGTGCAGTTCTCAAACTGCCTCATTTGTCTTTGCTTCTCATTTGTTTCTGCATAATTTCATCCACCAACACACCTTTAATTAACAGTTCTGTGTTGATGATTCACAGATGCACTGTTTAGCTCCAGACACACACTTCTTCAGTTCAAACCCCAGTTTCAGCCTCCCTCCCTCCCAGCCCCGAGGAGGGCTGTGCTTCACGTCCAGCGAACACTGAAGACGCCTCTCTCGCCGCATTCACCACGCGCTCTTCTCCATCACTGTGGTCAACATCTTCATCACACAAGTAACTCCACCTCACAGTTTGGGATCATCCTCAGCTTGGGTGTCCCTGTGTCCCCATGTCCTGGCTATATCCACACCTTGTCAGTTCTTTACCCCAGCTATTGAAGATGCAGTCTCTCTCCTGTTTCCATGTAAACAAAATCCTCATATCCACAATTGCAAGACTCTTCTCTCTGGCTGTTTTACCTTCCTGCTGTTCACATGCTACCAGGAGATCCTGGGAAAGGTCATACCCCCAGGCATCCCTTCAACCACGTCGCCCTGCAAACCCTCTCTCTGCCTCCTCTTCCTCACAACCATAAGCTGTGGCTTTACCTCCCTCCTCTCACCCGAAATGGGGTTCATGGTTGTCTTCCCAGAGACCCTCGCAGGAAGCTGACGGGTGACCACTGAAGGCTGTCGGGGAACAGCCTCTCATACGGACACCTAAAAGCAGTGACCTGTCTTGGAAAGGAGCTCCGCAGCCCATGTCTATCCCTGCGACTACCCAGCCTGCCAACCTCCAGCAGTTTTGCTCTGGGGACCATCAGCCGAGTTATCTGATAATTCTGGTTGTCACTATTCACAGGAAGCAACAGAAAGAAATCATGGGCTCTGAGACAACTCACTTAGAACTCATCAAAAATTGTGAGTGTGTGTGCATGGAAGGGGGATGTCTTCACATTTATCCCATGCAAGTAAAAGGAAAACCAAGCTTTGGCATCTTCAGCTAACCATACATTCAGAGACCAGCACCAAAAAGAAAAAAAAATGTTGTTCATGCAGCAGAAAATGCTGACACAGAAAGAGATGTCAGAAAACACAGGAAGAGATTATAAGCTGCGCTGGATGGCTAAGGAGACAGAGAGGAGAAAGAAGGAAAACAGAATGGCAAAAGGAATTCATAAATTATGCCTGTTTCTTGTAAAAACTGAAAAAAAAAATCACTTCCAACACTGACTGGTTTTGGACTCTGTGCTGTGAACAGGCTCATAAACACACCAGATGCCTTTTTCTCTGCTGTCCCCACTCATTAGGAAGCTGCAGCCCCCTGGGAACAGTACTGCCATAAGTAAATGATGAGAGAACATATTGCCCGGTGCCAGCGTTCACCTTTCTCCAAGATGGAAACAATCACAGACATTTTGATTGTTAGGGTGAGAAAATCGTTAATGAGGTGTTGATGAACATGAAGTTAATTTTCCAATACATTTCCTACAAACTGTTTCTTTAGGAGTTTTCCTCAGAGCCCAGCAAGCAGCTTTAAAGAGCTACTGTTAAATATTGACCGCTGCTCTGGGATCCTTACAGAAAAGGCGTTTGGGCAGTATTTTCCAGGACAGGCTGAGGGGGCTAGGTGATTTCTGTTAGGAGAAATGCCTCTTCTACCCCAGTAAGGAGGAAGGGGAAGCAGGGCAGACTGAACTGGTCACTGTTTGTTGCTGGGTTTTCCTTCCCCCAGAAATCTCAAAGCCTGAGGACAGCAGTTTCCTAAGCTGGGTCAGGCAGGGAGTGCAAATTCAATAGCAAAATGGAAATATCCTTCACTGCATTACAGCGAAAAGCAAGACCAAGTCAACTGGGAGGGGGAACGGACACGTACAGAGGTGACTTCGGGACCAAAAAGCTCACAGGAAGAGAAAAAAAGAAAGAAAAAAGAGAACAACAGGGTATACAACATGCAGTGACCCAGGAGACAAGCCTCCGCTTGGCTTTCAGGGGCCTTGCACGGAGGTAGAGCTCACCATCTGGAATTGCAGTTTTCTTTTACACGTTTAAAAAAATTTAAAAAAAAATAAAAACCAAAGGCATTAAAGAGATCTAGAAAACAAAAAGCTGCACAAAGCAGTTAGAGGTCTGTGCTCCGGTGCCTGGAGCAGGGTGAAGGGGCTGCCTCGCCCAGACGAGTGCAGACAACCTCGCTCCCTCCTGGGAAGGCACAAGCGCCGAAAGCCCCCAGCACCACCACGGCCCCGTCCGGGAAGAGCCGAGGCGCCGATCGATGCTCACTGCATTTGCCTCCATAGCGAGCAAATACGACTGGAGCAAAACGTAATGACAAATGCTTAAGCAGCACTTAAAAAGGAGCATAAGAAAGGTAGTGTGAGAGGATGAGAAATTGAATTTTAAGCCCATAAAGCAGCGCATGACCATATCTGTGACGGAGCCCTCCTCGGCTTGCAGAGATTTGCCCGTCCCCCACTGCAGTGGGTGGGTGGGTGCGGGTGGCTGGCGATGCTCAAGGGGAGAGTGCTGAGCTGTTTCAGTGCCAGCACCCCAAAAGATGACTTTCCAGGAATTTCTATGAATTCCCAACATCATCAAGACATTTTTAGTACTGAGATAGAATACAGGGGGCTGAGCGGGGCGAAGAACAAAGTTAAGCAACACACTCCCAGTGCACCGCAAATGTGTTCCATGTGGATCTAAGCACCCACAGAAGACAGGTACTTTGCATTTCTGTCTCTTTTCCGAATGAGAAAGCACCAACTTCACAACAAAACCCACAGACAAGTAGCTCAAGAATAATGCAGTTTTCCAATATAATTTGTACTATACGCTGCAGCTAACATGCATTATGTTGAGGGATTGCCAATTCCCTGATTTTCCAGGCTTCTTAAGCCCATAATAAGGAGCACATGTCAGGGATTTCATTGCCCACAGTCAGTGGCAGAAGCTATTCTTCCTCCCTGGCTAAGATGGTAAACCACACAGTTATGCACTTCTGCAGTATATGTCACTGGAAAATACAGATCTTTGCTGTAAATGAAGGCCCGCAGAGCCGTACATCAGCAACCCCTGTTCAAAACCTAGCAGCGTGAAGAAAATGGCTCGATCCATCAAGTTATAAGAGGAGGTTAGCGGTGTCGGTCTCCTCGGCCCAGCTGCAGAGGAAGGGAGGGACCCAGCGCCATCACCCCCAAGTCTCCCACTGGAGAAGATGCACCAGCCTCCCACGAGGCAACAGAAGTTGGTACCTGGCTCCATCAGAGCCAAAAGCAGCAGGAGTGGGGACAGACCTGGCTTGTGGCTGTCCTGCCATCGGCACCGATGCCAAACGAGTCGAAAGGCAAACACCAAATACCGCCGTGGACTGCTGCTTCTCACCGCCCGCTTCCCCGTGCGCCCCAGCAAAGCCCCCGCAGACCTGCTGCCCCCTCCTTTTCCAGCCACACCGGAGGGAATCCGCGCCCAAAGAGGTGAGGTTACGTTGGTTTCACACGCGAGAAACTCTGCATTTCTTTTTATGCACCATAACTTCCCCCTGCTCTTTTCCCGAGGCTCCCACCCACTCACATATAAAATCCCTTTTCTGTCACTTACAGTTTATGATCTGATTTTCAGTTTTCCCCAACACAAAAGTATTTGCAATAAAGGTGGGGCAGAAGCAAGTAACCCATGAGTATCATGAGCTGAAATGCTTCCCTTTCTTGCTCTTTTTCAAATACTGATAGATACCAGCGACAGTACATTTTGTCCTTGTGGATCACTCAAAATTACTTGGGCATGACATTTATTTTCATGTAATACAAACAGTACGTGGAGGAGGGGGGAACAACCAGATACATTTTGTACTTTGGATACAATTTTGTTTAGATGATTATCTGTCCAACATCACTATCCTGTTTTTTTTAACTAATCATACTTAAAACATAGAAAAAACCCCCACTTTTTCCTTTAAAATTAAAATTCACAAAAGATACACACTCAGCAGTAAAATAGCTTAGTTTTGCTCATCATCATCAGGAAGCACTTGAGTGACAGTCAAGTTAAAAAGCCCTGATTAGCACATGAAACATAAAAGTTCCAAACACAAGCAGAGCTTCAGATCCCTCAAATACAAATACCCCAAATAAGTAAAACCTTGGTGTTGGCAAAGCTCGTTTGTGGGATATCCAACTCATGAGAGAAAAGAATCCCCCTTTTCTTTCAGGGAAGCTTCAGACTTCAGCTGTATATCAGCCATTAATAAAAATTGATGTGACCAATTAAGACAGGAGCCTTCCTGCACCGTCCTCTCTCCCCTCAGCCTGTCTAAAGCTGGGTAATGCAAACAATTCCAACTATTTGTGAATAAACAGCTCAAGAGTCAACCCATTTCTGTTTCTTTTGATGACGCATGAGACCCTCCATGTGCCACGACCAGTGCCGATAAACATCTGTGAAACCTCCGTGTTTAGCAAATCCATGCTAGAAGTTGGCTAATCTTTAATCTCTTTTTGACAGCCATGTTTTGTACATCTCCTGTGGGAACACGCTGCCTCCAGCCAAGGAGCTGGACGAACACCATGTGATAAGTCACAGCATCCACATGACGAACCGTTCCTGGTGTGGGAATGCACACAGCAAAGCCAGGCTCACAAACCACCCAGCGGCGATTAAAAATGTAGTTTTGAGCAAACCACGAGCTATAAGCCAAAGGCTGCATCTGTCACACCTGGGGCTTCTCAGATGCTTCCCCACAAGGAGCAACGTAACCATTTCTATCCACACCTTCATTCTGACTCCTCACATGGTGCAACTTACGCTCTTCCTGCCATTGTATGGCTTATTTTCCACAGGGTCCAAGAGACCCATTTGCCACCAGCTTGGCACGGAGCCTGCCAGCGAGCAGGCAGCAGGTTTCACACGCTGATCTCCCTCTGCAGCGAGCAACAGGGGACACTGGGGTAAGGACAGAACGCCCCGGCGTTATCCAGCCACAGGCTTGAGCAGGCATGCATCTCCTTTCAGGGTATTAGAAAGGGAAGCCTGTATGCCAACAGCAGACCAAGAAAATTGCCTCAGTAAAATCCTGGGGGCAGCTGCGAGAAGCGTGGACGGAGCACGTGCTGCTTTCCCCGGGGCTCTGCAGACACTCAGCGTCCCTCGAGGCAGGGCCCCGCTTGGCCAGGGCTTCGCTCCATCGCACTTGTTGCGCTAACGCACAGTTAAACCGCATCAGCTTGTGCACGGCAGCAGTACCGGCAGGACACAGCCCAGCAAGGGACTGTATCGCCCTTTGCTCTGCCGCCAGGCTGGCTCTGCCCCACGGCACCCTCCAACCCACACACCCAGAGCTCTGCTAAGCCTGCCCTTCAGGCACTGTTTTTCCCAAGTATATTGGTCCTGGATTCCCGGCATACCCCAATATCATTAGCGTCCTCCAAACAACATTGTCAACTTGGAACATGATGGTTTTGTTTGAAAATGTTGCATCTTATTTTTAAGACAGTCTAAGGACTGAAAGAAACTGGGAGAGAAAAATAAACATTTTTCTCAGTGCAGTGGACAGCACTTTGCAATCAGGGCACCAACTCCACCTCTCTCCCACTGTTTGGGAAGGCACTCGCACACACTCCCCTGCTCCAGGTTACTTAACAGGGAAAGCAAAGCCCAAGGGGAAGCAGCTAAATAAATTCAGAGAGGGGGAAAAAGAGAGAGAGTGGTGGAAAAAGCACCTTTTGCTCCCCTCGAGTCTTTCCGAAGGAACTTCATAAGCACAGCAGAGCAAAACAAAAAAGGACGTCATTCAGTTTTAAAGATATTTAAAGCCCGTTGTTCCTAATGGATTATCATACTTCAAAATAAACCAGATCCGATTCATTCAGCTGAACTGCATCCCATAACACCAAGAGCTTTTAGAGCTGGCCTCAGAGCACACCCATTAAAACTCCATCAAATAATTACCACCAATTTGGTTGGGCATAGAGCTTTAACCTCAGACTGCATAATTTGGAGGAAAATTCAAAAATCTAGCTGTGGCTTCTTACTTATTAAGGGTATTTTAATAGTCTGTTCTGCTGCCTCACATGCTCCCACTTGTATTTCCTGGATATTGATGAGTCTGAATCTGCATGGGCAGAGCTCAAGTGCTCTGCCTTTGCTCCTCACGTGCATATTTTTATGTTGATGACATCCAGACTGGACAAGAGGAGGACTTGATGCCATCAGGGACACTTTATTATAAATTCCAGCTGGGCTTTTTCATTCCACTAGTCTGGATCCATGCCAGGAGCTTTTGTCTCACCAAAGACGAGCCTGGCCCCGTGACATCCCCACGGTGAGACACAAGAGCTCGGCGACCCTGGGACACAGCATCTGGCACAGCACCACACGAGCCACGTGCCCCATCCTGCCCCGCTGGCTCCCCAAAAGGCCAGACCAGCCCCATGCAGAGCTGCCTCCCATATGCTGCTAAAATGGCACTGGTTTTATGGAAACATATAACACGGTCCCGTTTTAATTTCAGTGTGTGGATCAAATAATTGTTTGGATTTTAATATTGAGTCTATGTTTCAGTGATTTGCATTTAAATGTGTTGTCAGAGAACTTCCAGAAATCTTTAATAAGACGACCAATTTGCATTTTAATGTGCACTTAAAGAATTTCAAGAAATCTTTTCATGTGAATAGTGTTATCTGAGTAACGTTCACATTTAAGGGGGAATGAGAGCTGCTGATTTGCTCAGTACAACTCTAACAAAACCACTTTTTTGAGACAGCCCAGCTTTGGTGGACTTTTTTTTTTTAAAAAAAAAAAAAAGAAAAAAGTCTTACTGAAGATGTGGCTTACAGGGAAAGCTGGGAGAGCTGGGAAGGCGGTGGTGAGAGCTGGGCTGGTGCAGAGAAGGCTGAAGAGCAAATCACCGGGGGCTCAGCCCTCCTCACGACCAAGAGCTCTTAGGTGAAGCCTAAGCCTAGTGGGGAAAGGCCCGCAGAGGGATTATGAGCTCTAAAGGACCCTTTGCTGGAGCTCACAGCTCGCTATAGCTTTATAAATAATTCAGCTGAGTAACATCTCACTTAATCCATCCTGCAAGTTAAAGAACCAGCAGCTTGTCCTCTATGTCAAAAGGGAAAATAGACAAAAGCATAATTTCTTTCCTGTTCTCCTCAATAAAAAGAGTATTTTAACCTCCTTGTGACTCTCACTTTCCATTTAGGGCATGTGGGTTTATCTAGGCTCTACTACTGCAGTCATGCCTTTGGGTTACAGGGCAACCTTCCTCTCTTCTAATCAATCCAGTGCCACTTACATCAAGCAGATTATTGGGAAAAGGAAGCAGAGAGGCTGGATAGAGTTTCTCAGAACAAAAAAATAGAATAAGTCTTCACCATAGCTAACAACAAACACAAGCTAAGACAAAAAAGGAACAGGAAAACCTTCACAAACCCCAGTCCTCCCAAGCCAGGGAGAAACACCCTGCTGAGGTACAGCCCTGAAGAAGCCTCCTCCCTGCCATCGCGGTCCTCTTGCTGAGCCCAGCCTTACACCGCAAAGGGACAGAGACTTACACCATAGACCGCGTCCTGCGGTCTTCAGAAAGAAAACTGCTGTTGCCCAGTTTGGGGACCAGCTGGTGGCTGCACAGATGCTTTAACAGCCCTAGCTGACAGTTTTCCATTAAGTAGGAGAATACTAGCACATGTCTTCATTACATCATTCATTACTAGCAGCACAGTCTTAGGAGCTAGGGAAAGAACCTGTGTTTCTAATTATCAGCATTATCTCATACTCACTCCTAAGCAGAGCAAAACTCTAAGCTGACACAAAAACAAGTTCTTTCTTCCATCAGTAATAGCAGCAAAGAAATGGCTCCTTTAAGTTGGGTCTTATGAAAGACTTGTACATGCCTGTAAATTATCTTAATAGAAAATTAGGTTCTACACTACTCAGGTTCTTTATGCTCTCACTTAAGCACCAAGTACATTCAATATGCAGAATAACTCAGCTGATCATACAGTTAAATCATGCACTGAACTTTAAGTTTCATTACATTAGCTTATGTGTTTCTACATTATGAGAGCCGACACAAGCTCCAGTCCCTACCAAAAATGCTCAAGTTAGGTTTATCTTTAAACTAGACCAGTCCAAAAATTCATGCATAAATACTCAAAGCAACTGAGAAGCCCATATTCCAACTACAGTTCCAGCCTTACCTTCACCCCTTGCACCTTCCAGCACACACCTCACCAACACCCTGCCCTCTACCGCTTCCCCAGAGCTCACCCCCTGCAGCTACATGTGCTTGGCTTGAAACCACAGCTGTGCCAAATAGAAAAAGTTGGGCTACAAGTGGTGAGAGGGGCCATTTCCAATAAAGAGACGTAAACAGGTTCATCGCTAGCAGCAGGTGGAGGAACTTAGAGACTGTCATAAGATCAGAATCTGCTCTTTTAGGTCCCAGAAGTTACTTGCAGCTAAGACAATGCTAGTGGAATACAGGAATGCTGTCCTGCTGCTAAATAAATGCAAGGCTGAGGCATTTAGCAAAAATAAATGACTTTAGGAAACAAAGACACTTATTTTTAGCAGACAACTCATTCCCTGACAATGCTCCGTTCAGTTCACATAACTTCACTTGTACCCAGTGACTCAGGGTGCTTTATCATCTCCTCGGTGGCTGCTGGCACGCGCGAGGGACTGCTGCTCCTGCGCCTGCCGTCACCCTCCTGTTGCGCTGCGAATGCTGCGAGCACAAACTTACTCTGAGCTGAAAGAGCAACGAAGGAGCTCAGATGCAGCCTCCTCTGTCTCCCCTCCCAGTCTGAGCTTTGCTAAAATACAGAACGTCCTGTCCTGTGCACGACAGAGATGTCTGTAATTTAAATGTACACACACACACAGATATGCTGCTCTCAAACATGTACGCTTTCCTAGCAGAGCTTGCAACTCACAGCGTTGCAAACAGTGCAATCAAAAGTTTAAAAACTGCAATTAGCCAAGTGGAGACATATGCAAGGAGACAGCACAATAATTAGTGAAAAGCAAACTGGATACTTCAGAGTTTAAATTATCTAGCACATCCTTGGTACGTAAGTAAGAATGTTTGTTTGTTTACTGTATATGGGGTCACCTACTGCTTACATTGAGCAAAGCTGTCATTGATTTTAAATGGAATAGGCTTCTGCAGCTTAAGCCAATTATTTTCTCACCAGAGATCAGAGCATCAATAAAAATGAACAAATAAACCAGTTTTTGATCAGCTGAAATATTGGTTATGCGGGATTTTTATCATATTCTTTATTGCAATAAACATAAACAGTATCACACGTGCATCAGCACTGCCAACTCTTGCAATTTTTCCGAGGATTTCGTGACAGCTGATGTTTACCCCCACCCACCTGTCTAGAGACAGGGTGCTCTGGGTTTGGGGGAATTTGTGTCGTTCTTTCTAATTCAAGTGTTGACCCTGGGGTTGCAGGAACCACCCATGAGCTTACATCTGGGGCTGGGTTACTAGTGAGGGCTTTTTAACCATGCCGAAGACAATACAGCTGCTTCACGAGCCATCAGTTTTATAAGCCCAGGCTTCTGCTCTTCTCCTGGTCTGCCCAGGTAAATCAGCCAGGAGGAAAAAGGCTGTTACTCCAGTGATGGGGGCATGTGGCTCGCTACTGCCAGTAAGCCCAACAGGGGTATCAGATGAAAGCAGTCCTTCTGTGTTGGTTTAAAGGCCTGCTAATCCAGATCACATTTCCGTATTTCCTATCTTGGTAGCCAATGATGCATTCTTAGGGAAAGCACACGGGATGGTCTTTAATGCCTCGTGATAAGTTGTTGAGGAGAAAACATGGTGACAAGGCAGGTTTTGTATCATCCCATATTTAAACAACAGTTCCAAGCACAGGGAAACCTTTCCTTGTTCTAGAAGCTAGCTCTGTATTTCTGGTGGATTTCGGAGGGTCAAATGGATGCACGTGTTATTTGGCACATTGCTTTCAGGGTGTGCAATACATGCCAAATAAAGCTTCAGCTACAAAGGCTGAAAATAATTTAAACATCTCATTGGAATCAATTTAACAATGCTAGCGAACAGGCCCAGCAATCCTTCAGATCCCACAATCACCAGGAGGTTTACGCATTTTTAGTGGGGACACTGTGATTCGTAACTACATGGCAGCTCTAAGGGCTCGTCAGATGGAGTCAGTCTCCTTTGGGGACATATGGGACGTGTCCCTGTCCTGCAGAAGGGAGTTATTTTATATGAGGTTATATCCAGGTGGACATGTTCAGAACAGTTCAGTAAAGATGTGACTCCTGTACATCCAAACAGCTTTTGGCAAACTGTGTCTTTATGAATTTATCAAACCTGACCTGACTTTCCGAAGTGGCTGTGTCACCGCATGCCAAGTTAGTGCAGAAGATGATGGAGCGTGTTACGACAGGCAAAAATATGCATGAGTGCTTCAACATACACACAAGAGGCGCCTGGTCTGCATTTTCAGATAGGAGTAAAAGGAAATGCTTTAGATGAAAAATGCAGTGCCTGTTAAGGTCCATGGGCTCCAGCCTGCCTCCCCTCAGCCCTGGAAGCGACATGAGCTGGCTGCTACACAACCCTGCCAGGGAAAAGGGAGGGGACAAGCACAGAAACGCACGGCGGAGGTCAGGGTGCTCCCCTTTCAGCACAAACCTCCCACCCTGCTCCCCCGGAGAGGACACAGTGGGAAAAACCTTTCCTGAAAAGCTCTTGAAATATCCCTGACGTAGGTCATGCATATTTATGCCTTTGGATTTATAGCGTTGCAGTCAGAAAACCGATAACCATGCTCTAGCCATGAACGCTGTTTACATAAGCAGTAAGAAATACAAACAATCAAATATCTAATAGCCTTACACAAAGCCGTTTCAAAGGAAATATGATTTTCTCTAACGAAACATTCTTTAAGGTTTAAGTTAAGCTGTTCTCTTCAGCTACTTCATCCCTTGGGAATAAGCACATTAAAACACTGACGATCTGTACAAGCAAGAAAAGGCATTACAATGCCAATATCAATACAAACCAATTTAAAATGCTTCCAGTATTTAGAGAAGAGCTACAGCATGATTGCAAACAAAATCTCTGATCATTTTTGAAAAAAATGTTTAATCTCTCCTATAGCCATGGGTCTGTAAAAGCTGCATCTGCAAACAAAACCCACAGTGTGTAACTAAAGTTGTCACTACAGCTGAGCAAACACACTCTAGCTAATATTTTACTTATTAAATTTCACCTTTTTCTTTTTGGAATATGCTCAAAATCAGGTCACAGAACTTGCAAACATCTTCATCAGTGATATTTTTTTCAGGGCTTCTCCATGCAGTGGAGAAACCTGGCAGGGTCAGGTGCAGGAAATGCGGGTACAGGAAAATTTCTCTCTCCCCAAGGCGATGGTTTATGTCACCAAAGAGCACGCTGCACCCTTGGAGTATGATATTGGAATTCAGGTTTGGGTTTATGGCTGTACAACGTAAGCAGATGTACTGACACTGATTTCAAGGCCTGCTTTGATTTCAAGCCATCGAGGTGTAGGTGGAGCGAAGCATGGGAAGGTCTGCATGGGATGACAATCCCGTGGACATGGCTGGCAGGGAGCGGGCGGAGGGTGGTGCACGTATGCTGAGGGGACGTGGGACGTCGTTAGCAAGGAAGCAACCCGGTGCCAGGCTGTGCCCCGGTTGTGCCAACAGACAGCTCAGTAACAGCTTCACCCGCGTGGAGAAGAGCGGGTGGCAGCAAACCCCCTGGCAGAGCGGCCACCGATGCTCAGTCCCACGGGGACACACTGCAGGGGGACGGTCCCCAAGGTTCCCAGCGGGGAAAAGGGACAGTGTAAAGCCATAACCTGCTCCCTGCAGCCAGGACCCAGCCACCAGCGGGCAGACCAACGCCCCACCAGCTTGGAGATCTCCAGTGGGGATGGAGAGATGGGGTCATCGCTGCCGTAAACTCCGGGGGCAGAGGGAGACCCCTTTCCTATCCCACAGACCAGAGGAGCTGTGGTTTTGAAGGCAATGTTTCAAACACAGCATGAAGTGCAAGAAGTTAATATTTCAGAGCTCTGTAATCCCCCTGTTCAGAAGCAGCCACGCAAACTTTCAAATATTTATGCTTGCGAGGGAGAAGGTGGCAGCCTGGATCAGTGCACTGTGCCTTTCCTCTGTCACCAGCTCGCTCCATCAGGTAACCAGAGAGAAAAAACACATTGTCTAGAGCAAGGAGGCAGCTGCGAGGATGTGATGGAGTCAGTCACTCTCATATACGGTGTTATAATGTTTTCCCATGAAATATTCATCACTTATCCCCACTCACCCTGTCCGCATCTGTACTTAAGCATCTGAGCAGGGGAGAGGCCGATGCGTGCCCCTCAACGGCCCGGTGCCGGGCAGCCCTGGCGCTGCACAAAGCCTACCCTTCCCAGGTACTCCGAGGAAAACCAAATTAGCTCAAACACCTCTGGCTATGGAACGGGCTTCTCGGTCAATGTCATGTTATCCAGGATAATTATGGAAAATACTAATTATCAGAAAGAGGTGGGAGGGCGATTTTTTGTGCTCCAGGGGATCCCAAAAGCCCTTTCTGCATCAGCGTGGCTGCCCCAGGAAGAGGGGACATGCCAGCCCCGCGGGGACAAGACATCTCGCAGCCTTTGGAGATGCACTCCAGCAGCGCTCCGGTCTGCAGGCTGCCCAAGCGTCTGCCAGCCCCCCAGCCAGCCCCCAGCCAGCCCCTGCCGCAGCCTCCAGCCCAGCCGCCACCAAAGCCCTTCGCATTCCCCACCAGTTTCCCAGGAAGCAGAAAAAATTGCAACCAAGGGCCCCGCGTGGGGACTTGGGAAGATGGGGGTCCCTGGGTGCCGGGTCCCTGCCACGGGAAGGTGCCTTCATCCCGTTAGCGCCGTGCTCCCAGAGCCGCTGCGTTTTAAGGATGGGAACAATATCTTCTAAACCACCGTGGGCTTTAACGAGCGGCAGGGAGATTTGTACATTTGCATGTGAGGGGAATGAGTAATGGCAGCAGGCACGAGGGAGGAATAAATGAACCTGATTATACCTATACCTGCAAGTGGCGTCTTTGCCCTCGTGTCGTATGTTTGCATCGTCTTTCGTGGAAACCTTCCCTGCAGCTGATATTGCCAGGATGTACATGTGAAATGCATCAAGGACAGGTAACAGACTAAGATTTATTTTTGCTAGTCCAGTCACTTGATCACAGTCAGACCTCAGAAATATGTTCCCTTGTTAGGAGTAAGCTGGGTAGACACTTACTCAATGATTTAACCCTTGGGAAATATTGTTTTCCCCACTCTAAAGATCTCAAATACCTACAGCTTGTTTGAAATGCAGGAGGCACTGGGACTCTCCTGCTTTCTGGACTGGCTCTAGATTAAACACCAACACCACAGACTGGCACAAGCTTCCCCGTGACCAGCTGCACACAGCAAACACCCTAGCCGAGAAGGAGGATCAACAAGCCACGCCAAACCTCACCCCTCCAAGAAGATGCTACCAACTGCAGCCCCCAGCAAACACGAAGCCAAAGCAGAACCAAGGCTGGCACACAAGAGACTTGCCTGAAACACATGCTCCGAAGTCCCTCCCCTGAGTATGTGACACAGGGCAGGTGAAACAGTACGGAAAATGTGCGCAGGTGCTTTATGCAAAACGCTGGTATCTTTGCATGAAAATTAGTACTATGTAGTGGGTGTAAAATATTCAGGTAGACATTGATGATTTGTAGCAGTAGATTGTATTTTTTTTCTAGAAAAGATTAAATAAGCTTATAAATTATGACGAAAATACAACCACATGTTTCAAGACAGGATTAGATAATAAGCATCAGATCCTTACTGACGTAAAAGTGGGGTCAGTCTGGATTTATTCCAGTGCAACCAAGACCAAACCTGCCCTAGCATCCTCAGTCGCACCGGGTGTACGTGGCCCGTTCAGCACCCCCCGCCTGCACAAGCCCTGCCTCGGGGCTCAGAGCCGCGGGAGGTTTTGGAGCGGCTGCCATCCCTGCTCACCTGGGGACGGGGCCCTTTTCCCCTGGGGGAGGCTGGGCCGAGCACACAGCACCGGCACCTCTGCAGAGCTCCCGTCCGCAACCCTGGCAGGCAGGCCCTCCTCCCCGCAGCCCTCAAGGAGAACAGCAACAGGCTCAGGGGAAATAAAAGGGCCGCTGGGAAGGAAACATAAATATAGATAGAGAGGACTTTGAGGAAGAAATAGGGCTGTTACAAGGAAAAAAGATTATGAGAAAATTTGCACATGTGCACAGACACACGCACACGTGCATGCACACACACAGGGAAAGAAAAAATGACAAGGAGAGCAATAATAACAATAGTCAAAAAGTAATTTGTTCTTAACCTGTTCAAAACAAAAATAACTAGCGTACAAGTTCACTCCTTGGACCATCTGCAGCTCATGAGCATAAGTTAAAATCCTGACACCATCTGTTCAACTGGAATTTTAATACTGTACCAATATGCCAAATCACAATTATGCTAGCAAGGACAGCAGCCTCCTCATTTACCAAACAACTTGCTGCCGTACTTTAATGAGACGGGGAACGAAAAGCAGCCAACTTGGAGCAAAATGAATCCGGGTGCTTGCTGCTAACCCTGGGGTGGGGGAAACAGGCCCATGCCGTCAGTGGCGCTGCGGGAGCTGCCCTCACAGCCCTAACATAAAAAGGCAATTGGGGTAGGACATCTGGAGACTAAAAAATAAACAGAAAAAACTCTCTGGGTTCTCGTAGAATATATTTTGTTCTGTACAACAGCAGCGCGTTGGCCATCCTGCAAAGTTGGCAGCCCCAACAAAGCCCTTCCAGAAGAGAGAGATCCATCGCCGCCGTGATGAGGCTCAAGCCCCCTGGCACAACCCAACACCCTTTGCTGGGCCACCGCGGTGGCTGTGACTGTCTGGCCCTTCTGTGCTCTGCCAGGCACCCGCCGTGGTCACCTCTATCGCTTCTCTTTGTCTCTGTGCTGGACCAAAGAGGAGATGCCAAGATCCCAGCAAACCCACAGTGTTTGGAATTGTGAATTCAGGGATCAGTTTGAATTCAATGGCATAAAAATGTCTTGTGAAGTGTCTAAAAAAACCTACCTCGCTAAATTAGCCTAGCAAGATTTACACCATCTTTTAACTAATTATTACTAGAGAGGCTGTTGAAAGCCTTTGCATATTTTTTATTGGTCCTAGTGGGAAAAAACTCCATTTTAAAATGGATATTAATATAATATCTGCCAAGCCTTCTTCAGTGATTTTTTTTTTTTTTTGCTAAGCAATATTGTTGAGTTACAAACCATATATCACGTCCTGTGCTTCTTTGGATCAATTTCTTCACGAAAGAAAAATAGAAATGTGTTCCCTTACCACTGCAGGGTATAAAGTGAATGAAACTGAGGGAGGGGAGGAAGGCAAAACACTGTCAAGCAAGTAAATTTTAGACGTAGCACATATCCCGTTTTTTCCTGATCAATGGAACTACGTAGGCATGTTCATGAAATTTAATTAAGTTCTGTTCCCCAAGAAATCTATGTGCAATGTTTCCTGCAATTATTTATTTACTATCTGCCATGTAGCTTTTAGCTCTCATCCAGAAAATGATTGGCTTCTGCTGCATTTTCATTAGCAGGCGCGCAGTAGAGAGGCTGCTTCTTGAACGGTTTGTGGGAAGGTTTGCTCTTCCTTCCCCATCTGCATGTGACTGCCTTCCTGCAAAGACACACTTCGAGTACAATGCCATTTGTAGCAAAGCCACGAGCAAAAGTTGGAAAAGAAACGTACAAATGAACAAAATTCCGTTTCACTGCCAGCAGCTAGGAATGCTGCGGGAGCTGAGGGTTTTGCCTGTTTGCATCCAGACTTGGTCTGATCCCGGGTTTGTTGTTGCGGGATTGCGAATACACAAACTCGAACCTCTGTGCTACTGCAGCGAATTGATTTGGGCATGGCAGCAATGCAGCGGCGTGCAACACCCAGTCAAAGCGGGTGGGAAACATCTCACTGCCAGGGAACAGCGCAGCCCCAGACAGGAGGTCTGAATCCCTCGGCTCCTCTGCTGAAATCAAAGAGACTGCAGAGATGCTTGGGGAGAGGCAGACGAATCAGCCATCCTGCCCCCCTGAACAGGACTTGGCCGCTAATGTGCCACCTGCTTCGTACCAGCCTGACTGGAAACACGCGGGCCGCTGCTGGACAAGAAAGGATGCAATTACTGAGAGTTTCAAACGGATCATCTTCTCCAGACCTTCAGGTTTCAGCACAGGGAAGATTATTCTGACTTCTTAAACCCAGAAAGTCTTTATAAAGTAAATACAAATGCTTCCTAGGCACAAGTCAAGCATTTTGAAGATTTAAAAGTGGAAGTAAGTTAGAGCAGGGTTTGATTCTCCCCGTTAATGATCTCCAATGGATCGGCCAGTCTCAATGGGATGCAGACTACCATGGGCTGCCTAATCCCATACCTGGGAAATTTTGTTGTCTTTATAATGGGATGTAGATTCGTTTGTATTCATTGCCCATCCTGCAAGCAAAAACAAAAACAAACACAAAAAAAGAAAAAGAAATCGAAACCAGCTAACAGATATAAAACAGGAAAAAAAAACTAGTTGTCACATCATTTCTATTTTAAGTCCAAATAATGTGACAATACTGCCCTTCTGGGAGGGAGGTTATTTTATTTATTTATTTGTATCATGCAGGACATCAGAACCAGTGCACAGAACAAATACTCTTGCTACTAAATGTTCTTCTTTACAACAACATGTGAAAGTGTTCATTGGACCTCTGTAATCTGAAGCATCCTTGCCCGGGTTGGAAGAGGTGAACTGGCCTTAGCAAAAAGCCCCGCTGGGGGCTGGAGCGGAGGAGCACAGTGAACCAGCAGCGAGGGACCTGCTCTCTCCCCAGCAGTGCAGATGTCACCGGGCTGTGGAAATTCTTCCCACAGACCAAACTTAAACCAACTTTTCAATCTCTCCACAAGAAATGGTATCTTTTGACTTCTGCCTTCACCTACAGGACTCTTTAAAGCAACAGATTCTTTAATGAAATCTTTACTGGTGAAAGCCTTTTTATCAGCATCCTTATTCAAATATTCTTTGTCTACTTAAAGTAAGGCAGACCACCTTTCTATCTGCAGACTCTGAACTGAAGGAAGGGAATGATTTCATTCTCACGTAATGTAAGTGCGTTGACTTGAGAGAATAGAGGATTCGTTCTCTTGAATGCTCACAAACGAATGAAATCGAGAATACCTAGAAACTACTCTTCCCCTAGCTAGGAAACACATGCTTTTGCATCTTGATAATTGTGGCTTCACCAGGGAAAGTAAAGACACCCTTGGGCTGCACGTGGTTTGAGGTTAAAGAGCGTCCAAGGGAATGAAAGAATTTATTTGAGCCATGGGTACAAAACCTCTCCAACCTACAAGTCCTGTGGTTTAAGAGGTGATGGCAGGATTGAGAGAAAGTCATTCTATCCAATACTGGCAGGAACGACAGAGTTAGGGTAAAGCAGTCAGAGAAAAGCAGGTCATGATCAAACTAATGAGACAAAAGGAACTCAACTTTCAAGAAATTGTCAGTAACACATTTCCGATAGCGACCTCTCAAGAAAGCACAGCTGTACTTAAATAAAGTACATTAAATATATTTGCTATGTCAAACAATGAGGTATCTTCCATGGCAAACCTTCCTAATTAGCCAAACCACGTGGGAGCGTACCCTTTTGTCGGGGTAAGACGCAATACAGGGACACTGTGCTGCAGAAATGCTCCAGCTGTGGTTGCTGGTGCAGCTCTACTGGGCTCAGCAGAGCCTTTGTCATTAACCTGAGCTCTTCATATTTACTCTTCTGCCTATAAATATAACACTATCAATATTAATAATAAAGGTAATAAATAACATAATAAATAGTATTATTTGTGCATTAAAATTATATTACCACTGACCACTATTGGGCCATCAATTCAGAAACAGAATTCCCTCTAATTCTGCAAGAAGACAGTGGTAATTTTTTCCCCAAAATTATACTGCAACATCGTACCAAACAAAAAAAAAACAGGCACCCTCTTGAGGACCAGTTCCCTGCACTGACTTTGATGCTCACCTAAAAACTGAGAGAGTAAACCAAAGAAAACCAAAGCCAACATACTTATAAAATAATCAGCAGCTTATCAAATTCGTCCTTACTGATTTTTGCATGTTATAAGCAAGGAGGTTTTAGATCTTCAGTGAAGCATCTCAATTTTTTCGGAAGCCCCAGTCTTCTGCTCTGATGCCCAGCCTACGCTCATTTGCTATAAGACACCGCACTAAGGCAACACCACTGCAAGAGAAAACCCAGTTCAAATTTTATATAAAGCATCCATTATCGATACAGGTGTTATATTTAGTTTAACTGATGATCAGTAATCATGTTTTCATATGAGCATGCAAATAGTAAATTTGCAAAAAGCCGTCTCCACTTCCCAGTCTTGGGATTAGCCTCTGCAATCCTTCTGGTCCTCTGTGGAACAAAACGTTGGACTTGCCCACACTACCAGTGAAAACCCTGAGCTGAGAAAAAATGAGCAAAAATTCGTTTTTTAGGAGCCCAAATAAACATTTTTTCAAGCTCTCTGATGGCATGCTTTTCACTCACCCAAGCTTTGCTTTGAGTTTTTGGCTCTGAGAATATTTAAAGTGCAAAATTCAGTCAAAATCAGCATGTTCCACTGGGTTCTATTTCAGCCTGATTTAATTCTGGTATAAAAATATACTCTGATTCAGTTTGATGGAAATTCAATCTGAAGTCTTGAAATAAGTCTCCTTCAAAATATGTAGAGGGAGAATTTTTTCTTCATATTTGACTTTCAGGCCCTGGTCAAAGACTAATGCCCAAAGAGCAGCGCTGGCTCTCCATTCCCACCCGCTGTCCGAGCTCAGAGCACGGATGAGAGCATCCGTCAGTGGTGCTGCTCCCTCCAAAGTAATTCTGTTCTTCTAGAAGCGCCCACCAAAACTCTTGTTCATTTTCCTGTTTGAAATGAAAGGTTTGGGGACGTTGTACTCTTTTCCAACAACCTCCAGAGCCCCGTGTCTGGAGCACAGCTGTGGAGATTTTCACTGCAGACTTAAAGGAGTTTGTTTTCAAGGTTTTCAGGATGGATTGCAAACCAGGATGGCCAGGGTTTTCTTCACTATATATTGGGTAGGGGAATTTTTTAACTGCCTTAGCAGCTAATCAATGAGCTCCTATAAATTGCTAATCACTTTGTTAGTAGATTCAGAAGCAGCACCGGAAAATCTGTAACACTAGTGATTTATGAACCAGCTTCCTAAGTCCAACCGGTTATTACAGCTGTAGAGCGCTCACACCAACACTCGGCTTATGGACAGAAAGGCATTTTACATGACTGATAGTCAATAGAAAGTGGTCAACAGGATCACACTCTAACTGAACAGTTTATATTTATGAGTATTTCAACAAAGCTTATACCCGGCTACTGAGATGTAGAAAGTATTCTCACAATTCTAGACTTCTCGCTTTCCTTTAAACATGATTAGAAGGCTAATATAACAAGCTAATTTGGGAAAACAAGGAAAACAGCCTACACAGTACTCTGATGCCTAGTATACTGCTGTTCATTCTCTATTTTCTTTACCCAGATCCTATTAGCAGAGATAAAACCAAGGGACATTCATTCCGAAAGAAAAGTCCAAAGTTCCCAGGAAGGCCTTAGTAAGGGCCACAAATAAACACCAGCCAGGAAGACGTTATCTTAGGCACTAAGCTTTTATATTGCATATTCACATTCAGACCTGAATCTTTATGGACTTAAGAGGCATTGCAGGTTTTCAGCACTTCCCAAATCACCAAAATAACACGCTTCTTTACATCATCAGATTTGAAGCTCGAGCTCCACCGTTCCTTAAGCACTTGGGTTAACATTAGGAGGCATAAGAATGGCAGCAATGTTTTCTTTTATTCCAGTATTAACTTGAGCACATCTTCTGAAAGTAGCAGGGTGAAATCACTCGAGCGGGATTCCTTGGACTGGCCAACTCACTCGCCATTACACCTCAGTGACATTTTAAGCAATTCCACCAAGTCTAACTCGCTTCACTCTGTTTTCTTCCTTTACAAAAAATATGGTTTTGAGCAAGTTTCATAAAAGGTTACTCTTGCTCTTTGCAAAGATGTAATTTAGATTTTGCTGCTTCTCTCCATGTTTACTGTTTGTTAGCCTTGAACTTGAAAAGCTGAAAAAAAGGCAAAGGAACTGAGAAAATGTTGCGGTCACAAATTTAAACAAATCCAGGATGGCTGGAAAAAAAAAAAAACCAACAACCTGCTGCAAGGAAGTGTTTGTCTGTGTACACAATATGTTGCAGATATTCACTGAATAGCAAATATCTGTGTTATGTTTTCTTATTTACACTCCCTTGCTCTTTCAGCTTTTGTTTTCATAAGAACCACCACTACATTTCAGCAAATTTTAAAAAAGGCCAGACCTCACCAGGCTGAATAAACCTGCAGAAAACCGGCTGGCGGGAGCCATCCCACACCGCTCCACAGAGAGCAACCCAAGGATGCCGGGCCACGTCCACCTGTGATTCTGCCGTCCCAAGGCAGCGGAGTGGGCATTCCCTGCTTCCACACCTCCGCGGGACACCAGCAAGGGAATACCTCACAGGGACACAGCTACTTTTGTTACAGCAAAACCCTCCTCTGATCAGTCAGTCTACACTGACTGTGGGACCTCATGCACGCTGCTCCTGGAAAACATCCAGCTCAAGACTGCAGTTTAAAATACATTGATCCCCCCCGCCCCGCCAAATGCCAGCCCTCCTTGGTTAATCCTTCAGTCATTACAGTCTCTTTCTGGACCACAGAGCAGCAGCAGCAATGCAAGCTTCCCAGGTGAGGCTCTGCCTCCAGTTCGCACCTGTTGATCCCACGGCAGCAGAGGTGGTGGCCGGGTGCAGCGAGGACGCGAAGCAGCCTGTGCCCGTGGCCAGGCCCTCACTTTGCTGAACCCTGCGCGAATATTTCCATTGCCTCCCTGATACCTACACTGCACGAAGCGCACGCAGGCCTCCTGGCAGCTTGGAAAGAGAGGGAAGCTGCGAACACCAGATCAAAACCCACTCAACAACCTTTTCAGGCAGTGCTGATTTCATCTCCTGAACTCACAAACCCCCTTCCACCGCGGAGACCCCCACAGACACGGGACAAAGGGGCAAGGATTTTCCTTGGCAGCAAATCTGTCTGGCTGCTGCGCAGGTGTTGTGACAGAGGGAGGATTTGCATGACCAAGCGGTATTTTGGACCAGCAAGGTAACAGATCTGTACAATCATGCTGAACATCTATCTCAAACACTCAAGCCAATGAAGATCATGCCCAAAGGGCTATGAAATACCCAGCCATGCCGTGAATACTGGGTAGAGACAAAGGCCAGTACCCAAAAGCCATCCTCGCCGGTTCCTGAACATCACTATCCATACGTTGTTAGAATGAACTCCAAGCCCTATATCCAACCAACTTTTTTACCAATTTTTGCTTCAGTTATTCATTAAGCTGGAGACTTTAGGCTGATCTAACAATCAAAATTGACACTATTGGTTTCTAATAAATAACAGCATTTTTCATCTATGGAATAACTCTTATCAAACCAACAAACTCCACAGGCTTTTCAGTCTGCCAGGACAAACTAGGAAAAAATCAACCATCACTCAAGTCTGACCAAAAAAGCTAGGAGCAAGGTCCTTCTGACATGAATACGTTAGCAGGCTTGGCTGATTACAGCCCCACCACCTGCAGATGAGCATCCTTGTGCGAGAGAATTCTGTTTGGCAAGATGGACCAGACTCACTGATGATGACAATAATTACCTGGAAACAGAAATATCTCCCGTCAACAGGAAAGGAAGCTTGCATTATTCATTGGATTAGACTTTATCTTGTTGTCTTTTGGGTTATTTTGATCTTCACTGATTTAAAACCAGACAGAACCAACTACTAGGACATAGAATGGTATCAGTTTAAAGACAGAGGAAAAGAGGTGATATTTCTCTTCCACATCTAACCCATTTGACAGCAGAGCTGTAGGTGTCACTGTGCCAGAGCACTCAGTTTCGTTAGTCAAATGTCTACCACACAACTCATTTATGGGTCGGTGCATGTACATCAGCATGCGATCTTTTAGGTCTGTTCACGCATACAAAGCGACGGGCCGCACCTGGCTGCATTAATCCCAAGTGGATCATCTCGTATAAATTACACCAGGATTGTCCCAGAGATGCACGTCCAATGAACAGCCATCAGAGCACATTCGCAGAGGGTATCACTTGGCATTTCTCCTCCCTCCTGCACAGCCCCACCCCAGAGGATTCATCTGTTTATCCCGGGATAATCTGAAACCTACTTAACAAACATCTCTGCACATCAGCCTCCTACCAGCAAGTGAAAAGCACACCCAGCCAGCTTGAAAGAGTAAGGTGAGAAGGCCAAAATTTACAACTATCCCTGGAGCGAGCGGAGGTGGCACATGTCCTTTAGGAGCAAGAGCCTTGTTAATTAATTTTTGGCTTTCAGAGCTACAGTGCCAGGAACGTCTCACAGTTTCCTTTGAACATCTGCAGGTGCTTGAGCTGCTCCACACATGCAGATGTGAATTGGCTGGCGCAAGGCAAGGCTTAAGCAAATCAGACTGGTTTTCCTGATTTTCTCATGCTTGCTCAGACTTTGAAACACGGCCTTAGGAAGGGCAGGGACAGTCTGTCTAAATCTCTGTATTCTTTCCTGCTCGCAAACTTCAAGGAGCATTTGTCAACCCCTCTCCACCTGCTTGTTGCGGGAAAACATTTGGGTTAAACTGAAGGCTTGACGTATCTAACAAATTCTCCCTCGCCGTGTCTTGGTGTAGTTGTCAGTACCTGCATCTTTTCCCTAGTTCTTTCTCTCCAGATTGTGTGTGAATTTTGTCTCCTTTTCCTCCATCTGTACTTCTTCTATATTTGTTCCTTTTTGCTTAGAAGCTCTCCTCTCCTCTGGGTTTATTGCTCCAGCTGAGCAGAGAGCAACCTGCTCATCGTGGTGCCAACTGCGCTCTTTATCAGTGCTACCGAGAGTAAAAGCAAGTGGTTTGACATGCTATATTAGAGTCAAGCTCTCCCCTCTGCACTGTGAACTGTTCCGAGAGCCTACTGCAGTCTTAGCCACTGACACGCAGAGAGAGAAGGGATGGGACGTCAGGGTTTTGGGGGCAATAGCAATATACAGACAGGGGCTGCCATGCAGTTTTTCCCCACCCCACCCCATCCCATCCCATCCCACTGCCATGTCGCTCGGTTCCTAGCTGCTCTGCAGGCACATGCACACAGCCTGCCATGTTGCTGACCTGCTGTCTGAAGCTAAAGCCTTCTCCATTTCCAACCTGTTGTTTTGCTCTTCTGGCAAGCACAACATCCACGTGCAGGACTGTCACCCACAGTCCTGGCAATGCTGCAAGACCGGAACCAGGCAGAAAGGGCTGGTTTGCAGGTTATGGGAGGTGGTGAAAAAGAGCGTGCTGCTGCCACTGCGAAGTCAGGAATGGGGCCAGGCTACAAAAGGCTGAGCCAGCCCATATGCTTCAACACCCCTCACCCCCGCCACAACATTTACCAGATGTTCAAGTGCACATTTTTGATTCATCCCATCGTAAAGGTTGAAAACATTTAAAAATGAAGATCCAAGCACAGGCTATCACCCTCTTCAAAAATGAGAGTGTTTGAAGATGAGGTTTTACTTCAAGATCTTCAAAATAAACAGGGACACGCACCCCCCCACCCCCCAGAATGGTTCAAGTTAGAAATCCAACCTTAGCCAGTATAAAATTTAAGTAAACGTCTTTGACAGAAGAGAAACTGGAGGGAAAGAAAAAGCATGAGCAGAACCTCAACCTCCTTTCCTCAACTCATATTCCACCTGTGAGCAGGAGCCAGGCTGTGACTCCTGCCCACCCACCACGCAGGAATCGCGTTTCAAAGAACTGTTTAATTATGGCTCTAACATATCGACACAGCCTGACTCCAAACCCTCCTTTGCATCGGCCTGTTTGAAACTGGAGAGGAGCCCAGCTGCACTCCGAGGATTGCACTGTCACCCCGAGTGCCGGCTTTGCAGCCCATCTTGCCACCCACTCAGGAAAACAGCTGCAGGTTTGTGTACTGCACCGTCTGTGCGTGCCCTGCATTTCGGGAAAACCTCCTCCACAGAGAACATGAATCTTCCACTAGCCTTAATAGCACCTAAATTTGAACAAGGGGTGAAAACATCATACAATATTAATCGTGCGATTCCATTAACAGCACACACAGTACCCATGTGAGTAGCTGCTCAGTTTACGCCCCCTTCGGTCCATCCGATCCACTTTCAAAAAGATTTGCACGCAAAGAATGTTCTTTATCTTCATGCCAACCACAGGCATTTACCTTCTGAGTAGTATTTGGAGCAGAAAATGTATTTGGTGTATCAAAAAAATATTCCTCCCTCTATTCTTCCTCCTTTGGAAACAACCATCCTTTCCCAGCTCGGGAGAGTCCCTCCAACTGTGCATTTCGCAGGAGATACTAAGCGGCTCTGCAAAGACCACCTCTGCATCTCCTAAGCAGTTGTATTAGACACCTCCCGTGTTTAGGCCCATTAACCTGATCACAACAGCTTGATGAACTAATGCTTATATAGACACAGTTGGCAACTTCTAATTAAATAGTTATTGCTAAGCAGCTGCAGAGAAGTTGTAATGTTCCACTAGAAGCCAGATGTCAATTTTATTGGTCCTCAAAGTTTCAAATGAAATGACTTTGGGAAATTTGGAAAGGGGTTTCTTTGGCTCCAGGTGAATTCTGTAGGTATTGTGCCTGCTCTCAGGTCGGCTGACTGCAGCCAGACCCCAAGCACGTGGCCGGAGAACCTCTGCAGCCCACCAGCGGTCTATCACAGCAAGCAGCAAATGGCACAAAGTGTAACAGAACGATTTGGATCGAGATAAAAGAGAGTGATTTGGCATTGCGGTCGTTGCTTTAGCCTTTACCCAGGGAAGAACCCTTCGAAAAATCCATCTCTCAAACTGTATTAGTGTCAAAAATCCACAAAACTGATACGAGCCAAATGCAAAGCCTGCTGAACTGGATAAGAGTCTTTCCAGGAACTTTAATTGGATTGGGCTTTCCCTGCACTGGTGAGCAGAGATTTTGTGACACCTAATATAGACTTTCACTCTCCAAAATGTCTAAGGTACCTCTCATCTCAGTACCCAACCCTAGCTGTAGCGATGTGGAAGCAATGTGCAATCCTTGAAGGTAAAAATTTGAGTAATATGAAATTCAGGAGTCTGTGTTTGCTAATTCACACAAAACCTACCTTCACCCTCTCTTTAGTTAGCAAAGCATTGTGCCTATAGGGAACTTATTTTTCTTTCTGATTCTAAATACAAATGCAAACACAATTTTTTCTAATCCATTCCTTTAACTACACTAATTCTCCTCTTATAATTTGTACAAGACACTATGATTTCAAACATAGGAAGCCTAATGACAGAAATCATCTGTCCCCATCGGAATATAAGCAGCTCCGTGACCTTAGAACCATCTTGCTAAGAAATCCAGCTAGAAAACTAATTTCAAGTAAGTCTATGCATGTCAGAAATACAGAGGGCTTTTCAGGATGCTACCTGAAGCATCGTTGCGTAAGAGCTTAGGGCTGCCTGTTGAGCCCAGGCACAAGAGTAGATGGCACTGAATCGAGTATTACACACAAACTGTTCACTTCCCGACACATCTTTCATCTAAAACTTTTGTCAGCTCTCCATGTCAGCGAGCCTGCTAACTGTAAGTGCCGCGCACGGCACAGCAGGTCTGCCGGCAAAGCATTAGCCTTCTCTAAACCGCACTGTCCAAAGCAGCAGCTGGCTAAAGCCCATTTCTACAAATGGACCGGGGAAATGTTCCATCCTTCACCCTCGTGAAATAGAAATGGAGGGAAACAGCCTCATGAACCTCTCAAATATTTAAGCACAGCAGTTGTGGAATGATTTCCTGATACAGAATTACAGAATCAAAATTACCCTCATGTTACCATTGGTAACGGTGCCTCCACCTGAATATCAACTTTGAAAGTTAATGAGCCTGCTAGAGCCATCAGCTAAAATTACCACAACAGTATGTGATCTGATGTGATTGCGGTAAGCAGGGCAGATACTTCTCGTTATGAGGATAGTTTGTTTTTCATAGCCGTGTTGCATAACAAGGCGCAGCAACTCGCCTCTCTCCGCTCTGAGCCCTCATTTCAGAGCACATCAGCTGGCTCCCAGGCCGCCTCCTGTTGAAAAGCAGCCGGGGGATGGGATTTTGTCTTCCCTTCCCTGTGTGTAAGTGTGTCAGGTTTGTTGACAGATGGCTTGGCTGACCGTGCTTCACTATTATCAAGCAGCTATTACCTTTGTAAATTGAATCCCATTTGAAGATTTTCTGTAATTAAATCTGCAGTGTGTTTGCAAGGCTTGTACTGCGTCCGGCACGCCTTGGGGAAGCGTGCGAGGCAGTCAGATGGCTGATTTACACAGCCAGAGGCAGCAGGAGCCTTCGGCCGCAGGGCTGGGCTGCTTTTGGCAGTCTGTGCTGCCACCTAGCCAAGGCCAAGCCATGGAGTTCAGCCTTGCTTTACATTTTGAAAGCCTAAACTGAGGCGTACCCCCCCAGATCTAAATAAAGCCTCGGTCCGCAGCAGACCGGAGGAAATTTGCGCTCTTTGTGCTTTGAGAATCGTCCGGTCAGCGGATGAGAGCGGCTTAAAACAGGTAGTTGCCTTTCCCTCAGAAATGCCTTGTACTTACGGTAGAAGACATATTCAGTGTAGCTGGACCAGACCTTGTCGTCTGTATACTGGTTGACAAAGGAAGCCGTCACCGAGGAGTTACAGGCCACCATGTGGAATCCGCACTCGGACAACATGTCGAAAGCCCTCTCCAGGTGCTTGAACTTGAGATAAAACCTGGAGGTGTACCGTTCTGGGGCCCTGTCCGGGTCTCTGCTTTCATTCAAACTTTCTCCAAAGACCTCTTTGACCAGAGCAATCCTTCCACAAACCAAAATCCTCGGGACCCTCCTGAATTTGGCATCTGCTTGGCTCTCCCTGCCGATAGTGCACGACCCCCGGTACCCGATGGTAATGAATCCCCACTTCCGATCAGGCGGTAAGAGCGATGAGGGTGGGCATATTCTCGTGTCACTGCCCTGGGAGACCTCTTCGTAGTCACTGTGGCAGTAATCATCGGGGCTTTGCTTGCTGTCATCGGGAGTCAGGAGTTTGACCAAGTCCGGGAGCTGGAAGTACTCAGCCTCCCTCTTGAGCCTTCCCTTCTCTGGGAAGTGGTCGGGCAGAACCACTTGCTTGTCCCTGAGATAGTCCAGAATATAGCGGAAAAGGAAACCATCTCTGTCGATGAAGAATCTTCCCTTGGAGTCCTTGGCCAGGTCGTTGGCCGTGTCTCTCTTTGGGGTGAACATTTTCCACAGGAGGGAGTGAGGGGTGCCAACCAAGGTGGAGTGGCGAGTGAAGTAAACCTGGCCGCCCACGTTTAGCTCCACTACCTCCGGGAAGGAGTGCAGCCCGGTCCCCTGCTCTCGAGGAGGAAGGTAAGTCCTGCAGTTGCCACTTAGAGCCATTGTACTTTAAAACAGAAATCAGCAGCACAAAGCAGCAGGACTAGCAATCACGTCAAAGTGCAGAACAAGGCTCCCAACATTGAGGAGAAACAGGGGGGGAAAGGGGAAGCGAGAAAAGAAAAACAGCCAAAAGGTTTGTTTAAAAAAAATCTGAATTGTCCATGAATGACAGTGTGGCAGAAGTGGCTTACAGCCTAAGCCACGGAGGCTGGAGAGCAATCACTTCATGAAATGCAATCACATCGTTAGATCTTCCAACAAAGCCATCGAAATCAAGGTCAAGCCAAGCCTATGGTCACTCACAGGTCTGTCAAAAGGGGAAACAAAAGAAGACACAAATTATTCTTTTAAGCACCACAGAAGCTGCATCAGAGAAAAGCAGATCGGTTTAGGAAGCCGAGCTAGATCTCCTGCTAAATAGGTCTATTTTTTTTGCAAGTTCTACGCTTCTTTTTCACAAGTACCAACCGATGGAAGGACTACATACAACTCCACCGCTTAAAAGCAAAAACATACTTCATCTTTAAAGAAACATCTCGTTTAGACGGGGGAAGAACAGCGAGTCTTACCTTGGTTACAATTAATGCATAGCTCCTGTAAAGGAAAGCAAAATTTCAAGACACTCGGGACATGCATACAGGCACGCAGAGCCCAGGCAGGATGAAATCCGCTCCCGGCGAGGGACAGCGAAGGCAAAAGTGCTCTTAGCAACATCCATGTAGATCTCAGGAGTGAAACCGAGTCGCAGCAAAGTTAACCGCGGCGGGTGACGAGAGAAACCAAGACGTACGGCACGATGGGGGAGAAGAAAAAAATACACCGCCCCCCCCCGACAGAGCCCGGGCGGGTTTGGGGGGGCGGGCGCGGGGCGGGGGCGCGCCCCGGCTGCCTCAGATGACTTGCAGAAACCCCGCAGCCGGCGCTAAGGGCTGCCGGGCTCCGGCGGCGGGGCCGGGCGGTGCGGCCATGTCCCCCCGCCGGGGCCGGGACCGGGACCGGGGCCGGGGCGCTGCGGGGGCGCCCCGATCCCCCCCCGCCCCCCCCCCCGCTCCGCGCCGGGCCGTGGGGCCGCTCCCGCGCCCCTGCGCCGCGCTGCGCGGCTGGGCTCGGCTCGGCTGGGCTCGGCTCGGCTGGGCTCGGCTCAGCTCGGCTGGGCTCGGCTCAGCGCCGCGGGGACGGGGGCGCGGAGGGCGACGCCGATTGCATCATCTTAAAGGAGTCGGGCCGGGACCGGGGCGGCTGCCGGGGGGGCGGGGGGCGCTGCAGCCCTCTCCACTCGAGTTCGGGGAAAGTTCCTCCCCGCTCCGCTCCGCTCCGCTCCGCTCGCCCCCCGGCCGCCGCCCCCGGCCCCGGCCCGGCCCGGCGCGGGCAGCGCGGCGCTCTCTGCCGGCGCGGCGGGTGGGGGCTGCCGGCACCCCCCGCCGTGACTTTAGGGCTGGACCGTGGGTTCGTCCCGCAGTTCGCACCCCTCATCGCCCCAGCAGCGCCGCAGGAAGGGCGGGAGGAGGCGGCCCCCCCTCCCGCACCCGCTTTGTAACGGGGGGCAGCGGGGAGCGGCGGCCGTGGCTCGCCGCCCCCCCGCCGGGCCCGCGGCCGTGCCGGCACCGCCACCTCGCGTCCGTGGGGCGGCGGGGGACGGTCCCGGCTCCTCTCCCCGGGCCGAGGGCGGCGGGAGAAGGAGCCGAGGAAAAGCGGGGTTGCGGAGCGGAGCGGCGGGCACGGCCGGGTGCGGTTGAGCCCGGGCCTGGGCTCGGTAAGCGCCGCATAAAACGTCCGCGGAAGTTAAGCCATGAAGCTGCTTCGGCGGCTCAGCAAGTCGCGACCACAGCGCGCCCCGCCGGAGGTCTCGCCGCTGCGCCGGCCCTTTGCTCCAGCACGCATCAGTCCTGGGCGAAAAGAGGTTACTCGGGATGAGAAACGTAGGATAAAATAAAGCCTTTTACTCAAACGTTAACCAAAACCTGGAGGGGAGGCTTTAGAGTGAAATCTTTGGGAGGATGTTGCCATGTGCAGATTTCTTTCGCCGACTGCACTTAAGTCGCAGCCACTTCAGCGAGATTCTTTTGAAAACGTGGCCGTAATTTATAAAAATAAATAGTTAACATAACGTGTTAATGTAAAAAGTACAATTTTCAAGGCTAAGGCAGAAAGCCATTAATTTGCATACTTCCAGGCTTTTCAAATTCAAGCCTGAGAATTGAACAGTTAATCAAACCCTCGATTTTCACCTTAATCAATTCATTAATTCTAAAGCAACCGCTGAGCTCCTGAGCCAAGGCTCCATCTCTTACTTCTGGATCTGATTTCTAATTTTCAAACCAGCAGAATCTGGTACTCTACAGCGGCTGCTCGTGGTGCCTCGGAAAGAGAAAAGCCAAAGTATTGTGCATCTTTTCTTGCAGTTCCGGCAGACCAGCTGAAGGAGTACTCACCAAGTGCTCCATAACCCTTACAAGGAGGATTTAAAGGTGTGATGTGAGAAGATGTTAACTTAGACGCCTTCGTTACGTTTTTAAGAGTGGTACAGTCGGTGCATACGGGCTTCAACACCTGCGTGACCAGTCAGATGAAACGATAGCTTCCTTTGGGATTTAAGCTCGTTAGTGCTGCCGCTGTTCAAAGCAAGGAGTATTGCATCAGCTTTTTCAAATACTGTAGTTAACTAATGTTCGTTAGCATGCTGTAATAATTTTTAAATCAATTTTCATAAAGCCAGTGATGTCATTGATGTTGGCAGGGCTTGAGGAATCAATTCACTCTGCCCAGTAACCATTGGTCTTGTTCGAATAAGCACCGAAGCCGTTTGTGGTCGCACAGGATGATTAAGATCCCAGGCACCGAGGCAGGGAGATGAACGTCACCTGGGTAGAAGTTTTGGGGACCGAGTGGAGACAACTCAGTGAGCCCGGTGTGCAGGCGCTTAGGGAATGGCGTGGTGATAAGAGAGTCTTATAAAAACCTGTCATTCCTGACAAGCTTCCGTGAAGCATTCTGACATGGATACCTTGCCGTTAGTGAATACAGAGATATTTAAGCTCTAAGACTTTTTTAAAAATTAAAATCAGACTCGCCCTTCAAAAAGAACAAAAACCTTAGAATTTTAATCACAACGGCTTTAGAAATGCATCTGCACTTCTCAAATAATAAATGAAAGAAATTCAACTCCTGCTTTTATTTCTTTACACAGGATGTTCCAGTCATTGTTCTGTAACATAATATAATTTCCTTTGATGAAATGACGTCAGCAGTAAAAGCATCACATAATGCTTTCCTGCTAAACACAAGCCATCGGCCAAATCCATCAAAATGCAGCCTGAGAAGAGTGAGACTTGAAAATCTGGGCCAAACAGGCTGGTGACCTAAATGTAAAATATGTGTCAGGACCACCCTAAGGTTCTTACCTATTCAGCTGCAGAACCAACGCAGCTCATTTGAAGAGCAGCTACAGTTCTGATGGAAAAGCAAAGCGGCCTCCTTCAAAGGGAGGAGGATGAAGCACGCTCCACTTCTAACAGATGCCTACATAACCTTCAGTACAGCTTGGGGAAAATTTAGCCTGAGCTTAAAACGTGTGTTCCAAAAGTCACAGCAGAGCTATGCTCAAACCCGATATACGAATGAAGTGACATCATTCACAGGTCTGAGGTCATTCCTTATGACAAAGTGCTAAATTAGCATTCATGCTTTCAGGAAATCATGGGACAGCTGACTTCATCAAATGCCGTGGGTGCTAAAAAAAGGTAGGTGTCTTAAAAGAAGCAGCAATGAATGTTAGAAAGAAAGGGTAGTATTCAGCGAGGTCTGTAGTAGCAACGGAGCGTATACATATCACCTTACATCTTGCAGTGTGAATACACAAGCTATAAATACGAAACAAGTCGCCCACGCATAATGAGAAGTGTAGAAGCTGTTTATCAGCATTTAGCAACACTGAGCAGAACTTCAAGGCACTCAGAGAAGCAGCAATAATTTCCAGCAGAAATTGAAGGAGTGCTTCTGGGAAGAAAAAAAAAATATCTAAGCTGCATTTTGGACAGAAGATTTCAGCTAAAAAGCCACACGGGAACTTTCATCACTCTGGGTGATTTTTACACACAATAGTTAAAATAAAAAAAGGAAGAAAGAAAAACAGTACTTCCAGTTCTAGGCTTATGCTTTGATTCAGAACTGACTTCAAGGTGCCACCTAAGGATCCTTCAGCAACATATCCCATAACATTCAGTGCTCCTCAGCAGTCTCATATCTAAATATTGAGCCAACGCAACCTTTTGCCAGGGCACAACTCCGTCAAGCCAGAGAGAAGAGTGCAGTTTATGAGAATGGTGGCATGCCAAAGAGAAAAAGAAATGTCTGGCCCCAGTAGATGCGTCGGGCCCAATTCTGGCTTATTGTCAGAGCAGTGTCGAGGGACGCTGGTTTCACTGAGAAGCAGACACCATGCCCTGCGGGCAGATGCTAGCGCTTCCAGACAAAACTTCCAATCCAATCTCAATCCATTGCAAAGAACGGTAGCAGAGCCCTGGTAGGAATAAATTCCAGGCTCTTGCAGAGTTACGGACCTTTAACCCAGACACTTTTCTGAAAGGGGTATATCATTCCTAGAGTGGAGTGGTCTTCACATCGCTCAGGTAGCTGTAGAAACAAGAGTTCCCAAGAAGTGAGCCAGGCAAGAAAAAGTATGACACTGAGCTAAAATAACACGTTATCCACTGATCCAGCACTGTGAATTACATACAGTGAAAATCTCATCTGCTGAAATCCAGCAGTATGTGTGAATAAGAAGCCCTAACATATTTTTCACTTTGAAGAAAAAGCATAAAGAAATACTAAATGGCAGAATCTCCCTAAGAAATGGATCTGCTAGCAAAAGAGTGCGAGTGCCATAAAGTAGGGCTTATTAACAAGTACACAGTAAAGCATTATACAGATTTGCCCTTGATCTTTTATTCATAACTCAAGCGCATAATGTATTTTCATCAAAAAAAAGCAAAGGGGAAGAATATCATTCACAGCTGCTGAGCACGTGAGCACGGGCATGGTGCATGGTAGAAAAGTCAAACAGAAGACATGCGACAACATTTTTTTTCCATCATGTAACATACAGGGTGTGGGCACATCTTCTGCAAATAAAACTGTATGCTCCTTCTGTCAAACACCAAATCCAAAGCAAATTCATTGCACAAGGTTCTGTGTTTTCAAAACTGACACTAAGGGGGAATCATGTTGCACTGATTTAGATAACAATTGTACACCAGATAACATTTTGAGCAAGAATTGATATATCCAACGCTGACAAATCCTTTAGAATCTCATGGACACTGTTCAACAAAGCAATCCGTGATACAAACAGTCCTGGGGGTCTCTGACACTTCAACAGATGCAGCAGGTGCAGGCGGATGGAGACCTCACACGCACTCACATCGGCATCTGAGGATTAAACTCAAACAAAGATCGTTGTTTCCAGTCACCCTTCTGTAAGTGACTTCCTTTCTCTCTTACAAGTTCTGCCATAGCAAAGCCTACTTCAGTAGACTCCTTCCTCCCCTCCTTTTTCCCTTCCTCCAGCATTTCCAGAGTTGTTTGAATAATACTTTTATTTTCAGTCTGGTTCAAATTCTCCCGTTATTAACACTAGTGTAATTACAGTGTGTTTCTTAATGTTACAGCTAACACAATGGTTGGTCCTCGCTGGCTAGCATTATTATGGTATCAGCACTGTGTAAGCCATGTACTAATTTTAGGCATATCTCTACTCTTCCCATCTCGGAGCCATTTTGAGGCCTCTTGCAAAGCCATATCCCCTGTCCAGAAAACCACAGGTGCAGCTGGAGCTGGTCCCTCAAGAAAGGGACAGCGTTTGCCTGGGAGTGTTTGGTGCCTTACTAGGTCGTACCTCTAGGCATGGTGAGGCAGGCTGTTCATATAATGCCCTTTCCAAGTCGTGCAGGGAGGAAGAAGTTGTGTAGCTGCAATGTCTTGCTTTCCCTTGAACCCACGGGCCTGTATCAGACTACACACCGCTAGAGACGAGCGTGAACTTGTCCTGCAAAGCGCAAAGAATTGATACCCTGAAGCAATGCTGAGATGCCTAGTGCAGAGAGAACTAATTAATGAGAGCTCAACCTAAGCTGTGAGTAAATTCTAATAATCTAAGCAAATCCTAATAGATTTCTAGCCAAAGAGCATTTCACCAGCAGATCACAATTACACAGCCCGCTGCCTGGGATTTGGGTCTCATTTTACTGTCTAGTGAACCGCAACGAAGTCACACAGTTCAGCAAAGTGGCACTAAGTCATCAACGTCAGATGTAGCCTGCACACTCTACAGGTCTTCCATGAAAGCTGGGATCTTCTCAGTCTTCAAATACTAATTTACTTAAAGTATAAATTTGCAAGAAGCAGCTTATACCACAGTTACTGATCTCTGTATTATCTGTGGCTATAATTCCTCCACCGTTATTTCATTCAGTTCTACAAACATGCATATTTTCTGGGAGGCTGTTCCCAGGAGACACCATGTATGCTGCACCACAAGATACATTTTGCGGGAGAGGCTTGTAACAGGACTATAATTTAAATACAGTAATCCCATGAGAAGAAGCTTACATACATGAGAGATTGTAACAAAATAACCGTAACTGTGTCCTGAGCCAAAATGAATTAAAAAAAAAAAGAAAAATGTACATGGGCTTCAAAACAGGGACTCACGCTTGCAGAAGCATGTGTGCCTGGGTGGCAAGCGTTCGGTTCCAGCATGCGTGTGAGAAGTTAGGCTGCATCGAGCACGGGTTTGCGATTGTCTGTGTGTGCGCAGCAAACACGTTTCTAGACCTCATTACCACGTGCCTATTCAGCGACAACAATAAAGCGGCAATCACGGTTCATTTTGTTCTGAAGTTTCGGCTAAACTACCTCAACTGGGGTTTTCCCTGACTCTGTCCACAGCAAAGCCCACCTGAGTCAGCAGTGCACGCTCACTTCTTCCTGCGCTCAGCACCAGCTGAGCATTATCTAACCAGCCTATTATTTATTTAATTATATTATATATATATTTATATTATATATAATTATATAATTATATAACCAGCTGAGCTCTACCTTAGCTATAGGCAGTCAATAAAAACAAATTCTAATTAACAGTCCGAGTACAGCCTTTTCCCCTGGCCCTACATGAAAAAAGGGGAGTAAATTGATGAAACTAGAGGGATAAACAGAGTGAGTGACAAAGGACTGGGAAGGAAAAGAGCTTCTTCACATGAGAGTGTCTTCACAGTCCCAGTCACGTTTTTCTCAATTCCACAGTATTCCCAGCTCCTGCAGCTTATTTGGGGACAGGCTAACAGCTGGTCTTTAAGACAAGAAGATTCATGGCTCTAGCAAATTTTTTGTCTGGCCTCAGGAAAATATTAATTCTATTTAATGTGGACATGTGAAAGGGTATGAAGGTCTAATATTAAATGACAGCAAGTATTTGCTTTTCACTCAGCAGCACCAATGCCTGCTCCATTTCCTCTGGTCCCTGCAGTTTCACATAAACTCTCCCACCCATGCGGTGAACAGAGCACACCCTCTTCCCTCTAGGAGATCTAGACAGATCATGGGGCAAGGTGCTAAACTTGCAGGCGAAACCACTTCATCTAACAAAGCTGTGGCCTTGAGAAAAAAAACCTGAAACCACCTGAAAGGAACTTTATGCAAAATAATATCTCTAGGGCCGAAGTCTACTCTCTTACTTTCACTGATGTCAACAAGAATTCTGTCTGAATCACGTGAACGGCATTTTATCCCTACTCTGCTCCACGTTTGTACAAGGTTTCACAATACCTTTTTTTTTTCATGAATAACAGGAGAAAAATCCTGGAAAGAAAGAAATTTTTGACATTTTAAAAGTTGCTTAGTAATAAATTCCTCTGTGACATCAAATGCATTAATACTAAACTCTTACTGAAAACCTTCTGATATTACTTGTGTATGTAAACTGTAGTGAAACCAAAATTTTGCATCCAGCTGAAAGCAGATGACACTGCTGAGCAAAAAAACGCAGGGAACCTGGCAGGTGCCATAAGCCTGACAGCCTTTGTGGTTTATTTCAGGACGTTACATTAGCAGCGAGCGCGCTGCTCGCTAGGGATGCAGTGCGGGGCACCCCGACGCCCTGAGCAAGCCTGTCCTACGAAGATGCGGTGCGAGGGAGGGAGGCGTGGGGGTGAGCCAGACCGGAGGGGGCATCGCCACGGGGCTCCTGCTCTGCTCGTACCTGCTATACCCAGGCCCCGCAGCCTCCTCACTTCCCCAGCAGCTCTTCCGGGCTAATTAAGGACTAATCACAAATGCAGCCGTGACAGGGGCTGGTGGAAGGACACGCGACTGTTCCCGCCATCGCCAGAGCCCTCTTTGTCCATTTCTGTGCTTCCTGAAGAAAGGGTTGGCTTTTCCGTAAGGTTTTTCACACCGTCGTGTCAGCTTTGCACGACCACAGCAAGGTCTGCCGAACGGGTTTCTGCAGACTTTTCAGACAGGGTGGCATTGATGGAAGGATTTACAACCATAACTGGTTTTTTTATGTGTCATTGGTGGCCGCACCAGGGCGGAACAGTAAAAATAAACAACACCGAGCGGTTACACAGCGCATCGCAGCTTCACCTTGCAATAAATCTGTATTACTCTTCCTATTTTGCAGCTGGGGCGTCTGGCTCACAGCACCTAAGATGAGGCAGAGCAGTAGGAGGAGGCACTGGCTACTAATGCTTTAACGCCGAGTGAAATACGGACAGAACTTTAGTCTTCGCCTGTATTTAAAAGCCGATCTTTTGTTTTTCCTCAGATTTTAGGCAAAAACGATGGGAGACGGGAGCCACGAAGCTTCAAAGCCTCAGTTCTAACAGGGAGGCTTAACGGTGCAGGGGAAAACGCCAGGTCCCCGCCGGCGGGGGCGACCCGCAGCCCGACGTGGTGACAGGCCCCGCCAGCGGTGCGGGGCGTTGCGGGCAGCCGCCATCCCGGCCCCGCCGCCATCTTGCCTCCCCCCCCGCGCGCCGCGTGCCCATGGCAACGCGGCGGCGCCACGCGGGCGCGGGGGCGGGGCGAGGGGCGGCGCATGCGCGGTGGAGGCGCCCCGCCGAAGGGCGCCGTGCGCAGGCGCGGCCCCGCTGGCCCCGGAAGCGCTCGGGCCGCTGGGTGACACGTCGCAGGGGCCGCGGCGGCGGGTCTGGGGCCGGGCTCGGGGCCGGGAGGGACCGGGGGGTCGCCGCTCCCCCGCGGGGGGGAGAGGGGCCGGGAGCGCCGGGGAAGCGGGGCGGCAGCCGAGGCGCTGCGGCGGCGTCCGGCGCGGCTGCGGTCGGGCCGAGCGGGGGCCGGCGGGGGCCGCTGTGGGGCTGAGCGGGGGCCGCTGTGGGGCTGAGCGGGGGCCGCTGTGGGGCTGAGCGGGGGCCGCTGTGGGGCTGAGCGGGGCGGGCGGACGGACTGACCGACCGACCGACCGACGCAGCCGCGGACCGGGCTTTGGCGTCCCGGGGGGGCGCTCCCCGGGCGGGCCCGGCCCGACGGGCTCGGGGAGCCGGGCAAACCTCGCCGTTCTCTTGCAGGAAACCTGCGATGTCTGGGTTCGACAGCTTCAACACAGACTTCTTCCAGACGAGTTACAGCATTGACGACCAGGCGCAGCCCTATGACTACGGCGGGAGACCGTACAGCAAGTAACTTGTGCATGCCTTCGGGGCTTGTGTAAAGCTGTTCATCGCGCTTCTTTAGCGACTAAGCCTGAGCTCAGATATTTGTGGGATAGGCTGTTTGTTCGGAAAAGGGTTGGCGTTTCAGCCAGCTATTGTTGCTTCTAATTGAACTCTGTTGCTCTGTTTTATGAAGGGCATAACTTGCCTGGGGAGACCTTATCGCTCTCTACAACTCCCTGGAAGGAGGTTGTAGCGAGGTGGGGGTCGGTCTCTTCTCCCAGGTAATAAGTGATAGGACGAGAGGGAATGGCCTCAAGTTGCCTCAAGGGAGGTTTAGATTAGGTATTAGGGAAAATGTCTTCACTGACAGAGTGGTCAGGCACTGGAACAGGCTGCCCAGAGAGGTGGTGGAGTCACCATCCCTGGGGGTGTTCAAAAAACATGTAGTCATGGCACTTGGGGACGTGGTTTAGGGGACATGAGGGTGTTGTGTTGGAGGTTGGACTTGATGATCCTAGAGGTCTTTTCCAACCTTAATGATTCTACGATGGTGTAAATGGAGATTGAAAGCAGTTGTGTGTTGAATGCTCTGCCTTCTATGTTCTAAAGCAAAGATTATAAAATTGAAAGAACGGCTATATGAGTAATCTTAATTATATGAATAATCTTCACATCTTTGGGAAAAGAGATACCATTGTTCTGTAAGTCCATCTCCAGTCACTCAGGGAGTAAAAATTAGTTGCAGTGTCACATAAATGAGCCTGCAATGTCCATGGTGATTCCTAGGCTTTGGTAGGCAAGCGTGGCGGACTTTTCTAGGTCAGGGGAGCTCTTGGGAGTCCTTCGTGAATATCCGCTCTCAGGCTGAGGGTTTTGGTCGGTTATGTGACCTTTGTGATCCCTGCGATAGGTGGAGCAGGTCGATGCCTGTTTGCATCCTGAAAAGGATTGCAGTGCTGTGATGAGGCTGAAGTCTGCTAACATGAGGAAAGAGAGGAGAACGAGTTTCAGGGTTTTCCTTCTTTATATTCATGTTTCCATAGTTAAATATTTTGGACACATTTACTGAAATCTCTGGAGTCAGACTTGGAAATGGTTGGTGGCAAGAACAACTTACAGCTTTGTTTAGGAGCAGAAGATAGCTTTGATTAGGCTGTTTTTTAAAGGAAAATATAATGGAAAGTATTCCAAAGACAGTATAAATTGATTTGTTAGTAAATAATTGAGAATAGGTGAAACAGAAACTGAAAAGTTGCCCTTTTATTTTTTCCCCTGCATCATGTCCTGTAAGTAGATGTCCTAATGTGTTTAATGTCCGTATTGTAATTCCTCCTTATATCCCATAATGCTACCTGATACACATGGGGCCAAAGTGAAGGGCAAAAGAGCTTTTCTTTTCTTTTTAACTAAGCTCATTTTTTAAATATAGAGGGTGACGAAAGTGATAGTATGAGCACCTTTGTTCTCTGGTAGTGAGTTTGCAAATAAACATTCTAAATAGCAAATTAATGCTGGCATCAAATGAGATGTCAGTAGTAATTAATGGACAATATTTGAATAAGTTTGAGATGTAAAATTTTCCTACTTTTTTACAGGTCTGCAGCCTGTAGTAGTAATTCAGACAATGGATAACGCTCGTTTCTCCAGACTTCTGGCTTAAAACCAGAAAGCAACACTAGTATATATAGCAAGGATTAGCTTGTTTAGCTTAACAGCGTTCTTTATAAGGGTTTGCACTGATGGGTGTGGCAATGTGCCTAAAAGGCCTGGATCGGAGTAGAGGGTCATTTAATGTGACTTTTTAAAAAAGAAGAAAGGATTGTTTGCTGGAACTTATCTACTGAAAATAAGCTTTGCTTTTGCCATGAGTTGCTTAAAATAAAAGTTTGTGTCTGTCCGTAATGCGATGTCATTCTTTGTAGGCAGTATGGAGGCTATGAATACTCTCAACAAAGCGGATTTGTCCCTCCAGACATGATGCAGCAGCAACAGCCCTACACAGGGCAGATTTACCAGCCAACACAGACGTACACTCCAACTTCAGCACAGTCTTTCTATGGAAGTAATTTTGAGGATGAGCCTCCTCTATTAGAAGGTACAACTTATGCTTTATGGCCAAAATCCAAAACTCTCCCCAATTTGGGGATAAGTTGAGTAGCAGGGTGTGTATTCCCTACTTCTGAAAGTGCACAGTTGATTTGAAATTCTCATTAATTTTTTTTCTGTTTAACTGGATTTTGGTATATGAAATACATGTTCTTATGTGAACTTCTGCAGTTTTAGAATTGTGCTTTATTACTTCATACTAGCAGTTCTGTGGAGGACGTAATTAAATGGATAACCTGACTTCATACAGCTCTCATGACAAAACACTTGCTACTTTTGTTGTTGCAAAGAATACTTATAATTGCCCACTTTTTGTAAAATCGATGTGGTTAGTTTCAGTTGATTCTTTGGTTAGAACTGAAATCTGGCATCGCTAGAGAGGAATGCTAAACACTGCAGAAATTCCTGTGTAGAATACAGCCTGTGCAGAATGCCAGAACAGATATGTAGTTAGTGTCTGGATCGATGGTTTTAGTTTCCAGCTTATATCCATCGCTGTTCAGTACCAAACAACTGAAGAAACCCTTACTGTCCCTGGTTAGAGAGCAAGCTGTTCATGATAGCTGTCACCTATGCCTATTCACGATACCTTCCACCCTGCTGTGCTTCTTTGTGTTCTTCAAAAAATTATTTTGTTTACATAGATGCTTCCCGGAGCCCGAGGTGGGCAAATAGTAACTGCGTTCATAACGAGGTTTTGACGCACAACTGTGGTCAAACTGTATAGATGGAGACTTGAAATCCTATCTAGCTGGAGGGAGCTGTGAAACTCCTTGTCATGAGATACTGAGTGTTGAAAGGGGTGGGTGGTGTTTTTTAGTGGGCTCAGTGGCTGGTTTATGAAAGAGAAATCTACTGAGGGTAATTAAGTACAGAGCAACTACTTTGAATTAGAAATCCTTGAGCCGCCAGTCACTGGAGACCTGGGGAGTCTGCATGTTCTGTGCCTATACTCTTCTATCTATATCTGCTTTTGGCTGCTTACAAGGACGGGGTACTGGGCTAAATGAACTTTTGGGCTGACCCAGTACACTGTGCTTATGCTCTTACCTGGTTCTTTAGAGACCACCTTGTCACTTCCGAGCATTTGAGTCCTGGAATCTGTGGAGGCAGCACACTCAGCAGCTTGAGGAAAGATGGGATGACTCAATTCTCTGGTCCCTATAGGATGGTATTGGGAGGAGATTTAAAAGTGGAGAGGCAAGGAAAGCTAAGAGTGAAGCAAACGGGGCGACAGGAAGGGAAAAATGAAATAAATATGCATAATTCTTTTCATATAACTTGCAGAATTGGGGATCAATTTCGACCACATCTGGCAGAAGACACTAACAGTGCTACACCCATTAAAAGTAGCAGACGGCAGCATCATGAATGAGACTGATTTGGCTGGACCAATGGTCTTCTGTCTAGCTTTCGGAGCCACATTATTACTGGTAAGATATTGATTGCAAAATATTACTGTTTGTGCTTTAATATTCTTGGAAACACTGGGGAAAAAAGCCAAGTTACCTATAGGTTTATTGGAAGTGACTTCTTGGCGTGGAGGCTAAAAAAGCACATCCTGACCAAGAATTTGTAGCTGTGTGGAAGAGGAGCTGGGGCTTCACACGCTGCTGATTGAAATTAATGAGTTCACTATCACTTCACTTCCGTGGAGTTTGAATCCAAGTCTTTGCGCTCAGTTTTTGCATGACAATTATTTCAATGTAATTTGTATTTCTTTTCGTACTTTGCTTTTGAGGAATATGGCTCCCTTTTGTCACAGAAATGGGCGTGACGCATCTCAGATTTTTACCTGCTTGGATTTTTTTATAGATGGAGATGGTTTACTTTCAGAATCATACCTTGTCTTTTTCTGTTATCTTCTGTCTTATCAGGAATCGGAACAACAGACACATTAAATATTTGAATATTTATTTCATTTCTTCATTTAGGAGTTTTTACTTTGTAACTCTTACTGTGTTTAATATTTGAGTCTATTTCTGTCTTGTTTCACTGTATTTCTTTGTTCCATACTCTTTATTCATTGTTCTTTACTGATACTCAAGAGGCAAGGGAACTCCAAATTCATGTTCATAAGTACTAATACATAAGCATGACTTCCAATATGAAGACTCAGTCTAGTAAAACACTTCTAAAGTAAACCTGCTTTCACACTGTTCATACTTCTTAATGGGTCAGCAGCTGTGGAAGCCTGGTGGTTTTTTTCAGTTGAGCTTAATTGAAATAAGATTGTGCTTTAATGACTCAAAAGTGTCAATTATGAAATGACAGAGTAGCAGTAAACAGTCCTTGTCATGGAAAACTTCAGTATTTTTAGTCAGTTTTTTTCTCTAAATATCTTCAGGCACTGCATTTAATTTTTTGCCTAAAATTTCACATTGCTGTGACACTTAGAACACAGTGTTTTGGTACCAAGGGGACTTTAATCCTACTTTTATAAGTAATCTTTATTTATGGAAACTAGGCCAGTAGAATTAATGAACATGTTTATAACAGATACATTTGAATGTTCCTTTCCGAAGAAATTATTACTTTCTCCTGTGTGCTTTTTTTTTTCTAAATACATTGAGTGTAGTGAAAGAAAACAAGCTTAGCCTAGCAAAAAGATTAAAGCAGATTGGTAGTTTCCTGTAGCGCTTGAGGAAGAAGAGAGCTGGGTTATAAGCAAACTTAGTTTGGAAGTTAGTAGTGGGAGACAAAGCTCGCAGCTGCAGAGCATCGTGGCTTCAGTAACTTCGTGGTCCTGTGTTCCTGCAGGGGTGGAATCGGGCGTTGCGTGCATTTTGATAGATGTGGTCAGGGAAGCATCAGTCTCATTGTTGGAGAGACATAATGACATAGGATACATACGTTTTGAAATAATGCATGTATGCTTTCTACGTACTTGTTAGTAAGCAGAATTCTTCAAAATCTACAAAAGTTAATTCTGCTCTTCACAGAGTGCTTTACAGCTCAGTTTCAACTGTTTCTGGGTATTTTTTTATGATTTACATTGTGCTATAACTTTGTGGAGTCTATTGCAAATTAAAGGACTTTAGCTCTGGGTTAGTCAAGAAGTTCCTGAATTAAAATGTTTTGGTCTTTCTACAGTAGTTCTGTAAAGATTATTATTGCAAGTAATCAATTGGCATGAGAAGTTAGTGGATTAAACCCTAAAGAATTTATAGGCTTTTGCAGCCCAGATCAAAGAATATTAATTTGATGAAAATCTGTACATCATGATAGGTAAAGTTAGGATAAATGTGCCTCAGGTGCCTAGAATATACAGGTGTCCTGGAATTCAGCTTGTGGGAAAATACTGCCTGTTGGATTTGAATGTAGGAATTGGGGGTGGGGGACAACAGGGAGAATGGAGGTACTCTGTAAACATTCTTTCCTTTTCCCTTTGGTTGTGGGAGGCATTGCTTGTTCTGGTAACTAACGTGCATCACTCTGCTTGACTTTCAGGCTGGTAAAATTCAGTTTGGTTATGTGTACGGAATAAGTGCAATCGGATGTTTAGGGATGTTTTGTCTCCTGAACTTAATGAGCATGACGGGTGTCTCCTTTGGCTGCGTCGCCAGTGTCCTTGGATACTGTCTTCTTCCTATGATCCTACTTTCCACTTTCGCAATTGTATTTTCGTTGCAGTAAGTACATAAATTTTGTAATTTGGTAATAGATCCCTCTCCTGTGAGATGGTGAAGGAAGTTATGAAAAGGAATTTTCATATTCAGTGATGAAGCTGCATATAATTTGAACATGACAGGAATTTTTTTAGTAAGTGTAAGAACATGAAAATCAACAGTCTGCAGGTATTTACTGGAGGGAAGATAGGTGAATACTGGTTTTATCTGCAAGTCGGTTAACAGCTTTTAAATACATAGACTGCAATAACACTGTCAAGTTTGTTTTCAGTCAGCTTTGAATCTGACAGATCTCAGTACTTGTAAAGTCTAAAAGTAATTATAATTTAAGATGCAAACTTGAATTTGACAATGTCGTGGTTTAGTCCCAGTCAGCAGCTAAGCACCACACAGCCGCTCACTCACTCCCCCTGCCCCAGTGGGAAGGGGGAGAATCGGAAGAGCAAAAGCAAGAAAACTCGTGGATTGGGAAGAACAGTTTAATAATTAAAATAAAATAGTGATAGTAATAATGGTAACAATAATGATTATGATGATAATAATGATAATGATAATATAATAAAAAGAAAATAACGAGAGAGAGGAATGAAACCCAGGGGAAAAAAAAAAAAGGAAAAGGAAAAAAAGTGCTGCAACCGCTCACCACCCGCTGACCGACGCCGCCAGTCCCCGAGCCATGATTGCTGCTTCCCCCGGCCAACTCCCCCCAGTTCATATACTGGGCATGACGTCACCTGATATAGAATACCCTTTGGCCAGTTCGGATCAGTGCTCTTGGTTGTGCCCCCTCCCCTCCCGGCTTCTTGTGCCCCTGGCAGAGCATGGGAAGCTGCAAAAGTCCTTGACTAGTGTAAGCACTACCCAGCAACAACTGAAACATCAGTGTGTTATCGATGTTATTTTCATACTAAGTCCAAAATGCAGCACTGTACCAGCTACAGTGAAGAAAATTAACTATCCCAGCTAAAACCGTGACAGACAAACAGAAGGAAATCAGTATGCTTACTCATGAAATTAAGGACTGAAAAGAAAGAGCTTGCTACAGTTACTTTACTTGCTGCTTTTATGTTTTATATGCACAAAGTTAGTTTAGGGTTTTTTTAATGCTGTCATAATTGAACTAAAGTCTTTATTGGAACTATTTCATTTTAAAAAGTCAAAGACAAAAGCTAAAATTCATCTTAGAATCTGTAAAAGGTGTCAGGAGGAGTCCAGTTACGACTCCTGTAAGCATATATACACAAGTCTTACATGAATTCTCTTTTTATTTCTGTATTTACAGGGGAATGATGGGGATTATTCTCACGGCCGGAATCATTGGCTGGTGCAGCTTTTCTGCTTCCAAAATCTTTATTTCTGCCTTAGCAATGGAAGGACAACAACTTCTAGTAGCATACCCCTGTGCTTTATTGTATGGAGTCTTTGCTCTCATTTCTGTGTTTTGAACAGACTGTCCAAACTGTTGGACTCCAGTGGGCCAAAATGAAAACATCGACTTGGAACACTTAGTTGGACCAGAAACAGCTGCAAACAACTGTAGAGTGTTGCTATCACAAAACTTAGACCTGTTTTGAATCATCTGGAACAATGAAAACAAATGTCTCGTGTTCACTTTTTTAGGACTTTGAATACTGTTTTCAATTGACCTGAGGTGTCTATAGCTTTAATAAGTGTTCATGCTTATCATGTTAATGTAATTTCTTTCCCATTCCTGTATCTTTAGAAAAGTAACTTTTGGTTGTTTATTTGAGGGTTGGGGTTTTTGTTTGTTGTTTTGTTTTTTTTTTTAGGGAAGGGAGGGAGAAGGACTGCAGTTATAAATTGATAGATTTCTATCAGCAGAAGTTAACAGAACTGCAGCTGCTGTAGATTTGGGGTACTCTTTGAATAAGTCTGCAGTAATAAAGAACCTGTTTCCTGGCCCCTCTTACGAAAAGCAAAATGCACAAATGAACACAAGCAATTAGAGTATTTTCTGTATTTTAACAAATATACTCTTAAGCCCTTTGGTCTCATTTATTTGTTCATTTGATGTGATACTATTTCAGGATTTAAGATACTTAAAGTATGAAATAGAAAACAGATGCTTAAAAGTTAAAGGGATCTGTAATTCTGTCACACTTGAAATATGAATACGTTTGGATGTCTAAGTAGCTCTATGTTAACTTGGATTTCTGAAGATGACTTCAACTAGAGTTTCTTTTCCTAATGGTGCACATACTAGTAGATGAAGAGTAATCTCTCTTGCAGTACTTCCAAGAAAAACACCATTTTGAAAATGTTACGCTTGTCAGTATTGTAGTTACTGTAAAATAATTTAAGGCATATTGATTAAATTCTCCTTAAATTTTGAAAAAGATGTTTGATTTTTCTAATCTTTCTTTTTTAATGGGGTTCAGTCACTAAAATAGAAACTTCAGCATTGAGGCGATCATATTTAAAGCTGTATTCAGTTAGTGGATTTGATACTTGCTTCGGTCACAAATACTTAATCTTACATGAAGTATAATCTGTTTTGTGATGTTAATCGCTTACAAGAAGTCTTACAAGTGTAAGAAGTGGGAAAGAAAAAATGGTTGTTTCTCACATAAGCCCTTGCTAATTCTTAAAATAAGCAAGAAAAGGATACAGGCATATTTTAACTCAGACTGGGGCGGGGAGGTTACTTACGTCGATAGTAATTCCCTATCCCCACCTTGGAAATGAAAAAACTCTTAACAAAGTGCTAGTTTATAACTACTGTTTCTTCAGCAGTTTAATCCAAGGGATTTCATTTCACTGAATTTACCACAGGTGTTAGTCAGATGTTCATTTGTCAGGTCCATGGAGTGATCTATTCGTAGACTTCAGGAGCTGAATCACTGGTCAGGCGTGTTACGTTAACACCTTCTGGTAAGACTCGATGTGCAAATGCATCTTCAAAGGAAAGCTTTCATCTTACTGATCTGTGAATGAATGATTTCAAAGGCTCAGCACACATTTTTGATCACTCTTACCTTAGTTCTGCACGTTCTCCTAAAAACAACTTCCTAGTGCTGCTGGAGGCTACTGACAAGGTCCTTTGTTGGCCAGAGCCAGCTTCTGCTTGTGTCGCTGGGAGTTGTGGGAGGTGTCCTATGAGTGTAAAGCCTTTAAGAATCAAACACTGATGCACAAAACTGTTCTGACTTGCGTTATGTACTGTAACTGGCTGTTACAATGAACTTTAAAGCTCACACACACATGAAAAACTTCAGTTTCCTTCCAGAAGCGAATTCAAGAGCCCAGATAATTTTCTGCTTTGATATGTTATTACAAATTATCATCCTGATACATCCTCATATATGAATTATATGATATAATAATGGTGAGTTGATTTTATTTAGCAAAATGTTTTACTCTGTACTTTTGTAGTTCTGATTTCTTTGGATTAGTAGACCACATCTGCCCCGGTGCACAAAGTTCTTACTCCTTTTAATGAAGAACGTTACCTGCTGATAGAGCATGATGTCCTGTATTCGTGCAAATAGATTACAGTGATTACCTTTACTAATGAGGTCTAATTAAATACAGAATTGCTCTAGTAACTATAAAAGCTCACATACTTTCTTGAGCACGTCAGGTTCTAATATTCAAATATTGTATTTTTGTGAAGCGGGCTAATTAAGCTTACCTTGCATATACAAATGTGGTTCCTTTCTTAAAGCTTGCACTGATTCTGTAGGTGGCTTCCAGAGTCCAGAGTGATTACTTGTGTTAAACTGTTATAAATAACCTTTTCTCTCACCACAGCACGAGCAAACGAAGCGCGCAGGAAAAAACATTAGAATTAGCTTGTCTCAGTATAGCGCTGGCAATACAGCTGCTGAGTCTGGAAAGACCTTATGAAAAGGTGTTTATTTAGATATATATGTTCACAAAGTCCTTGCTCTGGCAGTAGAGGATACTACACGTTCTTCTCGAGCAGTGAGGTTTGACCAGTGAGTTTCAGGAGCGTTTTGTGTTCTTCAGCTCACACTGTGGAGAATTTAGCAGTGAATTTCTAACTGGACTCTCGGGGGCAGGAGAGAAGCGGATGGGAGTAGAAAGTCAAACACTTTGTAATTCATAGAGGACTTTATAAAAACACAATGTTATGTCTAGACTGGTAGTTTTAAATATCCCAGATTTCTGGTACATTAATGTGATTCCATTGACTCTGTTTATTGCCTTTCCAAAATCAATTCCATTGATTTTTCTGTAATAATGTTTTGTCCTAGATCTTGCTCCAATTTTAGTTACATTTCAGACGACTTAATCTTGCCATCAGATAGAATGACAAGATTGTATGCTGTAGTTCTTTACTCCCACATTTGCCTTTCATATTTAGTAGGACTTTTTTCGTTTTACTTTCTAAATCTGAGCTCTCCCTCAGTCTGTTAATATCAGTATTCTCATCTAGTTTTCAGATGAAATACTAATATTAATTCCATCCTGCATTGTCGCTTGACATTTTCATGTTACTCAGCTTAAAGCGTTCAAATATGAATGCTGGTGTTGCTTTTTTAAAACCACTTTTGTTATCACTCCTAATCTTGACATTACTTCCTATTCTACAAAAGTTAAAAGTTACCTTTCCCAGTTTGTCCGTTTTTTTGTCCCAGTTTGTCGATGTTTTGACGGTGGCTTTGTTTTTCAGGTCACCTGTTTTGCTATGAGGCAGCTGCTGACTGCAGTTCAGTTTGTTTCTGTAGGCAATATTTCCGTAAGTATGAACAAATTACATGGCACGTCCTTTCCTAAAAAGCATGTTTTTTCTGTGCTCTTATGCCTTTCATCTGTGCGCTGGTGTTGGCATCTGTTCTTGATGGGTTATTACATATTTAGTGATGGATGAATACCTTCAGAAGCCACAGAGAGCAGGGACTGATTCAGTATTTTGTGTGAAGGCAGATGTTCCTCCATCCTGCGGCCGGAGAGGAGCATCCTGGATTTGTGTGGGCCGCACCAACATCGCTGGGCACCAGCATCGCTCGTGCTTTGTGCTGCCTTCTCTCGAGAACGATTACCTTGTTTCCATGGAGTTGAGCGGTCCAGGCTGGGTTACTGTACAGGCCCTTCATTTGGATCTGTAATAAGAAGCTGAAATACCCTTAGGCTTGTCTCCAGGTATCAGCACCAGGATGTTTTCGCTGCATAATCTGCGCAGGAAGGAACTGGGACTCTCACTCCCCTGGGACCGATGGTTGCAGTTGGGCACAGGCTTCGTGGTGCGACGGCTGCGCTGGGTCACAGCCGAGAGCAGTCAGTGGGAGGGAGTCCCTCGCTAAGGCACTAACAGTGCATTAGTTCGTATCGATACCATTGTTTAAAAGTTCGTTAATTTTTTTTTTTAGGAACCACGTTAGCTAAAAGAAGAGCCAGCGCTTTGGGGTGTCACATATGTTATACCACAGAAGCAGGGTTTGCAAAAGAGAGAGCATCTTTTCACTATGCCAGTCAATTTACCTGGACAAACTTTCTGTCTCTGTCTTCACCGAGATGCCTTATAGCCTCTGCTGTTAATGTTACACGCTGCATCTTAACAAAAAATGGGGGACTGGAGTAACTGGGGCTTGCTGTTTCCTGCTTCTCCGCTGGGTGGGCCTGCAACATATCTGATGTGCTACAACATGTCCGATGTACTGCGATATATCTGCTGTACTGCAATGCTTCTGAGGTGCTGGAAGGCAGGACTCAGGGCTGGCACAGCTCAGCGTCACGAAGCCTTTCCCCTCCTTCTCCCCTCCTTGCTTGTCTCCCACATCAATAGCAATTACATTCCCAGGCAGTCAAACCGCTTAATGTTGTCAAGCTGGGTTTCTGTTCCCTGTAATGGGGAAGGGATTCATTTCAGTCATGGCCTGTCAAATTAGCAGAGATGCTGTGTGTGCTGGGTACCCCTCCTGGCAACGGGAAACCTTTGCTACATCTCATTCTTGTACAAAGCTGTGACATTTCTGACCAGCTCTTTTTTTTTTTTTTGCATTACCTGGAAGTCTCTTTGTTTTCTGTATGCAGTCCAAAAAGCACATAAATTTATTTTTCTCTGGGTAATTCACTGCCTTTCCAACTGTTGGGTGATACAGACAGGCAAGCTCTTGTGTAGCGTGGATCACGTTGTGTTGTAGCACTGTCACGGTACCTTTTATCTGTGTAAATTAACACATCCTTCCTTTGCTATACTTTTTCAAATTTAAATAGCATCTCTCAGAACTAAAGCAATTTATTTACACGATCTATGGGATTAGAAGAGTTTTTAAAATATTTTTTGTTGTTTAGGAGTTGCAAGCCCTAATATGTCAAGATGCGAGGACTTCAGATTATTTATTGTGGTTATCCTTGAGCGTCCTGTGAGATGGGGAACTTCTGTTCTCCTGTTTTGTAGATGAGGAATGGAGTAAGGAGATGTATGTAATTTGTGTAAGTCCTGCTGCGTTTGACCATCTTTATGCCAGCAAAACATAGCGGGGTATTTCTCCAGGGGGGAATTCTCAGTCCAGCTCTCTGGGACACAGTTTGAAAGTGGGAGGAGATTTTGTAATTGGAAAGTCTGTTGATTGTGTTTGCCAGCTTTGTGCTTTCCTAATCAAAGCCAGCAGGCCGTTAGCCAAACAGCAGTCCATGCTTTGGGAAGGACTGCAAGCATTGTGCTCTTAAGGGCATGTTTTTTCTCCTATTATTTCTTTGCTTTATTGCAGGAAGTACTGACATTAGAAGAGTGAGGATTCTCTGGCCCTGATTGGGAATGGTGAAGTGGAAGATTGTCTAAAATGAGAGACTAGTCCTGGAATAGGCCTCTCAAAAATTGTACTGTAATTATGTGTCTTTAGGAAGAAGAAGGGCGTTGCTCTATTTCTTTACACACTGAACTCCACCACATCGTTCTTGGAATTCTAATGCTCTTACGATATATATTTCTATTTTTTTTCCCAACATTCTTGCTTTTCTGCTGTTAGCATAGGAAAACCTAATCTTCTTGGACACCTGCCTTACCTACTGATCTACCAGACCTATTTATTTTTCAGTCACGGAAGTTGCATCCACTTTCATAAAAGAGCTGAAGCCAAAGGTAAAAAGCATTCTGTGCTTCTGTCAGAAAGATGGCCCCACTTCCCACGAGCCTGTCTGTACTACAGGCGGCCGCTGCCGTGACAGGGAGCTACCATCGGGCTTTGAACCAGACCCTGCCAAAGGCATGCTTTACTTGTGTTTTCTCAACTCTGGAGAATAATTATTTACTGCAAAAGAGGAGTCGGGAAAGTTTCCTCTCTCTAGTCTGCCTGTTTCCCAGCACAAAGTGTTAGGTAGCTCCTGAGGCACAGGGTGTGTTTTCACCTTTGTAAATGCGGGGTTTGCATCTCGTGTTGCTAAATGCGTTACAGGAGGATATTTCACCTCTGAGACCTGCACAAGGTTTCCTCCAGCACAGCTTGTCCGCCGGTAACCCTGTCAGAGGGAGGTCACTAGAGATGCACAGTTTAATGGCCCCGCTGAGTGCTGGTCCCAGAACTTTTTGGCAGAGTCTTCCCAGGCCCGTTGGCAGCGAGCACCAGCGAAGGCTTACCTTCAGCAGTTTTTATGAATCCAAAGTCGAGGCCATTTGGGCCTCGGGGTAAAATCCAGACGTTCTTACTTGGGGCGTGATTCATCCCACTCCAATGGGTGCCAGCTTCTCAGTTCTTTTTCAGGCAGAATTCCCATTTAGCTCAACAGGAGGCTTAGCTGAATCAACAAGATGAATATTTGGCCAATAGTTACGTCAGGCAAATCTGGACAAATATCCTCATTTACAAATAAACCTGACAGGCTAGGGCACTTGGCTAGTACCTCTACTCCAGTCAACGTCAGACCCAAGCAGTGCCCAGCCTCCCAAGCCTGCACTCAGAGTAGCCGCATCCACAGAGAAAAGAATTTCAGTGTTGACAGATCAGTGCCAGCTCCTTACCTCAGAAATGTACAGAGTCTGAAAAGTATGTTGATAGTGGACTTTTGTTAAAGGATCCAATCTGTAGAAGTGAAAATCCATCTTAAAAACTTACTGTATTAACCAGCTCATGTTCAGTTACCCAAGAAAGTTGAAGCCCGTATTGTCCTTGTACCATCAAGACAAACACTAAAGACTCACGACAGGTTATGGAGGATTTTAATGAGTTCAGTGCCTTTTTCTTTTGTCAGTCTTCTGATTGTTTTAGCGGCTAGTTCAAATGTTAATTGTCAATAGGCAAAGATATTCTAGCGTCTTGGCAAGGCTCTGCTGGTAGTGTGCCTACTTTATTGAATCACAGATGGAAACATTTAAATTCAGGATGATTTTTCTCATTCCAGTGTTTTGTCCCAATTAAAACTTACTGGTTCAGACGAGGTAAGGAGATCTAAAGAAGGCAGTGTCTGCACTTAACTAACGCCAACAGCAGATGTCACATTACTTGCCATTCTGCTCTCTTACCGATTTGTTTAGCCAAATTCTGCCAAATACCCATTTGGTTTGTTTTAGAAGCCCTGAGCCTGCAAGGTACAGAATTACCTTTAATCATTTTATATGGGATCTGAGGAACTGTAGGATTCCCCTTGAGGATACAAAGAATGGTTTTTATCTTTTGGAATAGACTGTTCCAGGAAAGTCAGATGGGGTTTTCTGCGTAGCAGATACACCGTGAAACCGCAGACCTCTGGCTAGCTTGTCGCTGTCTCGTCACACTCAGCGCAAGATCAGTCTAGTGGCCACTCGCATGGAATTGGATCCAGATTTTCTAAATTGAGGCCTCAAAACTGATCTCTGAAAATCATACGGATGCCCTGTTTATCACCCTTCTGTGAGCACTTAGCCGGGTTCCCCAGGCGAAGCCCCTTCCTCCAGGTCCCCTGTTACGGGGCTGGGCTGTGCCCTTGTGCCCAGCGGTGAAGCCCCATTTCTCCACCCTGCGAGAGCAGGCAGGACCCAGCACGGGGGGCTGAAGGCCGAGCCCTCCGGTGTTAGGCCAGATTTCTAATGCCGCCCGTTGGATTAACGCCCGCACTTGTTCCCTTGGCCGCCTCCGCGGCTGCCTCTCCAGTGCCCCCCGTGAAGGCTCCCTCTTCCCAAGTGCTCCTCTGCTCTCGGCTGCAGAGGTCGGTCTGGGTGGCACCCAGAGAAGTCCATCGCCCAGTGTAAAGGCAAGATGAACTCATTTCTGACGGATAGGTCTGACCTGTCCTTTAAAACTCCAGCTGGAGGGAAATGACACAACCTCCCTTGAACACCTTGTCAGTGCTTTGCTAACTTTATGATTAGAAACTGGCCCATGATGTCAGGCTTATTTCTTCCTCCCTTTAAGGCACTTTATTATTACTATTCTATCAACAATAGACATGAAAGGCAGCTTATTCTCTTCCTTTTGGCAGCAGCCTCTTACATAATAGTGAATTCATTCTAATTTCCCCTGTCATTCTTCTCTTTTCTTGAAAAGACCTGTTTGACTATCCACTGCAGTCTCCAAATCCTCTTCTACAGAAATGCTCCTGAGCCCCTGGTTACCCACCTTGTCTATAGATATTGACATTTCTTCTTTAAAATAGTGTTGTGCACTGTACTGAATTCGATCTTAACAATTCAGATAACTTCTCCAGTTTATGTAGATCAATTTGAACTCTAATCCCATCTCCAAAGTGATTGCAATGCCTTCCACTTTATCATCTTTAAATTTCATCCTCCAAGTCAATTAAAACAGTGAATAGTGCAGACTGAGGGTGGGGTATATTGCCCGCATTTAATACTGAGGCAGTCATAATTTTGCGCTCGTGCTTCAACCTTTATAGTAAACTTTTCTGAACTGTGTTTCTTGTAAATCGTGATATCACACCTGCTGCTTCCCTGTCTTTAGTGAGGCCAGTTACCTGTGGAAGAAGATAACTAGGTTTTCCTAACCTGCTTGCTTTCGTACAATTCCATATTGGCTGTTTCTTATCACCTCATTTTCTTCTAAGTATTTATGGACTGATTCTTTTAATTATTTTCCAGCCTCCTTATAGGCATTAACGTTTGTTCCTCAGGTCCTTCTTTTTAAAAGAGCTTTATTTGTCCCTCTGTAACCACAGCGTTTACAGCCCCATCCCTGCGCTTGCTGCACATCTTCTCAAGGTGATTGCAGGTGGCTGAGCAATTGCCCTATCCAGTTCCCTGAGAATCCTCTAGCATCATTTAATAAACCTCCTCAGACACACAGTTTGCAGAAATAGTCTTAACCTTTTAAGGGTTTAAGCGTTTGGTCACAGCTGGTGTTTTGGTGAGGGCTCACGTAAAAAGGGCACGTTAACCGCCTTACGATCATGCAGCACTTGCTTTCCTCCCCTGCTGAGTAATGGTCTTATACTTGGCTTTTACATCTAACACATTCATAAAAACTTTTGTTAGTCTTGTTTGCAGCTTTGTTTATTGATTGCTTATTACTCTTACTTCAGCATAGGCTGCTCATTTTTTCATCATCTTTACTAGAAGAACATGCATCAAATTTTCTTTGGTGGCCTCAGTTACTGTCATCAACCATTGATGTTATTTAGAGAAGAAGCTGAAATAATCAGACTAGAGTACTATAAAAATAGCGCTCTGTGTTTTAACCTTCTCAATGCCTTTCAGACATACAATTTCGCCACTGAATATCTTGGGTCTACTTCAGTCTTTAAATACATGCAAAATGGCAGCTTTGAGTGCTTCTGGATTATGCAACATATGAGAAAAGGGTCCTTGTTTCACTTTGAATTGTTGTTTGTTTGGAGGAATATTTGCTCAATCCTCAGCAAATCAGGTCGCTGATTTTTAGCAGCCAGCCTTGAGTTAAACAAATCTGGGAATTACCTGCCCTGAGTTGAGTTGATCAATTGTAAAAAGGGTTTGCTAATTCTGGGGCTGCAGCGATCTGCGGAGGAGCACGAGGGGTTTGTTTGAAGGCAGATCGAACTAGCAGAAGCAAAACAGAGCAATGTCATTTTTAACAACAGCTGAAGGTAAGCGCTGCGCTATGAGTGGAATCTGCTTGTGCAACTTGTCAGTCCAGTGCTTTTCCCATTAAAAATGTGCACTTCAGTAAAACAATCAAATCACTTAATTACATTTTATTGGAATAAGAGCCACAGCAGAGTTGTATTGTTCTTAAAAGCTAAAGAATGAAAAGGGACCTGTGAATATAATCTTAGGTGGAAGAAGAATGCCCTGGGTATGGATTTCAGTAGCAACGATTCAGTAACAAGAACATCTGCTTGATTAGCTGCAATTGGCTTTAATGTTTTCTCTGGCTATTTTATACTCTCCTGGAATTCTATACTCTAAATCCTTTTATCTAAACCAGATGTACTTAACTATCACGAAATAGTAGGTTTGATCTGGAGGTTGAGAATTCACAGTTTTATATGTCAGTAACAGCTTAGAGATGCAGATGTTTCATGTTAACTTAATTTCAGTATCTTTTAGACTGAATGTGTTTATTTATTCACATGTTTACACAACCAAGATAACGATTCCCATGCCATAGGGTAGTTTATTTCTGTTCATTTATTTAATGTTTAAATAACATAATCTGCTTTAAATATCAAGGTTTGCATGGGGGGGTTTTGTTGGTTTGGTTTTTTTTTTAATTGAACAGGCCTCTCTCATTTCACTCATTAATCTCTGGCGATTTCACTGTCATGTCTGAATAAAGCATCAGAATTAAATTTTAAATACGCATATTGACAAAAGACAAGAAGATCATAATTATAAATGATTGATTGGTCCAAGCCCACATCATTGGATTAATTCTTCACTCCTTCGCACCACTGTTAATTTGGAATAAATTTGCAGCAATCAAGTGATCTTAACTCGTGTGGAAAGTATGAAGATCTTAATGTTCTGCCTGAGCTTTAATTGAGCTTAAAAGGCCTAATTCTGCCTCAGATCTATTCTTATTTTTGTATCAGACCGGGAGTGAATGTAGAGCTTAAATTTGAAAATGATCCTCCTGTCTACATACTAGCTGGTGATAGTTTTCCCACCCAGTAATTGCTTCCATTAATAGGCTGAAACTTTCACGCAAGGATGAGGACACAGTGCAGCCGAGCCGATGTGCTGCTGTAGCTGTGGAGGTAGTTTTAGAGCAGATCGCTTAAAGGTACGCAAGTATGGAATGGGATTACATTTTCCACATGTTACTCCTATCGCTTCTTGTAAGATATGTTGCAAATATACAGTGATATATTTGGAGAATGCCAGGAGGGAATAAAGCCACAGAAGGTCTCAGAGCTTCAGAGAGAGGTGAATAGCGGGTTGTAATATATTTAACAAATGATCATGAAAAACACAGGAAAAGAGAGAGGGGAACACACATTCCCTGGCTATGAAGTTGTTTAAATGTAAGAGTCAGGATCAGTCTTCAGTCGGGAGTATTTCCTTGGCTTTTCCCCACGTAAATAAATCACAGCATACACAGTGGACGTGGTGATACGTAGCAAGTTCTACCCTGCGAGCCCCGCGCTCCCCTCCCCTGCCGCGGTACCGAGCCCTGCGCGATGCCAGGCTGGAGCATGGTCCCGGGCGAGGTGTGTGGAGCCGCCGTGGGATGTGGGATGCTCCCGGCTGGCGGCCAAGCGGCGCAGGGGGATGCAGCGGCACCCGCAGCGAGCCCACGGCCCCGGGGAGCTGCGTGGCTCGCACGGAGCAGAGAGCAAGCCTCCCAGTAAGACACAGCAAGCGTTTCCCTTTCCCTCCCAGGGTAACGGGGTCTGAGGCAGATTTCTGCCTCCTGCCTGCCTGTACACAGGATGCAGAGGATAAAAGGTCAAAAAAAAAAAAAAAAAAAACCACAGAAGATCCCCCTTGGTTCTTTGTACTTTTTGCATTCGGTATCTTTCAGATAGTTATACAAGACACGCAAAATTTTACCTTGTAAAAAAAAAAAAAAAAAAGATTGGCTTAATTAGGGAATATGGGACAAAAAGAATAACACCTCTTTTGTTTGTGTGCGCACAAAAACAGCTAATTTTTTTTTTAGGTTCCTTTTATTTGAGATTGAGAAATGGATGACAAAAAAAGGAAGAGCTGGGTTGTCTCCTGGCATCACAGTCAAACTGAAACTTTTCCCATAAAATGCAGGGAAGTTTTCCTACAGGCAGAGCTGCAGGAGTGACACATTTTAGATTCAAATCTAGATCTAGCATGTTTAGCCAGTCGTCATTTCTTTTTCAGGCCAGCATAAGAGTTTTACAGTGAGATACTCAGTCTATAAGCAGACAGGTGCATTCATGGGGCAGTCAGCACTCATGGGGTGAATTCCCGCGATGCAGAGCCTGCTCTGCAGCTTGTCCACAAGCCACTCAACGACCCGCCGTTAGTTCTTACAGCAAAGCCTCACTAGGAGGGGAAAACAAACAAACAAACAAGCAAAAAAACCAAAAACAAACAAACAAAAAAGAAAACAAAAACAACCAAGCAAACAAACAAAAAAAACCAGCTAAGTGGAAGAACAGAATGTTAATTTGCCATTAAATCAAATTGGGGTTGTGAACAGATTATCTATTGCAGATTTCAGATAAGAAGCAGGGCAAAATGGGAAAAAGGTGAACTGGCAAAGTTAAAATCTCTTAAACTATTGATTGCCAATGAAATCTGACTTGGTGTGCGTGTGACTTGTGCTCAAATATCATCCTTTATTATGAGCTGCTCCTCAGCCCACCTTTCCAGTCCAAACTGGGAGCGCACTGGCAGGTCTTCCCAGCCCGGCTGGCTCCTGCACGGACCAGCCTGGAGCACGGATGGAGATGCGGGGGGCGCGGGAGCGTGTGCTGCCCAGGATGCGGCCGTGGGGGCTTTCGCCCCTCCCCACCTCCCTCTCCGTCTGCTCCCCCCGGTACAGAACTGCGAGCAAAACAGGGACTTTGCCCCCAGCTGCACGTACCCTCTCGGTTCTGTCGGACCAGCAGCTGCAGCAACACGTGCCGGCTCTCAAAGCACCAACGCTCCTGCAGATGCGCTTCTGGCTCTTTCGGTCGTACCTGGTGCCTACGAGCACCGTTGTTGTTATTTCCCCTTTCACCTCAGCCTCCCTCCGGGCTGCCCTTGTCTCGGGCTGGGGGTCACCCATGCTCCCTGGCCCGGTGTCGCTGCACCCGTGACACCCCTGTCAGCAGGAGCGAGGAGCGGTAATTAAGGTTGTGTGCTGCTGCGTGGAGAGGGGGAGAGGAGGAGGAACTGGCAGGGAGCTACGAAAAGAGTTATTTCCAGTTCAGTCACAGAAGCGGTGAAAACAGCCATCAGCCTAACTTTTGTAACTGTTACGTAGTCATACGGAATAGTTCTTATTCTCAAATAATAAGTGTTATTAAAATATTTTCTCTCCATCATGAATTATATATGAAAGTGGTAAGTATTCATAATCTATTAAAAACTATCCCATTTTCAGTAGCATGAAAATATTCAAATTCAATTATTTCAGATCTTGCTTTTAAAAGCAAGGAAGACTTTCTTATTTTGTCATTAAAATATATCCTAGCAACACCGTACAGTACCTGCAACTCACAGCCAGAAATATGTGTCAAGTTGATATGAAAAATATTGTTTCTCCATAGTACAGTAATTCTGCTGCACAATACCTTATTCTTACCCATGAATCCAGCTCTGGATGAGAAAACTAATTTTACTAACCTGGAGAATCTCACTGGCTGAAACTTAGCAGAGTTTCATATGCTGGTGATCCCGATGGGCTTCAGGTATCGGAGGTAAGGAAAAAAAAAAAAAAAAAAGTCTTTAAAATCCTATGGCCTCTTTCCTTGCCAGTGCAGAGCTATTCCCTCCTGTGCAAAATCCAGGCTACTTTTAAACACGCTAGTGACTTTCCACTGCGTTGCTGAGAGGAGGCAATGCAGCCCTAAACAGAACAGGTATCTTCCTTAAGTCAGGATGAGTTCCCCTTTAACCATGGCACCTCAAACCATCTGAAATACACATTGGAGAAACACAACCGCAGTTTTTGTCTTTCTGCCACAATCTGTAATTAATTGGCTTTGCTGATTTGTAGGGATTTTTGCTCCTATTTATTTCCACTTATTTTGTCCGTATAAGCGAGTCTGCATGCTTTTTGTGTGTGCAGCATTTTTGAGGAGATGCTGATGTTTTTGTGCTGTAAGTAGCTCTGAGGCAGTCACGATCAGCTCTCTCCCTGCTTCTACCTCCAGCACATTTGTTTGCTTGTTTTCGCTCTGGATTGCTAAGCAGATGATTGAATAACTGCAGAGGCCATTTCTTGTTCCTTCATTATTTTCAGAGCAAATACAGGCAGAATTCTAAACCCCAGAGAAAATACAGCTAAGCTAAATTTTGAAATTGTAAAGTGCTGGCAGCAGCTAGATAATGCTCATTAAAAACATCAAGCTGAAGCTCTGAAACCTCTCTTCAGTTTACACAGTAATTCGGCTGGAAGTATGTTCTATGGGAGTCTTTTCCATGGAAACCTGAAGTGTAATCCCCCAAACAACTCACTTCACTCTAATGTATATGGGCTCGATGTTTAGATACCACCCGGCTATGTTAGTCTGGTTGCTATGGTCCTGTTTTCTTTTTCATATAACCTTTGATTAACACACTAACCATCGCAAGAAGTTGGAGGACTGGTATATGAACATGCCGTGTGGAGTGCGCTGCATAGAGATGGGCTTGCTAGATGCAGAAAGGCTGATAGTTTCTTCCAAGAAACTCTGGCAGTATAAACAGCCTTGGCCTGTGCTTATACAGCATCTCAATCCCCTCCGCACCGCTGCCAAGATTTCTCACTGCAGATTTTTTTTCACCCGTCATCCCCACCCCATCGCTCGGTGCCGGAGCCTGCTCACAGCCCGGCCGGGTTGCCTGTGATTTACAGCGCATCCAGCTCCCCCGGCTCCAGCCCCTCGCAAACCAGGATTAACATGGCTCATGGCTTGGTGCAGGCGGCTCACGCAACACACGCGTGGCGGGCTCGGACCCGGGTCATGCAATGCAAAAAGCTGATGTCTTTCCCCAACTTGAGCCTTTGCAGCTTTTTCCTATTATTGTCGAGTTTCTTTTCTTTACAGCCTGCAGCTAAGCAAGGTGGCAAATCTTCAGATGATACATCTTTGCAAGAGTGTTGTCTTTCAAGCACAAGAGTAACCCATGAATGCAAGACGTGATGGAGCTTAGAAAGTCAACAAAGCTTCATGGATTATAATTCTGCTCCAGTTTTCTCCTACTATAAAATTCCTTTTCCCTTTTTACCAGTCTCAGTCAATCCAGTTTACAAAGCTGTTGGTTAATTATTATCATCTCTATATCACAGAGGGAGAAACTGGGACGTGGAGAAGCGGAATGATTTGTCTGGAAGACACTAAGCAGGCAAAGCAGATCCACAGTCTCGGTCCCCAGTTCTGCAGAGAAAATAAAACCAGAACAAAAGTGTATCTTTACCTTTTGCTCGTTAATCTATACCATTATCAGCAACTTATCTGCATCGTTCTCTGAACCAGTAAACTATTTTTAACTGCTATATTTATGTTGCTGGGGTTTTCAATACTTCTCACTCTTTTCAGCCTTTATTTCAACTCATCTGCTGTGGGATTCACCTCATCAGACAGATATCTGTAATGCAGATGTAGATATACGAGTAAATCATTTGAGGCTTTACGGGCAATGGAAAAAAGTAGGCTCTGTAAGGCGCTTTTCTTATCTCAACGTAGACTACCATAACAAGTCAGATGAGTCACAGCCTTTGACCGTAAAGGCAAGGCAGGGTGACTCAGATGCACACGCGAGACTTGTGAGATGAATCCTTCCCGAGGCAGGAGGAGGTATGCAGAGCTGGTTAGCAAGGCTGGCTCATGTAGAGCACGCGTGCAGTTTTCCTCACAGGAGGGGATCTCCTCTGCAATACGGCATCTTCAGCAACAGCTGGCAGTCGAGGGTAAGCAGGAGCCTCATGCTCCATAGCAAACTAGAAGTTGGGCAGTAACGTATTGACCCAGTGCCATTGCTGAATTCAAGCTGGCTGCTTGAAAACGCAGCATCCTGCGGATTCCTGCTCGCTGGCCACAGGCATGAGGGTTTTGACAAGGCCGCTGGGCTTTCCCTAAACCTCCTGGTGTAAAGTGTGAGCAGGGTCAGAGCATCCCTGACCTTGAATCTCTATTTCACCCAGGAGAAGTAGCACCAATAATTAACCTTCTTTCCAAAGTCACTCTTTGGCCTTACTTTTTAGGCAAAATATCCTGAAAATTTAGAACACGGGATTAATAAAGGAAGAAAGCAGAGCAAATAAAATTTGGCCTCCAGACCCGCTGATCGCAGTGGCGGGGACACTGGTACAGGCAGCGGGAGGGACGGCAAGACAATTTCAGAGCAGCCTTCCAGCAATATTTACACTCAATCAGCATCCCCTGTCAACAAAACTTGAGTGAGCGAAGTGATGAACGCCCATTTTCATACTCCACTAGATGGCAATCTGTGTATACCAACTTTTCTTAGCTGCTATAATGTTTGCTGGATCATGGGATCTGCTCCCAAGGCTGCTGGATACCTTCTCCTGGGAAGCGCCAGCGCTGGCCGGTGGGTGCCAGAGCTGGTGCGCGGGGCTGGGGCTGGCGGAGCCGGCCCAAGGAACTGCTCCTCCTAATAACTGGCTCTGTTTCGACTTGATTAGATTAATTTTTGGCTGAATCCGTTCCCTGATCTTAGACTTGCAGCAGGGCAACAGGAACACTGCAGGAGGGGACAAGGAGCGGGGGGAATAAGAAGGCAGAGCATCTTCTTCAGCAGCGTTGGATGACGTTGTGGCCCAGCAAATAGATATTCAACGTAGTGATGCTGTTTTAAGAATACTTTCTAATATATCGGAGAATAAGGAAAGAAATCCTCACTTTGATCTGTGATTTATCAAAAGTTTTCATTTGCTGTATGGCTTACATTTTTAAAGAAAACCCCATTCTTCTTCCCAAGGAGGCGGTAGGCATTGACTGTTTCTGTGCTCCTTTCCTGTCGAATAAAGCTCAGCAATGTCTCCAGGTGGCACCAGGTCCTGCAAGAACTCAGTGGATCCCTTGGGTCTGGTGCTCTGGGTCTGGTTTCAGATCTCGCAACAAATTTTGTCTCATGCTGCGAATGCAGTCCTACAGCACGCTCGTGTGTTCTGGGTGCTATGTGCACACAGCTTCTCCTTGTCCTTCCCAACAGAAGCTAAAAATTCTGTCTAACAATACTAAAAAAAAAAGGGGGGGACAGAATAAAAGAATGATTTTTTGGCCAACTGCCACTTTACCTAACAGGAAAAACTTAATGGCTGTTCTAGTGACCTCCACAGTTGCTGCATTCATTTAACCACTTACCCTTAATTATGCTGAGTAATATAAAAATTCCATATGTTCTGTGAGCAAATTCCTCCTTGGTCTATGGAAAATGGAAATCCAGCGGAGGCAGGAAAAATGCCTGTGCCTGACAGCACAATCTTATAATCTATTTTTAACTGAATTTCTCCGTCTTCTTTCTAAAGGAATAACACTTCTTCATTGCCTCTGGCCGTAATTAATGTGCCATAACTCAAGTCCAAGAGACATATGAAAACAGACTTAAAGCAGAACATTAGCTTTCAAGCAAAGCAAATAATTTTGGAGAAGATCAGTATTTTCTATACTTAAAACTCTTTTCACTGGTTTTAATTAAAGTCCTTCAGTTACTTGAACATGGAACGTGCTTTCTTCAGCTGCGCGCTGTGTTTGAGCGTATCCATCTCTGCCAGGACCGGGCGAGGGAGCCTGGTTTGCTGCGGGAGCTGCCGTCGGCAGAGTTTTTCCATACTGATTTGAAATGGCAGGAGTATCCAGGAGCATTAACCTGCTCTCGCTGCCTCAGGGTTTTTTTTTGTTTGAAAATAACACTGTCATTTTTGTTGCAAAAAAGGTATGTAGAAGACAGTAAATGTTTGAAAACATTTAAAAACTGTATTTAGCAATCATTCAGCTATCTGAATTGGGTTCAGCATCCACAGCTCCCTTCTTTCAGTTACCTGGTGACCAGGCTGCTTTTGGGAAGCAAAGTACTGCTTAAGCAGAAGAAATGCATTTCAGATAAAACATGTTTCAAAACAATAAACAGTTTATGTACACAACTAATGCTGAGGAGGCTCTGCCTACTGCAGAGGGCCCTGGGGCTGCTGAAGTCTGGCAGCAGCAGACCCCACAAAGCCCTTCTTCATTCACTGGATCAGGAGCAAAGCACACAGTGAGCAAGTTAAAGCTCTGCTGCCTCCTCTCCTGCATGCTCCTCCTGAGCTCTCTGGCTGGCAGGACAAGTTTTAACAAGCCCCCTCGGTCCCCAGCTGTACACAATCACCATCAGCACAAGAGGCAGTTTTGCATCTCCTCCTTGCTTACAGTCTTAGGTCATTGTGGCTACAGCAACAACACTATTTACTAGCAAAAATATATATTCAAAAGGTCACATGCAATCAGAGCAGGCAAATGGGGAGGATGAGGCCCTGGGAGCTGAGGCAGGACAGCAGCAAGAAGACCCATCGCTGCCTGCTTCAGACCCACCCGCCTGCAGCTCAGCCCATCACCTATTGCGGGAGACCTCCAGCAAATGCAGTTACTGCTTGGCCTGTAGCAACGCTCTGCCCCTGGGCAGCACAGAGCACCTGGCTCACTTCCAGGTTGTGATGCTTTCAGGCTGGGCAGGGTGTTAGTTTAAAAGGGGCAGAAGGAGTGCAGGTGTGTCCCATCCATGCAGGAGAATAGAATAGAATAGAATAGAATAGAATAGAATAGAATAGAATAGAATAGAATAGAATAGAATAGAATAGAGGATACAGTATACACTATTTCAGTTGGAAGGGACCTACAATGATCATCTAGTCCAACTGTTTGACCACTTCACACAGGTGTGCTCCATCCACACACACAGGTGTGCCCCATCCACGCAGCCCTGCTTATCTGTGCAGCCAGCCCAGGGACTGGTTCCTCTTCTGAGGGTTGCTTTGCTTGCAGACAGGGTGCTGGGTGCAGGTAAGGGGGAGCTGGGGAAGGGGCTGCCTGGGGAGCAGGGGTGTGAGAGAGGGGCTCCCTGGGGGCTGTGCAACAGTTATTGCAACCCGGGAAATAGCTGGGTTGATGCTGTTGGACTGCAGTATCTGCTTCTCTGGCCCCTTTTTTATTCCATGTGCCTAAGGCAGTGTGTGCCCAGGTTACTGTGGTTGCAGTCCTGGCTCTTGGGTTTGTTCTTGCTGGCCCTGTGCAGCATGCAAACGTTCTGTGCTCGTGCTGTGGGCGTCCTGCGAGTGCCCTGGAGCAGGGGGAGCCTTCCTCCCCTTCGGGTGTGGATGGTGGTTGGGGCTCTGCTGTGCACTAGAAGGAAGAACAAACTCATTTCAGTATATGTGACATAGTAAAATACTTTATGTTGTTATGGCAACTAAAATTCTAAAAATAAACCAAGGAAAAAGAGATGCTGTACATCAGAATGACCACATTTTATTTCAATTATGAGGGGTTTTTTAAAGGCTTTCTATGCAAAGAATTCTGAAGTTTATTTTTAAGTTTTCCTTCTCTTTGTAACTTACAGCCTAGAAAGAGTCAGGTACTGCAAAAATGTTTGCAGAGGCTGCCAAGTGACAGCTCTAATGTGCCTTTGTCTGCAGCAGCTCAGCCATGGTGGCAGCTGCCGTGCTGGAATATAAAGGATAGAAACTAAATCTATTGGGGGTTCCTGCTCAGAATTTGAATGTATAGTCATAAAAATCCCTTTGAGGGAAAAGAAATTGGAGCTTCATCTTTGGGATAACTTAAAAATCTTTGTGAGCAAAAGCTAAGCAGTTGTACTTTGTGGTAGCAACCAGGGCAGCAGCAATAGCTGTTCTTATGGTTTTGTCCACAAATACTGGGGAGCAAAACCAGCTCCTGAGCTGGCTGTTGTATAGGCAAATAGTAACAATTATTATGCTAATCCCAGTAATCGTATATTGGCATTATGAGCAAGTGACTTTATAGGTAATCTTCATCCAGTTGCATTATTCTGCATGTGCTGTATTTGTCTGGAAGTGGCTGCCTTCCCCACCCCTTGGAACCCAGGTCAGGAGCTCTTATTTTTTGCTTTTTCCACTAGTTCTGTGTAGTGAAAGACAATTCTTGAAATGGAGTATATTGTTTTCTCTTAATAATAATAATAATAAACACATTCTTGCTTTGGTGGACTCACTAAATATAGCTGGTTAATGTTGCAAAATCTTAAGGGCCTACTTTGAGAAGGAGAGCCCGCTGTTCTTACTGCTGGGCGCTGCTTGGGAACTAAGGTTTGAATTGCAGAGAACAGTGAACTTAAGTCATTCTTGGAACAACTGGAAAATGGGTTTTATTATGTCAAAATCCAAGCTGCAGCTGCAATCCTTTTATTAATCATAATTAAACTTTCATGGAGTTGCTCATGGCTGTGCTAGCTGGGCCAGGCAGGTCGGCTCCCTTCTGCTGATCAGAAGCCTGACTGAGCAATAAAGCCCTTGCTCGGAAGATGGGCTGCAGGGAGGGCGTTTGGTTACAGTAGTTGCCAGAACAGCAAATTCACACTGAAGAATGAGGTTTCCATCCATATCTCAGCAGACTGCAATGACCCAGGTGGAAATCCTGGGGTTGGTGCTGTTCCCAATGGCTGAGAGCAGCAGCTGCTGGCTGCAGGACGTGGCTCTGCCCCCTTCCCGCGCTCATGCACGTGCTGGGGTTGAGCCCTGCGCTTGGAGAGGGCTATTTAGTGTGCTTTGCCTGTCTTACCTATAGGTCCCCGTTTGGTAGATACCTTACGGCTGGAGGTAGCACCCTGCCCTGGATGGCAGCACAGCCCCCGGTCTCCCTGGAGAGATTTCCCTGGGATTCACATCTGCCCTTCCTTGGGGGTTCAGCGCAAAAAGGAGAGAGGGGCTGTGTGCTGCTGCTGGGGTTTCTTGACTTGTAGTGCTGTGATTAAACATCTCCATAGCCTCATAGGTGTGGTGAGGGGCAGCGAACCCCTCTCGACAGCGGGGTGTCCCCTCCGGAGCCAGCACCCACCAGCAGGCTGGGATGCTGCAGCTGCCCTTCCAGCACTCGCTGCCTATGTGGAAGTGGGGAAGATCTGCGCCCTCCTGCTGATAGCAAAGTGTGCAGAGGGAAAGGGGGTCAGGCTCCCCCAGCGGGAGCAGAGCTCAGGAGGGAGGTTTTGGGTGCTTGGCGCGGTGCCTGCAGTGGGAGCCAGCCCCGGGGGACGCGCAGCGCTGCCCCTCTGCTGCCTTCATCCTGACCCAGAGCCTCAGGACAGGAACGTGCACCTCCCTGGCGTGTTTGGGGTCGGGGGTGGGGATGGTTTCAGGCACGCTGCTTGCTTCTCCTACAGCTGGGTTAATCCCGCAACGCTGCTGAAAGGCAAACATCTGGAGAAGGGGCCACAGAAAGGAAATTTTCCTCAATTCAGAGGGAGAGCTGTGAGTGTCAGCTAAATAGTATGTGTGTGTGAAAAGCGGCATTTAATTAAATAAAGATAATGTAAATAGAAATATGCATTAGCTTAATGTGTGCCATAGAATGAAGGCGCTTCCAAAGAGCACAGAGGGGTGAGGCTGTGCACAGGACTTTGCTTCTTGTATCCTGCCTTCCAGCAGGAACAAATTAACTGCCAAGGCCACGCTGTTTCTCTTTATATGTATAGACGTATAAATAGGGCGCATGTGTGTTTACTATGCGCTGTAATTTCTTAGGTGCTATAAATTTCATGCCTCTTCCAAATATTTGAGCACTACTCTGACCTTTTAACCAAAACATGAAAAGTAAACTGTATGAAATCTATATGTACATGGTTGTCATTGAAAGCTAACATTTACCCATAGTCATTACTGTTTATATTGCAACAGCATGAAAAATTGCAAATATGGAGGAGAGAGGCTGCTCCCGACAGGAAGTGCTTTGAATCGGAGAAGCAACAGCCTGAGAGCGGTGCTGTGCTTGCAGAAGTTGGGCTTTTCCGCCCTCTGTGAGCATTCTCCTTGTATGTCTTGTCCCACCAAGGAGCCTCTCCCGGATTTGGGCTTTGATTCGTGTTTTGTTAATGAGCGTTTGAGCTGTCACTGACGCTGTGCCTGTTCGATCATTCTTCTGAGACTGCAGCAAATGGCTGCTGGTTGCCGTAGTCGCTCCCTCGTTACAGTGGGATGTGGCGTTCTGGGGTAATAGGCAGCGAAACTTGTGATTTCTGCGTGAGCTTCTGAAATCTGCTGAGATTCCACAGTTACACTATTGCTCTGTTTGTCTTCACCCTTCATCTCCTCTTTTTTCCTATTGCTGTTTTGGGATGAAAGGGCCTCTGAGAGCCGACGGTTGCGTGGGGGCAGCTCTCCTGGCTCTGCTCCAGGCAGCCTGGTGTGCTGGGGGCGAGGGGGGTCCAGCAGCTGAGAAAACCTCATCTGATGTGGCCGGTTGAGGCTGCCCATGGCAGAGCAAAGGCTGTTGGAGATGGCTGGTGCACCTGAGCTGGTTTGGGCTGGTTTTAGTAATTCAAAGCAAGGGAAGCTGCTTGTGGAACGAGGCTGGTAAAGGGGAGTGGGCTCAGAGATGGGCTCAGCCCTGCTGGCAAGGGGTGGCTTAAATAGGAGGCACTGCATCCAGAGTATTTTCTTTCCTAATGGCCTGCAGTTCCTGTCCTTTACCCTTCATGAAAAGCAGCAGTGTTTTCAGAGGCTCTGGTGAGCTTGTGCGTTGGTGTGGGGGTGGGCACCCCAACCCCAGGTTGCTGGAGGAGCTCAGGGCTGTGGGAGGGCGAGAGCAGCCCCTGGACTTTTAGGGCTGCTGTTAAATGGGAAACCCAAACCCCCTGGGGACTCTGAGTGTCCTGAGAGAACCCAGTCTGACGCCACCGAACTCCCCTGTGCTCCCAGCACTGGTACTTGGAGCTGCCTTGGGAACGACCAGTCTGATTTCCCAGTGTTAAAAATAGGGGATTATCCCCTGTCTCATTGCAAATGCTGGGAGTTTGGGTTATCCTACAGTAACACTTTAACATTTTCCACTTGATATGTCAAAGCTTTTACAACTGTCTGTGGCAATGCAGGTATTTGCAGCCTCAATTTTACAGGAGGAGTCTGTGTCCGGAAGGATCTTGCCATCTTTACTGGATGACAGATAAAATGGATGGCATGATTTGCAAAGCAACCTACTTTTCAGGATCTCCAACCTCGTGTTTCAACTAGAGAAAAATAGTCTTATAATAGCTTTACTCTGCTAAAGAACTCCAATGGTAAATGCCAGCCCTTGGCTTACAGAATTGTCTAGACTTAATTTTAAGAGGAAGCAACTTAAGACATGGGCACTTGGTGCACCTAAAAGAGGTCAATAATGTAGTGGCCTCTACTTTGCAGTGCTGTGTAGCTACACAAGCATCCAAAGAAATGGCAGAGAGCCACAGATCTAAGCCAGTGTGACACTTAATGCTGCATTGCAATGTTTGTATTTTATGCTGAACCAAGAGGCTGCTTGAACTATTGCCCTATTTACTCCATTAGTCTTTTCTATTAAGAGTGTTTGCTCTCTGAAGCAAGACTTGTGTCTCCATATGGTGACCCCTCTATCCTCAAGCGCCCTTTCTGGACAGTAATACCTGTATTGAAAAAGAGAAAACCAGTTGGATTTAAAACAAATATTTAGTGAAAATATGATGTTACCTTTAGGACTATTTTGAAGGCCAACCGCCTGATGGATGAAGTGTCATTATTTAGCAAACAAATGTGTTATTAGAACTGCCAGGGAAGACTCTGTATGTGGTACTGAAGAGTCAGTATACTTGAATGCAAAGCTAGAACTATGGAAACATGGCAGGGAGTAGGCTCAGAGTTGTGTATCCAGGTGTTTCAACCGATTGCTGTTCCGATATCGTGTTACTGTCATTGATACCAATAACGTGGATAGGGCTGGAAAAGCAGAACACCAGCATTTGTGGTCAGTCGTGTGTCATGTAGGCTACGCTAACGCATTCTGCAGCATGAAGTGTGTTTCTATAAAGTTCAGTGTATTCATCTAAACATATTCACACTTCTTCAATAAGTTTTGCTTCCTTAAACTTGCATGGTGTCCTCAAACTTTAGCCTATTGCTTGATGCTTTTGCTGAGAATATTGTGTAAATAGAATTATTAAACATACCTGAAACAAAAGGAATCGCTGGTGCCCAGGGAGGGAGAGGTGCCCTCGATCCGCTTCAGCCTCGTTAGAGAATGAGCAGCGTAATCTTAGTGGTTTTATATTCATTTCAAAATAATGTTGGCTTATTTATGTCTGACCTGGATGGACTTGGCAAGACTTATTTTCTACAAGAGGGGTTTCTACCTCCCACAGTCTGGAGAGAGACTTTGGATATGTTACACATATGCTCAGCTGTTTGGGACAGGCAGGGGAGGGTAATGCTGTCAGGTCTTAAAGCTATTGGGAGAATACGGAAAAGCAGGATGCAGTTACCAGAATTTGAGGAACATATGATAGGAGCCATTATGTTTCTAATTACCATAGTAATCACAACATTTACTTTGTGTATCGCAGTGTCTGGAAAGTTTTGAAGATCTCTTTTTTCCATTGGAAGATATTAATTTATAAAACAAAATAGTCATAAAAGGGTATGTTTCTTCCAAGTCTTCTAATTTAAGCTCTTAGATGACCTTTTTCAGAATGACCTGTTAAGCTGGGAGTATCATTGTGTTAGAAACAGTAATTAACTTATACTAGAAAAAAGTTAAAAGGAAAAGGTTGAAACTGAAGAGAAACCTTTAAAATGTTTGTAATGAGACATTTTGGTGAGTTGCCCTCTTAGCCTAGCCATCAAAAATGTGGACCGGCTTTTTTTCACAGCATGCTATATAACCAATCACTTGTCCTTTACAAAATAATTTCAGATATTTGCTTATGATAGCGTTTTGTAGGTGCTATCGTATTCCTGGAACTGGAGAACGCCCACTGAGTGCCCCAGGACCTGCAGCACTTCGCTGCCCAAGGCTGGTACGGGCTTTACGCCGTTAGCTCTATCTTCAGCTTCTGCAATACCCCCCTGGCTGGCCCAGAGGCGGCCTTGCAGGAGCACTCCTTGGGAACTGCTTCTCTGTTAACAGCTTCTCATGAATATCTCTGTGCTCATTTTGTGGTGTGAGCAAACTGTTTGATATCTCTTCCCCCCCTAAAATGAAAGAAATGATATCTGATTGAGAACATTTAATGGGCATTAAATTAGATGTTACACATACTAAAAAAAAGACAGGACATCTATAGAGACAGCTGTGGGAGGAAAAAAGATTAGCTTTCCTGCCAAGTAGGAGTAGATTCAAGTAAGTCCAGTATTATCCATACACTATACTTAAACCAGTGCTTGGAAGACTACGGGCATTCCTAACTATACCTTGTTTTCCTTGGCCATTTTATTGGCCAAATCTCTACTAACTTTTGGACAGAATCCTGATATTTTTTTTCTTAAGTTAATGGAAATTTGCATGTGCTTAGTTGTTGGGTTTGCCCTTCTTTTCTGTTGCAAGTTTGCTTTTTAACCATTTTTCTGAATTGTTACACTTTTTGCAGGCTGGTGTTCCTAAGCATATATTTCCATACCCTGCAGACCTGAAATTGCTAGAAATTTGTAAATAAATGAAAGATTTTTGGAAACTTGTTACTTTATTGTTCTCCTAACTTCCCCCCCACCACTTTTTATTCCCAGTTCTCCATTATTCCTCATACCACTAAGCCAGTTTAAATAAGATCCATGTGTTGAGTGAAGTGAGAAGAGCTTGTGGACTGTAAAGAAAATGTTCACCGAGTGCTACAACACAGCTTACTCAAAGATTAGATATAATACAGCTGTTTCTTTGGAGTCAATAATACAGATATTCTGCACCCCCCAGCTCACAGATCATGAGAAAGGGCTCGATTATTTTTAAGGAAACTATGGAACTCTGTTTTCTCTCTCCCTTTCATAATATTGGGGATGAAATAACCATGCATCAGGGTGAATGTAGTTAATCTGTAAAGAGTTGCCAGTATGCAAGTGAAGTTGCTCTTTAACAACAATTGAAACTATCGCTTCGATGTTCAACTTTCACTGACTGCTGGTCCAGAAGGTCCTGTGGTGTTGAGCTGTGATAAAAGTGCTGGGACTGAGCAGGGTAGCTTGGGTCTGGGATACCTTGGCCAAGAAGGAGGTCACTTGTACAGACTTTGCTTTTTAAGGTCCTGAGCATCTTGTTCCAGTTGGGGGGGGGGGGGGGGGGGAAGGGGAGTGGTCTTGCTCTGAAACAAGCTTTTTTGTGTTACTGCAAACATCTGCCAGCTCTATAGGCCCCGAGGGATGATTCTCTGGCAAGGGTTTAAGCTTTTCTGAACAGGCTGAAGTCAGACAGCTTTGGGACAGGGGAGCATCAGAGCTACCCTTGTGAGCAGGACATTATACCTCGGGGTTATTAAGGTGAATGGCATAATAATGTTTAATGATCCTACAACAGTTGTGTTTGCACACGTATAACTTGTCTCTCAAGGTGTGGTTTGACTTCACAACTAAGCCAATCCAAGAAGTAGAGTTGCCATCAAAAAAAAAGACCTTCCAGCTCCAGCCTTTCCCCTCCAGGCAGTGTTGCGTTGCTTGTTTTCTGGTGCCAGCCCTGGCGCGAGCCTGCCCTCGCAGCGAGCTGCAGCAAGCCTTGCAGGGATGGCTCTCAGCCAGGAAAGCCCCGTGCAGGAGCTCGGCAGTGTGTGGGGCTGGCACAGGGACAGCCACCGCAGCATCGGTGGGAGGAGGAGGAAGGTGCTGCTGTGTGCTTCACCTGCACCTGGCTCATCAGTGCTTGCCCTCGTCCAGCTCCATTTGCTGTGACCATTGCCAGTGATTAAGGCTACCACGGGCCCTAGAGGGAAGAAAGTCTTTACAAAAGATGGAAATCTTTACAGCGGTATGTGTGCCTGGGTACCAAAATTGATCTGAAGGTGGTTCGCAGCGTTTCACAGCTCTCGCTGGCGATACCGCTGCAGCCTGCACAGGGTTAGTGCATAGTGCTGGCTGGGAAGAGCGGGGGAATGCTCAGAAATGGTAGGGGAGTACAAGTTAATGGAGCAACTCAAACAAAGCAATAGCAAAACATGCCACAGTTGTTATTAGTAAAGATTGTTTTAAATCTGGTAACAAACAAATTATAAGTTCTGCTGAATACAATTACGATGAAGTGCCAGAGATTAATCATCAATATTCTCTGCTCCTTAACATTGTATTTTTTCACTGCTATTCAGTGAAACAGCTTTGCCTATCCAGGGATTCTTTGTTTCATCAAACACTTATTCTCCCAGCTGGCTGTTCAGTGTTCAGTGTGTTGGGCTGTCATCAGCCTCACTACCCTCTGCTTCTCTTAGTTCGTTAGCCAACCTCAGTAACGGGTACCTTTCACTTTCAAACTAGTCTTCTATGGCTGTTAACCACTTGCTAACCAATTCCCTAGACAGATACTCCATGTATGCTAAATAATCACTTAAGGGTGATGTGGGGTGGTTTTGGGTTTGGTTTTTGGGGGTTTATTTTGTTGTTGTCGTTTGGGTTGTTTTTTGTTTGGTTTTTTTTTTCCAATTTTTGTTTATTGCCAAAACTTTACCGCAAGCCTTAGCAGTAGCTTCTTCCTTAAACCATCAGGTTGTTAAGCTCTTTGAAGCTGCAGTGGCTGTGGGGCCAAGCCCTACGGACTTCTAAGGCTGATGACGTCTTGGGGAGGATGGTCTAGGATTGCTGTCCTTAGTGTGGCAAGTTCACACAAGAAGCCATGGAGAGACTTAGTTGCTGTGGATGTTCAGGAGATGGTCATCCTGCAGGTGCTGAGCTGGAAGAAGAGATGCCTGGGATATTGAGAGAACAGAGAAGCACCTGAGTGTTGGAAAATGCTGAAGCCCTCCTTTTCTGAGGCTTCCACTCCTACTAAATGATAAATAATAGGAAGGCACAGTAGTTTATTAGCTCTTGAGGACTGTTAGTGCTCATCACTGCCTGTAGCTTAGCTTCCCTTTTGCCCCGCTGCATTTGTGGTTTCCCTGGGAACTACGTGGCCACTGGAGGCTGCGAGAGCAGAGCGTGTCCCTACGAGCTGTCCCACTCAAGCGCTGGGCCCCTTCTTCTGCGGTTACCAGGGCAGGACTCCCTGCCTTGCTCTTGTTTCAATATTACCACCCACTCCCTGTTGCTGGGTACGTGTTTTGAGCACAAGTCCTTAGAGGTCAGCATCTCCCAGACATCAGCTGTACGAAGTGCTTGAACCGTTGCATCGTGCAGCTGGCTCGAACAAGAGGAGACCCACTGAAGAAGCTGTCTCCTCCTGGGTCGTATGGCTTGCATGGATTCGCCTGGGATTTCGTTCTCTCATGGGGTGAGTTGTGATGCAGAGGTAGCTTCTTAGCATGTCTGCCTTCACTGTCTTTGTACTTCTCTGATAAACACATCAGGAGGCAGACATCTGTGTTGTGGTTCCTCACTTTATCTACTTCACATACTCACAGGTTTGAGATATGATTTACCCTGTGGCAGGGTGAGGTCCTTCTGTGTTCATATTCAGAAGACTTTAAATTGGCAAGGGGATGCCAGTGTTTTATGTGTACTCACATCACTTGTACTTCAAGTAAGAAAGGCAATGGAATAGCTGCGTATCAGAAAACTTGAGGTGAGTGTATTGCATATTAAGCTTGCACTAAATAGATGCTGGCCTCAACTTGTTAAAATGAGGGGGAATGTAAAGACAGGGATTAATCACAACAATAAATTGGGGTTCTATGTGAATTGTGTTCTGTTGGTAAGCTTTAAAAAAAAAATGGCTTGGGGATAAGAGGTGAAGTTTCAAGATAATGTTCTCTTAAGATGCCAAAGGAGGCTTTAAAGAAATCCCATTTTGCACCTTCTAGTCCAGACCTCTTAGTAAAATGCATAGCCTTTCCTCTTCTCCCCATCTCGCCCCTTCTTCCCCGAAACAGGGAACACCTTCTGCTGCATGTAAAACAGTAGGTGCTGGATTAGAAGGTGATATCGGGTAAATGGATTTGCTTCTGGTGGTGGTAGCTTTCCAAGGAATTACTCTCTGAAAATTCAGAGCACACGTTTTTAACATGCCCTTGGAGAAGCGGCAGCAGACAGTTTAGATTATGTAGTACTCGAGATGTTTTTCCAGAACAATATAGGCTTTGTATGGTAGATGAGGTTTTTTAATAGGGAACCGAGCACAGAATGACCGAAGGCTGTGTGCAGCCTCAAAGAACTGGAGTCGCACAGCGACAGCTGAACAAGAGCATAAACTCCATGCAGCAGAAACAAGAGATTTGGGAGGAAAAGTTAATGCAGCCAAGCTATAGAAATAGATCGCAGGCAGTCTGAAGTCTACACCAGCTAGTAAGGAAAGTTTTGGTCCTTGTCCATAAGCACATTAAAAATGTGAGATGGCAGGGTTTACTGAAACAAACACAAACCATTTGTTGACGTTGGCAAATGGTGTGTCCTTCAGGAACAGGGATTTCTCCAGCTACGAGTGCATGGCTTCCAAATTGAATGCAGAGCTAGGAGAGACGTGGTAGCTGTAGACCCTTCTAGAAGAATAGACGGACTTTAAAAAGAAAAAAATGAAAATGCCCATTCCCAGAGCCAGACCTGGGTGCGCTGAGAGGGGAAGAGATGCTGATGCTGACTGCCAGAGCCCCGCTGAGCGTCAGCCTCCAAGCTGTTGCCAGGCTCAGAGGGGAGAATGTGGCTTCGAAGTGAAACGGATTAAACACTTTCCCTTTGAGATCTGACTCACATCTTTACCTCCTGCTTTGCTTGTCTGACTTCCTAGTGCTGTCCCAGAGTGATGCAGAGTTATATTGGCTTCTGTTCAGAGCGGGCTGTAAAAGTGCAGCTTGAGCATCTGCTCCAAACCAGAAAGACAGGGACCAGCGGGGGATCCAAATGGCCAAACACTGGAGTTACCAGGATGATGTTTTTCTCCCCAAGCTGCTGCCACTGTAAGCTGATGTCATGCTGTCTGGCGGGAGAGGTCAGCGGGGATGATGTGTGGGATGGAGCACGTCCCTGCAGCGGTGTGACTCCGAGCTGCTCGGCCTCCTGCTTGGCACCCATGCAGCGTGGGACCATCAGCAGGGCCTTGCGCAGGAGCTGCTCCCGGTCCTGCTCTCCAATAATGATTTATTTTAAGACAAATAAATAAAAATCAGTGCAGCACTCATCTCTCACCTGGTGCAGGCTGCTTTAGATTTCCAAAGTTCAGTGGAGCACTGGCAGTTGACGCTTAGTCACCATCTTTCCAGCCTACTCGTTGGTCTGCAATTTGCTGCATCAGTGTATGGGGCCAGATGTGTCAGAGGGATCAGACAATGTATGATTTGAAATAACTCGTTAGGATAATGATGTGTAGGAAAAAAAAAGCTGTCTTGGAACAACGAGTATAAGCCCATTTCAAACAGTTTAGTGAGAAACACATGAGACAGCTCTTCTTGCCAGTTCATGGAGCATATCTCAGCTGGTCCTTGTATCATTCAGCGTGCTGAGCTGCCAACTGGTTCTCAGTGGGCTGAACAGGGGATTCAGCTTTCCTTTTGTGCTCCTTTCTAGTTCCTTTCCATCATGCTCATAAGAGCTATGGACCATTGTTTCAGACTTTTTCCTTGCTTAGCTCCTCCAATAATTTTGCTTGTTTTTCCCCATTTCTAGTATCCCAGAAATTTATTGTATTTATTCCATTGCTGTTGTGTAGAACTTCATCCAAGCTAGTTCAGCTCTCCCTGTTTCTCAGCAATTAATGAAAAATATTGCCTTGAAAATGCTGTTCTGCCTCCCCTCCCCAGCAGACATTCCTTTCCTATGTGGTTGTATCTCCATTTCCTAATCCTCAAGCATTGCCTACTTCTGTTTAATTTTTATGCTACCCAGTGCCCACTGCTCCTCTGATTTGCACAAGGTGCAAGGCACTGCTCCTGCTTCTTCATCCCACTTCTCATCTGCCATTTCTGTGCTTGCATACATTGCACACGTGAGGTAGGAAAGGGTGGGTGCCTTGGGTCAGACTTCCATCCTTGCTGTCTGGAAATTCTTGAAGCTTGTCATTTAAGGAGCACTGTCTTATGGTAAATAAGTCTTCTCTGTAAGGAAAAACATGCTATGTAACTCTCGGTTGGACCTGATCATCTTAGAATTTTTTTCCAACCTTAATAATTCTACGATTCTTTTCTTCCTCTTCCCCCTGCCCCGCTCCACACCCAGCTTTTGAGTCTTATCTATATAGATTTAGCTGCTATATGCAAAGCTGTTTTCTTCTCTATTCTGTAAAATGCCAGAAGAAAGCAAACCTACCTGAAATATAACATACCTGAGAAATACTACAGATGTGTCATGGCAAGCTGTCAAGAGTGCTGGCCAGTACCGTGTTTTAAATTAATGAAAAATAGACAGAAGTACATTTTGTGCATGTAGTGTCTGCTGATGACTCAATATTTCAGCTAAACATATTTACCTGAATATTCATAGTCATTAGGAGGTGGTTGCATCTCCTGAGCTCAGCTAATCATTTAAATTCTGTTAACTATACTGCTTTTCTCCAGCCCACAATATTGCTACCCACAAGCTATTTACTATGTATCCTTTAACTTCCAAAAAAAAGCAAAACAGCAGCAAAAAAGCCCGAGGGGCACCTCAGCTCGCTGCGGTGGGAGAGAGGGGCTGACTGCAGGAGCACACAGCTGATCCAGCCCGTTCTCCTTAGGGGACATGATCCTGCACAAGGACCCGTGGTCCAGGCTGTGAAGAGCCTGCTGCTTGGCGACCCAAGCTAAGCCGGGTACCTCTGGCAACGGAAGTGCGTGGTTTGTTTTATCTCCTTTTAAAGAGGCTAGATTCACCCTCCATGTCAGTATGAGGGATGGGGAAGAAGGGGAAGCCGCTGAACAAAGAGCGGTTCTGCTGGGGGCAGAGCCGTGGCTGGAGGGCTGGCTGCAGGACCAGAGGAAAACAAACCAGGCTTATGTTTAATCATGACAATAGCTACCTCTGAGCATTTTCCCCAAGGGCAACGAAAAATAATTCGGGGGGGGATGTCTTCAGGTAAAGATGGTATTTGTCACAACACAGAGCCAAAGAGCCCGCAGTTGTCGTACTGGTGCCTGTGCAGCTCGGAGTTCTGATGGTTGAATGGTAAAAGCCCATTCGTCTGATCTAAATGCTGCCTGGAAAAACCAAGGAAGACGCTGGCTTCTTCCCAGGCTGCAAACATGTCTGACGAAGGTCCAGCAGCCTGGGTGAGATGCCCCGTTCCCAGTGGAGGCACCAAATCCCATTTCATGCTCGGAGGTCCCTGCAGCAGTCCCAGGCGGGAGGAGCGGGGAGGGTGCGAGTGCCTGGCAGCAGGAGCAAGCCATAAAGCATGGAGGTCGAGACAAAACTGGTTAGTGCGTTTTCCCCTCTAGGAGGTTTTTATCAGGGAACAGATGGTGCTAAGATGCTGTTGAATCTCAATGTCACCTTAGCTAATTCTCCGAGAAGTTTTGAGGTTTCTCTGAGAGCTGCGGCTGCCAACTTCAGCTGCTGCACCGAGTAAGTCCTAGTTTGGCAAGAGGTCCCTTGAAGAAAGCCAGGAGTCATTATAGGGTTTTTACAACAACAAACATAAGTCCTGAGCTCTGGTTGAAATGTATTTGTATTTTAAAGGGAATTGAAGTTCTTCAGAAAGCAAGAACAAAAGTAAAGTTAGAAATTAAGAACAAAAATGTCAAAAGAAAACCCCCCATGCTGAGCTTTTCCTTTTGCTGATTAAATAGCTTTAAGATTATAAAAGAATCAGAGACCTCGCTAAAGAGTGTGCTGGGGGAAGAAAGCTGCCATCCTCAAACATGGGCAGTCAGCTGTGCATCGACCGGCTGCGGAAGGAGCCTTCAACGCTGTCTCCCAGCGAGGGTCTCGCACAGAAATAGGCAGTCATTTGGCAGAGCTGATCGCTGTAAAAGGCTGACCTGGTGTTCCAAGATTCGAATGACTTCAATGTCACATGCGCTGACTGTAAAACAGCTTTCCATAAATTCCTGTTGATTGCATATCTGCCTACAGTTAATCAAGATTATGAAAACAGCTAATTAGGAAAAACGACGTTTGCTTCTACAGATATTGTGATAGGCCAGTGACCGTTTGCTGCCCACACCGGCGGGCAGAGCTGTTGCTGTGAGCACAGGAAGGTCTGCTGCTTAAGTGATGGTTTTAATTAAATAAGAAATGGGTGGTTCGGGTGTTTTATATCAGTGGCTGGTGTTACTGCTTGACGTTCAGCTGTTTTCATCGGCTGTGTGACACAGATGCCATCTGAGACCTGTGCAGCGAGCCCCTCCTGCCCGACCCACCGCCCGTCCTGGAGGACTTGGCCACCAGTGATGGGCGAGCGGGGCCACCGGCCAGGGGCTGAGGGTGGTGGTGCGAGGTCGTGCTCCTGAGGCTAATGGTGTGCTGGATAAAGCTGTGTCCAGACACACAAAGAACAGGATAAAAGCGTGCTGCTCATTTCTGCCAGCCTGTCCTGTTTTTGATGAAGTGCATTTGACCCAGAACGTCATCCATGTCTGCACAGCCTTTGTTTTTCCCGTGGTCAGTGCCAGATAGGGCTCTGGGACACATTAATGAAGAATGCCGATTTGGTAATGGGAAAATGTGGTCAGTAAGTGAAATCTTCAATCAGAAAACTAATAGCATGTTCATAATGAATCGTGGGAACATTTAATAGGTTCAGCAGGAGTAGATGAAATGTTGCCCAGGAACGCTGCTGTAAAAACACCTTACTGTCCAATGACCAAATGCAGAAAGGCTTCAGGATATTTGCTGGGAGGAAATAGAAGGTTACTAAGTATTGCCTCTGTTTTGAGGATTTCCTCATGCAGCCTCGTTGCAGTGGCCACTTTACGACTGCATTTGAGGAGTATGTCAAGAACTGTTGATCTATGTGCCTGCCGTCATGCAAAACTTAAGCCTATAGTTCAAGATATTTGTTCCATGGATGCAGTTACTGTCATAAGATTCAGCTAGGGATATGAGCTGAGGTTTTTACTCTTTTCTGTGAAATCTTCATGGAGACACTTAAACTTTATGAAGTGCGAAGAGGGGAAAGAGTTGTGTACAGCCACGGCTTGTTGCTCAGGACCTGAGAGTGTTCCTTTGAGTAACCAGTATGTGTGAGTGCTCAGCGAGGCCATCATTAACGTTTCAGTTGCAACTGTTGCTCGCTGCTGGTAAATGGGAGTTGGGTTTTCTCTTGCAATGGCAGCATGGGTTTTAAATGGAGGTGCTGTATATGGGGAGAGGGGGGCGTAATCCAACCTCCAGGTTTCTGTCTAGACCATCCTACAAAGACAGATTTTCCTAGCTCTTGGCTCAGAACAGGTACTTCTATATATGTGCTGAGACTTTCCTAAAATTTTAAAAACAAAACTGAGAAGCTGTCAAAATAAACATCAATGCCAGCATTTTAAACCTGTGTGTTCAACACTTGAATAGGAGCTGATTTCTATTGGTTCCGTTGGCGCTGCTAACTCCTATCATCCCTGCTGGACTTCAGGCCCTCCCAAACCTCAAAATTAAAGGAGGTAATCTTATGTTCCTTCTGGCATCTTTCTTCTCGAGTCAAAAGCTGTGAAAATCTGTGCAGTTTATGTAACTAAAGATTCTTTTGCTCTTTGTTTAAATTATTTTTTTTTCTTTAAGTCCTTACCTTTTTCCAATAGCTTTATCCCAGTAACTGCTAAGGAAAATCATGTTGTAGTCGATACAAAACTGCTTTACAGCAGTGCGGAATTGGAACAAAGTGTCTGTGCCCTGTCTGCCTTAGCAGTGGTGCTGCTTATGAATCCCCATGAACACCAAGTGCAACTAAAATACTGCAGAGTGCCTCCGCTGTGTCTAAATTTGCAACAGCATGTGCAGATCTGGAAGGATTTTCTTTCATGTTAGTGAGTAATGTCAAGCATTGTGTTCATTCTCCATGACTAAACTTGGGTGTATACTGTAATAATGTGTATAGAATACTGTATATGTGATATATGTGTGCTGAGGGGAGGATGGAGATGACTAAATGGCAGTGGTAATGATCTGTAAAGTGTTAGGACGTAAGAAAACAGCAAAAATAGAGACAAAACAGAGGGAGGATATGATTTCAGTGGTATTGGCCCACCACCAAACAAGTGACAAGGAACTGTGTGGGGCATTGCAGTCCAGCTTGTAAAACATGAGAACATATTGTGGAGATGTTATTTTCCACTCCAGCTCAGCAGCTGCCCCATGACCCCAGGCAATTCCCTTCAAATCTGTGCTTTGCCCCCTGCTTGGCTCATCTTTTGCAAACACTTTGTTTCTTTCCGTATGCACTTAGGTGTGACTCGACGCAAGGGTTTTGTCTTTATTGAGGTCTACAAGTGTTGCTAGAATTAAAACATAAACTTTAATCTCATCTCCTGTGTAATACCTACCCCCGCTGAACTTCAGCAGGGCAGTCTGTTTAATTGAGGAGGTGGCTAGAATACCTAAGGTAAGTCTATAGACTAGGCGGGACTGCTCCTGAATTTGCCTAACTAGATCAATATTTGCACCAGTAGGGATGATAATACAGTGGTACAATGTTCACAGCAGGTTGTATAACTGGTTGGGGAGCTTCTGGCAGGAGGAATTCAAGTAGCTAACATACGCGGATGTTTTAGGTCTGTAACCTGGCTTATCAACCGGTAGTGATGTCCTTGACAGCCCCTTCTGTGCTGTCCCTTCCTAAACTGGCTGGACTAGTTCAGTTTGAGTGCAGACAGAGCACAATATGCTCAGACAGATTTCTGCAGCTGTGGAAGGCAAAATAATCTTTGATCCCGGATCCAAGGCGCCCTGGTCATGTGTGCTCTGATCACCTAGTTCTGCCACAAAGTGAATGATTATGTGTGTCTTCTTCAGTTCTAGCCAATTCTGTCTCAATTTGAGCTGTTCTTGTTGAGTCAATTCAAGCAGTGAGGATGCTTGAAGCTTCTCAGGTCTGATAAGGTGACATGCTGTTAAACATGAAAACAGGCACTAAATATCATGTCGCTACGATGGCTGGTTGTTCTCTTCTGGGTACAGAGGGGTGTGCGTACACCCCTGGGGTAGCGATTGCTGTAGGTGAGCTTAACAGGTGGAAGAGGCTTCACTCAGCACTAATATGAAATAATCATCTCAAAGAAAAGCTAGATGGACTTGCATATGTGAATTTATTGGCAGTAATTTGCATTTTTACTCATTAAGGACTGATTATTCTGATAATAAAGAATACATTTTGCCATCAAGCATCTCAAGTGGCTTAACAGTCCTTAATTAAACATCATAATTTTCTTTGAAGCAGGTAAATGTTACTGCATATCACAGGTGGGCAAGTTGGGACTGAAGAGCAAACGAAGCTTGTCATGTTGAAGAGCTAAGCTTTGCTGAAAATGAACTTCAGGATCTGTTGTTTTCAGCAGAGGATAGACCTTAATCAAGGGGACTTAATTTTTCAAGTTGCTTGTACCTTTTTTAATTTCTCTCTGGAAAAGCAGAATATAAAACAGTTTGTTTGCTTGGTCTCAGCATTTGTCTGATTCTTCGCATTTCACATGAAATTTGCACAAGAATAAATGCCTTTATGGCAAAGTAAACATGTAAGTTCCTAAATGAGTAACTGAAAAACTAATTGTGCAATGGTGGAAGGTATAGTATGGAGGACCCCAGACAACTCTGTCTTTCTGAAAGAACACAGCTCTACTTGCACAGGCAGCTGTAAGTGCATAAGAAAGAGGATCTCTTAAGATTATTTTTTTTTTCCAGTACAAATGGCTCTTTCTAAGAGGTGGGTTCCACCTGATTGTGGAGGAATTCTTGCCTCAGAAGGAAGAGGCAAGCTATTTGTTTGCATGTATATAATATTATTGCTGTCCACTCTTCAAAAAGATAAGAAAAATGTCAAAGGCCCATCTGGCAATTGAATCCAAAATGCTTATAAAGAATCCAAAATGCTTATAAAGTATCACCTAGCTGCATTTTTTGCCTTTGGGCATCAGCTGTGTCCTGGCAGCAAAGCACTGCTGAGCGCCGGGGGTGTTGGACTGCTCCGGGCAGCGGCAGAGACCCCCCTTCACCGACCGGGACAGGCTGGGCACATCCCACCCACCCGGGTCCGTCTCCTGCCTTGCTGTGGCCGCTTTGCATTCAGTGCGTATCTCCTGAATTAACACCTACAGTAATTAGTTTCTTTGTTTTCCTGTATTGTAGTTCTTGACTGAAACAGAGGAAGAATTCACACTGCATTACGGGCGATTATGACCTAAAGAGATGATACTGAATCTACATGACTGCTATAGCCATTAAGCGTAATAAAATCTAATTTATAGTTAGTGGTAGAACATAAAAGAATTACAAGGGCTTTGACTGAAGATTTAATACTTAGAGTAATACATGTTTGCACTTTTTGCCCCTGGAGGGGAGCACAGCCTTTACCATAGGCACTGTTTTGGCATCCTCTCTCTGTTACTCTGTTCTAGCAATAAGGACAGATTTAAAGGTTTGCTAGGTGGTATTCTGGTCAGTTAAAAGGAAAGAGTTAGTAGCCTGTTGTAACACTGCTTTTTGTTCTGCTGTCACAAGTAACCCATATTGTAAGACACCAGAGGAAAGAAAACAAAGAGAATGAGCCTTTGCAGAAGGGCAGGACACTCTTGCTAGGATCATCACGAACAGAGCCACGCTCTAAGAAATAACGTTCAGGAGTCACTGGCGCTTTACAAGGTGCCAGGTACCAAACTCTCGCGTACTTAGAAAGCCTAGAAAATAAGATTACTTGATGTTGGCTGTACCACGGGAAAGCCCCCTGGATACTGGTGCCAACTTGAGTTTACCCACCAGTGGCATTTTTCTATTCTATTCCCTGGAAAAAGCTGATGCAAGCCAAGGTGAGGGTTTGATCTATGCCCTTGGCAACTCGTGTGTGCCCGCAGGCATGTTGCTATGCTACAAATGTCCTATCAACTTTATTCCATGGGAAAGCTGACAGGTGTTAATATACCTAAAACTGATCTTTTTTAAATATTGAGCTTGAGACAGGCTTCAAAAAGCTTTAGTCATAGGAGTCATTTCCTCCTTCCCATTTAAGAAAAATCAATCTGCTCAGCCGCTGAAAGGGTGCCCTGCGGTCAGAGCAGTTCCCTCCGCCCAGCTCTGCTAGCCCCAAGCCCTCAGATCCAGCTCCTGAGCATCCCCGAGCCCCGCGCGGGGCCGGCAGCACGCAGCCTCGGCCGGAGGGGCAGCGCGTGGCTGTCGCCCTCCGCGCCCCTGTGCCGTGGAAGATCCCAGTGCAGATGTGGGACCTGCCCCTCCTCTCAATTACTCGGCTTAGCCCTCGCGTATCCTCGCTGGTATCTGATTTATACCAGTTTTAGCAAGATGAGAATTGGCTCTTTCTACCCATGTACATAAATTACCTTTCCAGGGTCACTGTGAATACTGATTCTGAATAATATACAGAGTCAATTAATTAGAGTGCTGGTACTCTACTGATCTGCGGAAAGGTCACAGTCGCATTTTCTTTTTCTACTATTAAAGGGGGCAGTGAAAATCGGTTTTACAGTGTACCTATGGGTTTATTTACCAATGACTTCAAGGCATGCGTGTGCTATTCAGCCGTTAAACCACAGTGATTGGTATCTGAGTGACTGTTGTTGCTGTGGTTATTTGCAAACATGTCACAGCAGCATCATTTGCAGTGTCTAGGTTTCGTATACATGTTTTCTTTTTCTTAAAAATATGTCTTGAAAAGCAGTGGTGCTGGTAAGTCAAAGAACAAACGTACCTTCGGTGCTTGTTCAGTTTGTCTTGTTTTTTCCATCTAACTCTGTAACTGCTTATGGTGTGATCAGCTCGTAAACAGTTTCTGTTTGAAGCAGTCATGTAAAAACCGGAGGTTAATAACCACCAGTGAAGTTTGTATATTATGTCAGCAGCCTGCTGGCTAGTGAGACAAAATAAATACTCCTGATGTAAAATGTGATGATCAAAAGGTTCAAATAGACAAATCTTCCATGCATGTAGAGCATTTGTGATGAGCTCATGTGTTAAACTATGCTGATCATTCTGAAGAGGCCCCTGGATTTATTTCCCTATGACAGTGTATAATCCATTCACCAATTCTGTTCTGAATTAGCTTTAATATTTGGTAAGGTCTTTAACTGCAAATATCTAATTTCTTATTCAATATTCAGATTTCCAAATGAAATAAACGATCTATTTACATGCATCAGTAGACCATCTGGTTCCATATGAGAATTCAAGAAAGAATCTATTAACCATCATGCATGTTTATTCATCATTCTCAATTCATAATTCTTATAAATAATTAAATCAGAGGGTCTTTTGCAAATAAGCTAAATGATTATTTTGAAGCTCCAATTTCCATACCTAAAAGAAAATAAAATTAATAGCTCATGTAAATATCCAAGAAAAGGAAAACAATTACATGAATACATAAAGCACTATAATTTTCTGCAACTAGCTAAGTCCCTTTCATCTTGCATTTAAAACCATAATTACCATCACCAGCAGAATGCGCAGAAGACAACAGAAAGAAAACAATGTATAGAAAGAAAGTGTTAAGGTAAGTCAGGTGAAGGCATCAAGACAAGACAATTTGTCTATGTTACTCTTTACTGTTCCTGTAGTTATCTCCCCAGAGGGCCAGCAGCCCTGGCGTTAGGTCCGTGTATTTGTAAGCCCGTGCTGGGCATAGCGTTAAAGGAGAATGGGACGTTTTGGGTGTAAAGGGAGGCAGCATTTGAGCTACGATGCAGAGAAAGGTGAGCAGGGAGTGGGAGCTGGATGTGAACCTGCGGGCGCCCCGGGCAGGATGCGCTGCAGCGGAAGCCGCGGGAACGCTGCTGAGGATGCTGCTGCCCCAGGTGGGACAGAGACCCTGCCGTGGGACCCAAACCAGCGCGGACGGGGAGGCCGTGCAAGGAGCTAAGGGTGCTTTAGGTGATCGCTATGCAGATGGGAAGAATAAAATAGATGGAGTTATTTTTGAATAAAGCATAGCTAGCAAGGGAGGACAGATGTATGGTATTACTTCTCCAATGATTTTGGATAGTTCATGGCTGGGAGAAGTCTGTAGTTGTCCATGGGGTAACATTTTAAAGAGGAGCAGAAATTTCCTCTGCTAAAGTCTCTGGAAAATTAAAAATATGAGCATGATTGTGGCCTTTTGGGGGAGATTTTGAGGTACATCCAAATAACATCTCTGCATCCCTAGAGCCACTGGAGCCTTATATTTTCTCCCAGCCACTCCAAGCATTATTTCTGGAAATGAAGAGTCCTCAGGCACATAATACTTTCAGTGTGAGTGACTTCAAGCTGGAAAATGTGATTCATTGGAGCTAAAATGTAATTTCCAGAATAGTCATCTCTCACAGCTTATCTTCTGGAAAAAAAGACATTTCGGCGTGTCAGCAGGTGAAAAGGTTGGACACCTGCTGCAACTTATGGATAGTGTTTTATTACTTTCACATTTCTTATTTTAACTTCATTGCCTGACATAGTCATTACCTTTTCAAGGACATAGTTTTTAAAAGTATTGAGAGTCTTCTACCCAGAGGATACTGAAACTCCCATAATGTAAGACTTAAATGTACCTGCTCTTTCACTTTCATGCAGAGCCTTGGAAATGACATGGCTGTGTTCGTTACATGCTGATGGTTTGCCTCAAGTTCTTCTTCCAGGTTGCTGTAATTTTAAAAATTTATATCCTTATTCCTACAGCAAATAAGGGTACAAAATTGGTAATGATTTATGGGTGTTCCCCTCTGATTTATTAATCTAAATTAGCATAGCTCCTACCTGATATTTTTTGAGGGTTCTGCGCGAGCATAGTGGGGTTGGAATTTTCAAAAGATCTAAACCCCATTAGATATTAGACCAGCCTAAGCCTCTGACAGGATTGACAGACGTCAGCTTTAAATCACAGATCAAAGCCCAGGCCCTGGAAAATGAACTGCCTTTCCTGAGATCTCAGTTTAGACATCCGTCCACCCCACTGGTATTTCATCTCTTCATTCCAAGAGTGAAAAAAATAGGCTTTTGTCATCCAAAGTTGACAGTTTAACAACTTCCTGTTACGATACTTAAGACCTCTGTGCAATGTACCTTAAAGGCACAGGATTTACTTTCCTTGTGGTTGTATCAAGCAGTACTGATGGAAGGCCACCAGATTCCTGCACTGTCTTGCCCAAGAGTGAAATTCATATTCGATAATGATGTTCTCCGAGTCCCACAGTTTGTAAGAGCTGTTCATAAGGTGCTCTGCTAGAGGCTGTTTGAGCCACACATCTCCTGTTACCAGGTACATAAACGGGAATCTTGATGAGCAAATCACAAACCACAAATGCAACTATCCAAATCCTTGCCAGCAGTAGGAAGCTTTTCTTTCCTTCGGAGATACACTAGGTGACAATTGTAATATGAATTTAGTCCCTCATTGATTTTTCTTCCCCGCTGTGTGATTTCTTTGGCTGTTTGTGTAATGGCGTGGATGGCCCTAAAATAGAAAAATGGATCCCGGGTTCCCAATCTTCAACTTTTCAGGCTCAGTTTCAGTTGTACAAGAAAAACATTTGTCGAACAGGCAGAAGAGGAGGACTGACTTGCTCACCTGTGCTTTATGCTTTTATTGAAAATATTCTTCCGCCCTTGTGTCTCTACAAATCACTCAGAGGAGCATTGCAGGCAGTACTGCATTGCTGGGTTTTCATTGAAGGTGGCTGGTGAGAGAAAGTCAGGAAAACTTGTTTCGGAGCATTGTCAGATGTGCTGGTTTTTACTGCAGCCAAGAGACGCTATTTCAGTGCTTCAGGCATTAAGGTTAGAGAAAACCTGGAACAGGTTTTATAGAAAGATTTATGCAGCTTCCGAAGACAAGTGTGCACATGCTTGTAATCATTGTTCACCCATAAGTTTGCTGAAATCTAACTCGGTCTCCTGAGTGACAAGTATAAACTACCGTGCAATTGTTTTTCCCTTTTTTAATGAACTCATAGCCTCATTTGTATGTTGAATGAGGAATCAATGCAATCGGACCACAAAGAGTAGATATTCTGTATAGATCAGACCGTAAGATATTAGCAGCTGAAACATTACCCTACATTCCGTCACCATTTATAGAGGTAATGGAAAATATTGATTTCAAATGCCATTGCCAAAACATGAGAGCATATTTTAAAACTTGCTTGCTCTTGGGATTTCATCTCTCCTATCAAAAACTTTTTCAAGATGCCTGAATAACTACTCTGACACTAATATTTTCTCTTCATTAACCAGGCTTAGAAGAAATGTCCCAAAAACATATAAAGATTTTTCTGGCTGCCTGTGATAGAGAAATAGGTAGTGTCACTGGGACAGCAAGTACTGATGGAAAGATAAGAACTTGAAGCTGAGAAACTGATGTAAATCAAACTTTCATTGCTTAGTACACACTAATGAATTTTTTTGTTTTACATCAATTCCTCAGCATATGATTTGATTGATGCTTTTATTTTTGAAGCTTCTCTAATGAAATATTCTCATGTGTTGTATCCTAACTAGACATTAATGTTTTCATGATGCAGACATGTTCAATACTTCTTTTGTCATCATGCACGTCAAAAGATGTCCTCATGGACTCCACAGGCATCCAGAACTCTTTCCCAAAAGCTAGAAATTGAAGTGGTAACGGATTTAGTAGTAATTGTTCTACATCCGACATAGCACAAAGGTAGCTTTTAAAAATTTTTGATATGTGGAGAGCTAGCTGGAAATACTGATGAACAGCTCTGTCAAAGTGCAGATCAGTTGAAATTAAAATGCTTCATGTAATCATGCCGTCGTTGCTGAAAACTCAATGTCTAAGATGGTGAAGGCACCAAAGAGATGATAAACTGAGGTAATGTCAAACATTCCATTTTGACATTTTTTTGAATGAAATGTTTCAGTACTTCCTTTCAAAGCATCTTTCCATTTTTGAAAGACCTTTTTTAAGACTCCATTTTCTTTTTATCTTTTTTTCATAAGCAAGTGTCAGATTATATCGGAGTCCAGTATTGTAACGCTCAGGCCTTTGCATCTGTAAAATATGGCTCTCTTATATCTTGAAAAAAAGTTTTGAGATTTGAGTGCTTAAGGTCTTCTCATTGTTTCTTGATTATTTGTGAACCAAAGTGAAATAGGTATGCTGCCTGGCACTGCCAGCGATGCTGATTTGGTTTTTTTTTCTTTGTTGTTAACAGTGCTAGTGAATGAACAACCAATCTTAAGTGAAATAATCAAATGCTGCAAACTTAAGCTAAATCTTCTTTATATTAAAAAAAAAAAAAAAAACCACACAAAAACCCCCAAAAAATCCAAACAAACAAAAAAACCCCCCAGAAAACTAAACCCTATTGGGTTCTTTTTTTTTCCCAAAAAAGCTGCAGGTTTTCTTTATTCCTTTGTCTTTCCCTTATAGCCTAGACTAAAGACCTAGTACTTGAGCAAGACAAGGAAACAAATAATAAAGAAATACTTTTTGAATGGTACAAGAGGCTTCCCGTCCCCTCTCCAGGTGTGGGAGGTGGCCCGGAGTCTGAGAGCAGCCTTCCAGATATTCAGACATTTTTTCCACAGCTTGCAGGGAGGTGTGCGTGGGATGCACTCACGGAGCGCCCGTGCGGGCTGAAAGCAGAAGTGGAAGACAATACTGCTGCATCTGTGGCTCAGGTTTAATCAGAAGTTAACAATTCTCTTTGCAGGAATGTATTAAATGGGCTTTGTTTTTACAGAATTTAAATGTCCATCATAGAGATGAAAGCGTCCTCTTTGTGCAAATGTTATCATTGTTAGACAAAATATACTGTGGTAACTGTAAAGTAGCCTTTATGTGAGCTGAAACCCCTGAAATGGGAGCTTTGTATATACAGAGTCTGCTAAAAAATTCATGGTAACAGTCATAGTTTAACAGAAAGTCCACAGGAGAGGAGAAAGGAAAAACATTGGCCTGTAGCAATTACAGTAACTCAGGTGCTGAGGCTTAGAGCAGTTTAATGAATGTAACATGATAAAGTATTCCATAGGTGGAAGAAAAGCTGTAGGTCCAAAAGAAGGAGTGGTGTTAGGTGAGATCATTTTCAATCTAATTGAAGAAAACCTCGTAAATGCATGACTGGAGTTATTTTGACATGGCACACACAAATATGCTCGTTAGCATCCCTTGACCAGCTGGCTCTGAGCAGCAGCGAGGCAGGCTGCTCCTGACACCCCCCTTCCCCTGAATTTTGTCCTGTTGGGTCTGACATGCTTTAATTTCTTGCTCCTAACCTGATGATTCACATCTGGGCTGCCAAACGAGGGGCCTGCCCTTGTATCGAGGTACAGGGTTTATGGGCGATGCAGTGAGATGGTGGAGAACACGCTGGACCAGGGTGGCTGTGTGTACTCGAGGGGCTGTACCACATTGTGGCTAATTTCTGTGCTGAACTGACCTCTTGGTGTGACTGTTACCCTAAGCAAAGCTCATGCCTGCCTGCAAAGAGCATACTATGGCTGCAATGTGAAAAAAGAATAGTTGTTCTTCCTTCTGCAGACCCAGTTTTATCCTTTGCCTGGTGAATTTTGCTAAATTGAGTCCTCCTCAGGCATTGAGCAGACTGGTATGAAAGAGCAGGTGTAAATTTATCACATTTGGTGTCATAGTCCCAGCTGAAATGATGCTTCAGATCCCTGACAAACTGCAGAGAGAGCACAGCTTTTTTTCCCCGCTCTCCTCTTTTTCTTTTCTTCCTTTTTTTTTTCCTTTATTTTTTGCCTATACCACTTCCAGAAATAGAGCTTGTTGCAGAGTCCTTCTCTGGTGTGGTTTCTCCACAGGCCTCCTTGCTGGGGGAGTTTGTTCCTTGAAAATGGCTTCTGCTGGAGCACAAATTGGTTTTTTGGTTGCTACCTGGCTGCTCATACCTAGCTCGTTGCCTTTCCACTTGTTCACAGGGACCAGGACTGATCTCGTCTGGTAAGAAAAATCACTGAACTGTAGCTCAGATGGGTATTTGGGTACAGAGCCATCCCCACCTTTGTGATAGACATCAGCAATGTCTGTCGAGCATCTTTCTCTTCTCATGCCTATTCAGAGGCAGGTGGAAAATGGATTGCGGTCTAACTACTGAATGGTTTGGGTTCCTGTATTATCTGCTGCGTTTGGGTTGACTCATTCCAGGATTATGTAGGCATTTTATTCACTGTGTTATTACTGGAAAGTTCTTTCTGCAGAGGCTTGGAATATAAAACTGAAAATATTCTGATTGTAAACTGTCTAAGATAATATGCAACGCGTTGTAAAAGTAGGTCCTGTCTGTGCACCACTAATTCCACAACTGCAAAAGCCATAGTAAGTGTTTTACATGGTAGCAGGAACAAGTTTGTGTTTCTGGTAACTGCCAAAATTGAGATTCTCATCACAGAAAGATCTGTAGTCTGCCTTCTCTTCACATTTAGCTTTTCTCCAGTTGAAAAACAGTCTTTTGATGCGTTACTGCTGGATGGTTCAGGTATTTTCTCCAAGATTATGACAATCCAAAAATTTCAGACATGGGTGGTTATAAACTCACTCTTGAAATGTGCCATAAAGCAGAAAAAGGAGCCAGAATTTGTATAATTTCATGGCTCTACTACACCTCAAAGGAGCTGTCGTCCGAGGGGCACGTGGCCATTGAATTATTTCAGCAGTACTGGGGGGTTCTTTTAGTGGTTTTTACCCTAATTTATCTCTTCTACCCAGGTCCTCACGTTGGGCTTCTGAGACGCAAATGCCAACTAAGCTTTCCTTCATTAGATGGCTACACCCTTCTTTTAGAAAATGAGGTCAAAATGTGATTGCTTTTCCTTTAAGAGCAAAAATGAGTTACCTACAGAGAAGGTTTCTCTCTCAGAATTTCTAGTCTTCAGTTTGAAAGTCTAGTAACTTTTTTTTTCCTCCCTGCTAGCTCCTGGCAATGTGTGAGGAGCTTTGAAATGCAAATATTTATGGATGAGGCAGTGTTTGGATTAGGGAATGAAGAGTCTGTATCAGCTGCGTTGCTTATCTTTTTAAGAGAATGACTATT